>OX387396.1:8775000-10025000 GCA_947563765.1 Anarsia innoxiella | reverse complement strand
ATTGTGGAATAAAACATTTCAATTTTTACAAATATAAAGTACCTACCTATATATCCTTAAGTTTATTTAATTGAGAACTATCAGTAATGTAAATGGAATATCAAACAGCATCAACTTACCTACCTACATGAGAATCGGATTCAACTATCAAAATAATCAAAACACATTTATTCACGTTTTCATTTGTTTCTAAATAACTTTGCAGCAAGCTATGTATCCTGCTAAACTCTAATTTATTACATTTCCCAAATCTTTCTACGAAGTTTTAAATCAATATTTAAGTAAATGAAGGTGTACAAAGCATTTCGTAATTCAGTGAGCGTAGTGAAATGACTGTTGTCTATCCATATTTCAGATACATTAATAACAAGGAGAAACATAATTCTTTTGTTTTTTATTATTTTGGTAAGTTTAGGATGAAGTTTTGATTTCGTTTTTATAATAAGTAGGTCATGTTGCTTGTCAAAATGGAGAGATTTACACAGTGCCGCCAGAAATATTTACTAAGTAGTGTTTTGTTTAGTTTTCTTTCATTAGAAACTATACTCAGAACCTTAGTTGTTAATTCTGGTACTGCATTCAAAAAATGCAGTTTAGATTCGGTTTCACAGATCTCAGCATAGTTGCCCACTGCTGAGCACAGGCCTCTCAAAATTACTCTCTAGCGCGTCCGTTTCTTTGTCACTTGCATCCAACGAGACCCCGAGGTTTTCACTTTATCGTCGGTTCACCGCTGTTCTATTTTTTAAAACAAATGCGAATCGCGCAATCGCGCTAGGCAGTCCACCGACGGTTAAGGCTCCGTTTCATATCAAAAAAACGCGGAAGCGTTTAGACCGCTTATAAATACGTGAACGCCTAAAGTCAATGTCACATTACTATCAGTAGGGGGAGGCGGGGCACATTGATACTTGGGGCACATTGATACAGTACCTGTTTTGAAATACTGAAAAACGATACGCACACGGACACATCATTAGAACGCTCAAGGACATCCACAAGGATGATAGTTGTGACGATGCTCGCCGCCTATTCGCCGTTTTGCTTTTACAGGCACAAACGTGTTTTTAGGACCGAGAACTAAAATTTTAAGAGCAATGTGTTTGTGTCTCAGCTCCATATTATTAGTTGTTTTCATTGTTTTATTTTACCAAAAGTACGTTTATACTTTAATAAATGTTATTTAATATGTTTATTTAATACAATATTGATTTAAAAAATAATAAATTACTTTTTCGTGAATATAGTCCCTTGGGGCACTATGATACAGTAAAGCGCGGGGCAGAATAATACGTATCAATCTGCCCCGTTAGTGTATTAAAGTGCCCCTTTAGTGCATTAAAGTGCTCCGTTAGTATTTTAAAGTAGTCTTGAAAATCTCATTTATTATAGAAAATTGTCCGGACGTTTAAAGTTAAGCAGAGAAATGTGAAAAAATCGTTTAGGATTTCAGTTTTGTGATGTTTTTGATTATGAGTTTTAAGAAAAAGTTCCTATAATTTTGATAGAGGATTTTATTTTGTTATTTCTATATTTCACTATGCCCAATTCTGTAGTACTTTTAGGCTGATTACTGAGTAATTGTGTTTAATTACATGTTTAAGATCTTGATAAATTCTAGATTTTTGATGACAATTTTATTTCCTAGCTCATTTCATTATTAGGCTGATTGTGATTATCGTTAATACGAATAATAACTAATAAATAACGTGATTTTTTCAGATACCAAGCATTATTTGCTTTTTATTTGGTCAATTTAAGTAATATAACGATTTATTTTGAAAAAATATTATAATATTTACGGAAATAAAATACGCATCAAGCTGCCCCACTCTCTGTATCAAGGTGCCCCACCGGTGGGGCAGAATGATACAAAATCGATTTTTTATAAAAGTCGCCATAACTTTTTCCCTATTCGTTTCTATCAGCTTTTTTTAAACTTAATTATAAGTTAACATATCAGGCCATGCACCCGGCAAAAAAAAAGATCAAATATGTTGACATTTGTGTATTAAAACGGAGTTTGAATTTTTGTGTATCAATGTGCCCCACTTCCCCCTACCTATTTATCTCCGATAAGTTAATACTTTAATACGCGTATTTTACGTAAACGAAATCAAATTCCATTGCTTTGACCACAACCACAAGAGCGAACAATGGCATCTATTGTACGATTGGCATTCGTGCAGTGGACCATTGGCCCATTGGACCATTGGGCCGTAGCTCATTATAGTACTTAATACAGGACCGGCAGATGAGCTGCTCAATCGAGAACCGACCTGGTGGGTGAGAATGGGTAGCTCTAGCAAAAATGGACCTGGGCCTAAAGGTAAGGATTTTTTTTTCTTATTCTTATCATAAGGATTCCTCTTCATTTAAGTGTAGGTACTTAATTCCATTTGTCTCATGAAAGTTTGTATCAGATTTTGAAAATTTGCTAAGTACCTATCCGTTTCACCATCTAGTACCACTTAAACTTTAACTTTAACTGACAGATAAACCTATTTAAGTCTATTTCATAAAACTTGACGTTTTTTACAAAGACAGGTATAAAATATCTGTTAGATAAATTTTATCTGTAGATAGAGAAAACAAGACTCGTATCAGAGACGTTTTAATGACTTTGGTTTTGACTAAGGGCGATCTTGAATAAGGTTCTTTTCTCTGAATGGTTTTAGTTGGTTATCCACTTCATTTTCGAATTCGCTCAATTTAACTGTCATTTACGTCACAGTTACCATTTAGATCTTTGAGTATAGAATAGGTATATAAGGTGCCATACCGTCTAGATCTGCGTGCCGGGTCTGGGCTAAATTTGTGTATGAAATTTCTTATCGTTTGACAGGTTATCTACCAAGAAAACTATGAAAAACTTGCGCCAATCTTGGCACGTTGTCATAAACTCATTTCTATATGAAAAAAAAAATGGGGCCACTCATTATATTCCTTCCTCATTGATTAAGATTAACCCCTTGTCTATGGCGTGTCCTGTGAAATTTTTGACAGTCAACAGATGACTGGTAAAAGACTCTTAGAGCCAGCATGTGGCGGACTGCAGTTTATAGTGCGGTCAGCATCATAAGTAGATTAGCAATCAGTTTATACTCCAGACTTAAATAAACATCCTATGAGCTTCAAAATTAAAGAAATAACAGTTTATTATTTAACAGTTTATTGTAAGATGATAGTACATAGAGACAGAAAAAAAGAGAAGTAAAAGAGAAAAAAAGAGAGAAAAGAGTAAGAGAGAAATAAGTAAGGTTTTACGTCTAAAAATGGTGTATACTACTTTTGAAAATCTGAATGTGTTCATCGACTTATGATGCTGACTGTACGTTTTGAAAGCAAAACCTCTATCGACCATCAGTTTAGTCCCATTGTGAAGAACTCACCTTAAACTCTATAACATATAGCGTATAATTTACCATTCCATATTCTTCATAGATCCCGAACCGAAAAGAGTGAGTCAACCCGCTGCCGAAAGGTCGGATAACGTCTCCCATCCACCTGAACTAGAAGGGCTTACGCCAAAGAAGAAAAAATGTTTGCTAATCTTTGGCAAGGTCGCTTACATCGTACTGGCGGTGGTGACTATAGTGAGTATTATGATATTAAAGTACCTTTTGAATAACCTAGAAGAGTACAATCAATGTAGGGCTCTGTGCCGTAAGGTTTCTTGCTTTAGCTTCCGATGCAAAAGTAGCGAAGCGATATGTTCTATATTTTTATTTAAAAAAAACTTCAACTTTTTCCAGATTTAGAACTTCCACACATAAACATAAAAAACATAAACAGATTGAGAACTCCCACACATAAACACGACACAACTACGTCGCGTCGTACAATATGTGATAAGAATATGTCGTAGATTTCCACGACACGACGTCATGTCGTGAAACGGCGCTGCATATTTGTACTTACGACGTGACGTGTTTATGTGTTGGAGCCCCTAATTCCCACTGGGGATAATCATTCTATTTTAACTTGTTTTTAAAACTTAAGATATGTAGGATTTAAATCGTTTACCTATTGCTTTTCAAATATGGATAGATATATAGAAATACTTTATTGCACACTAAAAGACACAGACAAAACTTAAAACTACAGCACTGTGCGCAAAGGCGACCTTATCACTAAAAATGATCTCTTCCATACAACCTTTAGAGTAGAACTAATATAAGAAGACTGTAGAGTAGAGCATGGCATAAATATGGATCTAAATGTTCTAATCATCTTCTCATTACAGCTGATATCTATAGTGGAAATAGCAGTTGTAACCCTAGCTGCTATCACCAACAGAATGTTCAGTACAGATATGACAGGACGACTTGTCGCAATGATCGTATTAGCCATCACAGCTGCAGTGACACTGTCAGCGCTGATTAGTGCCGTTGTCGGCTTATTCAAGAAGAAATCCCTACCTATATACATTGTAAGTATTTTGAACGATTTTTGAGATTCAAGAGCTTTAAAACCTGACAAAGTACTCCTAGTTCATGATTTTTAAATTATAGACTTTAAGATCCCGTTTACATGGCATTTTCCTGCACGTTTTTTTTGCAGTATACGTAAATAGTTTAAATTCTTTTTCCTCTTCGTTACACTCTTGACAGAGAGGTCGTGGTCGTCATTTCAGCTGTTAGTGGCTTGCCTAACAAGACGCCGCCATTCCTGATGGCCGCCTTTCTGGTGCAGACGTGCAGGGAAACATCCACAGCTGCTCATATTCAAATAATAGTGTAAATAGTGGCCACAAAGCATACGTAGAGCCATTTATACGTCGTCGACTGTTTTGACGTGTAAATTGATCTATGCAAGTCCGAGACGGAGGATACTGCATAAAGCGTGCAGTACAATGCCATTCGAACGAGGCCTATGATTCCATGTAAAATTTACCAAAAGTTTTCAATGTAAAAAATCCTTTTGGAGGCATTTTTACAGCTTGCATTCCGCTCTATCTGAGCTGTCAATATGTACGACAAGGAAACTGACATTTTGGAGTCTAGGCTTTCGCTTTACGGCGTGCATTATTATTAATAGACAGTTCTCTTATGTTATACATGGTGTAACAGAAAGGGGGTATAAAGCCGAAACACAGTGATCCCCATGAAACTGAACAACTTTCCCCAAGGAACATGGGTCGTAACTCGAAAAAAAATTTTGACTCGCCCATACTTACTCGATCAGCTGATCGGACATTTTGTATGGAGAGGCGAAATTTTTTTTTCGAGATACATCCCATGTTCCTTAGGGAAAGTTCTTCAGTTTCATGGGAAATATCACTGTGTTTCGGCTTTATACCCCCTTTCTGTTACACCCTGTATAACCTTTATGGTTGTTACTTTAAGTCGTAAATAATCACTCATGCCACAAACAATAGGTAAGGTATGAACTTTGATATATTGTAGGTTAAATTCTTTATCGATGTTATTGAACGAGCATACTTAGTACATTAGGTACCCCATAGCAGTAAATTATCATTTTGATTAAAGGCCAAAACACACCGGATGCGTTTGCGTTGCGTATGCGTAGACGTATGCGTACCTCTGAGCTGTAATGTATGAAACTGTCACCGCTTGCGTCTACGTCTACGTTACGGTGACAGTTCTATACATTACAAATCAGAGGTACGCATACGTCTACTCATAAGCAACACATACGCATCCGGTGTGTTTTGGCCTTAAATGAAATTTTATCTTAAATACGTAATCATATCTTAACAATTTTTATTTTTAAAAAAAATGCCGGCAATTACCACTTTTTGTAGTGGTATTAAATTGGTACCCTTGCGTTTTAGCCAGTAGTACTTGACAGGTGCCTAAATTGTTATTTCTAGGCGAAAAAAGGGCTAATCTAAAATCAAGGTTAATAACATCTAGCCTTGAATATTCTTACTTTAAGTACAACTAAGTTTGTATAATATATTCAGGCAGTAAACTATGAAGCAATGGCATATCACGCGATACTCTCGAAAGCTCGTTTATAAGTAAAATTAAACTAGAAAAATAAACGTGCATATCTCGAAAGGGAGCATGGAGAACTCCAGAGCTTATCTGTCTCTGAAAGTACGTCTCGGTCTTCCTCTTCTTCTCTACTCTTAGCGCCAAAACATACGGTGAAACGCGACTGCAATGCAACTGAAACTGCTAGTTATTTTTGAGTTGCATCGCAGTTGCTGCTATAGACTTCCGTAGAAAACCACACACGACGCAACTAGTTTGAAACATTTCGTTTCAGTTGCGTCGTGTGTGGTTGAGTAACTAGCAGTTTCAGTTGCGTTGCATTTGCGTTTCACCGTGTGTTCTGGGTCTTACCCTCAACCTTTCCTTCAATGTT
Source organism: Anarsia innoxiella (assembly GCA_947563765.1). Taxonomy (NCBI): domain Eukaryota; kingdom Metazoa; phylum Arthropoda; class Insecta; order Lepidoptera; family Gelechiidae; genus Anarsia; species Anarsia innoxiella. The sequence continues at coordinate 10,018,664 of OX387396.1, read as the reverse complement.
GTTCTTTGAAAATCGTCGTGGCGTATCAAGTGCCCATCTTTCCTCTTCTATTTTCTATTGTTCTCAACAACGAGCGCTTTTAATACCTCCTCATTCTCAAGTCCTTATTACTCATCCTCTCTGTCCAACTTAAGTCATTGACAAAAAAAACCTCCCAAGTGCGAGTCAAATTCCCGCAGGAAGGGTTCCGTATCATTCACTATTGATATTGGGCAAAAAAAGGCATAAAAATCACATTTGTTGTATGGGAGCCCCCCTTTATTAGTATTCGGTTTTTAGTATTTGTTGTTATAGTGGCAAAGGTACTACATATTTGTGAAAATTTCAACGCTCTAGTTATAACGGCTCATGAGATACAGCCTGGAACAGACGGATAGCCAAGTCTCAGTAATAGGGTCCCGTTTTCACCCTTTGGGTACGAAATCATTAATGTGCATTTTTCCACCTTCCAGGCAGCAGCAATACTGGGAGCAATGCTGATCATCCAAGCATTAATTGCAGGAATCAGTGTTAGGGTAACTCTTAAAGATGAGGAGGCTCTTGGCGCTTCCCTCATGGAATCCTTCTTGGCAGCTCGCGAAGATAACATCAGGCATGTCAAGATGTGGGATACTACTCAGACTACTGTAAGCACTAGTATATATTTGTTACATGATATCTTTAGGTATTTAATATTCGGTGCTTGAATGAATTCTAAAAGCATTCTGCTGGTCTGCAGGTAAAATACAAAATTTATAAAATACAGGGTGTAACAGAATGGGGGTATGAAGCCGAAACACAGCGATAGTCTTCATGAAACTGAACTACTTTCCCCAAGGAACATGAGTCGTAATTCGAAAAAAATTTTTGGATCGCCCATACTTATTCGATCAGCTGATTGGAAATTTTGTATGGGGAGGCGTTTTTTTTTCATGTTTCTTGGGGAAAGTTGTTCAGTTTCATGAGGACTATCGCTGTGTTCCGGCTTTATACCTCCTTTCTGTTACACCCAGTATATGGTTTATTGAATCAATTTCATTTTGGATGTCCCAGTAGAAGTAATATGGTATTAAACATAGTCATACTAAGTACTAGTTATTTCGTACAAGTATCGGGTGCTCCAACGGACGGCAGAGAATAGAGCAGAGTGGCGAAGACTCCACCGACAAGAGCTACGCTTTTAAACGAATATGATGATCATTTGGATGATGATGATGATAAAAGGTTTTCAACCCTTTTTTTGTTATCCAATAAGATCCTACTGCTGGGCAAAGGCCTCCCCCGCGACTTTCCATTTCAACCCTTAAACAAAGTTTTTTTTTCAGTTAGGATGTTGCGGTGTGTATAGCCCTGAGGACTACCGCACCCCCCGCCTCCCCGCCATCTTCCCACCGGACGTGCCAGTTTCTTGCTGCCCATCTTACGAACCTCACCGGTCTGATTTAGTCCAAGAAAGGACCAGAGAACAATGTAGAGCCAGGAAACAATACTACGGTGTGGGCTGTAAGGTTCCCGTTCTGACGGTATTCAAAGAATCAGCTACTATAGTGCTTGGAGTGACTATCACGTTGATTATTCTTGAGGTAAGTGCGAAAATGTTTGACAGAAAACATATTTCAATTCGAGTAATCATGGTTACACATAAAACGAACATGATAAAGGTCTATCTTCACAGATCTGGGCCGTGCCCGTGACGTGCCCGGGCCGTGGCCCGTCAGGAGGGAAAACAATACGTTGTCATGACGACGAATTGTTGGGTTCGTGGGTTACGCCCCCGGTGTGTTTTGCCCCCGTGGTCCCTCGATTTTCAATAAAATTATAATAGCCGATTTCGTCGGAATAAAACTGACTTGTACTTAATACACTCGAACAGAAAAGTGTTTTTGAATTAAATAAGCAAAAATATTACTTTTATAATTAGTAGGTAGTTATTATAGATACCTTTTCCAAATGTGCCAGCGGACTAAAACCGGTTTTAGGCAAGTCAGTTCGTTTTCCTCAACTATCTCTTTCGTGCAAAGGGTTGAAAGCAATAGAGCTCAGGTAAACGGACATCATAAACAATAGCGAAAACAGAGGTGAGTGCACAGAACTCGTAATTTTTGCATTAAGTTACTGATAAGAAAGCTTAGTCGGTCATGTCATCCCAAAATGACAAGTTCAGGTCCCTCGCAGGGCTTTGTCAAAAATAATTATAAAATAATTTCAAATAAATCCGGTGGACGCTCATTTTTACACGTCGGATTTGCGTATAATTTCCACAGAATAAAATAAAAGTCGAGTTTGTGGACATGTGTTATTATAAGACGTGGCAAGTGTAAGGGTTCCGTGAAACTAAACGAAAACAGTGACAATGTACAATTGCAAAATTTTCTACCCGACTGTACTTTGGATTAAAATATGCAACAAATAAATCGGGGGACAACACCACGGGGGCAAAACACACCGGGGGCGTAACCCACGAACCCGAATTGTTTTCCCTCCTGACGGGCCACGGCCCGGACACGTCAATTTAATATAAATTAGTTTAGGAGTTTTAATTTATTTCAATTTTAAATAGTTTTTAACAAGTTTTTAATTTCATTAATAAACATTATTTTATCGGTTTCAGCTGGTACTAGCATTACTTTCGGGACTCGTAGTAGTAAAGTACCTCTTGAACGACGGCAAACCAGACCCTCATGAACCTAAAAATTGATAGACATTTTACTTGGTTAAGGTTTGGGTTTCTATTTTGTTCTATTATGATTTATTACTAACATTGTGAGCTGCAATACTGTCTATTACCTACAGGTACCGCTATAGGAATAATTTTTCTAAATTACTATGAGCTACAAAAAGGTCAATCCTTTCATTTGACTTTATCAATTGTTTGAGTGATTACGAAAACATTTTAATTTTGTTGATCTTTTGTAAAGTTTTTTTTTTTTTTTAAGTAAAATTAAGAATACCAACATTAAAGAACAAAATAGAAAGCAAATCTTTAAACAAGCACATTGATGATGAACGGCAAATCTACGATCTCAAAACACCTCGACTGATAACTGGAAAAAAATCAAGCAAACTATTTATTTGTAAATAAAAATTACACAGCATATTTTAGAAATAGCTCAAAAAATTAAATGAAATTGTATTGAGTAAAAACAATGAGACAAGAAAATAAAAGTGGTTTTATTGCACAACTAACGACATCTATATCATAAATATTGAACTTTTAAGTAAAGCTTAAACATTTTCTTAAACACTGCTTAAACTTAAGAACTAATTAAACATACAGTTGTCGTTTTAGTTCTCAGTTTACTTCATAGATAGCGCAAAACACAAATATGACAAACGCATATTTGTAAGATCTTAATGTTTTAAGCCAACGAAGGTTTCAAAATGTGTTACAGTTTATTTATGTCAAACACTGCATTGTGCTGTTGTACAAAGGACACTTTTATTTCTAAATGTAAATTAAAGAACTAAACCTTAATTTCGCATTGTATACTAACAGCATCGGTGGTTCAGTGGTAGAATGCTCGCCTGCCACGCGGGCGGCCCGGGTTCGATTCCCGGCCGATGCAGAAATTAAGGGCTTTGCTTTTTTTATGGTTTTGCTTTATTTATCAAATTAAATTAATTTATGGTCAATAATACATCTATGGTGTAATTGGCCTCGCATGACTGTTTGTTTTTAATTTAAACAAATTCTGAAATTCTTTGCTGGGGTGCTATAATATTAGTGAGTGAGTGTAAGTTTTAAAGCCGCCTTCTCACTGCGCGTGGTAGCCCGCGCCGCGCCGCGCCCGCACGCGCCGCGCGCAGTGTGAAGAGCTAGGCGCGGCGCGGCGCGGGCAGGTGCGGCGCGGCGCGGGCTATCCGCTAAAAGTCGGTAACTTCAAAGGCGCGGCGCGGGCTCGCGCGTGTAGGCGCGGGCGCGCGCGGCGCGGCGTGTGTATATCGATAGGATTCTTAAAAATTACGTACCTATGTAGGTAATTATCCTAAAATACAAACAATGATGACCTTGACCGGCTCTTATTGAACGTTGACATCCACCAACGCCTCTTCTTCTTCTTCTTTTTGTTAATTTTATTAAGTATACGATATCTACAAAATAAGACAAAAACGGCTGATGCAACAGCCATGCCTTCTTCTCCAGTGGCATTGCTCCATGGCTGGAGGTGGCAATTCGACTCACAAGACATAGTGCGCTGCTCTCAACAGACTGAATCAAAGTGAAGTTTAGTGGTTTGAAGCTAGAAGGCACGCGCCGCGCCGCGCCAGTTTCCGTTGGGTGGCGCGGTGTGTCGCGTGGCGCGTCCTTGCGCGTGGAGCGGCGCGGCGCGGGCTAACACGCGCAGTGAGAAGGCGGCTTTACAGGGAGTAAAGTAGTTTATTCAGTTCTCATTTTTTCATAGGTCTACCTACCTAGGTAATTGGTTTTATTTTATTCTCATGGTTTTTGTTTTCCATATTATTGAAAATAGGTATTTATTTTATTAGTACCTACCTACCTATGCAGTGGTTAAAGTGGGTTAAAGTACCTTTTTTATGTGGGGAAATCCATTATGGATACCCTCCGTCGAGGAGAAGGACGGAGGGTTATGCGGGACTCCCACCGGCTAAATAAAACCCCACGGTGTTCCAAACTAGCCACTTTTGACGAGAACACGGGAAAACTCGCGCATACTTCCGCAAACAGTGGTTAAATGTACCTACCTAGCTGCCTAGGCTTATAATATAACTTTTTGATTTCATAAAACAAAAAGTCTTCTGCATCGGCCGGGAATCGAACCCGGGCCGCCCGCGTGGCAGGCGAGCATTCTACCACTGAACCACCGATGCCTTGCAAATAAGGAAGAAATTATCGGTCTATTGCTATTATAAATTTGACTAAAATTTGTGTTACATATTTTTTGTAAATAGTTTTTTTTTTATAATTATTATTTTCCTGGTTAAAAACAGCCCTAATAATACATTTTAATTCCATTAGCTTAGATACCTAGCGCATCCAATCTACTCAGCCACCGCTAGATGGCACTTTGAAAAAAAAAACAAAAATACAAAATGGCGCTAACGTGCCAGCTGATCGACCGCGCACACCTGCCGCTCTGCGCGACCGGCCTGTCCCCGAACGTCGGCCGGCCGAGTTGAAGCTGATAAAAATCATGAGTCAGTCTCGCGTTGTCGTACTCAAAGAAAGCACGTTAGCCGTTTCTGTGCGACAATAACATTAAAGTTGAATTAAAAACAATGTTAACTAACATTATGACTATCCGGGAATTGTATCACATCGATTAGAAACAAATGCGTAATGTCTGTAATACGCTGACATTATCGATTTCGAAATATAGGGCGCCAAATGTATGTCTAGGTCAGGCGTCTCACAAATATCATTTTATAATGACAGATGCTTCATCGTTTGTGATCTCAAGTCAATAACAGAATGGGATTCAAGTCAAAAATACATTAAATAGGTACCTAATGGCTACTTAACAATTCTAGTATCAGTAAGGTAAATGTATTGTCAATAGTTTACAAATTAGGTAAATAAAAAAAATAGGTAAAAAAACTTTTTAAGTTAAACGGTTTTATGTTAAACATATCTACATTGCAATGTTTAAGATAAATGTACTAAAAACCAAAAAATAATAAAATAGACACAGTCGTGGGAATTATAAACATATGCATAGACTAGACTAAAATAAAACCGTGGGGCACGTCAATTGTCTACAAATTATCGACTTAATGTGCGATAGAAGAATCGTTTAATTCGTCGTTAGGCAGTTGGCCCGCAGACGGTGAGGAAATTACTTACTATTTTCTTGCTCATGGAAATTCCAATAGTTATACACTCCATGTAAATAAAAGAGATGTTTCAACGAGTTTATCGTTGGACATTCACATCACACTGCTGGCTGGCGAAGAATCGTTTCACTGCTCGTAGTTTGTCTTTAATCGACAAAACATATGATAAAAGTACTACTCGCTCAACACTATGAAACCCTAAAACTCGCTTATAATCGAGCTTGCTAGCTTGTTTCCACATTCTAGCCCTACTTATCACACGTCCATCGTTGTCGGTTGAACAACTGCCTTATTATAGTGTAACATTACAAAACAAACATTTTAATCAACGATTGTAGACAATTGACGTGCCCCACGGTTTTATTTTAGTCTAGTCTATGCATATGTTTATAATTCCCACGACTGTGTCTATTTTATTATTTTTTGGTTTTTAGTACATTTATCTTAAACATTGCAATGTAGATATGTTTAACATAAAACCGTTTAACTTAAAAAGTTTTTTTACCTATTTTTATTTTCTAGTTTTTAGTTTTTATTTCGCATTCTGTTTAATTCATTTAGTGCTTCATTATTGCAAGGTTTCTTGCCCGTTAGTTTATTGCAGTCCAACTCCTCTATACGTAGTCCCTGCAAAGCTCTTACTCTACAAAGACCACGTAGGCTTGACCTTCTTCAAACAGTTTCGCACCTAAGTATACGATTGCGTGATCCACAGTGCTGCCCTGCATAAATCTTGACTTGGGTGGTGGATTCAGGCTGGATTAATCAGATACCTAAATTACAGATTCAATTTCTAAATTTAAATCTTATTATTATACGCCATTTAGTGGCTGCGCCCATCTAAAATATTGAGGTTGTATAGTGCACTGAATTCTTCTTGGCAAGCCCTTTTATTTGATACCCATATTGGTGGGATTGATAAAAAATTGTTATCAGCCATTTGGTAGCGGCGGCCATCTTAGATTTCAATTTTGCATAGTAAATTGTATTCTACTTGTTGAGACCTTTCATTTGATACCCATATTGATGGGATTGATAAAACCTAAGTTATCCGCCATTTTGTAGCGGCCGCCATCTTGGATTTTAATTTTATATAGTACATTGTATTCTACTGGTTGAGACCTTTCATTTGATACCCATATTGATGGGATTGATAAAACCTAAGTTATCCGCCATTTTGTAGCGGCCGCCATCTTGGATTTTAATTTTATATAGTACATTGTATTCTACTGGTTGAGCACTTTCATTTGATACCCATATTGATGGGATTGATAAAACCTACGTTATCCGCCATTTTGTAGCGGCCGCCATCTTGGATTTTAATTTTATATAGTACATTGTATTCTACTGGTTGAGCACTTTCATTTGATACCCATATTGATGGGATTGATAAAACCTACGTTATCCGCCATTTTGTAGCGGCCGCCATCTTGGATTTATAATAATAATGAATAAACATAATTGTATTGTCACCAAAATCCAAAGTGTATACAAAATTTCAGATTAATCGGTTGACAGGAAGAGGGTGAAATTTGAATTACTAAATTTGACCCAAGAAAACAAACGGGGTGAGCTAAATAAAACCGTTTAATAAAAAACCGTTTAAAAAACCGTTTAATAAAACAACTGCCTACGCATTTAGCAGACAGGTACCTACCTAAGTACGTAGGGCACCTATATATTTTGTAGTTAGTCGAATAAAACAACACGTTAGTACAGTGGGAACCTACTTCATCCCTTTCTACTTCGTTCGTCTTAATATCACTGTTTTTACTCATCTCTATTAAGAAATAAATTATAAAAAAACTTGCTACCTAAGTAGATAATTTGCTTGATAGATAGGTAGGTAGCTCATTTGTGCTTGTCTCTTGAATTATGTGAGACGGTAAACGTAAAAATAAGACCTTAATTTAATAGGTAGGTACCTAACATCAGTGACAGTATCCAGTACCTACCATCTAAGTGTTAAAATTAATGGTGTACCTAATGTAACTAGTGTCAGTGGTGTGCTCAGAAAAAAAAAGGAAAACTATCGAGAACAAAATGTTTGGAGTCCTAATAAAGCGATGGAAACCTAAAAGGTAGGTACCTAGTTAAGTTAGTCTGAAAAATTTAGGTAAGTGCCTACTTAATTTTTTTAATTAAATTGTTACTAATGTAGGTAATTTGAAGATGCATGAATGCGGGCCTTTGCACGTAAGTAACTAGGTAGGTAGGTATTTATTTAGTTATCTGTGCCTTCCGACTTGCCTTCCGGGTTGTTTTTTGAATAGGTACTTTTTTATCAAAATCGCTTCTCTGTCGCAGAAAAAATCCTTATAAGTAATCATTAATCTATTAAATATCACATCGTCTGGTTTTGGTGTCAAAGACAGTGCCAGCTAAGTACCTACATGTTTAATGGCGCATTTGCTTTAACAACGAACTCTGCAACAGCCTATGAGCCACCTAATGTAAAGGTATCATGTTCGACTCCCAGCAAAAAAACGTTAATGTAAGTTGTACGAATAAAAACAAATTATGCACGGATCATGTTTCATGTGCAACTGAATGCAATAAAAAAAAAAGTGTGCAAAGTGCAAATTTTAATTTGGATTTGAGCGACTCGCAAATGCTCTAAGTGACATACTTACTACACCTATTATGTAGGTACCTACACAATCATTTATCAGATCTATGAAGTCAATGATATTTGAATAGGTACAGGACTACTTTGATCAATTTTTAAGTTTTAAGGTTTCTCAATTTGGCCATATATTTTTCTCATAGGTAGTCTTGGATCTAATAAAGGTATACTTAGGTAATATTATCACTTAACTGATTCACAATAAAATATGATAGTCTAAATAAGTAGGTAATAAGCCCTACTTATTTATTAAAAGACTTTGTTAGCCCTTATCTTTCTGGATTCTACCGTTCTATTCGTTCTTGTTGCAAATGTTTTCTACAATAGGTTTTTATTTTGTTATTTTATCGATTAGATAGTCATGGCATTGACAATTTCACTGATATATATACCAAGATAAGTAGTTAGGTAGGTATAGATATATTTTTTTCGTACACGTGTGGTCTGCTTCTTTATCAAGATATTAATCCGACTAATATTATAAAATGTCAGTGTTTATGCCGAAAGATGAAAATAAGGATGTTTGTACTCCTTCTTCCAATGAAACTTGGCAATATTGCAGCTTACACCGAGGTAGGTTTTTGTTGTTACCCCATATGTGTCCCCACCGAGGGGCACGAGCCTACTCTCATACAGAGAGTGATTAGGCCGTAATCCACCACGCTGGTCAAGTGCGGTAGGTAGAGGTAGGTTAACACAGTTTTATTATTTTAAGATTGGTCATTATCATCATAATTTAAGAACGTCGCTCTTGTCTGTAGAGTATTTGCCACTCTGCTCTATTATCTGCCGTCCGTTTGACCACCTGATACGACACAACTTCTATTCCCTCTTTTATTTTGATCTATGTAAGTCCTCCGTGGTCTCCCTCTCTTTCGTTTTCCTTCTACTTTTTCTTCCATGATGTTGTTTTATGGTATCTACACACCAAAGCCGCCAGTATGCCGCAGGTCTAGGCTGGCGGCTTGACGTCATACGAATGGCAGCTGTCAAAAAAGCCGGCTTTTGTGTGTAGATACCATTAGGTACCAACCAACCTATCTTATTATACATACATATCTAGATTCTTTCCATATTAGTTAATATCAGGAACATTTATCACGGTCTATCTTATAGTTCACGTATTACCTTATCGGTCATACTGACGCAATCCATTGCTTCATTAATTATTTATGATTTACTTGTTTTCAATCAATAAGTTACTTGTTTGTTATGTAGTTATAGGTTCCTGATTGTAGTTGTATTAACTATCTTTCTTTTATGTTGTAATATTTTTATTTTTACTAGAGACTGCGACTTCGTACAAAGCGTAATCGTCATATCTTGGAAAACTCACGCAATACCTTAAAATACTTACATAATGCCTACGAATAGGTATGTAGTATTATACTGACCTACACTGAATAAGCAAGCTAAATATTGGCAAGTTTCATCAAAATCTGTTCAGTAGTTCTAGTGTGAAAGAGTAACAAATATCCAATCCAAATCTGTCATCCATAAACGAGCTCTACCAGGTAGAGTCTACCTAAGTAAAAGTGAAAATTAACCATCTCCAGAGGTTTTCAAAAAACAAACAGATAGGTAGGTACAGATACCTACCTACAGACATCTCAACCCACTGCTGGACAAAGGTTCCTAGCTCTCCATCTAGTCCTGCTATAGGTATTTGTATTACAATGTTCTTCGCTTCATAACCTCCAATTTCACGATTCAAGTACATATTACAGGCAAGGCAAATAGGTAAATCTTTTTTTAGCAAGCAATCACTTCTCGGTTCACAAGCAAACACAATTTACTTAATCAATTAACTCGCCGGATTAAAATTAAAGTTGACGTAATGAAATGACACTTCTTAGCTATTTGTGGTTTACCTTGAATGGTCATATCAATATACAAAACTAGAAAATACAGTGTAAACATTGATTGTGTACAAAATTATGAGTTTGTAGAGATTGCTCGCGACTTTATACCTTTTTAAGTATGGTCATTATATCTTGGTAAACTAAAACAATGTCTTAAAAATCTTCAAGTGATAAAGCCTATCAGCATTATTCCAAAAAGGTTTAAATACTTATCTTTTACATTCATCATCATCATGTCAGCTTGTGGACGTCCACTGCTGGACAAAAGCCTCCCCCAAGGATCTCCACATCGACCGGTCTTGCGCTACCCACATCCAACGGTTTCCAGCATTTACTTTTACATTTATTTGGCTTTTACATTCAGGTAATGAAATCATTTAATTCTGTAGGTTTTGACAACACTTAGGACGGGTAATTTTTTAAAGTTAATTCTAGATTCGCAAGAGTCCTAATAACTCCAACGCTGCATGTTTACTAATGTTTGGAAACATTTTATTAACAAACATTTAATAGGTATCTAAACCAAACATTTGTTATACTTAAAATGCAGTGTGAGAGCACCATTATGTCATGTCCATGACTTTTTTCCGTGACTTGATTTGACACTGAATTAGTTTTAGATCTATACATATTTCAACTTTGTTTAGGAATAACGCTGTATGTGTTATTTTGATGTTGAAGCTCCATTATTGTCAATTGGAGTGGGAATCGGACCCACGACCGTCATGTCAAGCACTACCAACCACGCCAACTGGCCAGTCAGATCGAAAGGTTACGATGTGTCAAACACATGTCATCATTATAAATTGACACATGATCATGTAAACATTGTAAAGCCAAGAGCTAAATAAAGGGATAACAAATTAACGATTGATGAAATTGCGTTCGAGTGATTGCAATTTGTTTAAAGAGAATAACGTTGACAGAGATGTATTTAGGGTTTGGTATCTCCTTTCATTTCATGCATAAAATGAACTTCATGCATAAACATACTCTACTGGCGAGATTATTAAAGCATCTTATTAGATAATTAGAATAAAAAGAAGCTTTTATTCTACCTTTAAGTAAACTTATTAGGTAGGTACGTAAACAAGAAAAAATATATATTATACTTACGGTCGAGTTGCAAAACCTCCTCCTTTTTTCGAAGTCGGTTAAAAATTAAAAAGTTTGATGAGCCTACTCTATTTTTAAATTATTTTAGATTAATTGCTGTAGTGTTAGTTGATCCATTGATTTATTGTAGTTTTATTTAAGGAAATAAAAGTAAGGCAAGCTTTAAATATTAATAACCTCTTCTCTACTTACAAGCGGGAATCTAATTATTCTGTGATGCTCACAATTAAAATAGCTACAAATTGAGACAGAACAAAAACTGCCACACAAAATCTACTGGCACCTGAAAGACCTAAATCCAACCCTGTCTATTCCTATCACCCTGAGGGTAGAACTGAGTAATCTCGTTGCCTAGGTACCAGCATCGCTAAAACATGGCCCTTGTTCCAACGCCTTAGGCTACATTGTGATGAAGATTCCACTTTTCTTGGACAACCACTCGGAAATTGGAGGTAAAAATTCTGCTGGTAGTTTTATGCTTTGTATCTCTGCGTCACTGAGTGAAGTAAGTACATCTTGGTCTTACTCTTCTTCTTTTTCCTTTAATCGTTCAACATTAACATCGTGCGTGTCGTATCAAAAAGTCAAATTACTGGCAGAAGATAGGCAAAGATGGCGTTTACTCCACCGACAAGAGCCTGACTCTTACAGACATCTTTGTATCGCTTTAAAAGTAAAAAAGGAAGTTTTTAAATTCAAAATTAGAACAAGATAGTAAAGGGAACAAAACGTTAAAGTTTGCCACAAAATGAAACCTATAGATAGAACATAGATTAGAAACCTAGACCACTCTATACCAGACTCTAGTTTGCTTTAGTAACTAGAGCAATATTTTACGTTTGAAAATAACATTACGTATATAGAAGACAATAAAAAGCAAAATAAAATACATACTGAACTCTTTAATAAAGCCAATTAGATTGTTCCTACAATCAACTACGAAACGAATTATTATACGATATACATAATATTTAATATCAAAACAAGCAAAAAACTGCATTGGGGTGACCACACACCGTGTAACCCTACTAAATGCCGGCCAATTTAATGAGATCTCTGACAGATAAAAACATATTTAGTTAGGTACTTAGCCATTCTTTTTTGTACCTAGTTAATTTTTGATCTGCTAGCTTAGCATACACTCCGTGACTAGACGTTGTCATGGGTTTGTCACGCTTACGTCTCTTTCCATAGTTTTAAATGTGACATGACGTGAGATAATTGTCTCGGCACGTATGTTAAGCCTCCAGGAGATCTGGATCTAGAGTAGTATGGAAAAGGTATTATAATCGTCAACGACTCCATTAAGGCGTTTCAAGACACGACCCTCAGCAATGAAGAAGAAGAAATCTTTTTTTTTATGGGTGTGACTTAAAAAGTTGTTTCGCAAGCGCCGTGTAGGAAATTCGATGGAATGAAGAGACTGATGTTCAGAGTAGGTACATTGTTAGCTAAACCGTCATTAGACGTGGTGAGACTGATTACTAACGAGACTGAAGATTTGAAGAATGTAGATTTAAAGCGAAAGAGGTTTGTTTGGATCGTAATATTCGTAACAATTCATAATTCATTTATTCAATTCGACGGGATGTAGTCTCTGTTTACAACGATTTGGAATGAGACGTGTCGTCAGCACGATAAGATAGAGATAGAAAATTTTCTAAGATAGTTGTAGATTTCAAGAAAAACAGCATCATTTATGTTTTGTGATAAAATACATCATAGGCATTATAAAGACACAGTTCTTTTAAAACCGGCTCAATGCTGTGAGCATTACAAATAGAGAGGGCCAATTTCCAATTAAAATCTCAGCAGGTGGTCCGCCAGGGGGCAGCACCAGAAAAATGAACGAGAAACGATTGCGAGACTCCGATCGTAAGCATATTCCAAGTTTGTAAGCGATGCTAGAGCAAGGTTTTTGTAGCTTTATAAGTTATCTATATGTTTTAATAACAAATAGCTAGTGTTTGTATAGTAATAACCTAAGTAGGTACCTATAAAAAGACTAGAGGCTGCCCGCGACTTTGTATCTACGCATTTATTGTCATATCTTGGTAGAAAAACATGATATCTCTAAATAATATAGCCTATGTGTTATTCTGAAGGATAAGCTACAATATTGCCAAATTTCAGCAAAATATATTCAGTAGTTTTGCGTGAAAGAGTAACAAACATCCATGGGCATAAACATTGGCGTATAAAAATTATTAGGACGTAAGTAAATAAGTACCTACCTAAGTACACGTATATGAGTATGCCACGGTCCAAAACGAATCAATCATTAGGAGTGGGATCATTTGAAACTAGAAATTGGTTCCGGAATGCATTTATTCCAATCGAAAGGTATCCATGTCAAATTAAGAAAAGGTTCGCTTGATATCTGTTTATTATAAACTGGGAGGTCGACAAATTGATGAATTAAAAACTTTGATAAAAGTGGATAATACATTGTTAGAGGATCGAAGATACCCACATTAGCGGCCCTTTTTAGACATCCCAAATGCTGTTATGAAAGTGGGCCCTGGCATTGAGTAATCCAGACCTTTTAAATATTTAAGGAAAACAAGTTCTTTATCATACCTAAATGCGCACTGTGCTTCCAAAGTCGGTAGGTATACACTTCGTTAGGGTGCTTTCGCACCTGCGAAGTGCGAAGCCTGTCAATGAAACTCGCGTTGCGTTTGAAACACGGGTCGTCGTTTTGACAGGATCAGCTCAACCTGCGAAGAGCGGCAAAATATCAACAGAATTGGGGCCCAAGCATTTCCTGTTCCGTGGGCCCAAGTTTGGTAGGTAATTTAAAATAGCCTCTGTTTTGTATCGGCAGAGTGACAATGAGAGTGTCAAAGTTATTTTTTGACAGATTTAGGGCCACTTGTTCCATTTTACATTTAAGTTCATCTTAAATAAAATTAGCTAAAACTAATTAACTCGCTAATTTTGATTACGCTAATTACGTTTAGGCCTTTCTTGTACCACACCATTTGAGATTATATTTAACTAATTCCGTTTATAATTTTTTGCTTTTTTCTGACACTTACAGATAAGTTAAAAGAGAGATAGCGCTCTAAGAAATACAGTCGTGCTGTCTCTTTTTATTTTATTTCCTACATCTAAAAATGCCCTAAAAATAGATCCTCTCTGTCAATGTCATTGTCAGTTCGATTGTTGTTGAAATAAATCTTCATCCATTTTGCGGCAGATAGAAATGAATGACAATAGCTGAGTCAGCTGATGACATTCCGCCATTTTGAACTAGCTAATTATGATTAGGCTACCTTAATTGGCCATCAAGGAGCATTTAAGTTTGACAGCTTACTAATCACGATTAACGCTTGGAACAAGACAAGTTTTACGCTTAAATAAAAAGTTGTATTTAAACACATTTTTAATTTTGATTAGCCCGATGGTACAAGTGGCCCTTAATCACAATCAGTGTAAGCCATTGTTTACCAGAATAATTAACAAATGTATCAAAAATGCCATTAACACTCTATCGACATACAACTGAGGCTATTTTAAATTTGCAGACTTGGGCCCCTGTGCAACTCTACCAAAATACAGGTAAAGAAAATGTGCAGCGAAATGCAAAACAATACGTTGACAAGTTGGTGTTCGAAACGTGCCCTGTTACAATAAGTGCCGTCACGTCTTGCAAGCCTTGCAGTCTGCAAGCTGAACTTCCAACACGAGTTGCATAATATCTCCTTAAAGGGGTTTAGGAGGGCCGATTCTATGTAAAATCTAAAACTTAACAGTCAAGGTCAAAGTCAAAAATATATTTATTTCATAGGCACAAAAATGCTCTTGAAACCGTTAAATTATTATATAGGTATGTTTTTTAAAGCTAGCGCTAGATTCGCAAGGTGCAGTTTCCCCCAGAGAAGAACCTAGCAAGAAACTCTGTGAGGTTGCTCTTTTAAAAGTCTCGGTATATAGGTTCATTGCTCTAGGACCTAGGACAATTAGCGTTATTCCAAGGTTTAAATAAGTTTTAGAACTAATTCAGTTTTAAGCCATGTTACATCATAGAAAAAACGTCATAGACATGGCATTAGTTCTATAACTATGCATATTTAAACCTCGTTTTATATAACGTAAGAATCAACACTTAAGCTGACGTGTTATCAAGCGAAAAAAGTGTGTTTGGATCGTAGCTAGTGGAAGGAAGTTGTTTCTATCGTGTTGCTACCCCGATGGGAAAGAGGTGTTACGTAACAGATATTTATGTACTCGTACCTATATAAAACACTTGGTCAACTGAGCCTTTCCGCAAGTCACACCACAATTAGGTAACTTTTAACTTTATAGTTAAGCTTTTAAGCCCAATTTTTCCCTACAATCTTTCTCTTTGCATAGGTATTCATTGCCCAAAATATTTGTTATATCTGTAAAACAAAATAAAGTTAGAAGAAAGGTAAAACAAGTAAGTACCTAATATTATAAGCACTTATAGTAAGCCTACATAATTCAGTCTAGAATCTAGAATTTCTTGCAACGTGTTTTATGTTACCTGTCTGCAGCATAGCAATAGCACAGCAATATGCAAAAGACAAGCAGACACTCTATTTGCTTGAATGTGCATATTGCCCGAGTCTCGAATAAACTATTGAGTGGATACAAGACTATTCTAGAAACTCTATTTGCAGAAACATGCTTATTGGTGAAGTGTCAAGTTAAATAGTGAATTGTAGTTTATACGAATGACGTCATAGTATCAAATTATAATATTTTGATGATTAAAGGCTTGCGTGACAGAACGCGAATTATACTCTAGGGTAACTTATTAAAAGGTTTATGCAAATTATAAGTAGATTTATGTTTTGGATAGTTTTAATTAAATAAGTGATAGTTATGATCGTGGAACAAAATACTAGCATTTACTTTAAAAATTGCATCCAAGTCCGTCCACGTGTTTAGGAGCTACAGTGCCACAGACACACAGACGCAGAGACACACAGACAGAGGGGTTAAACTTAGAACACCTCTCTTTTGGCGTCGGGGGTTAAAAATAGTAATATTAAAATTATTATACCTAGGTTGTTGTGGAGATTCTTGGGCGAGGCTTTTGTTCTGGCGTGGACGTCCACAAGCTGACACAACAACATTATTTAACGATATCCTGTCCTATAAATATTATAAATGTCAATGTTTTTGCCAATGGATGGATGTTTGTTACTTCATCACGTAAAAACCACCGAACAGATTTGAATGAAATTTTACAATAACTTAGCTTGGACATCAGAGTAACATATAGGCTATATTATTTGCAGATATTTTGTGTTTTTTCAAAGATATGACTATAAATGCGTACGAAGCCGCAGGCAGCTACTAGTTTAACCTAATTAAATTACCTACCTACCTACCTTTTTAAAGAATTGACCTTGAATGCAAACACAAAACATCTAGCAATTGTTTTTTAATCAGAAGCGTGCTGAGTGATTGTTAATCAACTGCTGAAAGATTTCGATTTAGGTGCAACGACTAATTTGTTAAACATGAACTTTTATTTCGCGAGTGTTGGTAAATAAATCCTTTATGCTGTCTACACACCAAAGCCGCCGGCTTTTTGACAGCTGCCATTCTTATGACGAAAAGCCGCTGGCCTAGCCCGTCAGCATTGCGGCGGCTTTGGTATGTAGATAGCATTTGGTTGTTTATTTGTTTTTAGGTCTGAGAAAATATGTGAGCTAGCAGCTAATAGCTGGACTTCGGAACCAAAAGTCTTAGGCACAAGTAGGTACTAACCTATAACTAGATATTGTGATATCTACCTATCTAAATATGAAAATTTCAAATCCAATTTTCATTTTATTTTATCTGTGGTTAGAACCACGTGAAATGTAAGAGTGAAATGAAATACGAAATGAAAATTCATTTAATCCTGTAGGTTATGTTTGACTTAGGACGGGTCATTTTTAAAAGTTAATGCTAGATTCGCAAGATTGCAGTTTTTCCCAGAGAAGAACCTAGCATGAAACTCTGTAGGGTTGCTCTTCTCTGTAGGAAAAGTTTCTCTGTAGAATAAACTCTGTAGGGAGTAAGTAAGTAGATAATAATAATAATAATATATTGCTTGATCATAATAGTAGGTACAGTCCATTCCATACATATAAATATGATTACCTTTGAGGTCTTAAATAACTAGAATGATTGCCCAACATAGAGCATAGCGATATTTTCAATAAGTCGATTTTACAAATGATAATTTAAATTCAAATTCGACTAACACATCAATAACAATAATTCGCTTCCTTAATTAAATAGGATAAAGTCTTTCTCTTTACATAGGTGCAAATAATTTCAAAAAAGTTTTATTCAAAGAAGGCGCATCGTTTTCGGAGTCCTATACAATCCCGCTAACCACAAACTACATTTCTACAAAATAGGGTATTTAACCCTCTTGTTACCCGCTACCATAGAGTATAACAGTGTTTCCTGGCCAGTCAGTCAAGGGCAACCGAGCATACAGCCAAGTCAACTGTGAAGCGCGTTCGTTTCATTACCCACTGATTGTTTTATATTTCCTACTGTTCAATTGATGGTTGATGGTTGAAGATTTCAACATTAGATTTATTAGGTCTTGTTTGAGATGGTTTTCAATTTAATTTATGAGGTAAATGCGTGACAGATATAATATAGGTAGAGTGCATTTCACGAAAGAAGTCCCCCGGATATTTTTGGAACTAAATTTGACAGGTCTTTTTATCTATTTTTTGGTCTTTTCCCCGATAGTAGGTAGAAAACCTATTACTTTTCTTAATAAAAATATACTTTTTGCATAACAGAAATATACGTAAATAGATTTTTTTTATCAGAATGTACACCAACTTACTTAAGGAATGACCAGGACACTCATAGTAGGCTGAAAATTTTATTATTTGATAAATAACAAAAGAAAAATACTTACATAATATAGGTAAATTTGTAGTCATGAATGGCAACATTATCCATTATGACATGCTATACAGCGCCGCGGCTAGGGGACTTCTTTCGTGAAATGGACTCTACTATGTGTGTTTTATTTTAATACTTACCTACCTATCTTTAATCGTTAACTTATGTATTTAGTACTTACCTACGTAGGTACGAGAAAGTTAAGTATGTACCTACCTACACATATTTAAAATGAATGCCTACACATCCTTAATAAATAAGAAGGTATGATTTGAAAGTTACAACAGCTTTTATACGTCTGTGGTATGATTTAAAACTGTGTTACATAATTTTCTTCAAAATTGTATTGACTAAGGGACATTAAAAAAAAAAGGTCCATTGAAATAACGACGATGTTCCGATACCGGGAATCGAACCCGAGCCTCCTGGGTGAGAGCCAGGTATCCTAGCCACTAGACCATATCGGATTGTGTCTGGAGAGAAGAAAATAGCAATCTGTTTCTGTGGGTGCATTTATTTTGAGAGATATTTTTTACCCGACTACGAAGCCAACAGGAAGGGTAATGCTTTTTTCAAGCAATATTTTGCAACATAACGTTTTTAATCATCTCTGTCACAAAATTAATCTTCGGTGACCCAATTATGCGTCCTAAATGATTATGACATGAGCATAAGCGACTAAAATTAGATGTAGCTGAACTAACATCTATCGTGCTATTATTTAAAGACTTTTTAACGAAGTAGACTTATACGTACTTCGGATTAGTACTTCTTCAGATATTTATGGCTTAATAGTTTAAAAGTAGGTATCCAGTACCAGGTACCTATGGACCCTGAATAGGGCACGGCTATGTAGCGCAGCTATGTTATTTAAGTATAAGTAATATTAAAAAAATTGTTACCTCCTACAGTCAAGACGAAGATCTACGTGTACAAAGTTTTCCGATATTGCTTTCATTAATTTCATTTAAGCTACCCTACCACTACAAATGCCTCGGTTTAAAAGCGTGATTTGCTCTCAATTGTAGATTAGATACCTACTTACCTTACCGTATCATGTTGGGTACCTATTTGTAAAAAAAAGGCCAAGTCAAGAGTAACCTAACGACGTTCATTTATGAGGTGACTGATGAGTGTGGATAAAGTGAGATAAAGCGATTGTTCTTGTACTTTAAAAATCATTATGGTAATAGTACCGAGACGAGGCCAGGATTAAATAACGAATCTATCTAAAAATGGTAAAAAAAAGATATAAACAAAATAGTTAGGTGCCTACCCTGCATCGGCCGGGAATCGAACCCGGGCCGCCCGCGTGGCAGGCGAGCATTCTACCACTGAACCACCGATGCTTGTACCATTGATGGAGAAAATAGCTTTCTAGTCACGTAAAAAGTACCTAAGTACTTTATCTTGCATAGTAACACAACATTGGCAAAAGCAATCATTTTACAGCTGATTCAACATTTTTATGAAGAAGAAAATACAAGCTTATTGTTTTAGAATAAAATATAAATTGAAATAGCGTTCATTAGTCTAGGTAAGTATTTATTTTATTGGCTAACCTACTTACAGTTTATTGTTCTTTGAACTTTGCGGAAATTACTTAGAAAATGTTTATGTAGGTAAGGTAGGTGGTTCCTACTTACTTGTGTCCATCGAATCATTACTTTTTAGCAGTAATTTAAATAAGCGTGATTTATCGTCGATTTAGAATCTTATAATATAAGGTGACTTTAAATTAGTGAACGATAGAAAAGGATTTGCATGTACTGGTGCTAACAAACAACTTTTACTATGGGGTTAAGTTCAAAATCATAAAAAAAAATTGTTGACCCATTCTATCAGCTGTTGCATTTTGTATGGGGAGTTTAACATTTTTTGAATGATTTCGACCTTGTTCCCATAGTAAAAGTCGTTTGTTATCACGAGTACATGCATGTCCTTTTCTATCGTTCACTAATTAAAAATATCTACCTACTCTGAAGTAAATAGTTCTTATCGTAGGTATCTTATCTTATCTAGCCATCAGCGTCCCATTGCTGGGCAAAGGCCTCTCTCCATCTCCATTATTCTCTCTCTACCCTGAGCCGCCTCTGCCCAGTCGTCCATGGTGTCCAACTCATCACGCCACCTTTTTCGTGGTCTGTCGCTGGTATCTAGTGTGAGCTATTTGCACTTTTACATACGAATACGATTTTGTGTGCGCAGGTTGATAAAACACATGAAGGCTACACTCAAAACTTCGTCCTGCGTTGATTCCTTTATCTAAGTACACGACGGGGAAAACAGCACGCGGGTCTAAATAGGTCCCGCCCAGTAGGTACAGGACTTGCCAAGGTATGAAGGTCCCTACCTAATAGGTAGGTATCGACTTTGACAATTAGTAGGTACCTAGAAATGTGCCTACCGTTAGGCCGTTTTCAGACTAGCGTCACCTAGCGTTTTGTACGCTCGATTTTTGAATCATGTGTACGCGCGTGAGCTGAAAACGACCGTAAACACGCTTAAAACGCTAGGTCTCAAAACGCCTTAACGAGTCCTATACAGCCCCTTTACGTGACTTCTTTCACCTAGGTACCACACAGCAATAACAAAATAATACCCTCTTTAGTCCCCTAATCATCAAATTTCCAATATCCATTAGTTTGAAATCGGCAAACAGTCGTGATTCTTCGGAATCGTTTGTAACAAACCATCGTGTACTCGTGACTCGACGAGCATCGAACTCCGGGACTGGCAATCATGCTATCTTGGTACTGGGACCTAAACTGTCTGGCTAATTGCCTGGTGTAGATGTTTCTCTATCTGATAGAGTGGTAGAAAGAGTTCTGTTTGATTCATTGCCCAGGAATTTGATAACATTATTAGCCAGTTGCAACACGCCTGTCCCGTAAAAAAATCGTAATGTTATTTAAAAATTCGTAAAAAGAACGTGAGGCTTGGTTCATACTTCATACAAATAATTTTGAACTTTTTACGAATTCGAAAATCTAAATTTTCATTAAACTAGCTATAAGAAAGAATTGACCTTTGATCGAATTTTGCTGGCAAATACCTATAAGATAAGTACATCGACAAATAAATGGACAGCCTAAATAATTGTACGCGCTGAAAGCAAGGGCATACCTACCTAAGTAAGTACATCATCTTATGTTTGTTTGCCCTTTTATAAAACCCTTTATATAAACAAACACCCTTCTTTTTGCATCGATAGTTAAAAATAGATTATTGCGTATACTTTGCCCTTATTTCTTTTATATTATGTTCACCACTAAACACAAATCCATCAAATATACAGCCAACCCAACTAAATAAAGATAAAACATAAAATCTGTAGCAATAGTTACCTGCTTAGCTATAGTTATGAATTATTTCCCGACGGTTTCAGAAACTAGGTCAAACGGAGCTCTACGTGGATTTTGTAAGGATGACACTATTCATATTTTTAAACCATTCTCAGAATATATCTTTAAAGTTATAAAAATAGATACTTTAATAAAGATTGCATCATAGACTTAACATTTCAGAAGTCTTCAAACATATGGAAAGATAGATGGCCTTACAAACTTGCAAAAGCGCTCTTGTCTAATTTGATCTAGCCGCCTGCTTTTGCT
Source organism: Anarsia innoxiella (assembly GCA_947563765.1). NCBI lineage: Eukaryota > Metazoa > Arthropoda > Insecta > Lepidoptera > Gelechiidae > Anarsia > Anarsia innoxiella. The sequence goes on along the minus strand of OX387396.1, from coordinate 9,996,777 downwards.
GACCTCTCTCCTCTTTCTTATTGATTATCTATTATTATATGTCGCATTTACCCAGCTAACCTAAAAAAAATTAAATAACACAGAAGCTTAAAATAATACAGCCTTTGCTAAATTCTGCTAAACGTCTTCTTCAAATACTTACATAATTTCTAGCGTGTAGTTACAAACATCACGAAGATGTGAGAACCACATACTAGATTAATCACATACGTCACATGCGAATACATCATAGAATCACATACATCACAATATATCAAGTTTATTTTATAGTTGGATTAATAGAATTCCACTGGCAACCCTGCTGCAAAGTCCCGGAGCCTCTCTTACCTCTCCCCGTAATGCACTTAACCAGAGAGTCCTAGCTTGCTCCACACTGCATCTTAATTTGCAACTAAGGTAATTTTATTTCAGGGCAATATTTTCTTTTAACGCTTTTATGGGATTAGGTTAGAAAAATGTGGAGAATTTAATTGTGGTTTTAAAACTAGAGTATGAAGTTAGTAATTGCAAAGGGGATGATAAATTTACGTTAAAACAATCGCAGGCCCGTTTCGCTCAAAACATAATGCCGTATTAATCATAAGAGTTGGACATCCAATTGATTAAATCCTTATGTATTTAATGGTCAGTCTTATGAGAATATATCTAACATACATCCATATGTATCACGTCTCTTTCCCAACGGGGTAGACAGAGATCACTTCCCTCCAATTCCTTCGATCCAAACACACTTCCTTCGCTTCATCCACATTATCGAAAACACTTATACTATACGCTTAGCAATACAAACAGGCCAACAAGCGCACCAATCAGCAAGTTTAGTTCGCCACTCACGTCCAACTAACATAATTCTGAAGGGTGGTCATTTCATTCACATTGTATGCCGGGATGCCGGGATATTGAAAGGCTTACCAGATTGGACCGATGTAGATTCTCTACTATAGTTGCATAGATGATGAAATTGTAAGATATAAATGTGGATAAAGCGAAAGAAGAGTCTTATGATCGTGGCAAGTGGATGGAAGTGGTTACGAGAGAGGCGTGACAGATATTATCTTACTTAACGATGTTAATATCTAAAACATGATTTTTACACGTTTTTTTTATGTTTAACACTGTAGTTATCTTTTGTTTCGTTAAAAAGTATATCAAGATACATGCCATTCCTACATTCTACTGAAATTACTATTATTCTACTACTGAAAGTCTAGCCAGTTAGCTAAAAAAAGTCCCATCCCAATCATCACACACTTCCCAAACCACAAACTGACAAAGAATGCCAATTACCTTTGACTTTTTGTCATGTCTTTAGAAAGTGGCATCATCAAGGCGTCGACAGCGTTGCAGACTGGTAGTGCAATAATGCAGTTCATGCAGTCTGGCTGCATTCTTCACATGGCGTTGTTAGCCGGCAAAAATCTTTGCAGACTTGATTGCTTTTGAGATATTTCTGTCGGAAGCTGTGATGTTCATAATTCCATTATTGTTTTAAGGTTCTTGCGGTTATAACAAGATTTTGTTGTAATTTTCCGTTTTGCAGACCAATTTTTTGAAATGGCCGTACTGAAATAACGGCGACGACGTGACAATTTGTGGTCAATTTTAAATCTAGCTAAAGTCAAAACCCTGCACTGTTGGATTTAAAAGTAATAAAAACCTAAAATAAACTGACCAAGTTGTTATTATCGTATTTTTTGTATAAGTTTTCATAGCGTTAACGGTGATACATCATTTGTGACAACGCTCTAGCTATAACCAAGCTATAATACTTCATGAGATACAGCCTGGTGTCAGACAGTAGGCTGCACGAGCCGAGACTCAGTATTAGATCCCGTTTTCACCATTTGGGTATAGAACCCTAAAAAAACTAGAAATAATGACACCGTAGTGCGTAAACTCAACTCAACAAGACTTTGAAGGCAATTTAGCTATCGCCTAACATCCCCGTTCCCACCGTGGTTTACAATTTGCAAACATGAAAACGTTTGCTATGAACTTGGCTCTCATGGGGGCAGGGATGGATCTAGGTGGTTATTGAGGGGTCTTGACAATGTTGGCAAGAATTTGGGACTTTACAACTCTTTCCTATTCGTCAGACCCCAAGCAAAAGGAGCTTTTTCTTCTATCTAAACATAGGCCTTCGTTTCAACCATTTTTTAATGCACATGAATACCTACAGAATACTCTCGATCTTAATTTTTCTCACCATTTGTTTTATCACATATAAATATTAAAAGTAATTACCTACCTCCTTAAAATGTTTTTGCTACTCCAACCCCAAAAACCTAAATCTCAGATTTTTGTGATTTGTGACCCTTGTTGTGAAATTTGTGCCCCCCATATTTCATATCCCAATCCGTCTTATCACACGTGCGCGCCCGGGGGGGGCTATTATGAAAATGTCAGGTGTACTCGCAATTTCCTGGAACACTGACGTAACTTATACTTTACGAATGGATTTAAGAATAGGTTACTTAAGGTCTAGAGTTCGTATGGAACTGGCAATAAAATAACGGGGGTTTTTGAGTTTTGAATTGTATTTTCCTTTTTTAAAAAGTTCTAAAATAAGATTAAATAATTATGATGAGCATTAAGTAGGTACTTACCTAGATAGGTACAATATCTATAAATTGTAGGTAGGTAGGTACTTACACGTTTTATTAAAATGTCAAAAAATTGAAAATTGTTGAAAAGCGTTTTATTCAATAATTCATTACAATTTTTTGATGTCACTTTTTGAACTAAACTACTACCGGTTCACTACCTGTATAAAAATATCGTCTCTTAAAGCTTTTAACCTAAAAGAAAAGGTGGAGTTGACTTGCATCCACAATATGAAAGCTGAAACTATGAAAGAAACTCTCAAATAGGTAACTAAATAATCTGACTTACGCAAATGAATCTATCAGTGCTAAAAACAGAACATCGTTAACGAACTGAAATCCTGATTCTGAAATTGATGAAATTCTTCTCATGGCCGAAATTATAACCTCCTCTCGCTGAACAAGCCAACCATCAGAAATGTATGTCTTGTTATATCGCAGTCTAGTGGGAATAACCAATAACCAATATTTCCTCTATTGCAGGTAAGCATTGAGGATTCGACGCAAGAGTACCACTTCACCTACTTCCAGCCTTTATTCCTGCTTACACCCTGGTAAAAGGAAACCTCCAATACCTGTGTATATCTTCAAAGCCTTTGAGAGTTTTCAATACGGAAGCTGTAATGCGAGTGGTGTCATTGTAAGTTGAGTGGTTTTGTCAATGTGAGAAGAATATGGAGAAATTCAATTTAAAGATAATTTCTTCCCATTAAAGACTAATACTGATATGTCATAGTGATATGTAAAAAAAAACAATAATAGTACCTACGTAGGTAATAATAGTGGTAGGTAGCTATCTATTCTATATGTTGTTAAGAGAGTTGAGATTCTATGATGCTTAAGAAGTAGATACTTAGCCTAAGATTACACTAGATCAAACTTCATACCTTATGTTATTCAAAATTTAATAAGTTCTCATATTTTTTATGCAATTTACCTTCATGGTGATGACGGTAATTTTTTTTCCGAAATAGAAAAAAAAACGTCTTATAACACAAAAAAATACATAACGAATTATGATTCTACGCTGAATGAAATTTAGAATTGAATATTTAGTTACGCGACTGATTGGAGTCGGCCTTTGGAGTCGGCTCTCCAGAATAATTTCCTTTACAGACTCGATCCCTATCGAATACAATTCAAAGGTATTTATGCAAATACCAGGCTTAAGATTCAAAAACGCAAATTGACAAAATTGGGCTCGGCATTTGCAATTTAAAATTGCTAGAGTCCTTTTGCTCCAGCCAATCCAGGGCAGTCAGCCAATCCTGCGGATTTGAACTTTTGAGCACAATCAAACTTTCCGGAGTCCGTACACGCGGAACCGAAGGAGGAAACTAGGTCAGTGGACCCCTAGGGATGTTGGGAAACCAATCCATTCCAGGTGCAAAAGTAGGTCGAAAGGATCATGGCTGTTTTTTCGTAAGATCGGAAAAAATGGGACTGCGTTTTTTGGGGTTCGCTCAGAGAATTTCATGATATAGCTGACAAGAGACGTCAATTTCCCGGCGCCATCAGTTGATATTTACGTCAACAAGATTAGAAATCTAATTCCGATAAAAAACTTAATCGAACAAGTCGCGGTTGATAAATCGATAAATATTGATAAACTAAGCATTTATAATTACAATTTGGTAGCATATCTAATTTATTTTGCGGGAGATGAGATAAGATTTATATTCCATTTGTCAAAATCATTTGAAAATTCGAATAACAACGGAAAACACAAAAATTCAGAACAAAAACACATTCAACTGCACTTGTCAATAAAACAAGTGAACATCGTCGAAACTTGCTTAGGAATATTAGCTAATCGATTGCGCTGCGAAATAAATGACCCTTCGAACAAAGCCGGTGACGGTTCCATTCAGGAGTGCAAGCACCACGCAGAGTGGTTGACATCCACGATTTATTAATACCGAACACACCACACAGCACACCAGCTGCATATTGCAACCGGCCAGCTCTAGCTAGTCACTCAGTCTCCGCGGAGCGCTTGCCACAAGCGGACGTGTGTGACCCACATTACCGTATTTCATGGTTGTCTCATTCGGATATCGATCGAATCGATTCTTTCTTGTCCCAACTTTATCAAGAGTTCTATTTTTAAATGTTCTTCCGCTAGTTTGTTGGTAAACACGCCTTCATAGAGCTGTAAAAAGAGTGTTTATTTCCAACGCCTTTCAAGAATGTTTGAAGTTTAAGCTAAACATTTGCTGATCGTGCATTTTGTGAAACTGATGTTAATTCGAGAACTGCTGTTGGTGTAGTGTTGTGAATTGTTTGTGAAAGAGTTTGTGCTTGTGTTAGTGATGAATGAAGTTTGATTCTAACAACATGTTTGGAGTTTTCATCAGACGATGGAAGCCTAAAAGGTCTGTACTAAAATGGTTATGTCATCAATCTGTGAAATGTCTTCTTGGATCGCAATATTTGCAACCGTTGCTGTTATTTCTGCGTAAACATAGTTAGATACTTGAATAACAGTTCATTATTCATTAATATTATCTGCAGCTATATTAGCTTCACTTATATTGTAAATATTTCCATTTTATACCAACAGCATTAAAGCAAATGCATCAGCAATATGTTCGTTGTTATCGATATATTTACTAACACAGATGCAAGTTCCACTCTTACTCATAAATTCAGTTCCTCAAACTATTTACAAGGCATTAGAAACAACCTCATAAGTAACTTTTAGTGACCAATAAATGTGCCTAAAACATGGTCCAAGTGAAACCCACGCAGTGTTTACTAAACACGAAATTATCGTAGCATAATGGATAGATAAGCTGGTTTTAACATAGTTACATTAAGTAACTACATTTTATCAAGCATAATAATATATAATAGAATTTAATAGATATAATCGACGATCTGGAACCATTTGCATATCAATCAGAAGCAAAATGTATGAAAATTATTGTACAAAAATATGTTTACAAAAGAGGTCAAATGGTATTTAAAATAAGATAATTTGTGTGTATAAATTGTGTAGGATGATCATAAAACTGCAATTATGGAAGATATTGGAGGCTGACCTTTTGATCTAGTGAAAGGGACAATTGGCTGCAAAATTGAAGTTAGATATCCCGTTCCGAATTGTGGAATGAAAAATTGATTGATCGAAACGAATTCGCTAAAACAACTCGGCAACATGATTGATGAAATCAGAATCGATGTCGGAGAAATCGTCATAAATCTCGAATACTAATACCTTGTTGAGTTCTTTCAATCATCACGTGAGTAATTACTGTGAAATATGTTCGCGTTAAAGAAATAACTAGTTCATATAAGTTACTTGTTTCTAATGAGACTAAAAGCGTATTTTAGCTATCGTATTTGTTTAATTATGTTAAGGAAAATGCTATTAAATCATTTTGTTTATGAAAGACAGATTTAAATGTATAGCTACTTGAAAATGCCATAGCAAAAAATATATACTCGTATTGCATTCAAAAATATGCTTTCTTTTAAAGAAAAAGTTTCCTACAAAGAAATGGAAAAGCAACAAATGAATTGTGAATTGAAACATCGACATTTTCTATTTGATTGGAATCAATTTATTCATGGTATGGTTTAGTAGAATACAATTAAAGATTTCAAGAAGGTGGTTTCATAAAACGTAAAACCTTTCTAACTTTAATTCTACTGCAATTTACTGCAGATCTTTATCGTGTTTATGATTGCATGTGCATTGTGCATTTCAGTTCTTATTCTGCAATTACCTTTTTAGATTCCTTCTGGCTGCTGATTACTTTCACATAGACATAGAACCATTATCATTTTTAATGTATTTATTGCATAGTAAAATCAGGAGTACTCAACCGACGTGCATGTACATGAGTCAAGCGATGAATGTGGATGAAGTGAAGGAAGTGTGTTTGGCTTGTAGTAACTGGAGGGATATGGATTCTGACTACCCCTATGGGAAAGAGGCGAGACAGATATGTATGTATGTATGGTATTGCATTAGTAGTGGGTACTAGGAGTACTAGAAAAACTTGGGTACGTTTTATGCATTATTCGGCGCTTTATTGTAGAAGTATTACGTACTACTACACCGATCTTAATGATTTTTCTGTCTATTTTGATGTCTTGACCATTCCAAAGACAAATAAACACCTCAATAACATTATTCTTTATATCTTAATCATCGTACACGTTTAATGATCATAAATCAGCTAACCTAAAATGATACATGCTTTCATATGAGTTCTATTGTACATCGTCTATATTTAAATTGGCTGGTCACCAAGTTATTTATTGCTGGTCATTCCATTGAAATGCAAGGTTCGGCCCTTGTATTAAGATGGCCGTACCCAATATTCAATCTATCTCTTGTTTTGCCCTACTGGAGATAGAAATAGTTATTTACCTTAGAATTTTTCATCCCTATATTTATAGGTGTCAAAAAATCTATGGGATTCTTCTGAACGATTGATCAAAAGTGACAGCTACGTGACAGTTAAGTACTGCCGATCTCGGATAGCTATCTGTATTTGAATATTGGGAACGGCCGTTAACCGGCAGGTGATTTCAGTGTCATGTTTAAGTAATTTATTTTTTGTGCACTTAAATGTACATTTAGGTTTACCTTTATTGCAATTGTGAGGTTATTTTTTGACTCGTCAGCTTAATAAGAATGAATGACTTGATCAAATTGAGGTAAGTTTTGATAATAGGTATGGAACAAGCTTCGATAAATATGTATTTCTAAAACGTTATCAGCCATCAAAGAGTGACTCTTGTCGGTAGAGTATCCGCCATTTAGGTCTATCTCCTGCTAGTGTTTTGACTTCTTGATATGTCACTTAAGCTTATGATCCGTTAAACATATAATTGTCACTGTCATTGTCAAAATTGGAACAAGACCGCACGATATTGGCGAAATCAAAGAAGGACCGCCGTACTACCAAAAATTGAATTGAATTGACCGCACGATGTAAGTATAATGGACTATTAAAATAAACTTTCATGAAACTGAGGGCTTTTAGTTGAATTTATCTCTAAGCAACTGTAAATTATTGACTCAAATCATCCAATAGCACTTACAAATTTTATTATAACACAAACAATAAATACAATAGAATAAAATACTCTTAATTACAGGAAAATATTTCTTCCAACGAGTCCCCACGAGGCAAAGTACCCAACAAGCACTTTTAAAAAACATAAATATGATACTTCCCAAACTGAAACCATTGAGAATACAATAAAAGAATTATCACAAAGTTATGAATGGTTGTTAGGTACTTTACGTATGATATTGTAGTTTATAATTAATTGACTGCGTTTAATCAACGTCTTGTTTGAGAAGAGAGATGTTTACAAAAAGAACATAATTATAAATTAATACACGTAATTATAACATCCCGGATATTCATAAAAGCAGATGGTAAAATAATGAAGTCTAGGGAATAACAAATGAAGTTTAAAAAGCGAAAAAAAGTTAATGCCGGAATCGTAATATTTGAGACCATTTTAAATGTAGAGATAAATAAAAGTTCCTCGGAAAAATAATTAGGTATACATGTAGATTCTAGATCTGTTCTACGTGTTTAATGGATTGACTCTGGGCTGGCTTTTGTCGAGCAGTGAGTTCTAAATGCTTAATTATGAGGTAACAAAAAACAAAAGACTACGACAAACTTACGACAAAGTTGCAGAAGTGTGTTTGGATCATAGCATGAGCGAAATGGTTTCTACTAGTGATGGGCCGAGTACCAGTTTTACCGAGTAACCGAGTACCGAGTATTACTCGGTTTAAAGTTTAACGAGCCGAGTACTCGGCCGAGTTACTCGGTGTACTTGAAGTAGGTAGAATTGCACGCGAATAAGTTTGGAAGCGAGTGGTGTTAATGGTGTTAAGACCCTCCCTCCGCATCCCGCTAAATATTCGTAATGAAAACAATAATCCGCAGGCATTAATTGGCAAAAAAAATATTTAAAACACTGTTTATGAAACATTTCTCGTAAATAACTACGATATTAGCAGCTTATTACATTGCTCCAGCTGGGCGAAGGCCTCAATGAAGGAATTAGACTATGATTTACCAAGCAGACCAAGTGCTCTCAAGGTAGATTTATTTGCACCGAGTACTCGGCATGTTAACCGAGTTATTCGGCCGATTACGAGTAGTGAAAAAAGTGCCGAGTATGCCGAGTACCGAGTATTAACCGAGTACTCGGCCCACCTCTAGTTTCTACCTACCCCAATAGGAGCTCTCTCCTATATAATATCTGTCTACTCAAGTAACTACGTATGTGTATGTACCTATATAAGTACATGCTTTACTCTACTCTACAGTCTTCCTAAACTAGTCCTACTCCAAAGGTTGTCTGGAAGAGATCACTTTTAGTGATAAGGCCGCCTTTGCGCACAATGTTTCTGTTTTATGTTTTATTTGTATTTCTTTGTGTGCAATAAAGTATTTCTATCTATCTATCTATCTACATATATGTGTAGGTAGTCTTCTTTATACGTATCTATGTGTAGATACGTACCTATGTGTGAGTACGTACCTATCTATCTATGTACCAAAATTTCCCAAACATTTGTTAGCTAATGTAAAATAAATGAATGAAATAAAATAACAATAAGAATTCCTTACTCGATTTAAAAGATATGTTACGATTGTGAGTCACAATTTCAAAAGAAATTGTATTGTAATATTTGTAGCATGTAGCAATCAGCCAGCATGGCGCATGGCGGTAGGACCACACAAACTGTAATTTGATCATAAGGGCTCAACTCTTTCGAAACCGGCGTATTTGTGGTTCAATTCTTATTAGTTTATGCTTACGGTATACTTTATTCTGACGTGGTGTATTAATGAAAACGAATTATTCTTTTAAAATCAAGAAGACGTTAAGAAAAACATCATTTCCTTAAATAGACGACAGAACTTTCAGATAAATTCAAATCCAAAAATGCTCTATTCAAAATAGGTATAATTGTAAGTAAGTAAGTACACTTTTTGCCTTTTTTTTTATTTTAAACTAGGTACTACCGTTTCACTACCTGAGAATAAACGGCAAGAAACCTACGACACAGAGGCCTACGTTGACAATACTGATTGAAAGACACGTTTACGTTTGAATTCATGTCATGGCCCATAATAAAATTTCATGACCATTACTTTAAACGAAGCTATTGACACTAGCGGATGAGAGAAGACGAGTATTTAATACGATGTTACACTTATTGTATGAAAATAATTATAAGATCAGACTAATCAAGATAAAAATACTATTTTCATTCATAAAAACGATAAATTTGCAAGCTACAAGTTGGAAAGTGTCAGGCGTAAAAAGATACCATTTTAATTAAAAGACTCATCAATAATTACAAAATTTAAATAAAAGCTCATGTAGTAGCAGATGTTGTAACAAATAAGTGAATTATTCACACGAAATACTAATTCCTTAGCCTCGACGTTGTTTTAATGCAAGGAACAAAAACAAGCAGCTGAATATCACCTGTCTCTTACAATGTTGACGACATATGGACAAAGAGTCCAAGCTAATTTAAAATAGCCTTAGTTGTGTGTCGGCAGAGAGTCAATGGCATTTTTTGACTAATTTGGTATTCTGCTAAACAATGGCTTATGCAGGCCACATACGCTAGGTTATGCCTGTCAGTTATGCCAGAACGTGTGTATTTAAATTTTGCTTGCGTAGACAAAAAAATATACCATACACACGTTCATAGACGGGCATAACCTAGCGTGTGTGGCCCGTTTTACACTGATTGCAACCAAATTTGTTGGCTTACACTGATTTGTTCAACATAGAAACTTGTTATTTCGGGGATTGCCAGGAAGTTGACACCTATCAGCGTATGGATACTCATACTACCAGCATTGCTCTTAAGCTGAGAGCTGTTAGGTAAATTTGGATTGCTTGATTCATTTCACGTTAAAAAATCTATAAAACTGCTTTATTTTCTGGCTTAAATAGCTGTCGATGTCGTTCACATGAATAGGGACTCAAAAACACATTCTTTAGAAAAAGATTTCGCCAAATATGTAGAGTGGTTGCAGTCAGCTGCACCGTCATTTGTTTTTTCCATTCCACTTAATTTCGTAAAATTTCGAGTGGACTGCATCAGCAAAAACTTTGAAGAGTTTTTGACTGAATTCCGAGAGATTTAGAGCTCCGTGATTATATTTTGTTTATTTCTAAATTAGGTTTTTTTTTGGTCGTGGTTTGATGCTATTATTAAGCGACATACATACATCTATATTTTTCTACACTTTTAGAAATAAAGTTTAGTGAATCGAAAGCGACGGAATCTTTCCTTGATTTTTGGTTTTTCATTAAGCCAATTGTCAGGTGTATCAGGAAATTGTCTTGAAGTATCTACAAATACTTATACCAGTGTTTTAATTCTATATGAAACAAACGAAACACTTTAGGACGAATATCTAAATAACCCCTTGCGATTCTTTAAAATAATCGTTGTAGTATTCATATGTTTTAGTGCCAGGCTCTTGTCGATGAAGTTGACGCCAGCTTTGCCTCGCTTCTGCTAACAATTATTTTCAATGGCAATCAATTGGCAATTTTAATTACTCTCAAGCCGCCTCCGGCATGCCGCCGGGCTAGGCCGGCGGCTTTACGTCATACAAATGGCAGCTGTCAAAAAAGCCGGCGGCTTTGGTGTGTTATAGATACCATAATACGAAATGACGTTGAAGTACTTCGTATAATATAATAATAGTAATAAAGCTTATGCGTTGATAATTCTATAGCATTTACTCTCATAAGCATACTGTAATTACGTTTTTACAATACCACTTTTTGTAACGGCTCTCGTACGCTTTACGTCGATTTACCACCGATTTGGGTCACATTGGGTCACATAAACCCATGAATGGCAGCCATCTCCGTCTCGTTATAAAAAAATAATAACTCATGTTACGTTTTTTCATCGCCATGAGTCACCGTACCGACCAATGTTATGTGACCTGTAGAGTCAAACTTTTCGGTTGGAAAAGTAGGTCTGCTTAAATTGGTTTTAAGGGAAGCCCGCGCAAAAAAATCGCAAGTTAATTACGCGTTGAAAATAACCGTTGCTTGTAACAGTTATTTATTCATTTCGCTATATGCCTGTTAAAACGGTAGTCGGTGGTTTAGCACATTTCAAAAGTAGAGTACTCGGTTGTCTTAGTGCGGCTGACCTGTTTCTAATTGTCACTTTATTTTATTACCGTGAAAGTTGAATTTTACTTTTATTTCTGCTTGGTTCTGGTTTTCAATTTCGTTCTTCCTTATTTTTTGTTCGAAATCTTTCGGTTTTTGTTCGTTGTGATTTGCCGGTGGCTTGACAACGAGAGTTTGAAACAGCTACATAATTAGTTTGAAGGTTTTTGTGTAAATTCATTTGTTTCTTGACAACATTTAAATGAGTTATTATCCGCGCGTGATTTGGACGATTGACGTTTGACGTTCGAAATTTGAAAATGTATTTAGTTTGGTTTGGCTCAACTGCCATTTCGGTGTCTCGGACCAAAACGTATTATTGCGATATACATATACTAATGTACAAAAGATCACAATAAAAGTATTCAAATTATAAAAACTGATTTAAGTTTTAATTACCCTAATCCACAAAGCACTTCCATAAATCGTAGCATAATAATAGAGATAGTAAAATTGCACAACCATCATCCTGGAAACACGCCAATGCGTTGCTAAATTTCTATTCAGTTCACTATCCAAATTAACAAGACCCTTGAAACGTATTCTACTACTCCAAATAACATTGAGAATTAGATGTGTCAGGGTTCAAAAGAAAGTGGATGGCGTATGTGCTAAATTCAAATAACATATGCTCTAGCAAGTGCCTCCATTCAGTGATGCAACTGCGTTCAAAACATCTATAAGAGGGGTGATAAATTACGCGATAGTAATGCTTGGTTTTAGCTGAAAAAAGACAACATGAATTTTAAGAGCTACGCTTTTGTCGGTGGAGCTTCTTCCATTCCGTTCTATCCTCCATTTGCCTCTTGACTTCTTGATACGACATGACTCTGGCTCTTTCCTTCACTTGCTCCATGTAATGATTCACGAGGCTTTCGAAAAAAGACAGAAACTCAAAATAATCTCGTTGTTTTGAAAAATCGAGTATGTACACTAGAGGTAGGTAATGTTTGAGTATGTAGGTATTATGAATTTATGAGAATTGTAAAACTTTATTTGAAAAGAGCGACCTAACAGAGTTTCTTGCTAGATTCTTCTCTAAGGAAAACTGCTACCTAACGATTCTAACATTAGCTTTTCAAGTGCCATGCATATGCGTCTATGAAATAAATATTGAATATAAGTTTATCGTTAATAACTTTTCTTAGCTAACCGGCCTGAAAACTTTTAATTTCACGAAACTGTCATGAAAATTCAACAATAATATTCAATGTACGTGTTCGTTTTAGTATCCATACCATTTTACGATGATGAAAGATGTCCGTTTTATAGGTACAACTTCAAGACTTAACATGATACCCATTTTGTAGAAGCACACGTATTCTTCAAGCTTCAAATTAATTATTGAGGGTTAAAAGTCATGTTGCCTGTAACAGCTGCCTTATTGTAGAGTGTCTTGTTTATGGTATAATGCGTTTTAAAAAGCTAGCACTTTTAACCTTTTACTTATGGATGCTTGAAGAAAATTTTCTACCTCGTAAATAATTTATAACCTGTGATGGAACTTTTATTATTTGAATAATGTAGATATCATCCGTGGAGCTTTTAAAATGTTAATGATTCAGCGTTTCAGTGCTGGCGGTTGCGGTTCGGCGGTTCATCAGCAAATGGCGATTTTATTGGCAGTTCTTTTTTGCAGTTTTAACTGCGCGATTGCTTACAATCATATTTACAGGCAGACCAACTTACCTGTGAAATGATCGGCGGCTCTAGTAGAAATACAAAATCTTATTTCTACCAATCGCAGCAGTTCTGAAATTTGACATTTCCGTATAGTGGCCGTAGTTCCAATAACGGCCAGTTCACAGATAACTTGGTAGCTCTGTAAGAGAGTCGCTCTTGTCAGTGGAGTCTTCACCACTCTGCTCTATTCTCCGCCGTCCGTTTGAGCACCTGATACGACACGTCTCTTCCCTCTTTTATTTGATCTATGTAAATCCTCCGTGGTCTCCCTCTCTTCCGTGTTCCTTCTTGTTTTCTTTCCATGATGTTTTTCACAAAGTTATCGTATCGCATCTACTCTTCAAGTCTTCAAAATAAGTATTATGCTCAGATTACGTATAAATTAGCTCCAATTTTCTTTGCTCTCATGTCTGCTTACACGTGTCAAATCCCGAAACAAACTAAGACAGCCTTATTAAAATGCGCCAACAATTTCAATTTTCGTCAAACAATAGTCCGGAATAATCAACGGCGTACAGTAGACCTCCCAGGTGCAATTTCAACTTCAATCTTATCAATGTCCCGCAAATAGCACGCTCATTTTCACAACGACGTTGCTGCGTTCTACATTGTACTTTACTGTATTGTGGCGTGGAACTAGGTATCTGACTTTGTGAATAAATTATTACGATATTTTGGTTTATTAAATGTTAAATTAGATGTTATCGTAAAAAATATCGGTTTACTGGTTTTTAATGGATTCTAAGAATTTTATTGGAAGTGTAATATAACTAGTTTCGTTTATTGAACTAATTTCAAGTTCTTATGGTAATTAAGTTATGGTATCCAAATAAAATGTTTCAATTACCTATGAGAAACCGGTAGGTACCGTTGCAAGATTAAATTCTATAAAAAGGTATTTGCATTCAAGTTGAAATGACAATACAAGACAATGGTTACTATAGGTACTAACAAGATCTACACATATGTACTTATATGATGCATTAAATAGTACAGAAATCATGCGAGAGACTAAAAAACATCACATCACAAAAGATACGTCAACTTAATTACCTAATTGTTTCTAAGTCCATTTGTGTATTTTATATTGTCATTAAATAAAAATATTACTATTTAAGATACATAGGGTACCTAGTCTAATAAAATACCAATATTTTTGCCTTAACAAAGATTTGTATGAATATTTCCAAAGAAACAATCACTCAACATTAGGTTAACAACTAATCAACAACAACAACAACAGGTATTATCAAAACAGAACAACGAACTGAAAACGTTAGCAAAATAACGGCAACTGAACGTCAATATCTGATTTACGTTTTAATTTAACATGGCGTGATCTGACGTGGATTGGAATAGGTCTTAGGGTCGGTTGGGGTCACGTGACCTTATTAGGAGCAGCATTGAAGGTCACGACTCAATAAATTTTAAGATAAACTTTGTTATCGAAATAAATTACTCGATTTATTGTTTATAATGTTGTGTTTTGTTTATAGGTAGTAATTTGTTTTGATTATTAATTGTCTTTCTTCATTAATGAGTTGTTTGTTTTTTAGATTTAGGGTTAAAATACGAATAAAATGTCGATTATTAAATAGTTATAAATAGGTAATGCTGTGAGTGGACTAACAAACAAACTATTTACTTAAATTATATACTTAAATATTGAAGTATTTAGAATAGTATTTCGAATCATCATCATCGTCATGTCAGCTTATGGACGTCCACTGCTGGACAAAAGCCTCCCCCAAGGATCTCCACAACGACCGGTCTTGCGCTGCCCACATCGAACGGTTTCCAGAGACTTTAACCAAGTCGTCAGTTTTAAAAGTTTTGTAAGTTTCGAATACTTAAATACTATGTTATTCAAATAAAGATAAATACCTACTTACTACTTACCGACGTTCTACAAACATAACATAATTAACTAGCTATCATAACAACCTTCTGATATTTCAATACATAATAAGATAATTACGAGATTATAATCAAGCAATCGATCACTATAACAACAAAAGTCACTTACCGTGTTCTATATTACAACGAGTTCGACTATCGGGACGAGTTACCTAACGAACTAGAATGGGGCAATGAGAGACAATCTAGCCTAGATTTCAGCTTGATTTACATAAAGGGGACACTTTCGTATGTGAGTAGACAACAGCTTAAGGTCTATCTACACAGATCCGGGCCGTGCCCGGGACGTGTCCGGGCCGTGGCCCGTCAGGAGGGAAAACAATACGTCGTCACGACAACGTGTGTGAACGAATCCATAGATTTTTTTTCCTGACCCGGCCCGGACACGTTGTCATGACGATTTATTGTTTTTCTTCCTGACGGGCCACGGCCCGGACACGTCCCGGGCACGGTCCGTATCTGTGTAGATTTACCTTAAGCTGTGGGTTGATGATGATGACATAGTGGGATGGAGTTATGTATGTTCACTGAGGTACTTATGTATTCACAGTATGTATTACATACTTGTACATTAGTGTAAGGACGCATAGATCTTCCGAAAATATAGCGGTGAAAATTCAGCGGCTGGAGTGAATGCACGCAGCGTAATTTCGGCTAATCTGTCATAGCATAGAAGACTTATATGCTGCTGGCTTGTTGCAGTCCTATTTGCATGATAGGCCAGCTAAGTTAATAAGCCATTAAATATCATGCCGTCTTATTCTAATTTTTGATTATGACAGTGACAGCTATAGATGTGATAGAGCATTAAATTAATTGATCTTTCTTGCAACTGATTGTTAATTAACAGACACAAACTTTATGAACGTTTTAACTGCAAAATAAAACCTGTTTATACAACATTACAGTACACATGTTACGTCAATCTGTTTATTATTTAAATTGCTACATGTTTTCTAAATTGAATCAATGTTTAGAATAAATTAAGCTTGATAAATGTTTTATGTGAGCAAGTTTTTCTTTTTCGTGAGAAATGGGTCGAGTGTGTTTTTTTAGGGTTCCGTACCCAAAGGGTGAAAAACGGGACCCTATTACTGAGACTTGGCTGTCACCAGGCTGTATTTCATGAACCGTTATAGCAAGAGCGTTGAAATTTTCACAGATGATGTATTACCATTGCCGCTATAACAACAAATACTAAAAATAGAATAATAATAATAATTAAGTGGGACTCCCATACAACAAACATGATCTTTTTGCTTTTTTTTGCTCGATATAAATAGTGAATGGTACGGAACCCTTCCTGCGCGAGTCCGACTCGCACTTGGCCGGTTTTTTTAATAAAAAACTGTGCAGACTATACGCTTGCCTAACTTTTCGCTTGGGATAAAGTTTCGGAGTTTTTATTAAATAAATACTCGCCCAGTTTCATATTTTCGTATTTTTTATACTCCCACAGGTTTTATATCCATGAAAGAGTAAATATTATATATTTCTACTGAAAAGGTTTCAAAATAGACGATTCAATGTTTACGAATGAGTGTTTTACCCTCAGCGCTCGTATTTTTGATTAGTTTTGAAAGTTCGCAAAGATTTTTATATTGTCTCTGGGAGATATACCTAAATCAAATTTTGTAAAATTTTAGAAACAAAATTAAAAATAAGCACCTACTTACCCAACGACGAGAATAACAGAAATATCTTTAGGAAAATTAATATCGTCTGCGAAACGATGGAAAAATCGGCAAGTTAGTTCAATTTCTTAAATGGTAAATGAATGACGATTCTTTCGTTAAAACTCTCCAATTAAGATTTGATGGCTGACATGGCAAACCACAAGCCCTCTGTGGGGGTAAAGTTTGTTAGCTTAGGTTTGGTTATTCTTTTTGTTAGGTTAGGTCCTTATTTTAGCAGAACGTACTTTTGCATTTACTTACATAATATGATTAGGGTGCCGAGTCCAAGGACAAAACCTTGTTTTATGTTCTAGATTAAAAACAAAAACTTAAATACTCGTTACTTAATGATTGGGATGTCCTAATGTCCTAAGATAAAACGCTTGCTTTTGATCTACATTGAAAAAACCTAGACAACTTGTGCTAAGCTGAAGTTGAATTAAAAAGGAGGTCACAATGATATCGATTTGGATGTAGTTTATAATAGCTATTGTTTGGTAACCTTGGCATTGCCCGAGTCGGCATCGAACTTGAACTCTCGCGGCGAGATGCCAAATCACGAACATTTGGTTGGGGCCATACAGTTCGCGAATTACTTTATTACCTTCCTCTTATTATATTAAGAACTTCTCTTATTATAAGATAGAGAGAGAAAAGAGTTATGAACATTAATCAAGTAGCTTTGATAGTAATTTACTCATGAATTGTTGTCTTCAGTGACTTTTTTTACGTTTCCTGGATAGCTTTTCCGGATTTTGCGAGGCGAATTCGGAATAAAATATATTACATAGGTATATCTATTTATGTATCTAACCTATGTACTTACTTATGTATATGTTCTTGCACATTCCGGACTACATTTATAAAATCTAGTTTTCCGGAAATTTAAACGCGCGACGAGTGCAGATGCGCCTTTTTACGTACCTCTATTTAAGGTTGATTTTCTACATGAAATTATCAACTATTTATCAAGTTTTGCTCCGTTTAAAAATCAACTAGGTACTTAAAAAATGACAAAACATTGAAACTATCGTTTCAACACGGCCAGCTTAACAATACAATTGCAAAAAAACAAAGGTACAGCAAATCTTTATCGCTTCCCGCTGATTTCCTCGCCATATAGCTAGAGATAAGAGACTGTGGGAACAAGAACAATGCAACGTGTTCATTTGTTACACTAATCTTATAATCTTAAAACCTTTGCTGGTATACTGAGATTTGCGATTATGAGAAGTGTAGAGTTAAAATAAATAAATATTTGGGACATTTCACACACGGTTACCTGACCCCAAACTAGGCAAATCCTGTACTATGGGTATCAGGGACTGATATACATACATAGATAAATATATAACACCCAGACACGGAACAAACAATTACGCTCATCACACAAATGTTTGTTAACCGGCGGGGATCGAACCCGCGACCCGTGCGTATGTTGTTTGTTCATGTTTTAAGTCGGTGTAGTTCTTTGAGGTTATTTTAAATGGTATAGATAGTGTGATGTCTTTGGGCCTAAGTCTGCTTTATTTAAAATGACCTCAGTTGTGTGTCGGCCGAGTGTCAATGGCACTTTTTGACAGATTTGGTCGCAATTAGACCTAGAACACACATTGAAACGCAACTGAAACGAAACGTTTCAAAAAAGTTGCGTCGTGTGTGGTTTTCTAAAGAAGTCTATAGCAGAAACTTAGATGCAACTTAAAAGTAACTAGCAGTTTCAGTTGCGTTTCACCGTGACTTCTGTGTCTTAGTGTAAGCCATTGTTTACCAGAATACCAAACCACCATGTCACTGGTTACCCAGAGTTATGGACACTGATGCACTTTTCTGTCTGTTATTAAATCTATATATATAAAAATGAAACCCGTTTTCCGTTGTCACGACATCACGCCTGAACGGCTGGACCGATTTCGCTAATTCTTTTTTTTAAATGTTCATTGAACTCCAAGGATGGTTCTTACGGTGAGAAAAATTCGAATAATTGCCGGGAAAGCTCTAAAACAGACCTTTTCTTTTTCCCATACAAATGTTTTCTTACTAAAATGTAGAGTCAATTTGAACTTTATTCCTACACAATAAAGTTCATTCTAAGGCGGGACAAAGTTCGCCGGGACAGCTAGTACTTATATATTTATGTCTTCTCCGTATTCTCCATCTACAACTATCAATTTATTAATGGTGGTGTAATATTTTTTACACAAAGGGGAAAAATAAAACTTTATTCATTCAACTCAACTTTCCAACTAATTATCCTTAATAAACTTAATTAACAAAAAGTTTTCCAGCGAAACGATAAGAAGGAGAAAGTAGCTATAGAATATGAACAGCTATATCTCTGTAGGTACTATGTAAACATAGTAGCAGATAATAAATCTCAGTCTATTTCCAAACTGAAAATAATAAATGCGAAACTCAACAACGTAGACATTTGATGTATGGATGTGTACCGAAAGAAATCCACGCGCGATCATTTGGCACTGCGTCTGCGCAATTCAAATGTTTGCCATTCATCTTTTACAACCCAACTAACAATTTGGGCCTATAACAAATCCTTATACCTCAAAAAAGTTGGGTAAGCGATGTATAAAGGATTTAGCGGTGACCGTAGGTTGTATAATAGCGTTTGGCACTACAGTTTAGCTCTATAAGGTTATACAGCAAAAACGACCTATTATCAAGTGATGTAAAGTCTTACATCGCTACTTTATATACCTGTTATAGGCAGATGCTATAGCAGTCTACAATGTGACCAGTATACAGCGATATAACTCTATACCAGTGTTTACTGTCGCCATTATGTGGCTGTTTTACGCTATAAAGGTTCTGAATGTACTTTAATAGGTCTTTCGTTAAAGTAGAGATGAAAACTCTACAATAGGCCGATATTGTAATATTACGGTTTTGTAGAACGCCGTTATAATACATGGCACTATAGCGAGCACAAGAACTCTGTAAAAGAGCTATTTCGCGATTTAAACGATTTTCAAATTACCCTTATGTGACCCCCAATTGTCCTATACAGGTTTGCGTATGACCTTTATAGGTCCAGTGCTAAAGTTGTCACCAAGACACTCTTTCAGAACGAGATTGTTTTTGTTACTGCTATAGTCCTTTTATTTCACCACAGTGTTATAAAAGGACATCTTCCTCTTTAAAAACATAAATACGTTATATAATGGTACGCTAATTTCTCTTTTATACCTAACCGCCATTTCTATTTATGTAATGGTAGCTGTGGTCTGTAATGGCGTGTGCTATAGTCGACTTCAGGGCACTAAAACTATATTTATGACTTAAAATTCATATTTTTTACAATAAAATCGGAATAATTCGAAGAGGGCATTAAAATATTCTCGTAATATCACCTATACTTTCTCAGTAAAATGACCTCCCCACTCATCATTACACGCGTAAGAGATAAATAATGTCATTACAAAATAAATTATCAGGATATCCTCGAATTCCTTTTAATTATTTATTATCTAAAAACTCTCCATCTTTAAAAATTACGCATGAACGAATGAAAAACGAGTGAATGAAAAATTAATAGTGCAGCAATGGAATTATAAACACTTTTACAGTACAAAAAGGTACTCTAGCGGCGTTGTGGTGGCTTGTTTATCACCAAATGGAGATTGGGTTATTGTTATATCAACCGTATAGAGCAAAATTTAGATTTCTTGATGCCGCTATAGTTCCACTTTAGAGTCCAATGGAGATATAATTTCGCCACTTTCTTTATAGGTGCTACCTCCTTGGACCCTTTATTTCACCATCCATAGTATTTAGGAAACGTTCTATGGTCCATTATAGAACCCCATTTTGCTAGTTGGGAACCGTGGTGCAGAAAGGTTGATTAACGTTAAGTATTTATTAAACATCAAGCCGCCTTATGCTGTCTACACACCAAAGCCGCCGGCATGCCGCCGGGCTAGGCTGGCGGCTTTACGTCATACGAATGGCAGCTGTCAAAAAAGCCGGCGGCTTTGGTGTGTAGATACTAGATACCATTACTCTCGTTTTTGACAACATAAAACCAAAAGTAATGAAATCGATGTTGATTCCATTTATAGTATAAGCCAAATTGGAAACATATTCCAGCGAATAGTATTTATTTAATATGAGGCCTTATTGAAAACGCATTTTTTTTTTGGTGTATAGGTAAATGGCAAAATTCTGACCGACGTAAAAAAAAGGAGGTGCCACATTTTTTTGTTCATATACAAATGAGTTTATGACAGCGTGCCAAGGTTGGCGCAAGTTTTTCATAGTTTTCTTGGTAGATGACCTGTCAAACGATAAGATATACCATACGAAAAGGTAGCCATTTTGCGCCAAACCAGGCACGCAGATCCAGACGGTATGGCATCTCCTTTTAATATACTATACTCAAAGTAAAATAATATAAAACTTCACACCTGAAAATTAAAATTCAGCTGAATATTGAACCACCTTTATTGGTTCGAAGTCGGTTAAAAATTCTCAGCTGTATTAATGAAGTGTTAATTTTAATCAGCAATATTGCAACTGAATATGTTGTATCTTTAGTACATATTTACATTAAAGTACACTCAATGATAAATAGATGCAGAGAACTTGCTACATAGCTAGGTATGTACAGACCTACTTATTTACATCATGAAAAGTGTTCCAACTGTTTTAAGTACATTCGATTTATTATTTTGTTGGTTAGTATTTAGAAATCATAATTAATTGACTCTTTGTTTGATGATGATGAAGACAGATGTTGTGTTTAAATTAGCGGTCTTTTTTTTAAATGGCAAGTACTAAAAAATCACGTTTATCGTATGGGAATCCCCCTTAATTATTATTATATATTCTATTTTTAGTGTTTGTTGTTATAGCGGCTATGGTAATACATCATCTGTGAAAATTTCAACGCTCTAGCTATAACGGTTCGAGATACAACCTGGTGACAGACGGACGGACGGACGGACAGACGGACAGCCAAGTCTCAGTAATAGGGTTCCGTTTTCACCGTTTGGGTACGGAACCCTAAAAAGAACATATTATGTTATTATGCTAAAACTAGTTCTTTTCTGCAGACATAATCAAAAATAACTTTATTACAGAATAAAAACATCACAGATTGAGTTTTAAACTAGACAAATGAGAATACTCACATCAAAAGCTTTGCCCAATGTTTTTGTAACGAAGAAGAGTGTCAAAAACAGAATATCTTGAGATTTTGTCCCATATTTTATACAATAACTACTCCTATTTTGAAGTGAAAGACCGTAAAGATGTTAAGTGGCTATATGGCCAAATCATAAATTAAGGCATGAACTTCCCAAAACTGACATAAATTAAAAAGTTATAAAATCAAACGGCACGTGGAAATAGCTCGGTTGTTTGTGTCCATTTGACAAAATGCATTTTTATACTACACTTTTTCAGTGGCCAGTTGACATGGTTGCTTCATGTCATGTCAAACGTAAAACTGAATCAATCGATTTTTTTAACCCCTTGTATCAATCACTTTTGGAATGTATTGTCTATGGTATGAATTGTCTATGGTACAAAAAATAAAAAAAATTGCAACTGAATTTTTTTTGCAATTTTCCGCGACAGACGCTCTAAATCCGCCATTTTGCAAATTTTTGACAGTCAACAGATGACTGGATAATAATTGCAACTAACTGTAGATTCTGACAACGTCTAGTGAATTATCTTTTAAATAAAAACATCTTGACCTAACATAAACATCTGTATTCTTCTTTGTTTTCTCTTGTGGGTTTCCCGTTTGATATGTTTGGGTAATGGTATCTACACAACAAAGCCGCCGGCTTTTTTGACAGCTGCCATTCGTATGACGTAAAGCCGGCGGCCTAGCCCGGCGGCATGTCGGCGGCTTTAGTGTGGTAGATAGCATAATAGATATTGTGCAGTGATTCTACATGAAACGTCACGGTACTGTCGCTTAATATATGTAAGAGACGTTTTCCGCTCCCTTTAAGAAATTACCGTCAAGCCACTGCATCACCGTCAGTAATGAACGTCATGTCGGAATACAGTGGAGACGCGAACCCATCATCCTAAAATACATCGCCAGTTTCACAAGAGATTTACGAACGATAAACACTAACTTCACACAGTTTTCCGTATGTCCGCGTTACGCAATTTTATACTCAAGACGTTACCAGATTTAGAGAAAGATTTGATGAGATAAATTCGCTTGAATCGGAAATAAAAAGTAAGACTTATGGTATCTACACACCAAAGCCGCCGGCTTTTTTGACAGCTGCCATTCGTATGACGTAAGGCCGCCGACCTAGCCCGACGGCATGCCGGCGGCTTTGGTGTGTAGACAGCAGTAAGGTCTTCGCACATTATAACAACTCCACGCCAACGCGGCAGCAACTCTACTCACACTCTCGATGAGTAGTACGTGTCGGGGTTGACCTCTAGTGTACGATGCGTAGGCCACTCGTTGTACACTACTTTATAATCATTTTTTGAAATTGAACCTTGAACATATGATACAGGGCTTAAATTTCAATGTCTAGCATAGAGTCGAGTCGCCGGTGAGTTGTTATAATGTGCGAAGACCTTTAGATCGATTTCGCACTACGTCCTATCCGAATCCGATCCGAAATAGAAATAGTTTATATATAATAAGTTTATTTATTTCTCCCATATCTCACAACTTAATTAACATGTTTGCATAACAATTTTTCTAAATATATTAAACAGCAGAGATATTAAACTGAGATGGGAGACTGGTGTCCTAGGAGAAATAGCCATTGAACCATTTCTATGGTAATTTTTTGATCGGATTGGATCAGGATTGGACGTAGTGCGAAACCTCTCGACAGATGTGGTTACAGTGCAAAAAAACAAGCGCCCTAAGTATTCTCAGTTTGACACAAAATCTCACATTACCTACCTTAACTTTTTTATGATTATACGAAACAAGTTAACACAACCTACTTCGTTTTAAGGGTTTTACTTTCCAAAACCAGTGAAACTTGATACTTCGGATCGCCGTTTTATTATCAACAGCGAGATCATCAATTTAGGTTAAGTGCTTTTTGTCAATTTGTAAAATACCTGAATTTGTGGTTAAGAGTTTTTAATGTCGCTAATTTGTTTAAAAGTATTACCTGCAAGAGATAACTTGGCGCCTTATTTGTACGAGCGTGCATATTTCGCAGTTGTTCAGTTAACTTTTGCGGGATTTGTGCGTTAATTAAAGAAAAAAGTTTAGTGTTAAGATCCGTAAGTATCTCTGTTTTTACTGATAATTGAATTTTTGTATTTAAATAATCTTCATATTTAAAACAAAAATCGTGTTTGTTTTAATATAACGTTTTTAAAGTGGGTCACTAGAACGAATAACAAATCATAATTAAATTAAGTTTCTTTTAGATTTATCTAAGCATAGACTAGGAACAAGTAGACTTTTCTCGTTCAATGCTTCTTCTAAAAGAATGGTCTTAACTAAAGGTCCCAATATTCCAATTAATACACCAGGTACCTAACTATGAGATCCTAACATTTCATGATACCTATCGACAATTTGGATAGACATTCACATGTTTACATCTGGCAGGGACTTCACGGCCTTTAATTGTTTGACATTTATAAAATTGGGAATACTTTTAAAGATAAGTAGATTGTTAAACAGGTACTGCCAATTAGAGAATCTAAGGTGGAGCTATGTATCTTTAACTTACGTTAGTGACTATTTAGATATTTATGCTTTAACTGTAGATAAAATATTATGAATGGCAGAAGTTATTCAAACACGAACAGACTGATTCTAATAAAACTTGGCATTTTCAACAAAAACTTAAAACAAGCAAAAACCCAATTTCAAGTTATTATAAAATTCCGATTAATAATGAAGTTTAAATCGCAGGAAAGGGCAACAGGTCAAGTTTATTACCCGTTCATTGAAGGTTAAACAAAATCAGTTGGTATCACGTCATTAAGCTACAAAAAACAATTTGAAACTTCATTTGTAAGACCGCGCGTACAACTCGCCTCTCTAAATAACTCTATTTTTGTGACGAATCGTATCTCAGTATAATAATGATAAGATTATAAATTAATTCATTAAGTTTTGGGTTTACAGTTCAAAATTAATGATAAGAGTTTAGGTAAAATTGATTAAGTAGTTTATTAAGCTAAATGTAAACAATATTAGAATAGGTAATAGCAGATATGGTTACTACACCCGCCAACGTGACGTCAAAACCACGAGTGTATAAGACCATGTGCTTTTTCCTTAAATCCTTGGGGTACAGTTTATCTAATGCAAGGTACAATTTAGTACTATTTAGGTACTATTTTTTAAGATAAGTTACCTTAATATTCGGAGACAAAAAAAATTTACACCCGCCATTCTGATGGACACAAGAATTTGATGGCATGGTGTGTTTCAATCAAATCGAAGACTTGTCAACGAAAGGCCAAGGCAAGAAATAAACCGACTTGCATGTATAAGGAGACTGATGAATGTGGATGAAGCGAGAGATGTTTGGATCGTAACTAGTGGAGGGAAGAGGTCACTGTCTACACCGATGGCAGAGAGGCGTGTCAGATATGTATGTATGTACTTACTAGTGGCTGCCCGCTACTTTGTATGCGTTTATCGTTATGTACTTATCTTTAAAAAACACAAAATATGTACAAATAAATAATATAACCTGTGTGTGTTTCTGATGTATAAGCTACAATATTGCTTTTCATCAATATCTATTCAATAGTTTCTGCGTGAAAGAGTAACTAAACATCCATCTATCAGCACAAACATTGACATTTATAATATTTAGGACGATTACAAAGTTGTGCTCATCGCAAGCCCATAAACAAAGCATCTTATTCATGAATGAACCGCGGCGCAGCCAAAACGAGTTCATTTCATTCATTTATTCGATCTGTTATTACATAACGTTGTACCAATCAATTATGAACCTACATGGCTCTGGCAGACAAATTGAATTTAGTATTTACCAGTACTCTTGCGTATTAAATGTGTTGTAATATTACCAAAGGGTTACAGGGTTATCTATTGATATTTATGGTTTATTTTATTGAAAAATATTATTTTTTATTTAGGCACTGATTAGGCCGGTTCCATAGTTTTATAATTGGTTTAATTGTTATTTAAAATAAGTAGGTAGTTAAATATTCAGTTTTATAATAAAGTGTTTGAAGGTTGATTTAACGTCGTTGGTTTCAGTACTTAAAAAATGACAAAAAATCTTTGGACGTAGACTCTGAATGTGCATAGAATGGCCATAAAGAAGGTATTTCGGAAAAATGACATTCTGTAATGTTCGAATATTTTGTCAAACAGTTTTTTTTATTTAGTTTTTTCGGAAAATTAACAATTTCCTAAATTAAATCTAAATACATGTGTATTAGACGACTATTGGCGTAAAAACGTAAAAACCTTGCCGTAACTTGTATCGATTTATTCCATCCATGCCATCTGTGGTAGAGGCACTCTACAACTCAGATTGGTTTTCGTGGCTTGCATCCAGATTGTATTCGAAATGGAATGTTTTTATTGTTTTTGGATGTAGAACGTTGCGAAAAGGAATATTGAATATGTCCGGTTTTCCAATTTGTACGGTATTGGTTTTAACGTAGTGTTGTTGGGAGGTGTAACTACTAGTGATGAACCATAGAATATATTTTGTACCTACATTTTATTTTATAACATACATACCTATAGACTTATCTGTCACGCCTCTCTCCCATCGGCTTAGACAGAGACCATTTTCGTCCACTTGCTACGATGGTACGATTCAAACACATTTCTTTTGCTTCCTCTAAATTCATCACCTTTTGGGTATTAAATTAGATTGACTCTTGTGTGAATTCTTGTAATAGGTATGTTTGGGTCGTTGCAAGTGAAGCGAAGTGGTTTATGTCTACCCCCAATGTGAGAGAGGCGTGACAGATATGTATGTAGGTACATATTATTGTATTCATCAGACATGCGACAGACAATCTTATTAAGTCTTTTTAGGGTTCCTTACCCAAAGGATAAAACGGGACCCTATTACTGAGCCTTGGCTGTCCGTCTATCTGTCTGTCTATCCGTCCATCTGTCACGAGGCTGTATCTCATAAACCGTCAAAAGCTAGAGCGTTGAAATTTTCACAGATGATGTATTACCATTGCCGCTATAACAACAAATACTAAAAATAGAATAATAATGATAATTAAGGGGGGCTCCGATACAACAAACATGATTTTTTGCTTTTTTTGCTTGATATCAATAGTGAATGGTACGGAACCGTTCCTGCGCGAGTCCGACTCGCACTTGGCCGGTTTTTAATTGGCAGAGTTTAAGTGCTCTCTCACTAACGCCAATTACAGTTAAAGTTTCAAACAAGTGCTAGTTACGTCGTCATTTAATTTAACTCTGTATTAGATTAGAACAACAATCACTTCCCTAGACAGACTGGCGCGGTGTTTATAGCGCGATTTCGACTATTTGATACTTTCGTAACTGATTTTATTTACATACATATTTTATTACGGTTTCCATTTTGTGCTAAGCTATTTAGACCCAGAACACACGGTGAAGCGCAACTGCAACGCAACTGAAACTGCTAGTTACTTTGAGTTGCATCGAAGTTTCTGAAATGAAACGTTTCAAACTAGTTGCGTCGTGTGTTGTTTTCTAAAGAAGTCTATAGCAGAAACTTCGATGCAACTCAAAAGTTTCAGTTGCGTTTCACCGTGTGTTTTGGCGCTTAGGTGTTGTTTTGTTCTTTCAATTGGATATTCATTATGATAAGAATGTTAATTTGTTTTCTAAAAGCTCGTGCTCATTCGAGGGCTGTGACCGATGCATGCAAAAAACATAGACTGTACGTATTCCGCTAATGATTCGCGAATCTGCTGCAAGCGCACACCCTATGTTTTTTGGTTACAGTTACGGTTACAGCTCGTTAATGTGTACGCGCCTAAAGTGTACCTATGGTCATGTTATGACACATCGGTGATACTTATAAACTTTCATATTTCCCCAAAGACTATCCTAAGCAACCGGGGTGTATCATACCGCAATATTAGTCGAAAAGATCCAAAAATATTCAAAAGTATCAAGAACAATCGCACATGCGCACACGCATCAGTACAAGCTATTGCGACAGTTGCGTAGGCGTCGTGTGATAGTAAATATCGCGGTTAACTGTACCCGCCGCGCCCCTCTCACGTTTGCTATTATGCCATACATTGTGGGGTACAGTGGTATTAGTGAAATAAGTTAAGTTTAAGCTCATACTAAGTTTTTGAGTCTTTCAATCAATAGGATCTGTTAAGCCGTACAAAGTTATCAGCCAACAGGAAGACAAATTTCTTTGAAATAACTCAGATTTTCATTGTTACAATATGTCACTTTTTCTATCAAGTAGTTAGTAAATACTATTATTTAAAGGCATATTTAGGTTTGCAAATGGAAACTTTAAATGGTGTGTGTTTTTGACAATAAGTACAGAACAAAAGCGGTGTGGTATTAAAATAGATGATTGCGCTTGCGATGCGGACGAGGTTTGACGTTTGAAATGAAATCAGCTCACTCACTCACTGCTAGGTACCGCGGTTCCCATTTTTCCTATCTACTTTTCTCCTCAAATCCTATGTAACTTATTCCTCCAGTCTTACTGTACGATATCCTGCGTGAGGCCATTTGAAACGGTTCGCAGATACTCAGATAATGTTTTCATTCAGACAGATCGCGTTCATATTTCAACTGGTTATGATATAATTATACCTATACAGTATAGGTAAATCACTGAACACAACACTAGTACCTATAGGCTATACTAGTGTTGTGTTCAGTGATTTATTCTAGGTCGTGTACTAAATTTGTTTCGTAACTACTGAACTGGTTTTAATGATGTTTTGGGCCAATGATGGCTGGTAGTATAATAAAGTTTGGAAATCCAAATGTTACTATGCCATCGGTAATTTAAATAATTACGAGTATGAATTGATAGTTTAAATTATAAATAGATACTTATCACAAACTTAAAATAAATAAAATTAAAACGAATAAATGCGTCACCTTAAGGCAAGGTAACCAAAAGACTCGCTGCATTAGTCCTCTGGATTGCTGAGCATAGGTAGGTATGCTTTAAGCAAGGTAACTGCAAGGGACCCAACTCTGCTAATCTAAAATAGCCTCAATTGTGAGTCAGCTGAGTGTTAATGGCATTTCTTGACACATTTGGTATTATGCTAAACAATCGCTTATACCTTATACTGATTGTAACCAAATGTATCAAAGAATGACATTGACACTATAATGGTATCTACACACCAAAGCCGCCGGCTTTTTTGACAGCTGCCATTTGTATGACGTAAAGCCGGCATACCCCGGCGGCAAGCCGGCGGCTTTGGTGTGTAGGTAACATAATTGACACAACTGTGATTATTGTTAATCAGCAGATTTGCCCCCCCCCCGCTTTCCGTTCAACTGATACCTCACGGAGACACCTTAATAAATCAAAAATAGTAGGTAGATACTGGCAGGTACCTAAACTTCTCAATAAAATAGGAGCTTATAATTTAATAACCGGAATACGCCGGCGGAAATTATTAAAATATTATTATTTATCACCCTAAGCGTAATAAATCAATTCACAAACTAATGTTACACCGTTAAATTAAAATCCCATTTCAATAATAGAGTTGTACTGTAATTAACTTTCATATCGATAAAAATACAGGTCAACGCGATACTCGACACGATAAGGAATAATAACTATAAAATATCGATACCGAGGAAATACTTCCTAGTGTTACGGTCGACATATTTATTGGCTATTAATCTTAACGCCTACATCTTTGAAGTAACTGTTATTGGAACAGGTTAAGGTAAATAATAGGTTGGAATATACGCCCTCTTTTGTAAAAAAGGTTCTAATTAATGAGACACTTGCATGATTTACGATTACCTAAATTAAGTTGTTTTACACGAAATTGTTTGAAATTGGTTGGTTGGTTGATAATGCCATCTACTGGGCTAAAAAAACTCACTGTAGACTACCCTAACATTTTATTTTATAACACCGAAAAAATCGGCTTTAGGAGAAAAAATATAGCTTACTGAAGTTTATAAAATATCATATATACAAAATAGCAGTTTTAAACGAAATCATCGCGATACTTTCGCTCGTAGGTATGAAACTCCTAACGCCTTATTAAAGCGCAATAAGGTAGCAAAAACAAAAAAAAAAGAAATGTCTAAAAACACAAATAAAATCGCAATAATGAGGTACGAACGAAAATGCAAAAAAAGAAATGCCTAAAAACATAAACTAAAACTGAATAGAAAGGTCTGTTCGCAGCAATACGGACATCCTTCTTGTTTAACGCTCCTTTGTTTAACCATCGACTACCGTTTCCCATTGACACTAACAATGGACCGTCACAACAATGTGTCTAGGTTTTTTGAACCGTAATTAGGTAAAAGTATAGGATTAGTTGCTTTTGTTATGGGGTGGAGAAGTAACGGGTATTAATAGTATCTGATAATCAGTGTCATTGTATACTAAATATAGAGTGCTATAATGATCTATTGGCACTTGAGTGACGTTGTCAGGAGTGCGCGGGTGGTGAATAAATAACTCAAAATAATGACAATTTACAAGACAAAATTGTTAGTTCCGATTTCCGCCACGTGCCAAAAGATCCTTGTAGCATTGTAATATAAAAATTTGAATTTTGACAGCTTTCGCTCTATTAAACCTATAGCGGACACTCTTCTTTAAATCAGAATAAGACCCGGTTTTTCAATAGTCAGATAAAATTTAACTGACAGTTATGCCTTAGTCTATTTCATAAAATATGACGTTTTAGACAGAGACAGGTATAAAATATTCCTAGATATAAAATATTCTATATTATATTATATTTCCTAGTTTATATTTATTTCCTATTATATTATATCTTATATTTCCTAGGTATAAAATATTCCTAGATTTTCACTGACAATTGAAAAACCGGGCCTAAGACGGCAAAGTTTTTGATAGATATACCTAAGTCACATAGCGCGCATAAAATTTAGGTCAAAATTAGTTACCAGTTACATATAGCTTTAGCT
This sequence comes from Anarsia innoxiella, assembly GCA_947563765.1. Lineage (NCBI taxonomy): Eukaryota > Metazoa > Arthropoda > Insecta > Lepidoptera > Gelechiidae > Anarsia > Anarsia innoxiella. Next base: position 9,965,593 of record OX387396.1, on the reverse strand, counting down.
TAAATTAGAAACTTTAAAGTAAATAAATAAAATTTATCTAAACTTAATAAGATAACAGTAGAGATAAAAAGATAGAAGCATCTTAGCGTCAGACAGCTCTTAGTAGATATCATTCTCAACATAATGACACAATTGTCTTCATAAAAGAAGCTATTCAACATAAAATGCAACATTTCTTTTAAGAAAGAACCTGTATAATCAAAGACGTTGACCTAAGAGACAGCAACTCGGAATTAAAATGTAACTGATAACAAAATGACATTTCTGTATTGACGCCATATTGAATTTTTATCACCTCCATGTGTTACGGTTTCGAAACACACCTAGTTTTGACAGCCTACGCAAAGAATGGCTTTTGTGAATATATCGATAGATGTCAAGAGATTTTTGGACGCTCTTTTTTACTAACCAACCTACGTGTAAAGTTAAGAAAGCAAGGAGAAAATTACAGAAAATAGGGTAATTTTTGGGAAAAGCTTTTGTAAGTCATTCCACAGATAATGTACGGCTTTAGTATCAGATCAGATCACTGCATCTAGATTGTTAAATCAAATCACCTGTCAGATCAGATTTTGAGTCGTATCGTATATGAAAATTATTGAGGACAAGCTGTTTTTAATTTTCGATATCCGAAATCGATATCAAATTAAATTTCATATATTTTATATTCCAAGATTAGTTAATTTCAAATCATTTCATTTTTTAGTACCTAATTAAATACATAAAATAATTTCATCGATTCATCTAAACACAAGCCATCATCGATATTTCAAAGTTCATTCTACACAGCTATCAATTATTTGCGACACACATCACCACTCACTCCCCTAGTTTGCAATATATTAACATCGTAGCAAACTGACAAAGAAGGTAATCTGGCAATTATTTCCTGACACTAGGATGGCACATGGGCCACGCACGTGGCTGAATGTAGGGCCATGACAATGGGGCATCCCTCTTCAACTGATAGGTTAGTAACAATAGCCAGGGTACAGTGCTACTCTAAAGTTTGTGTTCAATTATGATTTTGTGAAAAAGTAGGCCTGAGATGGACGTGGTCGAGTAGCATAAACTTTGCCTTTCCTTCATATTCTTTCTATAAAATTGAAATTGAATAACAACATAGACCAGCGGTTCCTAACCTTTTTCAGCCGCGGACCCCAAGGAAATCAAGCATAATGCCTAGGACCCCTAAGTGAAAAAACAAACTTTTTTGTAGAAAAACATTTATTTATTTAAAATAAGCGAAAAAACATTAATGAGAAGGTTGGTGCTGCTTTTTTGCAACTAAGTCAGAAATGTTGGGGTTGATATTAGTTACGAGATATTTGGCGTAGTTAATTTATTTATTTTTGCTAATGCTCTAACTAAGTAAGATAAATGCGTATGGGACCGCGGACCCCCAAACATATGCTTGCGGACCCCTAGGGGTCCGCGGACCACAGGTTAGGAAACAATGACATAGACTAAGCTCTACCGAGATTTCGATCGTCTTTTGTTTATTTGAATACTCTCCGGATTTTTACGATATAGTTGTAATGATAAGTATTTTAATATTTTATAAATAATTTAGAAATAACATCAACTTGTGCATAAAATCTCTTTTGAAAACACATCCCTGCCACAAAGGACCCCCCGCGTGGCATCCTGTACCTCTTCAACAAATCGACACAAGCCCCTATGTGATGATAGCTTTGTAAAAGTAATTGAAATTGGGGTATCGATTATATCAAGTGGTCACCAGTGTTCCATTATGAAGTATGTGGACGATAAATTTATCATTATTATACAGACTGTTTATAAAATTGTGTGGAGAGATCTTTACTCAGGCCTAGTTATCTCTATATCCTATAAGACGCAGACCCAAATAGGTAAATTTTGAGAGCTTCATATTTGAGAGCGTCGCTCTTGTCGGTGGAGTCGCCACTCTGCTCTATTCTCCGCCGTCCGTTTGAGCACCTGATTCGACACAACTATATAATTTTTCATCTTTTATTTGACCTATGTAAGTCCTCAGTTTGAGTGTTTATGCGACACATAGGTACATTTTAATTGCTTAGGCGAAATTTGGCGTAAGTCTTTGTAACTTAGTACATCACTCAGGGGCCCAAGTCTGCTAATTTAAAAAAGTGTGACTGTGCTGTGTCAATGGTATTTTTTGACACATTCGGTAGTCTGCTAATCAATGGCTTACACTGATTGCGACCAAATGTGTTAAAAATGCCATTGACACTCTTGTCGACCACACAACTGAAAATATTGTAAACTAGTGGCTGCCCGCGACTTCGTTCGTATTATACTATTATTATCTTGCGCGGCGCTTGCGTCGCGTTTGCTTAACCTGCGCTATTGAAATCAAAAGTAGCCTATGTCCTTTCTCAGGCTTTAGTATAGCCTATCTGTGTGCCAAATTTCGTTTTAATCGGTTCAGCCGTTTTAGCGTGAAAGCGAGACAGACAGACAGAGTTACTTTCGCATTTATAATATTAGTATGGATAGCAGACTTGGGCCACAGAACATCTCATTTTCTTTATTCCTTACTTCATCAAGACCACAAATAACCTAGAAAACGTGTTCCACGTCGAAACCCCGGTTGTTCTAACTTCTAACCTAACGGTGTAGGCTCACAGTGACCCAGAGGGTAATGTTTCAGCCACTCGACACCGACAGACTCGGCTTCCTGTTCTCTCACCGCTCGTTCAGGTTCGATGCTCGGTTAGTGCAAACAAGTGTTGGTTTACACGCTATAGGATTTGACGGACGTCTGATTCGTTAAAGGCCAAAACACACCGAATGCGTATGCGTTGCGTATGCGTAGACGTTTGCGTACCTCTAATGTATGGAACTGTTACGGCTTGCGTAACGTAGACGTAGACCGCAAGCGGTGAGGGTTCTATACATTACAACTCAGAGGTACGCAACGCACCGCATACGCATCCGGTGTGTTTTGGCCTTAAAGCTTATGATATCTTTTTCGGGAAGTTTCTGTGGCAGACTCAGAAAAAAAGAAATACTTTGGAAGTTGCTCTCGTTTAAGTTTGTTGTTGTTTAGGCGAGAGTGGCTGAAAATGGGAAGGAAATGCCAAGGCGAACGTAGCTCGTTCAAATCGCGGACTTGATAAGGAAAGGTGAAGCCAAGAATACCTTAAACCGATGTTCATGTATGAGGCGACCGATTAAAGTAGATGAAGTGAAGGAAGTGTGTTTAAAGGTCTATCTACACAGATCCAGGCCGTGGCCCGTCAGGAGGGAAAACACTATGTCGTCATGACAACGTGTGTGAAAGAATCCATAGAAAATGTATGGAATGGTGTTTTCTCTGACACGTCCCGGACACGGCCCGAACACGTTGTCATGACGACGAATAGTTTTCGCTGCTGACGGGCACCGGCCCGGACACGTCCTGGGCATGGCCCGGTTGTAGATATACCTTAAAGGCAGTGGTCTCTGCCTACCTAGGTGTAACAGAGACGTAACTGATATGTATGTTGTTATCTCTTTAGAATGAATCTTGGAAAAGCCCTTCACATTAATTGAGAAAAGGTTAATTGGTATGTTAAAACTTATACATAATCTGCCTACATATTGATCGATCACGATTCCTAAACTAGTTTTCTTAAAAGGTCAATTAGTTAGTTAAATCATTATTTATACCTTTAACTTTGCCTTTCGATTAATTATACTAAAGTTCTCCACTAGTTAGTTATACATAGATATATATATCTGCCCCACCTCTTTCCCATCGGAGTAGGCAGAGACCACTTCCCTCCACTTGTTACGACCTAAACACATTTCTTTCGATTCATCCACATTCATCAGTTGCCTAGTCATACATGCACTTCGGTCTATAGATGGTACTCTTGACTTGGCCTTTCTCCCCGATTTGCTCGAGGTACATTGCTGTTATTGTTGCTTTAAAACAAATATTAAATCTAGAATCTAATTAAAAAGAAATAGTATCCTTTTCGCGTGTTACTCCGATTCGCACTTTGTCAATTTATTCTAAACAAACAAAAATTTGCAAATTTTGCATAAAAATACATTGTGTCTTCCTTACACAACATGCGTAACATTTGCATATCATACATGACGTTGTTTTGCAAATCCAGTTGGCAGCGGCCTTGACCACTTATTATCTAATTGACCTTATGAATATTCTCTTTCTACTTTGTTTGGACCTGTTTTCTTACTTTGTTGGGTACTATGTTCATATTTCTTTTGTTTTATCTTTAGTTTGTACCTTTAAGGCCTGGTTTCCAAATGTCGTGTGTTGGTCCATGTTTTTTAGGACGACAATCCGTCATCCGACAGACAACCATGAATAGCTTCATATAAAAGTTCTGCAACTGGAATTCACGATTAAATTCCGTGAAAAACGACAAGTGAGGAAGAAACCTTACACATTTGCATTTTAATAGACGCTGCTGCCCGCGACTTCGTACACATTACTCGTAATCGTCTTTTCATGAAAAAAAAACATGTTATTTTAAAATAATATAATCTATGTGTTATTCTAATGTATAAGCTACACTATTGTCAAGTTTCATCAAAATCTGTTCAGTAGTTTTTGCGTGAAAGGGTAATAAACCTCCCCGCATATCCACATCCATCCATCCACATTGACATTTATAACATTAATAGGATAGCATATAACTTCGACATTTAATAGTAAATACCTACTTCACTGTATACGGGCTTGTAGCAGGTGGATTAAACCGCGCATGCGTGTCGTGCCAGTTGCTATGCGGGTAACATCGGATTAGATACGTGCTGTTTTATGAGAAAGTCTTTGTGGAAGTTTTAAGTTGCGCGTGCGCTTTGTTATAGGGTGTAGCGGTTTGTTTGTGTATTATTGGATTTACTGAATTTGACGGTGAAAGAATTAGTGTCTTCGAAAAAGAATCTTGCTTTATAATATTTAGATATGATTGGCTAATATTCGAATGAATGTTCCTATAAAGCCTATCTACTCATATCCGGGCCGTGCCCGGGACATGTCCGGGCCGTGGCCCCGTGGCCCGTCAGGAGGGAAAACGATTGGTCGTCACGGGCACGGCGTGTCCAGTTGTCATGATGACGAATTGTTTTTCCCTCCTGACGGGCCACGGCCCGGACGCGTCCCGGGCACGGCCCGGATCTGTGTAGACAGACCTTAAAGAGTGTGAGAATCGAAATAGGTGGACAGTCCTTATAACAATAGAAAGTGACTTGATTGTGTAAACAAAATACAGATAGACATGTGCCTATTTATTCAGTAGGAACAGAATACTCAGATCATTCTGTAGAGTTCATACATATCTGTCACGTTACAGAAAGCGAAAGAGAAAAAGAACTTGTTGTTAATTCTCTATGTTGTGTTTCTTTGTATTTGGTGTGTGCAATAAAGAATACCTACGCTAGAATATGCTGTACCTTTTGTATAACTTCTCTTTTTTTCTGTCTGTATGTACTATCATCTTACAATAAACTAAAATAAATAAATAAATAAAGAATTTTTATCTATCTACATATGAGTTTATGAAATCGCTACCTCTTCTGCCTCAACCCTAAAAGTATAGTATGACTGAAAGACGGCGCGTGAGATAAAGTCAACACATACATAAACATTGCTTCTATCTGTGTTCATCACTTAGCTGTTTTGTACTAGCGTCTTATAACGTTCTGTCACGGAAGAAAATACTTGACATGCTTTGATAGGTTATTTATGTAGAGCTGTTTATTAAGAATAATATAAAACAAGATGCTGCTCGCGACTTCGTATACTCTTGCGAATCTAGCATTAACTTAAAAAAATGACCCGTCCTAAGTGTTGTCAAACCTAACCTACAGGATTAAATGAATTTAAATTTAAATTTCATTTCTTACGCTTATTGTCCTTCCTTGGGAAGAACATTAAAAGTTTGTAGAATAATATTGCCTTATGTTATTCTGATGTGTACAAGTATAATATTGCAAAGTTTCATCAAAATAAGTTTAGTAGTTTTTGCGTGAAAGAGTAACTGACGTCCTCACATCCATCAATTTTGCATCCAACGGCACAAACATTAACATTTAATAGACTTTGTTTTGTTAATAATTACAAGTACCTATGTTAATATTTGAGAAAGATATTAAAATGTACCTAAGTCTCAATCGAAATTTCACTAGGTACTTGTATCGGGTTCCTACTCGTCGTGTGTAAATACTGACATAAATAGCATTGCTTGATAAGTATACAATACTAAATACACAAAATAAGTAATTACACTGACTTTTCTTTACAGAAAATTGTTCAATCGATCAAAACTTTCCAAAATCTTAATAGCACACAGTTTGTCATTTTACCCTCAATATTTGTTGATGGCGAAACATGTCTTCGACCGCCTCGTCAGTAAATAGACATAAAGAGTTACCTTGTTTGTTTAGGGCTCTACGACCTACTTCGAGCTACCAAACTCCCAAACAACCACTCACAATAGACCCTCATTAACCCACAATTCACACTCTGAGAAAGGTCTACTTAAAATCGATGACATGGATGCAGAAGCAAAATTAGCACGACCTCTCGAAACAAATGAGGTGATCTATGAGACAGGTCAAGTTGTAATGGTTTTTGAACGTATTCAGCTCAAAGACAAAGTACTGGTAATCTACGGAACACTGTGACATGTTACACTTTCTTCGACAGTGGAGTTGACTCAAGTGATAAATTATAATATAAGTTTGTAGTTTTAAATATTCATTTGTGTACGTACATGTGGAATGTGCTGGAAGAATTCTTTTATTTTCATGTTAAATAGAAAATTCATGTCGACAAACATTTTTCGTCTGTGTCTTGAAAGAAAAGGAATCGTTATAAGATGTGATAAAGTTTTCATACCTTTTTTGGAATTGGTATTTTTTGGAAATTCAAAGTGAAGTTAAATATTAAATATATGTATATAGGTCTTACGTCTATTGCAGACGATTTATGGTGCAAGCCTGTTACAATATTTTTGATGGCTGAACAACCCGATGCGAGAGCGACAAGTTTTACCGCAGGCCTGACAAAAGAAGTTTGCAACAGATGGAGTTGTGTCGCCTTGTCGACGTCTTTGTCTCAAATAATATAATATGAGCATTTATTAATCAAATGTGATTTTTTAAAGAGGTGTCTTCTTGGATATACCTACTTATGCATAATATGCATTGCAGACGACAAGATCATAAAAAATATCAAAGTCAATACTATCAATAATGCTTTTAACTTAAACCAAGAAAAAAGTCAATAAACTAGATAAATTCACGTCTATAGTTTCATTTATTGCCTTGTTAAAGTGCAAGTTTTATTTGTATCCTGAAAGACCGGTCGAGGAAGGCCACATCAAAAAGTCAATGGACTTTCTCAGCTGATCGACGAACCTGCTCCACCATATTCGGTGTCGTTAAGATTGATTGCAGTTCTGTCAACAATTACAATTCAATTGGAATTTTTTAAACGGTGTTTTTTGGCCTGGTGTCAAAGTATTTTGAGTCGGTGTTCGGGTAGTTTGTTTTCTTTGGGATTGTTGTTTGCAATTTGATCAAACTCAAATGAAGTAAGTAGGTTTTTTTAAGGTTCTATATTTAGATAAAACAAGTACCTACCTACAGGACTCACCAAATTAAATTGACTATTATTTACGGAAATAAATTACAGCTGAAATCAAATAAATACTGCTACAAACTTTAACCAAATTGAAAAAAAAAAACACTTTAAATCAATACCGACAAATTGGACGCTTCAGCTTCCCCGCGACATAAAATTGATAGTCCCAATTAAACGCGTGTCAAAAAAGTTTTTACGCAAAAAATGGCCAGTAAAAAATATTATGGCGCCATCGTAGACGATAAAAAGTAATAATATGATTATTAATCCTGAGTAGTATGTAAGTAAACCGGTATATAGGTGGACATTTTAATGCGTGCGAGTGTTGTGACAACACGTCATGTGGAATAAAGGATAAGCTTGGCTTGGGCTCGTTTTTCAAGGAGTGCGACTATAATAAGATTACTGCAGACCTAACTAGGTCCATTGAGGGTGGATTACATTACAGTCATCTTCATTAATCGCATCTACGCCGTTTTTTGCTGATTCGTTTTTCTTTTTGTTAATCAACAGTACCTTTTAACTGTTTTATTCATTTATCAGCTAATAACGTAAATAAGCATGGGAACATGCAAGTTGAATAAAAATTAATACTTTTTAAGGGGAGCTTTTATTAAAACCTTTTTGCGAGACGATTTACCTAAGTATATTTCAATTTTCGATTCTCGTATGAGAACCCGTACCGTAAGCCTGTAGTGGGGATGTTAAAAGAGCTGGGCCTCGATTCTGTAAGTTAAAATAGCCGTGGATATCGTGTCGGTATACTGTCGACGGCAATTTTTGACACATTTGGTATTCTGTAAAAAAATGGCTTGGCTTGATTGGGATCAATGGGGCCACCATGAAGCCACTGAGCCATGGTTGCAAATTTTGGTATTCCGCAAAACTCGTTTTTTGATACATTTTTGACATCGATGGCGCCATCGTGGGGCCACGGAGCCATCTTAGCAAATTTTGGTATTCCCGTAATCAGTGGCTTCATGATGTCGCATCAAAACCGTATTCCCTAATTTATTTGACGTTTTTTTCAATGGCTGTCAACTGTCAAAACTGCATTTGAGCAGACACTGCTATTTTAGCAAAGTCCTTTCAATGTCTCTTCACATTTTATATAGACTCGATAAAAAAACACTTAATGTTTCTTTGAATAACAATTCATATCTAGGAGAAAGAAGGTAAAGAAGGAAAAAAAACCTATTCCGATATGTCGTGTGTGTGTCATGTTTGATTTTATATACGTTTGGATTACTCTATCTCCTGCTGCAGTTTTTTCATTGTGTTGGTGTTTACCTACGGACTTTGAATCTTCCTCCTTGTGGACCTTTGCCTGTATACGTTTTGCAGTTATGTAAATACCGTAAACAACACAACTTTCTTTTATATAGGTACTTATATAGATTATTATAAATGTGTAAAAATGTATAAGTATTTCAGAATAAAAGGCTATAGTATTTTGCAATATCTTCCTTTATTTAACACAGTTACTAGCTAGTTTATGAGAGACCCACGACGTACACATATTCAGATAAATAAAACTCAATTGCTTCTTGCAAAATGTAACTACTAAAACAAGACTACATTATAGTTAACAAGAATAAATTCCTATTAAATAATTTCTACATTCTACTCAAAGTTTAATACCTACAAGTAACATATTTGCTCTAAGATGTTTGTAAGCGATAAGTACCGTATTAATGTAGTTAATCATAACAAATTCTAATATATTAAATAAAACTCAAAAGGAGTTATAGCATTCTGAATGGGTTAATATTCAATACGTTTATTTGCACTATAGGTTTACATTAGGTCACGATAATAGTTTTAGATCAAACAAAATGTGACTACGGCGGCGGCGTCTATTAGTTGGTGTTAAGCCATGCAATGATATTTCTGAAAGCTTTGCAGCAAGCAACTCTATATCTTCTGCCTGAGACAATGTTATTTTAGCAGCTGCCTTCCTCCTGTTGCACTTGTCTTTTCTTTCTGATTTAATTTTTCTTATGAGTTTACTCTTATATTCGTTGTAATTCTGAAAAAGGAATAAATGTTGATCAGAGAGTAGTCTCAGGTTAGTAATCAAATCAAATCAAAAATTATTTATTCGTAGGTAACATTAAATTTACACTTGAATTCGTCACATTAATATCATATTGTATGAATAATCCTCACTAGTTTTTATGAGTACAGTCTGCCCCTACATTGTTCAGTAGCAGGGCGCATTCCTCTCAGAGCCTTTAAGCTAGACTGCGGCCCTCCTTCGTCCTTGTGCACCTTCCTAGTGCCAGGTCAGGGTGGGCCTCCGTATAATCTATCAAGATGTTACCTAAAACAATCAGGTTTTTATAGTAAGAATTGTCTTGAACATTTAAACAACGTAATGATTTGTAATAAAAAGACTAACTTACTTACTTACCAAAGCAGAAGTAATTTGTTTTTAAACAGTTTTTCTACAATTTCAGTCGAATCTTCCAAATTTCCAATGACTTTCACCGTCAAACATATGTCAACCAACAAAAAACATGCCACTTTTTTCTTCAAATATTGAATTAGCAGTAACATTCGGCTATACAGCCACTAAAAAGAACGAATGAAAAAAAAATCATTAAAAAATATGGGTATCAAACGTGTTTAAAAAAAAAAAGAAAGTCACGATCGACAGGACAGCGGCACCGAAGTTTTAATTTTAGAGACTACCAAAATTTGCTTCAGTGGCTTCATGATGTCGTATCAAAACCGTATTCCCTAATTATTTGACGTTTCTTTCAATAGTTTTAATGGCTGCCAACTTTCAAAACTGCATCATAGCTTTTTGTGTTATTTTCTGAATTAATTCTGTTATTTATGTTTCTGCTACTTTTGTCTTCAGAGTTTTTTAAAATGGACAAAGCAGACGGTATAAACGGTAGACTTTTATGCTGCAGAACTCGGGAATGTGAAAACTGCTGTGTAAGTATATAATTTACATTCAACTACTAAAGATATATAGCATTATTTTAGCTACTATTGCGAAAAACAGCTTCATTAGGTACCTAACTTACTTGTTCTTTGTTTTAGGGGTGGAAGAGAGTCGTACGGTGACGATGCCATTGGTTACGTGCAACTGCGTCGCGAGTCTGGCGTCTGCACACTTAAATGCAAGATTTGTCCAGAACACAAAGTGAAAGCGGGTTCTTACAATGTGACAATGGTTGTAGACGAGAACAAAGAGGAAATTGTAAGCTGCCAATGTTTAGACTGCACAGCATCAGCTGGCGGTTGCAAACATGCTGTTGCTTTCCTAATGTGGTCTCACAGAAGAAGCGAGGAGCCTTCTTGCACAGAGGTGGAGTGCTATTAGAAGAAATCAAAACTTTCCCATGTTGGAACCACATTGAAGTTTGTAACAGTGGAACAACTTTGCAATAAAGAAGCTTTGACTTCAGACAGTAGTGCAAGTTCTGCTAAATGAGTACCTTCAAACAATAAAAGATAGAAAAGTAATGAACTGTGAATTAGTGCGCTGCAAATGTACCTAACAAATTTAAAAAAAGGATATTTGTGCGTTGCACATCCAGACTTTGAAAAAACAAAGAAAGTGGATGTTGTTCCAGTTATATTTAATGAACAATATTTAAATTATTTATTTATTTCACCTGAGTTATTTTGGAAAAAAAATATCTGTCCCATATTGTTTATAATCGTAATAATAATAGGTACCTATGTATTTGGTAACGGTACCATTATGGACCATACACCATTGTGTCTTTGCTAACTATTTAAGTAATTAAAATATTTTTAACTTCTTATTGTTTCCTTTTTACATAACACCATTCAGATAGGTATGTCAATATCATACAATAAATAACTATTGCTCATTGAAACCAAGTTAATTTATTCACTGACAGGACTAACTAATTTGAGTGCACAAGTAAAGATTGAAAAATTAGTTTGAAGTAGAGTACTTTCTACATTTCAGTGCCTATGAATTTGTTAGGTACTTACATACATACTAGGATATTATAGGTAACTTAGTAATCTTGGGTCATTTAACTGTCTTCCAAAAGTAATAAACAAAGCTACCAATTCCTATCAAGGATTAGGTAGGTAGTTCATTAGAGAGATTTTTTATTAGAAAAATAATAAATGCTGGATTTATTTAACAAATAACATATATTTCAAATAACTAAAACTAAAGGTACATAGGTACATTTTAATGCCCATCATTTTCCTTATTTTATAAGAGAGTCCTGTGTGTTGATCAGAGCACAAGCTTTAACGATAACATCATCAAGTACTCGTAGAATGTTTTTGTTGATAACATGATATTGTTTTAACATGTGGAACTCTCTTAATCTCCTTATCACTCGTTCTATATGAATTCTTAAACTAGCTATAATTTTCGTTTGCCTTACTTCTTTTTTTGTTAGCTTTGACCCTGCTGGGACACTTGGTGGTCTAAGCAATTTAATTCCCTTTGCATTCAGTGTTTGCTCAACATGCTTAAATCCCCAGTCAGCTGGAACATAATTACCTGGACCTAATAAATCTAAAAAGTCACAATTTTGTAATATTGTAACATCAGTGGCCCATCTCCCAAAACCAGGTGAAATGTAATTGACCTATCCATTTAGAGTACATGAAATCAAATATTTTACTGTACCTATTACCTTTTTTATAATCAGACCAAGTAAGTGCTTGGAAAAGGGCTTTAGGTGGCTTATGAATATCAATTTCTAAACAATCAATTATACAGCTGACATTGTAAAAAATATGGCGAAATGAAATGGGTAGTGGCTTTTTAGTTGAAACTACATCTATATTCACAATATAACTTCATAGCACATTAGCAATCAAGGGTATATTTTTTAAAAATAATTTACTAGCATATGACAGAGATAATCCAAAATTATCTTCAAGTTCTGAAAAAGTACTCCCTAATCATTTTTTTTTTTAAGACAAAGCAAAATATGTTCATGTGGTATACGGATACGTTTATGAATCAGGTGTACTAAAAAATATGAATCTTCAGAGATTCCAATGTACATCATAGGTTTTCTATGAATAAGGCGCAAAATATGCTGCAAACACTGTATTTTATGAATATCTTCGTTGGTTTCTGCTATGGTTGTACCCGAGTTGGAAACAATAGACGAAGAAGGTGCATATGATGATGAATCTGGCTGTTTTGGAACCTCTACATTTTCACTGTCTGATTTATCTTCATCAATAAACCCAATTCTCCTATTAATTCAGTAAGACCCCTTTTTGATGGCTTTATTACATTACTGCACTGTTCCATCTTAAATGGAGATGTGTAACTTGTAATAGTTGACAATTTATAAGGAGAAAGTGCGACATCTTTGGACACCATTGTTGTTGGTAAAGCTTTACTTCTATAATGCAATTTTTCCTTAAATTGGACTGCCTTTTCAGCTGTGATGTAAATTGATCGTTTTCGGTTGATGTAAATTGATCTTTTCTTGGTGGTGATTCTGTAAAGATAAAAAAATATGAATACTTACATATCATTATAAAATAATTTAGGAAGCTTGGCTAATACAGTCTGGCTTGACAACAACAATATCGCATAAGGACTTTATATTTCTCTGTCATGTCTATAGTTTTCAAAGAAATTGATTCACGAGTTTGAAGCACTTGTTTATTAACTTACACAGATAGTAGCATCTAGGTAGATAAATAAACTAAGTATAATAGGCATACATAATGAAAAATCTCACATCGCTTTATTTTTGGATATGTAGGTAATATAGAAGTTCACATACCTGTCGTTATAGGAGTTTCAATAAAAATTTCAGGCGCACTTTCAATAGGTTGAGATTCTTCCTCTTTTCTAATGAGCTCTAGAAGCATTTCAGTTTTTGTCTTTTATGAATGTTCGCCGAGAAGTACTACTTTTATCAGACGTTATTTTCCGGCGATCTGGTTGGCAATCAGATTTAGAAGGCGTTGCTCCATCGATCAATGCATTTAAAAAAAAATCCTTTTTATATTGACTATAGTTAGCAATATCTTGCTCCATCTGTAACAAAATAACAAAGTTATAAGCTAACCTCAAAACCACAACATACTTTAGTACCTTTTATCACTTTAGTACAATAATCTTTTATCTCTAGGTATGTTAACTTACATTGAAGTGGTCTTCACAGGAAAAAGTAGTTGATCTATAAGACATATTCCTAGGATCCATGCGGGCAAGCTGCAACCACTTTTTACGAATTTTCAAATTTTTTGGTAAACAGTTTTTCGGGTGTTTTGGAGAATTAGATTACACCACTTATAAAGTCATTTTTACACCACTTATAAAGTCATTTTAGTGGATAAATACACGAATAAACACAAAATAAACACCAACAAGTTATCACAAACAATGTCAAAACAACGCTGACAATGACAACTGACAGCGACTCAGTGTTGCCATACAACAAGAACTAAAAATCTGTACATTCGACAGTAAAATCCGTACAAATTCCGTACGTAAAATAAATCTGAAACTCCGTACGAAATCCGTACAATAAAAAAAAAAACAAATTCAATAGCAAGAATTATTTATACATGTCTTTATTAATTTTTTTAATCATATCATTATCAACATTCAAATCAAAACATGGCGTATTTCCTAACAATTGTTTAGTATGCAGAAGCGTATCGATTGTCTCTGTTGAGAGTTGATTTCGTTGTTTTGTTTTTATTAAGTTAATAGCAGAGAAAATACGCTCAACTGCTGCGCACACAGCAATACTTTATTCACTTTAAGAAAGAACAATGCGTATAAATGAGCGCGTTATGCCAAAACAATAACCACAACAACAATGGATTTATAATGTATCTCTTTCGTTCATTCATGTCAGTCGTGTATCATGCTCCCTCTGTCAGACGAAACGAAATATGTTGCGGTAATTCCCGATCATAGACAATCAGTTGTCATAGACAAGTTATTGTCTAGAATGGGGAATTACTTACTCAATAATATAATTTATGAGATGAGGGAAGTGAAAAACTATCGAAATCGACATAGATATTCACTTTTATTTTTGAAAGCGTGCTACATTTTATTTATAATGTGTAATAATTAAAAATCCGAACACAAATCCGTACGCCATTTCTCTCCGTACGTAATACCCCAAATTCCGTACGTGTACGGACAAATTCGTACATACGGCAACACTGCAACGACTCTATCTCATTCAAATATTTGGTAAGCAGTGACATTCGACTATACAGCCACTAAAAAGAACGAATGTAAAAATAAATCATTAAAAAATATGGGTATCAAACGTGTTAAAAAAAAAAGCAAAGTCACCATCGACAGGACAGCCACACCGAAGTTTTAATTTTAGAGACTACCAAAATTCAGTTCAGTGGCTTATCGGTGTCGGTGTCGATATCCTTACACTGAAAATAACAAGAAATTACAGAATCAAGGCCCTGATAATGAATGATGAGGATGAGGGATGAGGATGAGGGAATGAGGATGAGGAAGATAAGATGAGGAAAAATGTATTAGAGCGGTCAGAAGGATTAGAATACGCATGTCATGTTATGTCATGATATGATCACATCTTACATCTCTGTCTAAAAAATTGAATGTGAGAAAGAATGACGAAAGATACTGACGGCGTGTATTATAAATCTACCTACAGGTACAAGCCACTTTTGTTTGACTTTTGACATGATACAGCACGGCAACAGAAAATCCAATCTCAGTATCGTTATTTTCTCAGCGTTACATGCGTTTCCATCAATATTTTTCTTACGTTCGCATTTGTTTTCATTGCACCGAGATTATTTCACAAACTTTCCCATAACCCCGTGAGATGATTGCCACCGTTGTTCGAGTATGACTCATGTCTCCAGGCTAATACGTTATTAGTGGCGCTTGTTCACTGACATCGCATCCTGATACCGCCATATTGGCCTATAAATATAAAAAGGTAATTTGTGCTCACAACTTATTATAGAGGTACGAGTACATTAATGTGGTCAGACACCGAAGCGAAGGCCGAACTGTGTTTTGAATTAATCTTCTTTGTATGTTTATTTTGTATGACATTATTATATTACTCATTATTAAGTACTTACATTTGAAAAGTCTCTAGGCGTTAGTTTGCTATTACTTCTACTAGGCTTTGACAAAGGCATAACTTTAGTTTTGGACAGTTTTCTTTTCCAAACTTAGACTATTTGCGACGACAAACTAACGGAAAAAAGCCACAGATTACATTACAATAGTCTAAAAATACATTCTTCACCTACACAATGTAATTTAAGTAAAACTCATATAATAACTCATTGACGTATACAAGTAACAATAATGGCCCAAGAACAGAGCCTTGCGGAACGCCGCGTTTTACTGGAACAAATTCCTCATTGTTATGTCGCCTGTCAGCGTAAGAAGGAACACAAAGAAGTAGAAATACTTAGACTTAGATAACATCTCGCTCAACCTTCAGTACTACCTGTTCTTGATGCATTAACATTTTTCTAAAACGAGAACGCTCTGTCGTATGCCTTTTATGGAAACTTGTTGGAGTTCACTCGCTGTATCTCGTAGGTCAGGCATGTTACTACGATTTGTCGTTAGATAATTTGCTTGATGGATTTAGATGTTTCGAGTGAGAAGTTTATTAAATAGTTTTCGTTATTCGATTGACGGATAAATCTGTCTACACATATCCGGGCCTACTCGCTGTCATGACGACGTATTGTTTTCCCTCCTGACGGGCCACGGCCCGGACACGTCCCGGGCACGGCCCGCATATGTGTAGATAGACCTTTATCGTCAAACGAGTTAGTATTAGAAGTTAAGAAGAAAATGTGTCAACGATTCAACGAATTTAAAAATAGTAAGGTCACTGAACTTCCTTATCGTCGCATTCGCATCAGATAAAAAATGTAAACATTCTAAATAGACGACAGAGCTACCACAGTTTACGATAATGTCGTAGTAAATTAAAATGTTAATTTGTTGTATTAAGACTTTGGCTGAATTATTAAGCTTTACATTACTTGGCATTGGCAGTATCTACCATGGTAGTTGCTAAGTATTTTAAAAAAACAAACTTCAGAAGGAAAGTCCACAAAAATATTTGACTAATTTATTGAACCTGAATTAGGTTCTTCAACTATGAAAGAAGACTCTTTCACAGTTGAAGAACCTTGATTCCATAATGTATTAAGTGTGTGCAGTCTTTTGTTTTTCATGCCACACATACAAGTTCCGCAAGCACGCAGCATCCATAAAAACCTTCGCTAATGTTCCCGTGGGATGATTGAGAAAGATTACTTCCTTTTGATTATATGTTTTATGTCTATATTGTAACAAACACATTCAGCAGCTATATGTAGGTAGGTAAGTAACTTAAGTAAAGTATGACTTGTGTCGTCTGCGTTTAAAGTTTTTGATGGTGAAAAAGGAGGTCTTAAAGAGATTTTGAATTTCTGTATGGAGTTTGGGTTTACTTATAATTTTAATGTTATTTGAAGATTATGATCATCGCAAAAAACGTCCTTATGCTGTCTACACACCAAAGCCGCCGGCATGCCGCCGGGCTAGGCAGGCGGCTTCACGTCATACGAATGGCAGCTGTCAAAAAAGCCGGTGGCTTTGGTGTGTAGTTACCATTAGGTTGATTGCTTAAGATCATACAAACTTCAAAATTTCAACCGAAAAACAAAATGTCGTAAGCCTCACGTTTTTGTTACAGAGACCATATCTAATTTGTCATTTAGGCAAAATTGTAGCGTTTAAAAGCATTGTTGGTAATAATGAAGTCAATTCTATAGATAAAATCCGCGTTTAAAACTTACTAGCTAACATTATTTTTGTAATGTATTTATGTATGTAAATAAATTAGTACCTACTTTGTCTCCGCGTCATTACTAACAATAACTCTTATAATTATTACCATTAGGTACCTACTTGCGTCTATTATCTAACATAATATTGAATATTCATCACGTTATCTCATACTTTACATCATAGTGAAGGATCTATAGATCGTAAGCTCAATGATTAACGTCCGTGGGAATGCTCTTGCGCATCCCTGGGAATCAGCGCGAATCGATTCTCGGTTTCGTGTTATAATTCGATTTGTGATTAGATCGATTATTACTTCTACTTTTTCTTAGGAAACTATGGAATATTAGTTTGCCACGGGAGCTTTCGTTTAATGGACGGATCTGACAAATGATGAGAGGGCTCGAGCGTTAAAATATGACTGCTTTCAGTTTTTAAGCGTCTTTTAATCATAAATAAAGGCTAAGTCAGGAGTAATCTAAGCCAACGTGCATGTTACAAGCGTTTGATTAATGTTAATGAAACGAAAGAAGTGTGTTTGGATCATAGTAAGTGGAGGGAAGAGGCCGACTATGATGGAAGAGAGTCGTAAGAGATACATATGGATGTAAGTATCTAAAAATATGACACTTGGTTCACTTTTACTTATAGGTATAGGGCGTTCCTAGAGTAGGCCTACTGATAGATTACCTAAGTACAATCGTGCGCAGGTTGCTTGTAGATTTAAATGGTCGAATAGCTGTAAATAGGAATGTTTTATGATTGGATTAAGGGCTACAGTGGTTAGGTTGTCCTCATAAAGTTAATTTGAATCCTTTCTACTAATATTTATTGTCAATGTTTATGCCGATGGATGGATAGATGTATCGATGGATCGATGGATTAATAGATTTTGAGAATGTTTGTTACTCTTGCACGCAAAAACTTCTGAACAGATTTTTAATAAAACTTGGCATTATGGAAGCTTATATATCAGAATTAACACATAGGATACAATATTTTAAGATTTTGAGTCAGTGTTCCAAGATATTACGATAAATTATATCGCGACTTACCATACCAAGTCGCGGGCATTCTCTAGTGTTTAATAAAACAATTTCAAAACTACCCAACTGCGTAACTGGACTAAATCTTATCTCATCTAGCCATCGCTGTCCCACTGCTGGGCAAAGGTCTCTCCTCTTCTTCCATGATTCCCTATCCTGGGCCGCCTCTGCCCAAAAACATTCAAGAAGGCGTCCAGCTTATCTCGCCACCTTTTTTGTGGTCTGCCGCAAGGTCTTTTGGCTGTTGGACTAAATACAAATAAAAAATTGTAAAATGACCAATACACAAAACCATTAATCGCAAAAAAAAGAATCTATTTAATTCAAGGACCGCGTACTTATCGCCAACATAAAACTTTTAATTTCCTAGTAGAAATTTTAATGCTTATAAACACTTATTACATTTACTTATTGAGTACTAATGGACTATTTAATTACTTAGGTAAGTAGTTAGTTTTATGCGATATTCAGAATTGGTTTTCTTGCTAGTATAAAAAGTTTCCAGTAATGGACAGGATGGGAAAGTCATTTTAATTAATTCTGATAGGTGTTGTAAGTAAAAGTAGGTGATTGTCCATTTTTCAACTTGTCTGTTTAAGACTTAACCACTCAACGTATTTTGATAAAATGTTATGAGATCAGGTCTAGTCTATCTACACATATTCGGGCCGTGCCCAGGGTAGCAATTCCGCTAAATTAAGTTAAGCGACCAAACTATAGCCAACAGATAAACATTCGACAGCAATATGTCACAAATTTGGTATTCTCTTAAGTGCCACGATTAATAGTCGATTAATAGTCGATTAGTAGTCGATTAGTAGTCGATTAGTAGTCGATTAGTAGTCTCTAGAGGGTTTTGTCTACTGTCAAATAGCGAAGAGAATACCGTTTGGAACTGCCACTCATGTGACATTGCGGAGTAGAATACCGATTATAGCGTAAAGTAATAAAATGTACGGCCGATCGCTGCCCACTGTCAACTTATCTGTTAAGAGAATACCAAAATGTGTCAATTCATACAATTCACATTCTAGAGAGACACCATTTTTCATTTGCTGATTAGAAGAATACGGCCCCAGGACGTGTCCGGGCCGCGCGGCCCGACAACCAGACTGCGTGAAAGAGTAACAAACATCCATCCATCCATCGTCACAAACATTAATTAAAATTTATAATATAAATAGGAAGAAGGACTATATAACTCGTAGATACTTAAGTTGTACAAATAAAAACCATAGCCTCATAGTTTAAGCTCCTTCTAACAGTTGTCCCATATAAAACCTAACTCTCCAGTCGTTTAAAGCCACAATTTAGCGTCGATTCAGCACATTCGTCACGCTCACTATGTCCCCATTACGCTAAGACCGGACTTAGACTAGTCTAGATTCTGCTACGTACCTAGACTTTGAAATATAACTTCTTACTTGAATTACTGCGCTATTTCTTTGTATAGGTGAATTTATTAGTCTTATTTGTTATTGATGTTTATTCTATTGGATTTATTAATGTTTCACATCCCAGAAAAAAAAGAACAATAGAAAATCTGTTGTGTCTGGGTTTATAATGGGTCAGTGGGATGTGAGAGGTTAATTTTCAGTGATATTGGATGATATAAAAATTTAAGTTCTATTATTACACAATAAATAAGTATACATGACTTTACCTTAAATAAATACAATACAATATAATACAAATTAAAGCTTGAAATGCGCTTACGCAACTGCTGTGCAGTTGCCGCGCGGTTACTGTTTGGCGTTTGATATATTAAAACGCGGAACGCGGATTTCATAGCCAATGCCGTTGATTTGACGTGACGGTGATTTTCACAGCCGCGCCAGGCCTCCGTCACTCTATGTACTTGCGCGCTATAAATACCTACCGCTCAGCGGGCCGCTTGCGGACCAAGAGAAGCGCGGTTGTCAAATCGAAAAAACGCTCGCACGTTGTTCAAATTTTGATAGTTCCATTCGTTTTTTTGTTTGTTTTGAATGTTTTATAATTTTTAATAATTACGTTTTTTTAATGAAAAACATAATAATAACCGAGAATTAAGAAAGGTAGAAAAACATTAAAAATTAAAAAAAAAAATTGCAAAAAAAGAAACAACTTCAAAACGGAAACTAAAAAGTATGAAATAAATTAACTTGTAAAGCAAATTTCGAGTTTATAAGTGACTAAAAGTAACATAAACAAATACATAATTATATGTCTTTAAATTTTTTGAAGACGGTGCCAAGTAAAATAATAACTAGATATAGGTAATGTAGGTACTTATAATCAATCTTTTTTACATCTCAAGGAAACAGGTGGCACCGTCTTCAAAAATTTTAAAGACATAATTATGTATTTGTTTATGTTACTTTTAGTCACTTATAAACTCGAAATTTGCTTTTCAAGGTCATTTATTTCATGCTTTTTAGTTTCCGTTTTGAAGTTGTTTCTTTTTTGGCAAAAATTTTTTATTTCACATTTTTTAGTTTCCCTTGACTGTCCTTCATTTTCATTATCAGACCCCTAATAACAGTCACAACCTATTTAGATGAAAGGTCTCAATAATATAAGTTAATCAAGTCCAAACACAAAGTACTTGCTGTAAACCGTTGTCGAGTTCCGTCGACTGCATTTCCGCTCCATCATCAGGTCAACGTCAGACCCTCATTAAACATTAGGGCTTTAAAATTCTTATTATTGCATAATATTAAGAAACACACAGTCGGGATGCAATTTTTTCGAGTGTTTCCCTCGATATCTCCAGGTTTACACCATCAGGTCCTGGTTTCCTTACCATGGGACCACCCTTGGGATACCCCCTTTCTAACAAAAAAAGAATCATCAGAATCGGTTCATTTACGACGAAGTTGTGTGAAGAAACATAAGAAACAGACTAGTCGAAAATACAATTTTTTCGAGAGTTTCCCTCGATTTCTCCAGGATTCCATCATCAGATCCTGGTTTCCTTACCATGGGACCACCCTCGGGATACCCGCTTTCCAACAAAAAAAGAATCATCAAAATCGGTTCATAAACGACGAAGTTTTGCGTGGACATACATAAAAAAAAAAAAATATATATATACGGTCGAATTGAGAAACTCCTCCTTTTTTTTGAAGTCGTTTAAAAATAAAAACATGTTAAAAATAAATATATTAAAAACGATACAATTTTAAATTGCCCCTATAAGTCGGAACATATTCATAGTTTTCAATAACATAGTCACAAAACGTTTTGTTAATTTAATTTTATCGAAGAGGCAGCCCCGCGATTTTTACGGATTCGCGCGGTGCTAAGGAATCACAACTATACGCTTGAGTATTTAGGCACATTTTAGCATGCAGTGATATCTGACGTGACAGTTGGGCTATTACGCACTGTTAAAGCAGTAGGTATTGGATATTTTGTTCTGAGTGAAGTATCTGTTACGTAGTAACTATTACGTAATCTGTGGCCGCGCTAAGACCTCAGGTTCTTTATGTACCCTTAGTATATCGTATCGCGTCGCGTCGTGTCGTGTCGCGTCGCGTCGTGTCGTGAATTTATGTTTTGGCCCTTAGTGACTTGAAGTAGTCTTCAAATAGAAACCGATTAAAGTGTCAATCGATACCGATCGATAAAACAGTTTTCAAGTAATATAAATACCAACCACTGATCAAACCTATCTCTAAACACTCCAGCAATTGCAAATGTTTAAAAATACGCCAAAAAAGCATCAACTAAAGTTTCATATTTACACACAAAAACACGCTAAATAGAACAATCCACACACTGTAATTCCAACTAACTTCATCGGACCTCTTCATTTCCAACGAACGCTTGTAATTCCTAGGATTTATTGCAAACAGTTACAAAGTCTGTTGATAAATTCTAGTAATCTGCGAGATGTGCCTAGATCGGTACGATTACTAGTTTATACAACGGGATTTGTATGCTCTGGGGTGTTTAGAGGGATAGGAGAATTATATCTAAAAGATGAACCACTTACTTATTTAGCTTATGTACTTAGTCATTAGAAGGAAAAGGATAATAGGAAGGGATAGAAGAGGCTCCACCGACAAGAGCTAAGCTCTTAAATTAGAAGAAGAAGAAGCCATTAGAATGCTTTTAGACGTCTACATATATTTTTTTTATCGGACAAGGGACAGTCAAAAAGCGGCGTCCATATACCTATTGTTTAACACCGTAACAAGAACGACAAGAAAACAGAAATTCGCCATCTTAAGGGCCTGCGCTCACCTGACGGAGCGCAGCGCAGAGCATTTTTGATTGTCATATTATTATCGACATTGTTCTCATTAGAATAATATTTAAAATCAGCTATCACAACAAATGAGCATCGGAGCATTGAAGCGAACACAAGCGAATGTTGTGTCGCTTCTCGAACAACAACAACAACAACATACCAGAAGTTCGCTATCAAAACAACCTGCTACTTCCAATTTTAAATCCACAAAGCTAAACTCGCCAAACATAAACAGTCAGAATAAACAAGTTAACAAAAAGTACCTTCTGCTCCGACCTGTCGTGTTGTCATAAATATAATTTGACACAGCAAAAAAGGGAATTGTGGCAGCTCAGGGTTCGACCTAAAGGTCATCATGGAATTCTCAGCAGGGTGCCATAATCACCAAATCCAAATTCAGAAATGTTTTATTTGAACGAATGAATGAAAAATCATTTAATCCTGTAGGTTTTGACAACACTTAGGACGGGTCATTTTTAAAAGTTAATGCTAGATACAACACTTAGGACGGGTCATTTTTAAAGTTAATGCAAAATTCGCAAGAGTGCAGTCTAGCATTAACTTTTAAAAATGACCCGTCCTTAGTGTTGTCAAAACCTACAGGATTGAATGATTTTTCATTTCATTTACTATATTATAGCTTTTCAAATACATCTATCTATGTATACTCGTATCCTACTTATAGGTTATCATATCACGAAAGTTGGTCCTATTTAATTGAAATTCATTGAAACTATTCAATGATAAGGTACCGTATAACTTTTTAGCCTTTCTACAAATACATAGGTAAGTAAATACTTATAAATACGTACATACTCTCACACCTTTTTCTCATCGGGTAGGTAGAGACCACTTCCTTCCACTTGCTACGATCCAAACACACTTCCTTCGCTTCCATTTTCGCAAATGTATTTTCAAATAGCTAAAAAAGAAATAGGTCACTATGTAGGTACTCCGAAACTGAAATAAAATCGATCTTTTAATAGTATCACGTATCACGATAGTCGATAGAACCCCATAACATTGTTATCTATCGTTCATTAACCTCACGTGACACTTGTAGTTACACTCTTTTCGATAAGAAAGCAAAATAAAACATGGAAGTATAAAACCAGCTGTTATTATGTTCATAGTTAAGTAATTGAGTTGCAGAGAAGGATATAAAACTAACGCTTTATTAAATCTATATCTGTATATTTTATTGAAAAGGATAATAACTGTATTTCTTTCGGAATTCTTTCTCAAATAACCACCCTCAATAAATCCTCAATAATTTTATTTATGTGATATCCGAACAAAAGCGAAACGCTCCTTTATTTGCTGAATAAGTAAAAATACTAAACAAAAAAGTGTGAAACTTTCTGAATGGGTTGCGATGATGGCGCGTGCGATTCGAAAGATGAAGGCATTGTTTATTTTTTTCGTGACAAAAGTTTTTCTTCTTTATTGTTTTCGATTTAATTCAATTGTTTTTGTTTTTTGTTTCAGGTATTGTCGTGTGAGGAAGGGAGATCACTGATTAAGCGATATTCTTGGTAATGTTTAAGTTTTTGACGGATTTTTTTTATAAACGAAAAGCTTAAATGACTGGCCATTTGGCGTGGTTGGTGATGAGTGACCATGCCGTGGGTTCGTCTCCCACTAGAGACAAACATGACTGTGATGTACCAAGATTATCTTAAGTCTGGATTGTCTCAAGTTGGGTGTTTGTGAGTATAGTATACCTATCTATCTATGTACTTATAGTAAAATACTTTACTATAAACTATGTATATATTCTATACTTTACTATAGTAAAATACTTTTCACTGAACATTGTCAGAATCCACAATGCTAGTTGCCATTAAAAAAAAACAGAATTGTAATAATTTAACGAATGTGTATTGTAAGTACGTAAATATGTGTTTCAATGTTTGGTTTCAAACACTTAATACACCTATCAGTCTATCTAGTACCTTATTTAGTAATATTTATAAGATAGAATTTAAAAACACAAACAGTATGTGTGTATGTATGTGGTATTACTTTAACTATTACTTTTATTGTATGTTTCTGTGTTTATGCGTGAGATTTGTAAAACTTAAATTGAAAAGAGCAACCCTAAAGAGTTTTTTGATAGGTTCTTCTCTGGGGAAAATTGCACTCTTGCGAATCTAGCATTAACTTTAAAAAATGACCCGTCCTAAGTGTTGTCAAAACCTACCTGATTAAATGATTTTTCATTTCATTTCATCATCAAAGAATCCAGATTTCTAGTACATGTTTTATATAAAGTACCTAGTAACCTGCGAATAAGTAACAGTTATTGAATTTCGCTACCGTGGGAATTAAACGTGCATTGTTAATTAGGTACTCATGTAAGTTGTTACACAAAGCACGTTTGTGTACGTCGGTGGCACAAAGGAAAGGTATCCCACTTTGAATTCGTAATTGTATCTTGTTTTGTTATTTGAATAAATATTGTGTGAACTTTCATGAGAGATACCTACCTACATGTGTTGATAAGTACAGAATTAGTATAGAAACAGATAAAGCTTTGGCGCGGTTGCGGCTAGAACATTAAATGATAAAAGCGCACTACGGTAGGCGGCTATTGACGTGGCTAGAATCGCAAGTGCATTAGATCCTTATAGGAGAATATGTGATCTAAATCTGAGAAGGAACTATAGGTCCGCGAGAATTATGCTTACCTCGGGTTGAGGGAGGCTTTTTTCCAGCAGTGTATGTCCACAAGCTGACGCAACAATAATACAATCACTCCATAACTACTCGCCAGAGTCCTTTTATCTTTCATAAAGTACTACGTACCTACCTACCTATCTGTAACGTCTTTCCCATCGCGATAGGCAGAGACTACTTCGCTCCACTTCAATCCAAACACACACGTCTTTCGCTTCATTCACATACATCAGTCACCTCATACATACACGAAAAATACCGTAAACATTATTGCTATTTAAACTATCGACCTCCACAGTGACCTCGTTGCAGAAACGTCCATTTAAGTAGTTCATTAAACGTGTTGCCGTCTTTTATATTATTGACTATAAAAGTAGCAGGTATAGGTGCAACTTTAATGAGCGTCTGAACAACAGGTTACCAACTAGGCAATAAAGTTGTCCTTAGGTCATAGTTATTAAGACAATGGGTACTAAGATGTATAGTCTCTTGTTCATTGTTAAGACCTATTAGGTTTAAGCTTTGAGGTCTAGACCTTAGCTTTCTAGTTAGTCTTTAAGCTGTCACGTTCAAAAAGGGCTTTTGACTTTAAATAGGTTTAAATTGCTGTTGGGTTTGGTTTAATGTGTTTTTGGAATCGTTAAAGAATTTCATTTAGAGACACTGCAGACGAACGCGCGTTTGCGGAGCGTATGCGTTTTTTTCCCGTATTAAAACGCGCTACCCATGCACATGGCGCGCGTTTAAAAACGCGTTACACGCGTAAAAAAACGCGTACGCTCGGCAAACGCGGGTTTTTAAAACTACCTGCAAGGTACCTTAGGTTTTGTATTTCATTTAGTACTAAATTAGTGCCTAGGACACACTGTGGCTAGGTATATTATCGTATAATATCCGAAACCGTTCGCATAATGTGATAAAGGTATTATGTATCTTGATCAAATGAAGAGAAGTGGTCTCTACCTACCCGAAAGGAAGAGAGGCGTGGCAGATATGTATGTATGTATGTACCTACGTATACATTTACCTACCCGATATAAAATCATCTACCAATCGATATCAGATCGACTAATCCGAAAACGATTTTACAAAACGTTCTTATCAAACTCTCATTTTTTATTTCAAACTCTCATTTTTTATTTCAAACTCTCATTTCTCATCATTCCACAACACTTCACATTTCACAAACATTTAAAAAAAAGAACAATCGGCCATCTTGTCCTACATGCTTTGAAGTCCGCCGGCTTGGGTTACAGACAGAGATGCAGTACACCTGCATTTTGCTTCCTGCTTACTTTTTTTTGAACCGATGGTTGGCGTTTCCTGGTAGGATTGTCTTTTGTTTTAGTTGATAGGAAGCTTGGTACTTCGGCTGTATGTGTGTTTAAAAAGGTTAGGATTCGATATAATTAGTGCGATTTTTAGATACAATTTTATTCTGTCTATAAGAAGTAGATGTGACATTGTTTTTGGTTTTCTATTTTGGTGATAAACATTTTCGGCTTGATGTCACGGAGTTTTGGGCTCACGTTTTTGAGAATAACGTTTGTAAATTTTTAAGTTCTTTTTTCAAATATCTGGCATCTAATGAAATAAAAGAGCAAAGGAAGTAAGAGTAGACGGTACATATTAAATAAGCAACTTAATTACATTTTTACACACACCTTGCATTCCATAACAAAAATACTTAAAATTTCACACCCTACACAATTCAAAAAGAATTTTCAATACAAACAATAAACTAAAGTTTACAATAGCAGGTGTGTGACAGGTCTGCAATTATTCAATGCTGCCAACCTGACGTCCGATTTAATTCGAAATTCGAACAAAAACCAGCCAATCCACGCAGCTGCTGCCGGCTCGTGCGCCCGCGCATGCTTAACGGAGCTTTTAGAGGTCCTTAGGCTGGTTATTAACTTGTCTATTTTAGATAGTATCTGTTTAGGAGGTTGGAAAGGAGATTGTAGACAAAAAAGGTCGAAACAAAAAGAATAGATATGATATCCACACAGAAACTGATATCTTCTAAAAAATATATAATTTAAGATGATGAGTTTTGGTTTAGCCACGTTTAGCGTAAACTAAAGCTTAGACAATCTTTATTTCTTAGGCAAATGTACAATAGCACTAGAAATATGTCAATGTAATTATTTTTAAAGCTAACGCAATATTCGCAATTTTCACCAGAGAAGAATCTAACAAGAAACTCTGTTGGGTATAGACGGTAGAGTGACATCATCATGTCAGCTTATGGACGTCCAGTGCTGGATAAAAGCCTCCCCCAAGGATCTCCACAACGACCGGTCTTGCGCTGCCCACATCCAACGGTTTCCAGCGACTTTGACCAAGTCGTCAGTCCACCTTGTTGAATGCCTTCTCACACTGCGTCGTCCGGTGCGTGGTCGCCACTCGAGAACGTAATGTGATGTATTAAAAGCTAAAGCTAGATTCACTAGGTAGCAGTTTTCCCAGAGAAGAATCTACCTAGATACTGTTGAATACAGAAGAGGTAGAGTGGCATATCCTCTATGTTGTATTTTAGTTAAAAAATATTTTTTCGATTTTTCTCGATACGGAACCCATACTACAGAAATATAAAAATTTCTCCCACACGGATGCAACTGTCATTTTTTACAAACTCTCTTTTCAAAAATGCAAGTCCATTGCTGCTTGTAAATTACTTTATAAGGTTTGTTTTTGTTTAAATTCTGCAATGGTTTTCATTTTATAGTTAGGGGTCGTTTAGGCTCTACGTTTTGCGGAGCATTGAGAATTTTCAAAGAGCAACATTTTGAATCCTCTTATTAAATAGTTCTCCCGTGATTTGTTACGTTATAAAGATGGCTAAACGCAAGGCTAAAGATAGCCTTTATCATCTCTCTGCAACATTGTCGCTTTTTCCAGGATCTGCTGACTTTTATAAACTATAGATGGAAAATTATAGAATGGCATCAATTCCTTTCTTTCAAAAACTTTCAAATCAAAACTGAAAATAAAAAAGCAATGCAGAAAATCTGCAAAAGTGACAATGACAGTGGTTTTGACAGTGACTTTAATTAAGAATTCACACTTGTTTTAGTAAAAAATTTAACCCATTTTTGTAAACGAAAAGAGCCGTTTAAAGTGCAAAAGGAAGAAAACTTTTCTTAATTACGGTTCTCATCACTAAAGTCCAACTTACGAGTACATTATATGACCAGCCCCTTCGAACACTTTTTTTAAATAATAACGGTTAGTGTTGCAATTGTTTTCTTGTCGATGTTTGATTGATTGATACTCGATAAAGCAGGTGTGTAGCGGAACTTAATCGTTAATTGATTCGATTTTATTTATGGGTAACGGGTACGTGGTTTTCTGATATCGATTACTCTGTAGGTACTTTAAATATTTATTCTTTTGTTTTTATAGTTTTCTAAAAGACAAATTCAGTTGCGATGATAAATTCAAATTCAAAAATGTGTTTTGCAAAGGAGGTACATTGCAGAGATCTTTATTACAACATAGTTGTCAAAAAATAGTGTAAATACGAGTAGATATTTGTGAGGGCTAGTTTAATATTAGAAATAATTTATTAATGCTTATTTGTCTCCTCATAAAATATATCATATCAATATATCATTTTCCAATATTTTATGAATATACGAGTAGGTACGGCAAATTGAATCTATTTGAAACCCATTGCTAAAGCTAAGATACAACTTTGGATACCACGTTTTATCATCGACTATACTTTTATTTTCTTCCCCCATTTCCTATTAAATTACGAACTTAATTTATTCTCTAGTAATTTTTTTAACACAATATAACATGGTTAACAATGCCATTTGCATTTTGCGTGTGCTGTTTCATAACTAAGTTAATGAACTGTCGCACGGTCTGAAACGAAAGCAGTAAAAGGGTTAACAATGTGAGATGGAAAACTGTATGTTTTTGTGGTGAAAAGGTCACTGAACTTAGTCAGACATTTTATATGAATTCATTTGTTTATTTTATGGTTAACATAATTTGAAAGTAGGTTTTGTAAAGTTTAGTGCCGTGGTACTACATTAACTCTTTACTCAGCAAATTTGTATCTTTTGTATGAATTCATGTTTCTTTTATTTTATTTTACGTGTGTGTTAGAATAACGTGAGTCAAATAGTCGCGCTAATGATAAATTGAAATAACATATTGAATTTGAGCGGAGAAGTGAAATCATTAAAATCGGGTACCTACCTACTTATTAAGGTCTATCTATCTACACAGATCCGGGCTGTGGCCCGTCAGGAGGGAAAACAATACGTCGTCATGACAACGTGTCCGTGCTGTGTCCAGGACGTGTCAAGGAAAAAATATCATTCCATACATTTTCTATGGATTCGTTCACACACGTTGCCATGACGACGTATTATTTTCCTTCCTGACGGGCCACAGCCCGGACACGTCCCGGGCACGGCCCGGATCTGTGTAGATAGACCTTTAACGAGCTGCAATGCAACCCAAGCACTATAACCTAAAAACAAAGTGTGTACCTACCTTGTTCGCTAATCTTTCGCACCTGCTGCGTGCACACGCTATGTTTTACGGTTACGGTTAAGGTTACAGCTTACTAATGAATGTGTACCTAATGGTATCTACATACCAAAGCCGTCAGCTTTTTTGACAGCTGCAATTTGTATGTCGTAAAGCCGCCGGCTTTGGTGTGTAGATAGCATAACATACATACATACATATTCTAATTCTAATTCTCATATCCGTCACGCCTCTCTCCCATTGGGGTAGGCAGAGACCACTTTTTTCCATTCGCTACGATCCAAACACACTTCTTTCGCTTCATCCACACTCATCAGTTGCCTCATACATGCCGGTCGGTTAATGTGTACCTTGCTTTACAAAATAAAGCAACGACAAAGTAGCAATTCAAAACAGACCTCTAACTCCTAACAGACAGAAGATTGGCCTTAGACGTGAGACGCACTTGACCTGTCTCGTCTGGCCCTTAGGCACGTACTTATGTATGCAGTCTCGCACTAGGACGCTCATGCAAACGCACTTATGTCTTACAATAGATGTTCAGGTTCTAGATAGGGCAGCCGTACATGGACTGCTTTAGTTGTTACCCGACTGAAGCCGTGACCGCGCGGTAAACTATTGAAGCAATCGAAACTGCTCGAGCAGTCATGTGTATGAATGTCTATACTTCACTGCGCTGTTGCGGCTTCAAGCAGTCGGGTCTTAACTGCTTGAAGCAGTACGTCTACTTTACTATTTCTGTCGTTTAAAACCACTGTCAATACCACTGGTCCCGACTAAATGCAAATAAAGTTGGCGTGGTTGGTAGCGACTCTGCCTACCATGCCGTTGGTCGTGAGTTCGATTCCCACTAGAGACAAATATTGCTGTTATGTACCTACAGAGATGCTTGTCCAAAATCTAGGTGTTTATGTGTATAATATATATGTACTTATCTTATCTTATCTTATTTAGCCACTCGTGTCCCACTGCTGGGCAAAGGCCTCTCTCCTCATACGCCAAGACTTTCTTTCTTGAGCTTCCTCCGCCCAGGTACCCAAGAAGGTATCCAGCTCGTCCCGCCACCTTTTCCGCGGTCTGCCGCGACGCCGTTTGGCAGTTGGTAGCCATTGGGTAGCTGTTTTTGCCCATAAGTCTTCTGGCATGCGGCAGACGTGGCCGGCCCAATCCCACTTCAGCCTGGCAGCTGTTTTTGCCACATCAGCAATACTACTTATATTAAATTATATAACTACAGTAATAATAATAATAAATAAATAATAAATATTGGGGGACATTTCACACACGGTCACCTGACCCCAAACTAGGCAAATCCTGTACTATGGGTATCAGGGACTGATAAACATACATAGATAAATGTATAACACCCAGACACGTAACAAACATTTATGCTCATCACACAAATGTTTGTTAAACGGCGGGGATCGAACCTGCGACCCGTGCGTATGAGGCAGACTCACTACCGATTACGCTAACTGGCCTGTCAATCTTCTTATGTATATAAAAATGAATCGCAAAATGTGTTGGTAAGCGCATAACTCAACAACGCCTGGACCAATTGGGCCAATTTTTTTTTTTAAATGTTCGTTGAAGTCCAAGGATGGTTCTTACGGCGAGAAAAATTCGAATAATTGCCGGGAAAGCCCTAGAAAAAAACCTTTTCTTTTTCCCATACAAATGTTTTCTCACTAAAATGTAGTCAATTTGAACTTTATTCCTACACAATAAAGTTCATTCTAAGGCGGGACAAAGTTCGCCGGGACAGCTAGTATTATAATAATAGTAAAATATATAACTATAGTTTTAGAGATTACCTGTATAGAATTTAAGAGATGCCTTTGCCCAGCAGCGAACACTGACGGCTAGATAAGATAGATACGTAATATGTTAAGGTACCCTTAGCCCATCCAGAATGAAAACATCTACGAGAAGCGATTTAAAATTTAAATCAAAGGTTTTGTTGAACTTTTGTTATGAAGATGTCAGCCAGGTAAAGGCGAAAGGTCCCCGTACAATAGTTCCGTCTTCATTATACTTGCTTCAAGTAACTGGATTTTGAATAACTGTGAATTTTTGCATAACTTTAGCTGCTTTTTTTTGAGTTTTTTACAAAATGGCTTCAGGAAAATTCGTTAGTTTCTTCTTTATCAGCCCATATATGTCCCCACCGAGGGGCACGAGCCTACTCTCATACAGAGAGTGATTAGGCCGTAATCCACCACGCTGGCCAAGTGCGGGTTGGCGAATTTCACATACACCTTCGAATTTCTTTTCTGATGTATGCAGGTTTCCTCACGATGTTTTCCTTCACCGTTAGCAAGTGGTAATCAAATAAATTGATCCGTACATGAGAAATAAACTCAGAGGTACGTGCCCGCGCCAGGATTCGAACTCGCGCCCTCAGAATTCGAGGCAAGCGTTCTACCAACTGGGCTGCCACCGTTAGTTTACTTGAGTAAATTTAGTTTTTTTTTAAATAACGACATAAATACGATAAATAAATATTTATCTATAAACATATCCAATAATATTTCTTTTGAAAAAAAAACACTATCCGTATAGCACACCAAAAAGATATAAAAAAAAACATAAAGTAAGTAAAGTAGTACTTGATTTCATTTCTAAAACCAATGCTATAAAAAAAGTCGACTTAAAAGTATATTTTCTACTTTCAAACAGAAAATAACTTTTTTTAATACATTTTAACCAATTTGTCTTAACAGAAGTACGAGTTTGAATCTTCGATATAATTCTACCATCAATATAGCATAGCATAAAATGTCATAACCTTAATTTCCAATATTTTCACGGAACTTTCAAATCAATCGCCGAAAATCGTGTTGTGCTCATTTTGAATTTCAATATTAAACTTGCACCAGTTAAGTAGGGAACCCATTCGTATTCACGCTCTTACAAATGGAGTTCCTATTTATCTCATGTAACTTACCCACTTTCAATCCAATGGAAATCGCTTCATCTCACACGAAGTGAGTTCACGTTTCGATAAAAAATACATCACGTCGAAATGTCGAATTCGAGATTATGTCGATTTAACTTTTGGTTTTTAAAAGGACACGCCTCTTTGGATGCGATAAGTTATTTTATTTCTGACAGCGTGTCACGAATTTTTCAATAGTATTGTTAGTTTGTGCCACTTTGTGCTCATAATATATAGCTCATACTGGTAAATAGTGAAAAGAGATTCTATACCTTCATTATATTATACGGTCTTCTGTTGTTTTTGCAAAAACGAAAGGGTCAGCTATTTTATCGAATAAAATATTAATTTATTAACCTTTTTTAACTGGCTGTAAGCATTCTATTTCTTTAGTAATTGTTTCAGATTAAAAAATGACATCAAAATAGTTTAATGAATAACCAATTGCTATAGTAGGTTAACTACCTACCTACTACTAAAACAACTGTTTTAGATTTTAAAAAATTACATCAAGAAAGTGTGATGAATAACCTACTAATTTTTGAAGAAATCCTTTTCATTTTCATAAAAAATCTTATCATTTTTATTCATACTTAGAAATCGGGATTTATAAAATGCCTATCCATTTGTCGATTGATAGACTACTTACAATAAAACCTTTTGAATATAAAAACAAAACGAAACATAACGAAAACGGTTGTCATCTGTTACATAACATAATCTTATTTTCTCCTTCACAAAAGGCTACGTCCCAAAACTTCTTGCCCTTGACGTAAATCCAAGGCAAACATGTCAAAAAGGGATCTTAGATATCAGAAAACGTTTGCCTAAAGGAAACCGAGCTAAAATCAATCGTACCCAAACCCATCTTATATTCAATTCCTTCAGAATCCGAAATAGGCGTTCAGTAGGTAAATGATTTTCTGTACTTTACATAGGAAAAGCGGTTCCGATTCTGGTTACTTTAGCTAGCTTCAAACCTTGATGTGTGTCATGTGTGCCGCTTAATCACATGTAAGTAGGTATTTATGTACTTGTGATATAGATATAGTGATCATAATAAAGCAACATACATTACAAATAATTGCACAAATGACACAGAAAAAAAAACACTTATACTCATACATGGAAAAAAGTAGCATCAGGCGGCCTTATTGCTATCCTAGGTACCTAGCAATATTTTCTAGACAAACACTCTATTTCTAGAACCAGCGGTAGTGTTATAGATTTTTTCTTGTCGTATCCAGTTTTAAATCAACAAAACAACAAAAACAAATAAATAAAAAACGCCAAAAAACAAATAAATGAACGCCGACTCAAAATTGAAAGTGTGTAGCGTCATATAAAATTGTCCGGCAGTTCATACCTGAAGTAGAATTAGCTTTTAGGTCTTTTAGTACTTTTACATTACGACCGTTTTCCCCCGAGCTATACTAAAATTTAGCTTACGTCAGTATTACGTTTAGGCTATCTTTGTAAGAAAGAATTTTGCTTACATAACTAAGAACTCTTTCTTTGTATCCCTTTTTGAGACTAGATAAAAATGAATGGCATATTTATTACATCAAGAATTTAATAAAGGCCAAAGAGTATCCTCTAGGATTTGATTAAGGCCAAATCAAGAGTACCCAAAACCGACGTGCATGTATGAGGCGACTGATGAATGTGGATGAAGGGAAAGAGGTGTGTTTGGATCGTAGCAAGTGGAGAGAAGTGTTCTCTGTCTACCCCGATAGGAGAGAGGCGTGACAGTCATGGATGTATTTATGTAGAATTTCTATAAAAGTTTTAGAAATATGGAATAGAATAAATAGCAAAATGCAAGTACCTGTATTACCTACCTAAAATTAGATACCTACAGTATTTTTCTCCCGTCCGTTGTCGCGGGAAGCACTGCGTTCCAGAACCTATTTATAGAGTGAATTTAAGATATTTTTGTACTGTAACATCTTGTTTTATGACTCAAATAGCTCATTTACGTGTTGCTACATTAAACTGCTGTTGTTTTTAACGGGTTTTATGGTTATATAAACAATTTATGCAGATTTTAGTTCTACTAACATTTTCATTATGAAACTTAAGGAACCAGTGGACGATATTTGCGCCAAAAATCAAACTCGACCTAACCTATGACTAAAGGCGAAATTTTTTTCCACATTCGTTAGTTTTTTTTTAAGTAAGCCAAGAGAGATTTGGTCCCTTGGGACATGATAGTAAAAGTTTATTCTTTTAAAAAACCTATGTTTACCTTTTTTGTTAGCTATAAGATGACTTCTCTTTTTTTTCTGCCTCTATGTAGGTACTATCATATTACAATAAACTGTTAAATAAATAAATAAGATTTTATCCAATTTCTTTATCATGTTCATCACCTGCTGTATCTCTGGCATACTAAATGAGCTCAATCATAGGCTTCGATTGAGCGCTCCCTCTTCCAAATCATAAATAAATACCAACATCAAACGCAAATTCAATCAAAACATTTGACTGCACCTGCACCTGTTCACACAAACACTGCACCGAGTTGCATCTCGATGCACCAGTCGAATGCGAAATTAAAACAGTTTACACAATGCACTCAGACCGCTTGACTGTTAGATTGGGCAAAGATTATAAACTTTTCAAAAGATACGTCAATTTTGGCAATGTAAACATTTCTGCCTATAACGGCTTTGTCTCTGAGAGGCTGATGGCTAATCGACTGATAATGTCATGTGTTATTGATTGTTGAAAAACAATTATTATTTTTTGCAATCATTGCATAAAAGATCATAGCACTGCCATCAATTTGCAATTAGATATAATAAAATTGAAATTTTCCTTATATTCTTATTGTATTATTCTACAATAAGGATAATTGCACTATGAAATCGCATTCTTTGTATCATTAGATGTGTTTTAGTTCATATACTCGTATTTTATTTATTAAAGTATAAATACTACATAGTAATTGACATAGGTTTAACCCTGAATCTTTAACCCTGTAAGTATGTATTTAAAATATGAGTCTTAGTAAAATTAAATTATTTATATTAAATTTTTTGAGGATACTCATAGGTATTGTCAAGCTGCATAGCACTTCAATTGATACTCAATTGATCAATTGATGACTTACCTATTTAATAATTTGCTTGATTACTTTTGGTCAGTCTCCATAATCCTTTAAAACAAAATAATCTTTGCGAAAACGCCGCCGCAAGGATCCACATGTCGTACCATGTACGGCAGCTTGCGTTTACGCCTGTAGGTCATGGGCCGACCATGTATCCACCTTCCGCATATCTCTCTGTAAATTGCTTTATCAATTTACTTATCTGAATGCTTCTGACGAATCACTTGTTATGGCAAAAGTAATTTCTGTTGTACCCTTTTCTTTTATTTCAACTGAGACCACCTATGAGGCTTGAAGGTGGTCGGTTTATTAGCATGTTCAATGAATTTTTAAATGAATATTTAAATGTATTCTAAACATGAATATTGTATTTATTTTCAACACATCTTATATCATCGTCTATTGTTTTAAGCGTAGAATAGAATAGATTTTTGAATTTCATTTGTTTTCGATCTCTGAATAGATTTTCTGAATTAGATTAGCATCATAATGATTTAGACACTGATAAAATCTTGTGAAGCGAAAACAGGATCTTTTTCTTAGTTTTTTTACGCAGTTAGCAGTCAAAACCATAAAGAATGCGCGGTTCACTTATATTTTGTTACTTATTTGAATTTGTTACTAATTTCTTGAATTAAAATCATTAGTAACTTCTTAACCTATTAAATAATTTCATTCTTCTAAACCATCAACATCCTTACCATCATCTTCACCTCCTATTTCATTCCATACTTCTGAACCTGTACTCCATTTTAATCAAACAATTTTCCAAAACAAATATTGCATAAACAGCCATCAGCCTGAACATAATCCTTCCGGTCTACATTACATCAAGTATCAATACTTGCGGAACTACAGGCGCCAATGCAATTACTACAAGCAGTGGTTGGTAATTAATAAAAATAACGCCATTCACTCAGACACGCGTAAGTGCGTTGAACTGCATTGCTGGGCCAGCGCAATTAGCCGGCATAGTTCGCTGAGCACTACGCTGTGGCAGATAGTAACAACGTGGTTTACTTCCTTGTCTAATTGCGATTAGAGAGCTTCAGGTATCAGAAGTATTTTTGCGTACATTTTATAGAATAGAATAAAATCGTCTTTATTGTATGGATCACAGGTTACAGTATGCAGTTATAGTATTTCTACTAGTAGGTCTGTTCCTACTTCATTCTTCTTACTTGCTGTCTCTATCTTATTTTACACATACATATCTTTCACGCCTCTTTCCTATCGAGGTTTGCAAAGATTTCTTCACTCCACTTGTTACGATCCAAACACACTTCTTCCATTTCATCAACCCACTTTTATCAGTCGCCTTATGCGCTCTTCTATCTGTTTCTATTGCATTGTAAGCTTATCTGAATTGCTAAATGTAGTTTTGTTTTTGATGTATGTGCTTAATATTATTTACATTATAAATACAATGTTATAATAAATATATATTTGCAATTGCTTGTAAATTAACTGCATTAAAATTTGTGTTTTCCTTAATTTCTGGAGTGTCCACAATATCTTCACCTTTCTAAAAAAGACTAGTGCTTTTGTATACCTATACTATACTTAAGTATACAAACACTAAGACTTAATTATTTTCTAACCTACTAAAAGTAATGAGAAACATTTCCACGCAATAAACATTCCTTTTATCTTCACACGTTTCCTTTACTAATTTTTCAATTTTAAAGTGAGATAGATACTAATTGTTAAGTTTATGGCCTTGAACTGAATGGCAGTTAAGCTGTCTCCATGGTCGTATAATGCACTCTTATGATGTATTTGAGTACGGCAAGGGTTTCTTATCAAATGACATAATCACAGAGTCACTTAAGTATTTTAATGACTTGTTTCATTCACGATGTACAGATAAAATTTACCTGACAGATATTTTGTCTCTGTCTCTTTCTAAAACGTATTTTTTTATGAAATAGATATAGGTTTATCTGTCAATTAAATTTTATCTGTAGGTGGGGAAACGGGCCCTAAGTCTAAATAGATTTACCCCAAGGTTGCCTGGAAGATATTGCTACTTAGCAATAAGACCTACCTACGTCATTAATTGTACTACGTCTACGTCATTTGTGCAATAAAGAGTACTTAGTTTGTTTTGTATTGTAGAGGCTGTACAGTCGATAATTCGTAGCTTCTAGCATTTGTTTATTAAATTAGCTCGAGTGCTGTCAACGTTAAAATTACGAAGTTGTCAATGCCATTGACTGCGCATAGGATATGGTTAACCACTAAATTATTTTATTTTTACCGAAGCTGTTAATCGAGCTGCGTCCATTTCCGCTCGCCATCTCGCTGTGTAGTTATAAATTATTTAAAGGGCAGGGACATTCTTAATGTAGTCAGTACATATATCATAATGTAGGAGTATGATTTGTGTTTGTTTCTGGTTAAAGCGAATTTTTCTTCGCGGCATTTGCGAAAAGTAGTAGGTAAATATGCTTATTGCACTATTAGCACAATAAGATTCCAAGATTTTTTTCATAGTTACTGACTACTTACTACTTGTAACTATACAAGTGAAGCTAATAAAAGCGTGTTAAAAAAGAGCAACTTCAGTACCTACACGTAATATTATTGTTTTTGAATACCGGTAAGTAAAAACTATAAATCAACTCAAATTGTTCCAAGACAAAACCATCAAAGCAAGGTATACAATGAAGTAGTATAACTTTTTAGAGCTTAATCAAAATCTAGGAAAGGTAATTAAGGAAGTTGTCTCGCTTACCCCAATGGGAGAGAGGCTTGACGGATATGTATGTATGTTAATGTTATTGAAAGAAGATAGTTGTAGACCATTTTCCAGTCCACAACTATCTTCTTTCTCATTCTTGTCTCTCTGGTTTATTTTTAGTCGTAATTTTATTTTGTGTTTAATTTTGTTATTTTGTGTTTTAATTTTGTTTTGTTCTTGTATATTTTATTGTATTTTTTTTTAGCCTATTTCGTCCCACTGCTGGGCAAAAGCCTCTCCCATGCTTCTCCAAACACTCCTGTTATTAGCTGCTTCCCACCAATCTTCCCTGAATGAGCGTAGGTCGTCGCTCCATCGTTTATTGTATTACTTAATCAAAATCCTAATGGACTCTCATTTAATTTTGAAATCATAAATCAACATTTTCTTTCATAAAATAACCGCTATCTCTAGAGATATCAGTGAAAACTTTGATGACTCCGCATATTTTACCGGCGTCAGGTTCGCCAATTAGTTGGGTTACCTCTTAAAGGGTACAGCAACTTGATTTATATCATTATGCACGCAGCAAAGTGTCCTGTCTGTTTATCTGCCGTTGATTCGGTGTAAACTGGTATTAACCGGTTGCCGCTGATAAAAATATCGTGGCTAAGTTTAGTTTTAAACG
The DNA here is from genome assembly GCA_947563765.1 of Anarsia innoxiella. Lineage (NCBI taxonomy): Eukaryota > Metazoa > Arthropoda > Insecta > Lepidoptera > Gelechiidae > Anarsia > Anarsia innoxiella. The sequence goes on along the minus strand of OX387396.1, from coordinate 9,926,296 downwards.
CCACTTTGGTTTATGGTATTTTAAGGTTATATTTGCATTGATAAAGTGTAAAGGTGTGTTTGGATCGTAGCAAGTTGAGGGAAGTGGTCTCTGTCTATCCCGGTGGGGTAGAAGCGAGACAGATATTATGTTTGTAGGTATGTATGTCTTTAAAGTTTTATTCGAAGTGAATAAAGGATCGTTGTTAGATTTTTGCTATGAGTTTTTACTCGCCTACCTACTTGTTTTCTTTTCCAATTTATAACTTTTTACACTACAACGGGAACCATAAAACACGCCACGGTATAAACTAGTTGTTCTTTTAATTAGACAAATGACTCAGTGTTATTGTGATTAATATTTTCTATTTATTTTATTAATCTCAGCAATAAAAGAACCGTTAGGTACAAACATAAACATTGGTATCGCTTCTGTTGTAATTAATATTTTAATCTATGACAGGATCCTGTTATTTGATTAAACGGCATTCCTGCGAATTTGTAAACAAATAAAATTAATTTATATTACATTTATATAACAATTTTAAGAGAATTAGGTTTTTTTAAAAGAGACAACCCAACAGAGTTTCTTGCTAGATTCTTCTCTGGGGATAACAGATTTCTTGCGAATCTAGCGTTAGCTTTTTAAAGAAATAACATGGACATATTTGAAGTTGAAGTGATTTGTGTATTTTTAATAAATAACATACTTTAATATATCATATTACTATCTTTTTTTTTCTGACTATTTATCTTTCTCGATGTTCTCGATAAGTATTTTATTTAATTTTAAATCTCTCGATGTTTCACACTGTTTCTTGTCAAAATTGTTTTTTAACACTTATCTCAAAGTAAGCGAATGTAATTCATTCTTTTTTGAGAAATAAAATTCTTTAACCACATCTATCTATCCATCTATACTTACCTAAGTGGACGTAATTCAAGTGCTATGTACTCGTATATGTGCCTACTTTGTGGCTTCGAAATAAAAATAACTTGAGTATGTGCTTTAACCATAAAAAAAGTTACAAAATGACCGAGAAGGTTATATTTCGTAATCGCACGTCGCACTCTGATGTCAAAGCATCTCAACCTCGAAGGGCCTTTACAAGGGACAATAGGGAATCATAACGTCTTGTTAAGGTCATTTCGTTGGCCCTATAACTGTACACGCATTTTACTAGTATTGTTCGATACTTAAAGTTTATGCAATTGTGATGCTATTGTGTACTAGTTTGAAAATGAAAATGAAACATCATTTAATCGTTAAGGTTTTGACAACACTTAGGACAAATCATTTTTTTAAGTTAATGCTAAATTGAATGCAGTTTTCCCCAGAGAAGAACCTGTCAAGAAACTCTGTAGGGTTGCTCTTTTCAATTTTAGTTTTACAAATCTCAGACATAAACACAGAAACATACAATAAAATTAATATTTCAAAAGAGCTATCCATAAATAAATAATTAAAACTTTGGCCGCGGTTTCGGTTAATTTCGGGTTTTAGGGAAATGCTTTATTTAAAGTTCCACCCCCCTATTTAGAAAAGAAAGTGGTTAGATAGAGACAAAAAGTAGCATATGTCACTCTCTATCCCTTTGCTCTAACTACACAGATCCAGGTCGTGCCCGGGACGTGTCCGGGCCGTGGCCCGTCAGGAGGGAAAACAATACATCGTCATGACTACGTGTATGAACGAATCCATAGACAATGTATGGAATGATATTTTTTCCCTGACAAGTCCCGGACACGGCCCGGACACGTTGTCATGACGACGTATTGTTTTCCCTCCTGACGGGCCACGGCCCGGAAACTTCCCGGGCACGGCCCGGATCTGTGTAGATAGACCTTAAAATGTTCAAATAACTATAACGCTTTATCACGTATAAGTGTTAAACATAGGCCTTTATAATCTAAGATACGTCATCTAGATTTACTAATACCTCGTACAGCTTACCACTCTTCATAAATATACACCTCTTCATAACTAACTACACATTATGGTCATTATGTCGTTATCTTCAGGACATGTCTCGGGAGCTAATCATTATTGACGGTATTTTTAGCACTTGATAATGATGGCGCTTGATCTTGGTCTAGGATGGTTTTTTTTGTCGCTTTACGTGTTGGTGTAGGTAATAGAGTTTTTCTTTGTGCATTGGGGTAATTTGAATAAGAGGTAGGTACCTACTTAATTGAAAAAATACTTTGTGAAAGAGAGGTCTAAGGTACCTTGCAGACGTAGGCGCGTTTGCGGAGCGGACGCGTTTTTTTTCAATCAATATTGTGGGGTTTCTGCAGAAAGAAGCTGTCTTTTACGTGGTCTATTGGTTTTAAGGTAAGACGTCAAAAACATTTTTTGCATTTATTTTTGATTACGGTAAATGTCTACCTACTTTAGTTCAGCTACAGCTAGGTTCTCTATATATATATATATATATATATATATATATATATAAAGGTATACCTACCTTTAGAGCACTTAGAGAACCTAAAAATAAGATTATGATAACCACCGTCTTCGTCAATTTTATGCATCTCTGATACTCAAATTCCTTTTTAAATATTTCAAATAACTAGTCTCCTTCGCGTCTTACAAACGCATCTTCAAACAGCCAATCTACCTAATCAAAAATATAACCCAGAAACGTTATGAACCGCTTCATTGGCTATGAAACAACATCATTTATCAGAAAGAGAGCCCATCAGTAATCGTTTGTTTCCCGCTAACTCTATTTAGTCCACTTCTATATTCATCACAAGAGCGGAAAGGAAGCATTCCCACATCCCCTCAAAACGTCCTAAATCCCAATTCAACACACGGGATTTTAAAATGTAATTCAAAGGTATAGTGGCGTATTTCGCAAAGGAGGAAGCGAAGTTAAAACGGGTTAGATTTCACGGCAATATTTTCGTCACTTGAAGTGTTTATTTTCTTTTTGGCTGTTTAGTTTGGGTGGTTAAACTTTGGAGTTGGGAAATTGTGGTTTGTTTGATAGGGCAACCTAGTCAGAAAACTAATTTTATGACAGTAAAAGTAGAATTCGATCCAGAACACACGGTGAAACGCAAATGCAACGCAACTGAAACGGCTAGTTAATTTTGAGTTGCATCTAGTTTAAATAGTTCGAAATTTTAAAAAAAATCTTTCTAGTTTGAAACGTTTCGTTTCAGTTGCGTCGTGTGTGGTTTTCTAAGGAAGTCTAGAGCAGAAACTGCGACGCAACTCAAAGGTAAGCAGTTTTAGTTGCGTTTCACCGTGTGTTTAAAAAAGGGCGTTTTCGCACCTGCTGGTGACCCGTATCCGGCAGGTTAACCGCGGTGCGCGGTTAAAACACAGGTTTCCCACATGGGCAGGTTTGGCTCGTTACCACGACAATAATTTTCATAACCGCTAAGGTACAGCCGCGTCCGTAAATAATTTCGATCGATTACTAGTGCGTTAGAAACCACGTGGTTTCTGTAAAACTGTGACTAAAACTGTGACTTTAAACTGTGACTTTCCTTAACCGTAAGAGTGCGATAGATAGAGTTACCTATCTCCTGCAACTACCATCAAAACCTTTAAATGAAACTCGGTGTCTGATAAAGCTACAGCTTTAACCCAATGTCTCAAGTCCCAACTTAACTCAGCGGTTACACGGGTGACAGCTAAAGCAGTGGGCAGTGACATCAAAGGGCCAAATTGAGTGCGCCACGGGATCGTGTCGAAACTTCCTTTAGCATCTTCCTAGTTCCTACTCTGTCTAAATCTCATAATTGGCTGATTTGTTTTTGTGAATAGGAGTTCGTTTGTAAATGGGGAAGTAAGTGAAAGAGGTATAGTTAGGCAGGATCGCTTTTCTATAAATTTTAGAGATATTTGCCTTTCAGTAACTAAAAGGTTGTGACCGCCTAGAGATATCTAAAGGTTTTGTAATCTACGTAAATGTTTAGTTTAAAATCTAGATTCTAGATGATTAAATGAAGTCAAATCAATAAATAAGCCATTGTTATTTGCCACGAAAAAAGGCTTCACGCATAGGGGCTGAGCTGCCGAATCTGTAGAACGGATTTATAACTATTTCATATTAAACGCCATTTACTTAGGTACCTACTTCACTTAAGCAAACTTGGTAGCCTTACAGAAAACAAATAGAAATATATGAGCGACATTACCTACCCATAAAACACAGACCATAGACATAATTCATATCTAAAATCCCGGACTCTACTTTGTAAACTTCAAAAGATTTGATTACAAAATTAATTTCGTCAAACAACCGCTTTGGTTTACAAAATAACTCTTCGCTATATCATATTAAAGTTTAAATTGAGTTATAAATTTCGTTGACAGTTGCACGATTAATGTTCGCACAATGGTCTTTGATAAATCAGTTTATGTTGCAATTTATTCGCAAGAGTTAGCTGGAAAATTTTACTGTATGTGAGCTTGTAGGTTTGGAGTGCCTAGTTGTTTATTGCTTGGTTTAAAAGCAAATTGCATTTTGAAACGATTTGTAAGTGCACTTGTATCTAAATTGATTTGCTATGTTTTATGTTTTGTTTGGTTATAAAATTAACAAGGATAGAAGGGCTAATAATATTTATTTATTTTATTTAGGTACTCTAGCATTCTTGCGCATAAGTGGCTGAATCGCTGTTTGATATGCATTCAAAGTCCGCTCAATAAATGGAGCCAAGAGATTGGGCCAACAGGCAAAAATGAGGCATCCTCAAGGTTGTTGTTTACAAAGTTACATAACTACTTCACCAAGATACTTTAAAGTGTTTCCACAGCACCATTACAGTAAAAAAGTACCTAATAAAACACTAATTAATTCTATAACAAGAGAAAACCTTACAAAACAAACTTTCTAGTTGTTAATTAGAGATAATTATTTTTTATAATTACAACTTGTGACTGTAAATTAGTTTTTAAAAGTTAACTAGAAGGTTTTTGTCTAATTAGGTAGGTACCTACCTGTTTTGGTACCATAAGATACTTATTTAACAATTTTTTTTTTTTTTTTTCAGTATCTATTTTTATCTATTTATCTATCCAGATACTTATTTATATTTTATCGTATGGTACCAAAACACATTGCTAAATAGGTAACGTCGGCAAACATCATCAATATTATTAACAAATGAAATCAGACTTCATTTGTACGAGTCAAACAAACGCAATTTAACATTTTTAAAGCCATATCGTTATAGCATGGTCCATCCCCATAAAATATTTAACACTTTCATAAAAGGCAAAGGATAAAGCTTCACATAATGTCTGTCATATAAACACAGGCCCTCTTACAAAACGCGTTTTAAATATAGTTCTAGGACCAATAATGTCACTTTTTGACGTTTTTTCTATAGGCGAAACGTCATTCATCTGAGTTTATTCTAGTATACCTATGTTTTAACTAAGTTGGTGCCTACCTATCTATCTGCTTACTACTGTTTTTACTGATGTCATGTTAACTATTTAACAAACATAATCTTACCTTAAATACCAGTTAATCTTCAGTTACTTTAATTGTCTTGTTAAACAAGTTTTAACGTTCTTTGTTTACAAACTAGTTAAGGAGAAGTCTCGTGTTTTAAGGTAAACAGACAAGTCTAGCTTAGACTGTCAGGGCGGGATCTACCTAAGAGCTGTTTCGGCTGCAGCCCAGGGCTCCGAGGTCACAAGGGGACCCCAGACCCAGACAGAAACAAAGGCGATTTTTAAAAAAATAAATTAATGTTGGCAATAATGGCAAACCTCACTATTTCAGTTTCTCATTCAAAGGTTGCCTGGAAGACAGTGCTACCAAGCAGTAAGGTTGCCTTTTGTACAATTAATACTCAGGTGGATCGAGGTAAAATTTATGTTCTTTGTATAAGTAGTACTTAGGGGCCCCTAAGTAGTTTTAGCCCAGGGCCCCCCACAAATTCAAAATCCGCCCCTGTAGACTGTCTAGGTAATTGGGCTAAGTTAGGGTACCTATGTTTTGTATTGTGTAAATACTTAATTAAGTAAAGTAGGGTAGGTACCTACGTCGGGGGAGGTTTTAATGTTATCTTGTAGTAATAAAGTATGAATTTGCCTAATTACTAGATATTTTAGGTTATTTCGATGTAGGCCTGGTTCATTAGGTTTAATAGCCATAAAATAGTATATACCTACCTAGTATCTAATAGTAGGTACCTAATTAGACAGATCTATCTATAGCAGCCCATATATGTCCCCACCGAGGGGCACGAGCCTACTCTCATACAGAGAGTGATTAGGCCGTAATCCACCACGCTGGCCAAGTGATTTCACATAGGTACACCTTCGAATTAGACAGATAGGTATACCTAATTATAGTGCCTATCTCACCTTATTATCCAGATAGGTAATTTACCGACCACCAATTCAGTGAGTCGAAAGTCATAGGATTACCTATACCTAGATACAATAAAAATCAAAAATCAACTTTACTGCACTAAGAAAAATTATACCTAAGTACTTCACCAAAACTAACAATAGATACCTACAATAAAAATCAACTTAACTGCACACAGAAATGACACAAAACGGCACAGAAGAAGATACGGACAATTAAAAAAGCGGCCTTATTGCTAGATAGGCAATATCATCCAGAAAACCTTTTTTATCTTAAAAATCTTACAAAAAGATTGCGTGTAGGGCAGTCTATAGAATCTTATAGGCGATGTTACTATGCCATTCAAAAAACATTTGAATATCGTAAGGTCTCAAATAAACAATATTTTTCCTTGTTCCTTTTCCTACACGTCATTAGCAGCAATAAAACATAAACAAGCCCTTAAATAACACATCACCTGCGCATATGAGATTTGTCAACAATGACTGAGATAACACGATGATGTTATGACTTCAGTAGCCAAGATTAACAAGAAGATTATGGAGATTAGCTTGTAGGCTGAGACAGATAAGAAGAATTTTAGCTTTCTTAAAATCCGTGTTTTTTATTTATTTACTTACCAGGAACGACAGAAGATGATAGGGCACTTGATGCGACATGACGGTTTCTTGAGAAACATCGTTGAAGGAAAGGTTGAGGGGACGAGAGGCAGAGGAAGACCGCGACGTACCTACTTCACTCAAGTGAAGGAGAAAGTTAACGTCATGTCGTATCAAGAAGTTAAGGCACTGGCAGAGGATAGGCCTAAATGGCGAATACTCCACCGACAAGAGTCTATGATGATTATGATTAAGTACAGGGGAGTCTTTATTTATTTACCTCACAGGAATATTTAAGTACTTATTTGGCTTGAAATCCTATCTAGTACCTATAGTACAGGTAACGAAGCCGTATTTGATATTACAAAAATGTACTGTTACTATTGTGAACCTAGGTACAAAAAATATCTACCACAAACCAATGTTAATAGCTTAATAGGCTTTAATAGGTACTAAAGAAAAGAGGTAGGTACTAGAATGAATAGGTAGAACTAACTAGCATGAAACAAGAAAGAATGAAAAAGTAGAACGAAAAAAAAACAAACCGCACTCGATCAAAAAAGCTGGCAATCGAGTTGTTCTCGCCGCCACATTATAGAAGTGCTCGATATTTAACCGGAGCTAAGTCTAACGTGTTAACTAAAACCGCGTAAGGTTCAGGAAAGGCCGCCCAAGGAATGTGCGCTGCTGGTGCGTCGCAGCCGCGCGGGCGATCGTCCGCAGCGCACGTTACAAGGAGCGTTGCCTGACAACGAACGCGTGACGTCACGAGCTGTAGAGACCTTCTAACTAACGCTAGCGATCCATGAACAGTGGTGGCATCACACTAAAGAATACACTTCCAACTGTACGGCAAAACGCCGGGTATATATACCGAGAAAATGAAAAATGTTGATAGCGCGTTTTAGGATTTTTGTTAATAACTTTTGTATGAATCGTAAATGAGTAAATATTTTTAGCTCGATGTATAAAGGGTCACAATATCATTTAGTAACAAAAGTTAAAAATGCAGTTTTTAAATTAAAACTACATGTTTTTAAACAAAAACTAGTTTTCACCACACAAAACTACGAAACAGCGCCATCTATCGATTGACTAGGGAACTAAACGACTACAATTTCTTGTTACAGGTCATCAAACAACGAAAGAAATGAGAGTCCAGAGACAGACGGGAGTGTATCCCCGGAACCTCCCGACCGACCTCCCGGGAAGGTCCGTCAAGTCCATCCCGAAGATAAAACGCAAATGCTAGCATACGATACGAGTTTTCGGAAGAAAAACAAGCCAAAAACGCTAGCTTTGGAAGAGAATCACTACAACCATCTAGCGAACACAAACGTAGCTAATTCGCCGATGTATCCGCTAACGCCAAACATTTGCGTTGAAGGAGGGAAGATTGAGTTCATAAAATCGCCGGCAGGTAGCGCTAGAAACAGTTTGGCGCTGGTGTCGCCCCCTGCAACGCCGATGTTGGCGCGCCGCGGTAGTCGCGAGAAACGAGAACTCCGTATTTATGATGAGCCGGTGGAAAAGTTCGACGGAGATAAGGTAGGTGGCATGTCTAAAGTATCTTTTGACCATTGTACACATTCTGATATTGTTTTGCTTATAAATATAATGCTTATAAATACTAATGTGGTATGGTATCTAGAGGCTACAGAAAAGGATTCGCTAAATAAAGAACAAGATTTAGTTAACATAATATTTGCACAAGTTCATAGCTAACTTGTGCAAATATTATGTTAACTAAATCTTGTAACGATAATGAATTCGATGTGTAGGTACTAAAATAAAGATGATAATTAAGAATTTAAAGTCAGTCTATTCAATAATGCCAATTGCCAATGCAATCAAAGTAAAGTAAAGTTTTTAATTTAATCACCAAAGTGTTTTTAAAACGGTCTAAAATAGAAACAATGCAGTTACGCATCTCATACAAATTCATATACCATAGTTTATTGTACGTGGATACAATAACAGTAAACACAATTGCGGCATATCCACGCTACATTTCCTCTGCTTATGGCCTGTTTTAGGGGCGCAAAATAATATATGTGCCACTTAAGCTAATGTGGATGGAGAGACAGCTTACAGCATCTTAATGGGGCATTGTCATTACCTGTGTTTTGGTGTAAGTACTTACATTGATTGTCGATGTACCTGATGGTACTTTGCACTCGTAGAGCAGGATGCTTCAGTCCTTTCCTTACTCAAGTTTGCTCTTGATGGTTATGCAATATGCTATCTTGATCCTTGAAGACGTAATAAGAAGTAGGGCAGGGCAACAAATAGATAATATGCTTATTCACAAGACCCTCAAAATTGATTCACTTCTTTTGGTTGCTCTTAAAAATACAAAAAAGTTTGAACACTACGAGAAAAGGCATAGAGCATATACCTAATCCTCGGATATAATCAAATCACATATTCAATCTCGCTTTTGAATCTGACAACGCAAAGACAACGCAAGACCTTTGAGTATAGAATATACCTATAAGGAGGTGCCATACCGTCTGGATCTACGTGCCTGGTCTAGCGCAAAATGGCTACCTTTTTGTATGGAATTTCTTATCGTTTGACAGGTCATCTACCAAGAAAACTATGAAAAACTTGCGTCAACCTTGACACGCTGTCTTAAACTCATTTGTATATAAAAAAAAACATAGGACAGCTCCTTATATATTCTATACTCAAAGATGTCAAAGGATAGTTTGACATTGACGCGTTTTATCAAAACACCAATACAAAACACAGAATCTCAAACAAATTAAATTGTTAAATAATAACTAATGTAAACATCCACAATTGCGATCTTATTTCCGTTTATCCAGAAATTCTTTAAACTAATCAATCAGAAAATTTGAAGTCAGCAAGTGAAAAAGATATAGCAAACATGAATATAATATCTTACGTGGTTTGGACGATGGAAGACAACTATCTGATGATCTTCACAATGATAGTAATGTTATTTGTGTGCTTCATAATCTTAGATGTGAAGGAATGGTCGTTCCGAGTGACTGAAGATGTGGCGAAATCTGTTAGAGAAACCGAATCAAAGAAAAGTAACACATCGTGTTTAATGAATACAAAATATACATCTATGAATGGACCGGCATTGGTAGTTGAATAAAGGCTTTTGCAGGTTATTGTGTTGATTTTGCTAAGCTTAATAGTAACAGAAGTAGTAGGTACTTAGACTGAATTAGTACGTTTTTCTAAGAATATAAGGTTTACACCAGAGAAGAAATTCGAAGATGTATGTGAAATCCGCCAACCCGCACTTAGCCAGCGTGGTGGATTACGCCCTAATCACTATCCGTATGAGAGTAGGCTCGTGCCCCTCGGTGGGGACATTATATGGGCTAACAACAACAATAGTAACAGGAATAGTAGGTACTTAGACTGAGTAAGTACGTTTTTCCAAGAATATAAGGTTTAAAGAACATGCTTTATTGTTAGAAAATACAAGATGTCCTACAGGATCCAAAAACTAGGACGTGGTACATCTAAACTGTAGAAAATTTTGTAGGAAAATCCTATAAGATCCTCCTATAAGATATAAGAATCCTATAAGTCTTTTTAAAGACAAATTATTGTTTAGTAAAACGACTTCTTATTGTCCAATTTTGTGATGTTTTAAAATTCAAGCATATCACCCAAATGGCAATCGAAACCATATGGCAACATTGCAAAACTGCTACATATTCTGGTCACACTCTCGAGCTATGCTTAAAGTGGCCTTAGGAACCCAAACATTAATATTAATAAAGGAATCATGGAGCTCCAGAAATGTGGACGCAGACACCATGCTATTGGAAACCGATTTGCATAACTAATTTCCAGACATTCGTAGTGTGGGGATATTAAAAGCAAGAAATTCTTATAGAGGAGATTTTGTTCTCAGACATTGTGCTAAGCCTATGTCTTTACCAACTAAATATACAGTGACAGAGATAAATAAGCGCTCAGGCAGGTAAATTTTGTCCTCTACCTACGACTTCTATTGGTTAGGTCAATAGACCTGTAGTTTTTACTGCATAAATAGTCTCATATCCTGTTATTATTATCATTTTTACAGTCCAATTTAAAAAGTTCTATGGTTTATTAGATGCACTACTACTCAAGTTCATTACTTCACTTATACGTAATGTTTATCGATATAGAAACATATTTTTCTGAAATCTCATACCTATAGTAGTGTATTATCAACTATTTGGGATTTCTAGGCACCTACAGTAAGGTACGGAAAAGGACATAAAAACTGTAATTATCGCTGTCATTGTAAAATAAATAGAAGAAGACAGCACAGTGTTTGATGGATCAATTACTTAACTGCTTATTCGGCTACAGGGGGTGAGACCTGCTAGCTAGACCTCTTTTTGTGTAGTTATATTACTAAACTAGAGGTAGGCCCATTTCAAAACCCACAGCTTTAAATCCAACTAGAAATAGAATTACTAAATCTAGGTCTCCTAAAATCTAGAAATTTACGGGTTTTAAGGCTCCACATAATGGTCTGGAGCTATTAATTTAGTTAATGTTAGATCCGAGACTATCTCATTTGCATAAGCTTTGCTTCTATACGTGGAATTTGTTTTAGTGCTATCTTATTTGCGGGTTAACTCGTCTACGAAAAAGCTAAAAGGAGGAGTATATGTTTGACATCCTTATTATTTTGTATTTTATCATCGTATCTCAAACGAGGACTTGTTAAAAAAAGGTCAAGTCAATGGTACGGTACTTGCGCGACATTACTCGTTACTTAATATCAAGCCACAGAGGCATACGACCACGGTCATCCTCTGGACATCACTTCTTCTGTGTATTTTTGAGGATCGCAGATGGGATTATTTTATAGAACTTTTTTCCTTGTATTACCTACTAACTAACATGACCGTTATATGCCTTTAATAGTCTTGTTCGTGTCTCCATTATTGGTTAAAACCAATTATCCACCCTCCAACCAGAAAAACGCCTTTTCCTACATCCCAAACATCTTTACAAAGTTCCCTCTTCGTAATCTTACAATAAGTAAGTATCTACCAACATTGATTTGATAAAATCCCACTTTGGTAGCGTTCTATCAAAAATAGATTCCCTTGTCTCACAAAGGACAGATTAGGGAAGCCCTCAAAAACAATTTAAGCTCAACTGAAGTCGTATTAAGGTGCATCGAAACAATTATGTGAACCCTCCAGAGGTGGTTGGAAGAAAATGCTGGATTTAGGTAGGTGACGTTGTTGAAGATAATTGTCTTTTGGTTAGATTTTTGAAGATACTAGATTGTGGTAAAAAAGTTGTTTTTGGAAATAAAGTGAAGAAAATATAAACTATTTTTAAAAATTCATTACTTATAGATTTCCTAGGAAATCTGTATATTATAATTTAATTCGCACATTTCCGTGCCATTTTAGGAATTATTTTATACATTTCATTGGAATTGTATACAATGACGGATTACATACATTTCCGGTAACATATACAAATAGATTCTCCTTTATCTTCTGTTTACCGAGGAAGCCTTGTAAGCATACTTCTAACCCAAATCTAATATCAAAAAACTATTCTCATACAGTGTTTACATAACGAAGTAATTCGGTTTCCTGGCACGAGTCCGCAGTGCGCAATATACCAGCTCGTTATCAAGATCTCTATTCATTACCCACTCGGATTTGTTGCCAGCAGTTGCCTGAAGTTGCACGATCGGTCGGATTCGTTTCCATTAAATCTGGTCTTTTGTTTGGTCCAAACTTGGATGTTTAGTTGAATTTGTTTGCGTTTTTATATTGTTTTGTGTAGAAGCAACTTCATTCTTAATAGTTGAAATAGAATTGTTCTGAATTTTTACACGTAGAATAGACAATGAAACTTAAAAGTAGGAAGTACCTATATTTGATACCAAGGTAGCATAACTAACAGGAAAATAAATTCTCAAAATATGGGTGAAATATATTCCAGAGATTCCCTTAAACACAATCAAGTTTAACACAATGTCCATATCATCAAACTAAAATATTCATTAATTTTAACATAAAAAACAAAACAACATCAACGGCAATGTACTTACACAATAAATTATTTTGGAATACGACTAGCTACTTAATACTGCTGGTAAATCTTCAAAATATTTCCATAGGGTCGAAATCATGTACCCTCTTATGCTCAAACACCATATCACCCGACGGTAACCATCCACAACGGACACGCATAGCCCTTAGACATGTGCCTTAGACCGATCGGAATTATAGGCAGGCGGTAATGTCTATGTCTAACACTAGAATGGACTAGACAACGTGGATTACAGACTCTGAGACATGGTTGGAACTCTAATAATACTGTCTGGCTATCAGACGTCTAGGGGTTTTTGTGAGGTGAAGATTATAGCTTTAGAGCGGTTTCGTACTACGTCCGATCTAAATCCTATCCATAATATAGTATAGTCAGTCAGCATCATAAGTCGATTAACACATTCAAATTTTCAAAAGTAAGATACATCATTGTTAGACGTAAAACCTTACTTATTTTCCTTATTTTGAACCTTATTCGATATTCATTTAAGTCTGGAGTATTTTTGCTAAGCGATTTTCGTCTAAAATGATTTACTTTACACTATTGAAAATCTGAATGTGTTCATTGACTTATGATGCTGACCGTACCGACCTATAGATCACAAAAAGAAATAGGCAGTAAGAGTATAACCGTAGAACTATTTCTGTGGTAATTCAATCCATTTAAATCTGATCGGATTCGGATCGGACGTAGTGCGAAACCGGTCTTACTATTAGACATCTGATATTAAAGATCGTATTAATAATATAAAGAACTAAAACAAAAAACAAACAGATTTTCAGTCTACCTAAAAATATTATAAATCGATACAATATATCGATGGGACGAAGTTGATTGGGCAGTTCATAAAACCAAAAAAGGTCTATTGAGCATAAACTATGAAAAACATAGGCAGGCTACGTTAAGATATCTGTAGATACATTTTCTTAAGATATGACGATAAAAGCGCACGAAATCGCTAACAACCTCTAGTAAACCAATAAAACAGCTATTAATATGAAAAACGAATCCAATTCAGATATTAAAAGGTTTTTGTTATCATAAACAAAGCAAAATAAACCTTGATTACGCTCATCAATGATGTAGATTGCTCTATGAATATTTTTTATATGAACTTCACTTGGCTAGTTTGCAAAGAGCTATGAGGGTGTAATAATTGGAAGGAAATATATAGACGGCTAGAGGTCTTCTGTTAATGGTCAATCGTGAATGAAATCGTAGGGTGAGTATGGTGTTGGAATAATGGTTGTGTTTTGGTTTATTGTTTTGTAAATTATCGATTAAAATAGGTGTGAATGGTGATTTTAATTAATTGTAATAAGTAATTTTCAGTAAGCTATTGTTCATTCCAATATAAATAGAATCATAATTTGAATACGAATAATTTACATAACAGGGCAATGTCTAAAAACAATCTTTTCTTATTTGACCATCGCATGTTAAAACGTTTCAAATAAGAAAGTGAATATACCTATTGTTTAGTAGTGATTGTTTATTGTGACATTTTCTTGTCAATATATAAAACAAATATTTACAAATAAAAAACGGAATCGAGCGCGTCACCACGAGGCATAGTCCCCAACAAGCTGGCCGCATTAACTCTTTGTATGGCAACACTAATTTGTTTCGCCAGAAAACTGCTAGCTCTCGGGTCGCCAGATATTTTCTTCTAATTACAAATATTAATTTCATTATCATTCATCGCACAGAAGCAACTGACAACTCAAAAAACCCTATAAAACACAAAACAATGGTCACCCACACCTGGCACCCCATATTGATAGATTTTTTCCACGTTTTACATGCAAACTTAATCAATCAAGCAGATAACTGTCATTTAACAGATTGCCTGCCCTTTTGTGTATGTGCACTTTGTCATTTGTGATTTTTTTTAGCACTCGTACCAATTGGGTTTTTTGGCTGCGTTTTGTAAGCTGAAGGTAATTTGGTTTGTCTCGTCGGTTTTTTTGCTATTTTTTAAAAATCTTGTAAGAAGTAACATTTTCGCTCAGAAAATGGATCAAATGTAAAAAAAGACAATCTACCCTTCTCTTTTGGCTTCGCCGTAGTCGGGTTAGAGTTGACAAAACCGATTATAATATATTATTAGGATCGGTTTGTTAATTTTTATATTTACCTACAAATAGAATCATCTCAGAACAATTAGCTTAGTTTTACATACCTACATACATATTTGTCTCGTATCTTTCCCATTGGAGTAGGCAGAGAGACCACTAAGCGCCAAAACACACGGTGAAACGCAAATGCAACGCAACTGAAACTGCTAGTTACTTTTGAGTTGCAACTATTTACAACGCAACTAGTTTGAAACGTTTCGTTTCAGTTGCGTCGTGTGTGGTTTTCTAAGGAAGTCTATAGCAGAAACTGCGATGCAACTCAAAAGTAACTAGCAGTTTCAGTTGCGTTGCATTTGCGTTTCACCGTGTGTTTTGGGTCTAAAGCTTAAGCAAGTTAGTTTCAAATCATAAAAAATGTTGGTACATTTTGATGCCCGCGTTTTCCGCCCTATGCAATTTCAACAATAAGTAATTTGATGTAAAAGGTACCTTTACGCTACTGTACTAATTACAATGTGAATAAAATAATCCACACAGACAGACAAACGGATTACCAAGGGCTGGCATCAAAGGGCACCATCCATTTGCAAAATTTGTTTTTCCATTACTCAAATTGAGTCGAGGTTGGGGCTGGAACACTTTGTCGAAGAGCTGTGTGCCAAACTTGAAGAATGATCAATTTTTTCGTTACAGACGCAGGGAAAGCCGAGAGTTTGGCTTCGTAAATTATAATTTTTTCATCAAATAGATTGAAAAGAATGAGAATTTGTTGAGAAGCTGAAATGACGCTACTTTTGTTCTATTCCTTGGTTCACTATCAAACAAATTCAGAATGTTTGAGCTTTTTGAGAAAGAGCTGCATGATTCAGGCGTGCCTCTATACAAGAAATCTCTTAAAAACTGCAAAGATGAAATAAGTAAAGGTTTTTAAATGTACTTTACTTAGTTAATATTACGTTACACCACACTGGAGTCTAATGAGGCTTCCTTAGACGCCTTTAGTGACAATTTACTTGAATTATTCTAATTTCTCTGAGAGATAAAAAAATTATGAAAGCACAATCTAAATACAAAATATACCTATATTCTTTACTGTTACGACTCTCTCCCATCAAAATAGGCAAATACCACCTCCCTTCACTTGCCACAATCCAAACACATTTATTTCCCGTTATCTACATTCATCAGTCGCCTTCTATGCAGGCAAAAAATAAACAGATAAATAACCTTTAAAATCACTACCCAATTGGCGAGTATCCAAGCCGATACACGGTCGTTACGTAGTTTAATAGCTGCGGCAACAGATGGCGCTGATGCAGGTGATCACTATATCATTGGACGTGTTTGTAGTTAAATTCAATTTTGGAAAATGAAGTAGACATTTTTGGTGCTACTTTTTTGGTGTTTTGAGCCTGTAGTAGCTACTGGGCTGAGCATGGAATTTATGAAGGTTGTTAAATGTGTACCGTAGTAGATAAAATAAAATAACCTACTTATGAAATCATTATTATTAAGTAACCAAACAGAATGTGAAATAAATAATTATTAAGTAACCAAAGAAAAATCAAACAGCAAAAATGCGAGCAAAAGAATAAGAATTATAACATTTTAACATGCATACATACTAGAGGTGGGCCGAGTACTCGGTTAATACTCGGTACTCGGCGTACTCGGCACTTTTTTCACTACTCGTAATCGGCCGAATAACTCGGTTAAAATGCCGAGTACTCGGTGCAAATAAATCTACCTTGAGCACTTGATCTGCTTGGTAGATCATAGTCTAATTCCTTCTATTGTTAAATATTTAGGACTTTGCCTAGCTGGAGCAATGTTACAAGCTGCTATTATCATAATTATTTAGGAGAAAATTTCATAAACAGTGTTTTATCAAAATTTTCCCCCCTTGACCTTGCGGTTTATTGGTTTCATTCGAATGATTAGCGGGGTGTGGAGGGAGGGTCGTAAATACCGTTTGCTCCCGAACTTGTAAGCGCGCAATTCTACCTACTTCAAGTATACCGAGTAACTCGTCCGAGTACTCGGCTCGGTAAACTTTAAACCGAGTAATACTCGGTACTCGGTTACTCGGTAAAACTGGTACTCGGCCCACCACTAATACATACATATCCGTCACGCTTCTCTCCCATTGGGGTGGGTAGGCAGAGACCACTTCCTTCCACTTGCTTCGACCCAAACACACCTCTTTCGCTTCATCCACACTCATCAGTGGCCTCATACATGCCCGTCGGTTTAGGGTACTCTTGTTTTGTTTGGCCTTTCTTGAGTAAGTCCCCGATAACATTTTAAAAAAAGTATAAAATCCACGACGTCTGTGATAGGTCGCGTTATTACTAAGTTGCTAAGAGTAATTAAGTATATCAAAACAAGTCTTTCTAACTATGATGATAACGTATTCGTACATACGTAGCTACTTAATAAAATGTAGAGTACATTTTTTAAACAGCTCAAACCAGGCCCCACGAAACGGCACTTTCTACTATATCAAAACAGTACGGCTACCAAAGAATGAAGTATTCGAATCCGTGCCTATGCCTACTAAAGAATGCAGTATTCAACTTCAAAGCTATATTCATCAGAAGTGAACTCAATAAGCTCATTGAAGCAGTAGAATCAAGCCGTTGTGTGCGATATGATGTTTATGCAGAGTAGTGTGAAACAGAGATGTGGCAGTAAAAGTTTTTAATAGATTCTAATAGCAATCTTTCAGATTCAATTTAATTATGTGCTTATTTAGTTAATGAAATATAATTGTTTAATGCCGTGATGGTTATGTGTCTCACGTTGTGGTGTCCTTATCTCATTTACACTTTTACATTTAGACACTTTTCACACACAGACAGAGACGAAAGCGTCAGAAATCCTCGACAACAACGTCTCGCCTTAATTATTCTTTTTAAACCTGGCGGACAGCAGAACTGAATGGAGAGCAAGGGTGGCCTTTGCCCAACAGTGGGATGTATCCTCTATTAAAATCAAAGAAGAACCGCAAAAATAGCTTTTTAAACATAAAATCAAGCTTGAAGTCGAACAATTTAAAATACAAGCCTGTCTCTACATTTTTAAAGTGCTCTGCATGAAATAATTGACGTTAGGCGACTTCAGTTCTTATTGAAACTTGTCGTCGTTTAATCGTATCAATGGCGTTTTGTATTGTTTAAATAAATATACTTTTTATTGTTCTTGAGAATTTGTTTTAGTAAATATTGTTATTAGCAGAGTTGCGTGTTTATTCTGTAATCGTTGTTTTGTTCTTGTATTAAAATATGTTTTTAAATATTTTATATTTACCAAACAAGTGATATATTTTGAAAGGATAATTCCTAGCAAGTGATTTTTCCACAATAAATTATACGTGATTCTGTTTTGTTTTCGTATTTTAATTGTTTTTCGTGCTTACCTGTAAAGTGGTGGTACAGTTTTGTGTTAAACGTATTATTATTTAGGTAGTGAGTACAACCTGATTGTGTTTTATTTTCGTTAGTGTTTTTTATGTTATGTGACGTCACTATGTACAATAACTACAATTATTCGTCTTATAAATATGGAAGCAGTAATAGCTGTATTAAGGTGAGCTTATTAAGTCTAAATTCCAAATTGGAGATAATGTCTTATAGTGTATTTTGGGCAAAATTGTTGGGTTTTAAACCCAGAAAACACGGGAAACGCAACTGTAACGGAATTGCAACTGCTAGTTACTTTTGAGTTGCATCTAAGTTCTGCTATAGATTCCTTTAGAAAATCACACACGACGTAACTTACGCCCGTTATTAATAACCTATCCTGATCCGTTTTTTACCAAATCGAGATTGAAAAAACAAAACACAATTGTGTTCTTGACATGTTTTTGGTACACAAGTGACAATTGTGTTTTGTTTTTTCAATCTCGATTTGGTAAAAACGGATCAGGATAGGTTATTAATAACGGGCGTAAGATGCAACTCAAAAGTAACTAGCAGTTGCAGTTTCGTTGCAGTTGCATTTCCCCGCGTGTTCTGGGCCTTACAGGCAGAATATGCCCCTTGATTTTCAACATTGAGTGGAAAATATGATACTAAATTCAGAAGTCAGTAAACACCACTAAACCTCATTATTTCAATGTCTGCAGGACGTATGTAGTTTTATAATTTACACCATGAGCATTGACCTCCAATCCGGAATGTTCTAGTTTCAGAAACATTACACTCATTTAACAAATTGATAACATTGTCGGGTAAGTTCGTCTACGACAATGTTCTTGACTGTTAACCGCTGGATGGTTAACAAAAATTAAAAAATAGATTGTTTGTTAACAAAGAATCAAAAATGTTTAATTCAAAATAAATAACAAAAAGTAGGTACACGTAAAAAATACATTATGTTAAAAAAGTAACGTTAAATAAAAGGTAAGTAGGTACCTAGTTTAAAAAACTAAAACACGCGTTAGCTCGCACTAAACATGCTCCATCATCAGAGGGTAATTATTTTTTAAAATGACCATTGTGACAAAAATGAAACAAAAATGAAAGTGTTACAAAAATAAAACTTGTTACAAAAATAACAAAAATAAAATATTAGGGCTTACTCACAATGCACACTTTATCTTTTACTATTTTCTTTTACTCATGTATTAAATGTCATGCAATGAAATGAAACACAATACCAATAATCAACACAAATTGTATTTTTTTTTATCAATAATGAAATCAATGAAGTCACTATATATAATAACAACATAAAAGATTATTCTCTTTAACTTAAAAATAAGAAAACATAATTAAACAAAATATTTCATTGACATAATAAAATAGAATTAGTAAAAATTATATGTGGCTGAGGCTTTTTTTACTGCATTTGGGTGCGCATGCACAATCACGCTCCGATTATGATGTTTAAATTAGTGGTCCACATTATAGTCACCGATGTGATTACAGCTTTACTTCATTTTTGTAACGTCATATTTGTAACGTCATCAAAAATTGTTACAAAAATGAAGAAGCAACATTGTTTGAAAATAATCTCAAATAGTTTATGCCAACAGAAATCTCAATAAGTGAAATCACCGTGCATTTTTATAAAGATACATAATAAACTATTCCAATAAACAATTAATGAAAAAGGAGCCGCTTACCTGTGTATTTTGACAAACAACACAAAATGGATAAATTAAAACTGGAATTTTTCCGGTCGACAAAAAAACACGCGTCGTGCACTTTTTCACACAGTAAACGAAATGACCGATTCAAATTCGTTTCTGGCGTGCCATTGACTCGTTGAACTGCTAAGTGTTTCTTTTTCTAGTTTTCAATTATTACCAGATTTATTTGTTACAAAAATGATAAACAAAAATGAACAAAATTTCGGACGATGTTTTGTAAGTAAAAAAATATATATTTAAAATTATTTAAATTAAATAATGTATACTGAAGAAATACGCTTTCATTGTTGTCTAGGCGATATATTCACTCATAATTAAATAAAGGTTTCAGTAACTTTTTTAGGTCAAATTTTGTAACGTATCTCGTGAGGAGGACAAATAATTTTGTATAGGGACCATCCGAACCCACTGAGAAAAATAAGTATTATTTTTTTAATTGTAATATTTAATACATAAAACTGTTTAATTCTACTAGACAATACAACATTGTACAATAATAGGTACTTATTTGATACTTAAAAGTATATTTAATAAAAAATATCGCGTATGGACAATTTTTTTCATCCAAATGGTCATTTTAAAAAATAATCACCCCAGATCAGTTTGAAAGTACCATATTATTGCATTGTCATCAGAATTCAGAGCGTGTGCAAAATTTCATCCTATTCTAAGAGCGGGAAGTGGGTCAAATTAAGATTCCAAGATTTGTTTACATACATAGTTACTTACAAGTGAAGCTAATATAAGCGTGTAAAAATGTACACGTTTAATGTGGATGAAGCGAATAAAGTGTGTTTGGATCGTAGCAAGTAGACAGAAGTGTTCTCTGCCTACCCCGATGGGAAAGAGGCGAGCGAGAGACAGGTATTTAATTATGAATGAAAATGTATTATAAATTAAACGTGGTCTCAAAACGTACGGCAGAGAATAGAAAAGAGTGGCGCAGACTCCACCGACAAGAGCGACGTTCTTAAATTTATGATGATGGGGTCTCCTATACAATAAACATGCTTATGGAACCCACCTTCGTGCCCAATTCCAACTCCCACTTAGCAGATCTTTTCTTCTTTTTTTCACACCAGAAAAAAAAAAACAAAAGAAGTCCCAAAATCATTCCTTTCCCTTCTTCGACTGTCTTGTTTTCTATTCTGTTCCTTCAGTATAGAAAAACACGTTCACTATATAAAACCATTACAGGCACATCGTTTGTTTGTCTACCACATGATGGGCCACCATTAGTTAGGCTGTGCCCACACCTGAGTCGTAAGACAAATCGTGCTTGTGTACACAGCTTTGTTTTATTTCTACGTGATTTTATTGTGGTGTGTGCTAGTGTTTAGTCATTGTTTGGGGGTTAGATTTTGGTTTTAAAGTTTTCGTATATATTCGGGTATTTTCGTGTGTTTCCGCCATAAATCGATTACTACGTAACGTTAATAAAATTTTTCAATAATAGGTACATTGACAAAAAACACTGTGGCTAAACAATCATTCTTTGCATTTTTTTTTGGTAACTTTTCTATATTTAGTTTAATACTATTTCTGACTGCTTTCGCCAGGTGGTATGCTATTTTTAACCGACTTCAAAAAAAAGGAGGAGGTTTCTCAATTCGACCATATATTATTATTATTTTATATAGTCCGCGGAAAACTTCGTCATTTTTTGTTTTGCTGTTCTTTTTCTAACTTATATCCATTTTCCTCTCTTTCTTATTAAAATACTCGCGTACAGCCCACCTTTCATTTCATAGTTAAGCTTTTTTTCTTCTTCTTTAATAAACACATTCGAATTTATTTATAAACTGACAAACTTGAAGCAGACTTGAATTAACAAAAAGAGTCAAAAAAACCACGTCGCGCCATTTAAAACTGAGCAAATTAGTTTTAATTTTAATTTAACCCTTTACGGAGCGTGGTTGCAATTTCTGATAATTTTACTGTTATTTAATGGCAAATGGGGTATTATTGACAGAAAAGATAATGAAAAAAATATATAGCAAAAAAAATATAATATTTTTCAAGAAAAAACTATATGTTGCAGAACCGCAACATTGCGTCAATCGTGTTAAAAATTCTAAGAAGAAGTTCAGTGCTGTGAAATAATTTAAAACCGTTATTTCGCTATTAAAACACAAAGAAACCCCATATTTTTAGCAAACCGTTTGAATTTTCCCTTTGCAGCTTGGAAATTTGCAATTAATCCGTGTATCCACCCAAATAGGCTAGTAACCGTATTGGTCTAGCCTCACATCCGTTGGAGGAAAGTGTTAAGCTGGACTCCTGACAGTCCAGCTGAGTCTTCTTGGTCTTTAGATTGCTTTGGTACCTTTAGCTCCCCATTTTTATTATATTTGATGATCATTCCTCTCCAAGATGAAGGTTGGATCGGCGACATCATCGTCATCGAAAAGATCTAGGCCTTATTCAGTGTTCTCCCACTGTTCTAATACATTTTGCAAAATCCCATTTGTCAAATTATGCTAGTTATATCTCGTCTAAGTACTGAAAAACAAATATTCAAATGAGAATATCCGTTAAAAAAATGGGTCGCCAACGCGCAATGTTGCAGTTCTGCAACAAAACAAAAATGGACTAGAAATTACATAAACACTTGATTTTACAAAATAAACAATGTCAATTATCAAAATTCATACACTTACCGTTTACTCATATCGAATACAATACCCAAACATTAATATTTTACAGTAAAATTAATCATCGTAAACAAATTCAAATGCAAGGTAGCCGATTTGTGCAAGTCCGTCACTTGAATGAGCAATAAATTTAAATGATGCCATCTAGTTGACGAATTTGTTACTAAGTCGCTAGAAAGCTTTGTTGCCGATATGCAACACCGAGCAAAATCGTTCTATCGCGTCTTTCTATATTTTTAGGGACATAAGACTGGTATGTTGCAGTACTGCAACAAGGCTCCGTAAAGGGTTAACTTCCTTATACAGGGGGAGGAAATAAATTGCGACCGCTAGCTAAACGATTGTGAAGGAGAAAAAGTGTTAAAAGAAGTGGAAAAAACTGGTCAAGTGTGTGTTGGACTCCAGTAGAGATAGAGTACTGTACAAACGTTTATTTTAGTCATTATAATTCAATTTATCTTAGTTTAAAACTTAAATTGAAAGATAAACACTCAACCATGTTAAACTCGTAATAGTACATTATTACATAGAAGGGAATGAAAATATGTCATTTCTATCCCGAGATACAGTGCGCATAGTACTTATATCGAGGGAGTATATAATTGCACACACACTCACACATACATATCTGTCACGATTCATTCCCATCAGGGCAGGCAGAGACCACTTGACTTCGCTCCACTTGTTACGGCTCAAACATACTTCTTTCTTCTTCTTTCATGAGACTAAATGAATACTATGCTTTTCATTACGATGATGCTAGGGTTTTTACATTAAGGTGCGGAACCCTAAAATAAGAAACACGCTTAAACTGCGGCTCGTTCTATTTAAAACTGGTGGGAAGTACACTAGAGTTTAAATATTAAAAGGAAAATAAGCAGATATTCTTGTAAATGAAAGGTAGTTATTTCAATGGATGTTAAGTATTTCGATGGAAAACTGTTATTTGAATTCATGACTATGAATACATACAATACATATTACCGTCTTTCACGCCTAAAAGGAACCGATGAATTGACGTAATTTTTTACCCGACTGAGCGAGGAAGAGGGTTATGTTTTTCGAGATTGTGTATGTATATATAGGTATAATTCTTTGACAGGCCAGCCTAAACGGATTGATAAATTTTAGCTTGAGAGATGTCTTGAGATTCATATTTACAATGACAGTGACATTGGGTACTTTAAAAAATGCGTTTTTAAACGCAGCCGGATTATTTTATAAAAAGGTTAGGTTATTGACTCTTTTCTATGCTTACTTACTCATCCCGATTTCTCGTGCGTGCAGAAGCAACTTACTGCCTACATGCAAATAGCTTCCTTCATCATTTTGAAGGGGGTCCTATGTTTTGGTAAAAATCTTATATACCTCATATACCTACTTATCATTACCAATTTCCCATTAATTATATTCCTGTCAATCCCACTTTAAAAGATGTCATAGATAAGCATTAATCTGTAGGTAATTATCATGTGGATCTCTGGGGCTGATGGAGAGGTCCTACACGTTAGATTAGCCATTGTCCGCTAATGATGGATGAAAGAGGGTGGCTTGATGTGTTACGTTTGGTTTAATTTAAAGGATAAAGCGGAAGTGGTCGCTGCCTACCCCGATGAGAGAGAGGCGTGACGGATATGTAGTATGTATGTATGCATAATGGAGCTGGTTAAATGCGGTGTAAGCCTACAAAATGGCACCAGTTTCAATGTTGCTGTAAGTGTTGTTAATAGAGATGGACCTCTCTTTTACAGACTCTATAATCCAATTGGTTAAAAGGCATCTGTGACAAGCTGCCTGTTTAAATACCAGCATATTTATCTGTCATGACTCTTTCCTGTCGGGATAGGCAGAAACGCCTGCCCTCGACTTGCTACGAGCTACGACCCAAACACACCTCATCCGCTTCATCCATATTCATTTGTCTTGTTATGCTCGTCACTGATTATAAAAGATACCAGAGAGAAGTATTAAATACGTAAACAGAGCTACATATTGAAATCATGAATTAATTCCTAGACTAGTTTGACTCAGCTGTTTAACAGCAAAACTTCTCTCTGTTGAATCTTCTAGCACCCCCAACTTGTACCATCCAATTTCTAAGGTATCTCGGGTCTCATTTAATTCGTCCGGGTTAATCCGTACGCATTGTCTCTTGGTCGGTCACGCCACTTCAGGGCTTTGTCAACAAAATCATCCAGCGACGGGACGTTTTAAATTAATACGCTTGGCTCCACTTTGGGTTGAAGTTTGATGGAGTGGCTTCTAGGTTTGAATGTTTCGGTTATCGTGTTTGTTGTTATCATTGCCTCGGTCGACTATTTTTATATCAGCACTAACAGTAATCAGCATCCGACATGCGTAAATACATACTTACATATCTGGCAGAGACACCTCCCTCCACATAAATACTTCCTTCACTTCATCCACATTCATCAGTAGCCCTATACATGCACGTCGCCTGCTGCCTACTACGTTTAAACGATAATGCAACTTACTAGGCCCAAAAAAAAAACTCACTGCTCTGAAATGAAACATATGCCAGAATATACACCTAGACTACCGTGTCATTTTATTTTTGGGCTTTTTTGGGTGCAGAAGTCTTAGGCCGAGTTGCTTTGTCGTTTATATAAATTGTCTTTGCATGAGTACACAAAATAACAACAAAAATAGTACTACATAAAGTAATCGAGTACCTTCCACTTCTTCACCTATATTCTACAGTTCGCAATCCAATACGAGCCTCTCGACAATAATTGATACATACCCCCAGAAAATAATTACGGGGTGACACAATAGACCCTTGCCGAGACAAATGGATGGAAAGACAATGGGAAGACAGCTCGATACAATTGTACAATGGAGGTTTTTGGGGACTGAGGCAATACTCAGAGAGGCGTACAGTTATTGGGTCTTTTTGGTGTGAATATATTCTTTTTTGAGATGTTAGTATCTTTGAAAAAGCAAAGTAAAAAATTACTAATCGCTAATTTGAGAAAAAGTTAGCTATTTGTCCATTTAGGTAAAATCATCATAATTCTTCATAATTTCTATAACAAATTATAATTCAATGTCTAAGCATTGTGATAAATATTAAAATTTAAAAAACAATATTTCATTTAGAAACCTTACAAAGTCTTTTTGCGTCGTTTTAGGTACCTCGAATAAAACTGTAAACTTAAAACCTTACTGAAATGAAAGTTCATATCGAAAATAGACGAAATAAAATGAAAATAAAACAGAAGCTGTCTGCATACAAAGAAGCCGAATAAATAAAGGATTTACACTCATACCCCTTCACTTGTAAGTAACATACTATGATTGAGTTTTCATAGTTTCCATAACGTAGATGACTTGCAAAGACAAACACATTAAACATTTAGACAGACATTTAAACTTGCTTTTATATATTTTAATAATCATTTGTTATTATATTTATTATCTAATTTCAAAAATCATTTTAATATCTCTATTTCGTGGATTTCCCTCGCCATTCAGCGTAGGAATGCTGCTAGTGCCATGGGCACTTTTGCATCGGGTTCGATTCGGCTTTTGACGTAGCTAATACTTTAGCTGTTTTATGTATATTTTTTTTTGTTTTGTGTTTTTAAATTGACATTTGTAATTTTATTGAATTGAATTTTGTATTATTTTAAAATCTGCAGAGTTGAGATTCAAACCCAGGCTCTCTAATGCTACAGCCATCAAGTATTGTACCCATTGATCCAATTTGTCCGTCAAGTCTGCACAGACACGAAATAAAGCGATTCTTTCCCGTTGACATCTCGACGAGAGAGCGAATTTATCGAGTTCGTGAAAAATGATTCAAAGACCCTCAAAGCAAGCCTTAGAGGATAATGTTTACGGCCAAGATTTTTACTCAATGTGTAATCATTGGTAGAAATTGTACGAGAGTTGCTGATGTGACGGTTTGTGCCCTTTGTTTGGATATTGTGGTTACTCAATCTCATGTTACGAGTAGTTATTTCTTATTTGATAAAAATCAAACCATAAGCTTCTATTTTTGAAATAAGTAGTATCGAGGTAATATTGAGTAATATTGAGGTTGAGCAGGAAAATAAATCAAATGGTAGAGAAATAAACACCTTTTCGACTCGGATCGGTTGCAGAATTTGCTAATTAAAAAATATTGTAATGCTAAAATGATGATTCTCACTAAATTGTGTGGATGAAGCGATAGAAGTGTGTTTGGATCATAGCAAGTGGAGCAAAGTGGTCTCTGCCTACATCGATGGAAGAGAGCCGTGACAGATATGTATGTATGGAATTCGAAGATATGTGTTATACATTCGATTTTGCCATTTCACAGTAGCCCTTAAGTTCTATAGGCTCATCTCGAGACACTATAATCTCGATTAAGTCTCGATTCAAAAAAACAAGCCACAACATCACCGAGCACCAAACGGTTACAAACCAGACCTTCGTCTATCCGTAATCCTGTTCGCAGATGTAATCAGCTGATAGATTGATGCTCATTTGTTTTGCTCATCGGCGCCCTCTGCCTATTGACTGACAGCTTCGGTTGGGGGCCAGTGTCTTTGGTTTAGGTATTGTTTGTCATTTGTTTATGGTTTGAGTTGGTGTTGTTAGGTTGTATTTGGAAGTATAATTTTGGATTGCGTTGTTTTTTCGAAAATATTTACTTTTGTATTTCAAAATTTAAAGCAAAGACAAAAAACATATAAGATTCCTTTTAGAAAACACTGGAACAATTAGTAGGTAGATACGATCCATACACACCGCTTTCGCTTCATCCACACTCATCAGTCGCCTCATACATGCCCGTCGGTTTAGGATACTCTTGATTTGGACTATCTTGAGCAAGTCTGCGATTTGATCGAGGTACGTTCGTCTTGGCCTACCCCTCCCAACATACACACTCTCATTATTAACAAATTCACCCCTTAAATAATCTCACGGGCAATTTCTCTAAAATATGACAATGGGAACTGAATGCATCTCATATCAATATCCAATGAGGACGGCCATTAATTTGGTGATCTTTCCAAAAGATTTCACTCCCCTCGTGTAAGTTACTGTTATTTATATGACATCAACTATGAGGCATAGGATTGTAGGCGCCATAGGAAAAGTGTATTGTGTGACAATCTAAGTGGGAAGTGTTTGGTGTTATTGTTTGAGGATGAGAAACTTGGAATTGCTTTTAAATAAATTATTAAGACTTGTGTGTGTCGTATTCGGGTGCACATTACAAGCACTAAAATAAGAACATAGTATATAAGACGACGAGGTAAATAAGACAACGAATTATATAAGACGACGATGTATATAAAACGACGAGACATATAACTTGACGAAGTAATATTATATGAAGACGCAGTATATAAGAAGACGAAGTACATAAGGTGACGGAGTATATAAGTTGACGAAGTATATAAGACGACGAAGTATATAAGACGACGAATTATATAAGACGACGAAATATATAAGATGACGAAGTATATAAGACGACGAAGTATATAAGATGACGAAGTATATAAGTGGACGAAGTATATAAGATGACGAAGTATATAAGATGACGAAGTATATAAGATGACGAAGTATACAAGACGACGAATTATATAAGACGACGAAGTATATAAGATGACGAAGTATATAAGATGACGAAGTATATAAGATGACGAATTATATAAGATGACGAAGTATATAAGACGACGAAGTATATAAGATGACGAAGTATATAAGATGACGAAGTATATAAGATGACGAAGTATATAAGATGACGAAGTATATAAGACGACGAATTATATAAGACGACGAAGTATATAAGACGACGAATTATATAAGATGACGAAGTATATAAGACGACGAATTATATAAGACGACGAAGTATATAAGATGACGAAGTATATAAGACGACGAATTATATAAGACGACGAAGTATATAAGATGACGAAGTATATAAGATGACGAAGTATATAAGACGACGAATTATATATAAGACGACGAAGTATATAAGACGACGAATTATATAAGACGACGAAGTATATAAGATGACGAAGTATATAAGACGACGAAGTATATAAGATGACGAATTATATAAGACGACGAAGTATATAAGATGACGAAGTATATAAGACGACGAAGTATATAAGATGACGAATTATATAAGACGACGAAGTATATAAGATGACGAAGTATATAAGACGACGAATTATATAAGACGACGAAGTATATAAGATGACGAAGTATATAAGACGACGAAGTATATAAGATGACGAAGTATATAAGATGACGAAGTATATAAGACTACGAAGTCCACCCTCGTATGTATTCGTATTAGACACTCAAACGGCGGAAAATAGAGCAGGCGTAGACTCTACATCCAAGAGCGACTCTCTTAAATGTAAAAAGAATAGAACTTTTTGAATAGAATAGGACACTGAATGACACGAATAGGACACAAAACCGATAAACCATGTAAAACAAGTTTAATTTTACGCATTCTAATAAATTAGGCAACTTTTCGTTAATATCTAAAGCTGTTTATTGCAATTTTTATTATCTAAATAATATCTAAACAGTTTCTTTCATTTGTCTGGCCAAACAGAATTAAAAACCTATCAATATAACTTATGTTATGTAAGGTACTTTAAAAAAACAATGAATATCTTAATACAAAGTCGCTTCGATCTTTATACCTATTATAATGTATAAGAGACAAAGAACTGAACTTTAATTTCCCTTGTTATTTGCGAAGCTTTGTTCTAACAGTGCCCTTTCTTAATGAGTACGGAAGTAGGTGCCGTTTCTTATATTATTTATGTGACTTCATAGACGATAATGGCTTGGAAAAATTCATTGGTTTGCGTTTTTAGCTCAAATTGTTTCTTGGTAAACTTTTCTTAGGTGTTTTATGAAGTTTTGTATGTTAAGTTTGGATAGATACATAGATAGGAGATATAGAATTTTGAAAATGAAAGAACTTTGAAAATTGTTACATGCAATTTTCAAGGTCTATATCTCCGAAAGTATATCACTTTCGACATTTGTCCAAAATGCTATCGTTTTATAATATTATTCTCTATCGATTGACGTTAGTTTCATCAGTGGCCGCCAACTTTTTTTTGTCTATACTAGCTCGAATCGGGGATATTGAGTGTAAGTGATACCGAAAATTTTTACTATACCAATTAGGTTGGATGCTCTTTACAGTTTGTAGCTTATTCACTTCTTCCAAAATATGAAGATAAAGTGTGTTTAGGTTTATTTAGTTAGACAGATAAAATCTGAGAAAAACTGACAGATAGACCTATGTCTATTTCATAAAACATGACGTTTTAGACAGAGACAGCTATAAAATATCTCTCAGACGAATTTTATTTTTACTTTGTAATACGGGCCCTAAATACTAAAACAAGAAGTTTAAATAAAGAACGCTATGAAAGGAACAGAAGTCCATAAAGACAAAGTCTTGTTTAAAATTCTAAACAGATTCTAGAACCAATATTTTAAATCCCTATCTAGACGCGACATAAAAAAGCAATCGGCGACAGCAAAAGCGAACTATGCAGACAGAATCATACCTTAGTATTTGAAATACCAGGGGCGAGGGTACTTCCGGTTAATGACACTGGATAAACGACGTCACATCCTGTTAGCTTTGAGCCCGATCGCGCCATTTCCTCCCTGTTAACTTAGACAAGTTAAATAGGGTAGCTGTTTGTGAGAGACTGCGTTGTTCTTGCACTTTTTCATTTGGTCGGGTAATTTCAAATTCTCGTATATTTACATTGAAAGACACAACATTGTCATTTTCTATTTCTCTTTTTATTGTCAAATGCTTTTTACTTCAATTACAGCGAGTTGTTGAATTGTTTATTAGTGTTAACGCTCTGTTAAATCTATATCTGTCTCTTTTATTAATCGAAATTAGAAGAAGATGGTATGATGTTTAATAGGCTAACTTAACCTTTTCTGGTACTCGGAACATTCACTTTTTCATTAAAATTTGTTGTAGTCGACATGTCGGCGGGAGAGTGTACCTACTTATATTGTATGTACATTAGGAAAGAAAGGGGCCCCAAGTCTGCTAATTTGACAATACTCTCAGATGTGTGTCAGCAAGTCAATGTCATTATTTGACACATTTGGTCGTAATCAGTGTAAGTGTCAGTGCGGCCGACCTTGCCCTCAATCTTGCTCCCGTCAGAGTATATCTGCACATCCAGTTGGGCAATGGCAACTCCAAGTTGTTTGATGATGCCTAGTTTCTTGGCTGCCGGGGCCCAGGCGCTAGCGGCATACAAAACAACTGGCTCTACAGTGGCATTGTAGATGATGCGGATGACTTCTGGATGAAGCCCCCAGCTGGTCTTCGCTGCTTTTGCCAATTGTTTGTATACCCCGAGCGCCTTCCGGCAGACGTTAGCGACGTGGGTGTTAAAGGTCAGCTTCTCATCGATGGTGACTCCCAACAACTTAATTTCTTTTGCCATGCCGATTCTGATCCCGTCCATGCTCAAGCGTGGGGTGTCATACTTCTGTCTTCGCGTTATAAGCATGGCACGTTTTGTGTGGCGCAAACTTGAGTTTATTTCGGACACCCCACGCTCGAATATGTTCGAGCGCAGCATTGGCCATTCTCTCTATGTCTAAAGCCGAGTCACCATCGAAGAGAAGCAGGACGTCATCCGCAAAAGCCTGACAGCTGTATCCCTCCGCCTCCAGCGACCTCAGTAGAGGGTGAAGGAGGAGATTCCATAAAAATGCCATCGACACTCTGCCGACTCACAACTGAAGCTATTGTAAATTAGCAGTCTTGGACTCTAGGTTAAATCTAATATTAGCCTTCATGACCTTTCTTAAAGCTTTTGTTATTTATTCCAAGTTGTATTACAAAAGAAAAACTAAAAAGACACACGTAATTTTTAAACGACTTCAAAAATTTTTGCCAAAAAAGAAACAACTTCAAAACTGAAACTAAAAAGTATGAAATAAATTAACTTGTACAGCAAATTTCGAGTTTATAAGTGATTAAAAGTAACATAAACAAATACATAATTATGCCTTTAAAATTTTTGAAGACGGTGCTAAGTAAAACAATAACTAGATATAGGTAATATAGGTACTTATAATCAATCTTTTTCATATCTCAAGGAAACAGGTGGCACCGTCTTCAAAAATTTTAAAGACATAATTATGTATTTGTTTATGTTACTTTTAATCACTTATAAACTCGAAATTTGCTGTACAAGTTAATTTATTTCATACTTTTTAGTTTCAGTTTTGAAGTTGTTTCTTTTTTGGCAAAAATTTTTTATTTCACATTTTTTAGTTTCCCTTGACTGTCCTTCATTTTCATTATCAGACCCCTAATAACAGTCACAACTCATTTAGATGAAAGGTCTCAATAATATAAGTTAATCAAGCCCAAACACAAAGAACTTGCTGTAAACCGTTGTCGAGTTCCGTCGACTGCATTTCCGCTCCATCATCAGGTCATTAAACATTAGGGCTTTAAAATTCTTATTATTGCATAATATTAAGAAACACACTAGTCGCGATGCATGTTTTTCGAGTGTTTCCCTCGAT
Organism: Anarsia innoxiella; assembly: GCA_947563765.1. Lineage (NCBI taxonomy): Eukaryota > Metazoa > Arthropoda > Insecta > Lepidoptera > Gelechiidae > Anarsia > Anarsia innoxiella. The sequence goes on along the minus strand of OX387396.1, from coordinate 9,893,843 downwards.
ATCTCCAGGTTTCCACCATCAGGTCCTGGTTTCCTTAACATGAGACCACCCTTGGGATACCCCCTTTCTAACAAAAAAAGAATCATCAAAATCGGTTCATGGCCGACGAAGTTGTGTGAAGAAACATAAGAAACAGACTAGTCGAAAATACAATTTTTTCGAGAGTTTTCCTCGATTTCTCCAAGATTCCATCATCAGATCCTGGTTTCCTTACCATGGGACCACCCTCGGGATACCCCCTTTCCAACAAATAAAGAATCATCAAAATCGGTTCATAAACGACGAAGTTTTGCGTGGACACACATAAAAAAAAAAAAAAATATACGGTCGAATTGAGAAACTCCTCCTTTTTTTTTTTGAAGTCGTTTAAAAAAGGAGGAGTTTCTCAATTCGACCGTATATATTTTTTTTTTTTTTTTGTTTTATGTGTGTCCACGCAAAACTTCGTCGTTTATAAACCGATTTTGATGATTCTTTTTTTGTTGGAAAGGGGGTATCCCGAGGGTGGTCCCATGGTAAGGAAACCAGGATCTGATGATGGAATCCTGGAGAAATCGAGGGAAACTCTCGAAAAAACTGTATTTTTGACTAGTCTGTTTCTTATGTTTCTTCACACAACTTCGTCGTCCATCAACCGATTTTGATGATTCTTTTTTTGTTAGAAAGGGAGTATCCCAAGGGTGGTCCCGTGGTAAGGAAACCAGGACCTGATGGTGGAAACCTGGAGATATCGAGGGAAACACTCGAAAAAATTGCATCGCGACTAGTGCGTTTCTTAATATTATGCAATAATAAGAATTTTAAAGCCCTAATATTTAATGAGGGCCTGACGTTGACCTGATGATGGAGCGGAAAGGCAGTCGAGGGAACTCGACAACGGCTTACAGCAAGTACTTTGTGTTTGGGCTTGATTAACTTCTATTATTGAGACCTTTCATCTAAATGGGTGTCTAAGTGAATCTAAGTGACTGTTATAAGGGGTCTGATAATGAAAATGAAAGACAGTCAATGGAAACTAAAAAATGTGAAATAAAAAATTTTTGCCAAAAAAGAAACAACTTCAAAACGGAAACTAAAAAGTATGAAATAAATTAACTTGTACAGAAATTTCGAGTTTATAAGTGATTAAAAGAAACATAAACAATTAAATAATTTTATTATGTCTTTAAAATTTTTGAAGACGGTGCCACCTGTTTCCTTGAGATGTGAAAAAGATTGATTATAAGTACCTATATTACCTATATCTAGTTATTGTTTTACTTGGCACCGTCTTCAAAAATTTTAAAGACATAATAAAATTATTTAATTGTTTATGTTTCTTTTAATCACTTATAAACTCGAAATTTCTGTACAAGTTAATTTATTTCATACTTTTTAGTTTCCGTTTTGAAGTTGTTTCTTTTTTGGCAAAAATTTTTTTTAACTTTAAACACAATCCAGTCATGCAGCCCCGTGTGGAATAAGACGAGCAAAAAATATTATTTTTAAAATCTGAAACATTTTCTTCGCAGACACATTCCAGACGGCACTTGACGGGTTTACAGAAAGAAAAATATATGAAGCGACTTTCAAATATTTTATGAGAATGTTAATAAGCTAAGATTTACGAATTCTATCGTAGAAGAAAAGTAAGTGCCTATATTCAGCGTTGGAAATGTTGTTTGAAACTCCTAATTATAGCCAGCCCGTTAATTTTACGGGAAATCAAGAAAATACCCCTGAATAACGACTGTAGAGGAAAAAATAATTAAAAAACAAAATGGCGTCTTTAATGGCCGCTTGAACTTAACGGCTTTGAGTGAGACTTCGCCGTTTATTTGTTTTTATTGTGTTTTTATACACTTGCAAGTTTGTTTAAAACCTCTTTGGAGCAATTGAAACAAAGTAAGAATCTATTAAATTGGAAAGATGCTGTTGCTTAAGACTTGCTTTATAACTTTTTTAAAGCGTCGATTCGTCTATTTATTAGTTTACAGTGATGGTAGCAAAACCATGGAATTTGCCTAGTCGATACTAAAATCCGTTTTTTCCCAATTCTCTATACAGGCCTTACTATCATAAAACAAGATGAAACATGATCTAACTAAGTAGTACTCAGGAGTGTCTTGCCTATTACTCTCGTATGAGAGCAGGCTCGTGCCCCTGTACTGGGGACGTAAAAAGGGCTGATGTCAAGTCTTAACTTAACTGTTGTTTCTTTTTGTTACAGGAACTGCTAGAAAAACGTATTAAGCAGTTGGAGGCTCAACTAGAAGAAGAGAAGAGAAGGACACAGAAGGAGAGGATGGCGGTCACGAAACTCCAGAATAAACTGATCAAGGTAAGTTTCTAAAACTGTACTTACCTATTATTTTAGGCCAGTGTGGAGGAATACGGCCTAATCATTCTCGTGTGAGAGTAGGTTCGTGCCCCTAAGGGATGTTTATGGGCGATCATTGTCAAGCGAAATACCTAGATACTTTTTTATTCTAGTAATGCAAAGCAATTAAACTTTTTTTGTACGTAGAGCATACTGTTATTTATAAGTGCCTCTTCGCACAATGCAGCCAGCCAGACGGCTGACCGCATTTCGGTTAACCACAGTATTAGCCGCAACCGCATCGCAGTGTGGATGAAAACTACTTTAAGTATCATACACATTTTTGATTGGCCGTATAGTGCGTTGCCTCGCTTAGAGACTTCCAATAAATAAGCTCATTCTAACTTTAAACGAATGGATGTCTTTCAAACAAAAACAAATCATAAGTATCTTAAGAAAAACACCGCCTGTCTTTAATACGCCAACAAAGACAGATTGTCAGAAAGGGGTTCTGATTGGATTCGTCTCCACTCTCAAGGGTTCTATAATCCTCACAACCTCACAAATATTGTTTCACCGATTGACGCAATTATGTTGACGAACATTTCTGTATCAGGTTACTTTAGATAGGTACGTACCTGAGGAAAAGTGCTTAAGGGAAACTTTTTGTGGTTATTATGCTATCTACATACCAAAACCGCCGGCTTTTTTGACAGCTGCCATTCGTATGACGTAAAGCCGGCATGCCGGCGGCTTTGGTGTGTAGATAGCGTTACGAAGCGAAAACAGTGTGGCCAAGTCAGGAGTACATGTATGAGGCGCTTGATCAATGTGGATGAAGCGAAAGTGTGTTTAGTAGCAAAGGAATGGAGAAGAGGCCTCTAAGAAAAAATTACATTTTGGATGCTTAGGAAATTAAACAAATGAATATACTTAAGTAAATACCTAGGTTAATTCTGATGATGAGTAAAATGATGTAACCTCAATCATGATCCTTCCTAGTTAAAGCACAATGATGGAATCGTTATCATTGTCTCATATTGGGACAGTTTATTGTCACTAATAAAGCAAACAGTCTTTATCTAACAATCTTTTTTTTTCACCAATATTCTTTTGTTTCAAATATATTCTCTTTTTTTCACCAAATGATACTTCCCCTTAACAGTCCGACACTTGTCAATATTTGGCTTCTATTAATTAAACCCTCTCCCCAACGGCGGGTGTATTCCAGGAATCTGCTCCTTAAATAAACTATGAAATTTCATTTCGCAGACCTATCACTTTCATTTGCACAATTAATTGCTAGATAAATTGATAAAATAACATAGTACTTATCTATTTAGGGAGGTATTTTTTTGGATATTTCGTTTTGTGCACTTAATAATTAGATTACTTGTTTGAAAGGAGATAGTTTTGTGAAAACAGTTTTTGAAAAGGGTTTTTATACCCCAATTTCATTACATGTTTCTCTTCACTGATATGAAACTAAATATAGCTACTTAAATAGAAGTATAAGTAGTTGTACAAAACCTCTGCACTTTATGCTACTATTTGTAGCAGTGTAATTAAACGCACCCCGTTATTACAAAACGACTTTTAAATATAGTTCTAGAACGAATTTAAGTAAATGACGTCATGAACATGACATTAGCTCTAGAACTACATTTAAATCTCGTTTTTTAATAACGGGGAATAAACCAAAACAAGACTCAACTATTCATTCAAACAAATCACTCAAAACAAACACAAGCAATAAATATTCCCGCCAGCTCTAAGATTCTCAACTCTACAATTCCACCGAGTTCAATAAAAGGGGTATTTGTAAAATTCAGCAAAATACATTTTTGCTTCAGTGAGCTTCGTTCCCCAATAATGGTTACTGGAATACCTGTTAACTGTTATGGGACTTCCATTCTCCGAGCTTGTTATAGCCTTTAATTAGTCTGGGAACTGTGAAAAATATACACAGTGTTTTGTTTTAATGGCTAAAGCAAATACCTACAGTTTTTGTGGAGGTATGATAAAACAAATGATTCGTTCAGCGAAGAATGGTAAGTTATGGTGCTCAGCAGAACTGGATGGAGAGCAAGGAGCTAGGATCACGCCTATGGCCAGCCGTGGGACGTTGTTCCAGTAAGAGCGGTTTCGCACTACATCCGATCCGATTAAATACATAGATAGGAATAGTTCTAATTTATTGTTAGAATTTCTATCTCGGATCTATACTATACTTTTTCGGGTTGGATTCAGATCGAACGTAGTGCGAAACAGCTCTAACTATTCACTTAATTAAGTAGTAACATGCTTTAATTCAGATAATAAAAAAGATAACAAGAAGCATCTGTAGTTGCGGAGCGATCAAACATTAATCCGCGCTGTAATCGTAGGCACAAATTACTAAATAGTTACCGTAGGTACGTAATCGCTCATAAAAAAAGTAAATAAGAACTAAAAAATATGTTTGAGTAAAAGTAGTCATTATTTGTCACAATTTAGGCATTTATTACCTACTGTTTAAACTGCCGATAAATATGTATGAACTAGGATATACGTAATTAAGATTAGGCTGAACATGTTTATTTTAAGTTGTCACCTTTTGTTTCATTGCTCATTATTATTATACAAACTAAATACAGATGGCGGTTAGGTACACAATATAATTTAAGAAAGTGGAAGTGAGTCACTGAGGTAAATGTCTATTCTGTAATCTCTATAGGATAACACAAGATGTACGAGAAATTGTGCGAACTAATTTATGTTTATAAGCATGTCATAGGTAAATTATTTTAAGAGATAATTAGAGATAGTTCTAAGCTTTGTTAAAATGTGTAATAAGCAAGTTTGTAATATAGACTATTATTCCATGGTTTATTTCTATTTTACATTTTTTATAGCTAATGGTTTCTACCTACACACCAAAGCCGCCGGCCGACTCGGTGTCGTAAGTTATTTTAAAACAGTTTGGAACAAAAAAAAACACATATAAGTACCTATCTAGGTACTTATATTTCAAATCATCCATTGTATCTTACATATGGACAAAGCAAACAAATACGCAAATAATTGCCCCTTCTCATTGTTCCACGTCTATAACAAGAGCACATTGATCGAATTCCTCCGGGCCAACAAATTGTAGACTTTTAATGCGTTCTCTTTGATTTCCGAATTGATTGCATGCACTTCGTGAAATGAGACTGGCTGAATGATTGGCTTGCTTTCCTGTTTGTTTATTTGCATTCGATTCTCAGGAGAAATGTAAGTGAAGGTTCGTGAGTTGACGATTTGTTGTTTGTTACAAAGAACGTTACTTTATATGAATTAGTACTTAAATATTCTTTTATTTTGTCAATTGAAGGAATTTGTTTGTTTTGTATTTACTTTTTCATTTATATTATCTTGGTTCACTTTGTTCATGAATTCTTCATAATTAGCCGTAGGGCATTTTCGACTATACGCAATCATCTTTTAAATATTTTTACTAATCTCGTTCGGAATCGATTTATGCTATTTACTTATATCTCTTTAAGCTTTATTATTAATAAAATTGATTCAAAAGATTTATTGATATTTCGAAATAAAATTCCCTTTTTAAATCCATAATGATATCAACCCGAATACTCAATTTCTTCAATTCACTGACTATCCCGCCACAATAAACCTTAATATTAAAAACCCTCACAATACCTCAAGCTAGACCAGCCACCAGCACATACAGAACAGCAATTCATGACCTAAGCTGAAATCTAAACACAGACAGACAACAAACCGAAGACTGTTTGTGGATGCGATCGCCCGCAGCGGTCAGTCCACGAGTCTGACTTGCTGTAGCTGGTCAGTAACTTTCAAGTACTTATGTAAATAATGCTGGTAATTGTAGTTTCGTTTTTGACTCGATGATTGTAGTGTGAATGAATGAATGAATCCGACCGATTCCGGTCACGGCGACCGCTTATGCCGAATTCTGCTGTCGTTGGTGTGCTCTCATGTGGCTAATGTAGCCGATCTTTTTAGAAAACTTTCTAGCGTGAATATGAATGAAGCTACTATTGACTCAAAGATTGTAGTGTGACTGTGGATGAAGCGAAAGAAGTGTGTTTGTATCGTAGCAACTGGAGGGAAACGGTCTCTGCCTACCCTGATAGAGAAGCGTGACAGATATGTAGATCATATTCTACATAGATATGTAGGTACCTAGTTATATACGTACGTAAAATATTCCATCAGATACTGTTTGCGACAGATGTGAAAGATTTTCTCGATTTATTAGTCGTTCATATTTTAAACTGACTTCAAACTTAAAACAATCTAACGAAAAAGCTATTCAGAATAATAAAATATAGCATAGGTTATATTATTTTAAATATTGCGTCAATTGTCCATAATATTACGATTATTGCGTACGAAGTCACGAACTCTAGTAATTACATAAAACATTAGCTTAAACGCTAGAAACCATCTCAGTCTTATTTCCAGCTTACAACAAAGTCTAGATTAGTCTTGAACCTAGAGCATTCATATTCAAATGGGCTACAAAACATCCCAGACGATAAATGGGAGAAGTTTGAATTTCCTTCCATTAAGAGTTTCACATGAGTTACTTAAGTTGTTAGATTAAACCAATGTTGCTTATGTGTAATGTGTTTAGCATTTTAAACGGTTTTATTAAGTTTCTTATCATTTTATTGTTAACAAGTTAAGTAACAACATGTAATTGTGTAAGTGTCTCGATTAAAAAAAAAGATATATTGCACATAACGTAGGGCCCTGTGCCGAAGGTTTCTTGCCGTTTCTCTCTCGGCTATAGAGGTAGTGAACCGGCAGTAGTTTTAGATCAAAAAAGTGTAATGAATTTTGGCTATTTTTTAATTAAAACACTTTTCATTTTCATTTTCTTTATTGTACCTAACTTACCTATTATGTAAAATGAGGTAGGCTTCATCAAAAACATGCTAACGTTCACCAAGTTGTTGCCACCGCGTTGCGCTTGTCAACACGTCCTCCCATTTCAGGGGCTCAAAACAAGTTTTGTTTTGGCAGAGTGTCAATGGCATTTTAGACACATTTGGTCGCAAAGTGTAAGAATACCAAATGTGTCAAAAATGCCAATGACTCTCTGCAGACATACAATTGAGGCTATTTTAAATTAGCAGACTTGGGCCCCTGTCCCTTACCGCCATTCAGTGCAATCTTGCAAGTTCGTTTTCGAGATTTAATCGTAGAAGATTAAAAAATATGTCGACGAGTCATCAGAAGTGGCGTTTAAGCTTTTAGTTAAAATAAGACAGTGGGCGTGTGAACAAACTAGCTTTATTGCGTAGTTTCCAATCACGTTATAAAATAACAAGATGTACGTGATGTCTTCCGATGTCTTGTCTTGACCGTTATCAAATCTATAATCAAACAGAATCCATCAAATATGACAGCAACTCAAATATGAAAGCCCCAAACTGACAACTAGTCAGAAACCAGCCAGTTCTTGCATTTTAGCAGTAAAGAGTTTGCAAATGGTTCCAAAATAGCCTTCATAAACGTAATCTCAGCTGTTCTCCGACAAATATATATTTTCAAATAGTTCTAGCCAATAAAAGAACGTATTTAAAACCTAAATAAACGCGAAAAGTTACAAGCTTAGACTAAATACCAGCAACTCACATACCTCACACAACCTCAACCTAACACATGTGCGTCGTCAATCGTTGGACAATAAAACCTCATCATGTAACTAATTAAAGTTCCTACGACTCGGGACAGGATGTTGGTACACTTAGACCGTGGAACTTCTAGAGACCTAGGGCCTTTAGTCTGCTAATTTAAAAGCCTCAGTTGTGTGTCGGCAGAGTGTCAATGGCATTTTTGACACATTTGGCATTTTGCTAAACAATGGTTTACACTGATCGCGACCAAAAATATGTCAACAATGCCATCGACACTCTGCCGACACACAACTGAGGCTATTGCACACTTGGGCCCTAGATCGAACATTTTTCAACCTTTAAAGAGACATTAGTGTTGTTAATTTAAAAAAAAACTTATCGGACGATTGTTGGTTAAGCCGAGTATTCCGTGTTAAAATTACAAGGTGAGTAATCCTTTCTTCTTTCATATTTTACCATTTAAATAAAAGACTTCATCATTAAAAAATAGTACAGAAACATAAACCCTCTTATTACAAAACGAGGATTAATTAGTTTGTTTCTTTTGACGTTTCGGCTATGGACAAAACGTCAAACTAAACGAACTAACTTCGGACTATCTTTAAACCACGTTTTGTAATAAGGGGGTAGGAGTCTAACAAAAACTCAATCTATCGCGGAATAGCGAAGTTTACGATGCAACGAGAAAACAACTATCTCGTCTGCATTTTGTAGGCATCCAGGCATCCTAGATATCCTAGGCATCTAGACTAGACTTCAGACATCGTTGGCACAGCTGTGACCTGTGATTGGCAAGCACAGAGCATCACAGGAATGGTGCGGTAGATCAATTGAGTGTAAGAGGTAGTTTGAAGTAGGTATTTAGATTTATAGGGTGATCTGTTAATGGAGGAAAGACGAATGATGGCATTAGTTCGTTACTTAGATATTTGGTACCTGTCGATCGCTATTTTTGATAGTTAGGTATCTTACCATCAAAACCATCAGGTATTAAAATTATTGTTTTAAGTAGGTTTATGTATACTCACTCAGGTTTATTTATGAATAAATCAAATATCTGCTTAATATTTATTGGCAGTATCAAAACAGATCAAGAAAATCGTTTTTTTTTTATTGAAGTTAGATACGAGTATAATTTAATCTCGTTATTAAGTACCTAATTATTTAAATTACTTACACTTTTTATAACAATTAGATTTAGATTAATAACAAAAAAAGCAGTTGCAAATACTTTTATTCTTTTAAAACAGTAAAATGAACATTTTAAATAATCCTACTCTTATTTGTAAGTACTTCATTGTTTGCCTATTTCTATTGTATGTCAGTTAAACTGACTAGGTGTGTGGAAACATTATTATAGTATGTACTTTAATATTAACTTACATGTACCGCATCTATGACAATAAATAATCTTTATCTTTACGAATTATTCAAAATAAATTCACTCCTTTCACATGTTAACTCACAAAATAACAAATCAGCAACCCAACTGACTAATGAATCAATCTCGTTGCTAATTAGCCGCGGAGGAGTCGGTATGTGCACGCTCAAAGGGTGCGCGCGCGCAGGAATTCGTGCGTCGCTGCAATTAGTTAGTCCTTCGTGCCGGATGTTTTTCAAACACCTTTGAATTGGATAGTTATTTTGGCATGCGAATGATATTTTAGTAATAGTAGTAATTTTGGTGCGTTAACGTTTAAGGGTAAATTATAAATAAACATATGTTTACAGATGTAATTAGTTTTTGCTTGATATTAAACAATAACTTACAAAATTGATATCAAAGTTCTAACAAGAATTATATTTCATTAGTTATATAATTTAGGTACTTAAATACTTATTTAATCTGTTATTATATGTTGTTCGTCATCGAACACTTAATCAAAGTGAATGTACCTAATTCTAATCAAAATGACTTAACCACAACATCGTTCCAATCAACTTTGAACACTAGTTCTCCGTCAATTAATCCTATATCCTAATGCACATTACAGTGCAATAAAGTTGGACGCTATCCAAAAGCTATCTCTTAAGCCTGTTCGCTATATTCTATCTATCTCTGATTTGCCTTACTGGAGACAGAAATAGTTATGTGTCTTAGAATTTTTCGTCCCTATAAACCTACCGCTGTCAAAAAAAATGAGATTCTTCTGAAGGATAGGTACCTAGATCAAAAGTGACAGTTATGTGACAGTTGTCTTTGAATATTGGGAACGGCTGTTACTCTCTCACCTAAATATTTGTCTGTCACTTGTTTTGATCTGAGTCGAGCCACCTGTAGTCGTTAATCAATGTAATATGCATTTCTCGAGTCATTCCTGAGATTTTGTAATAACTTTATCAAATTTTACTTCCTAGGTACTTAAATTAGGAATGTCAATATTTTTGCCGATGGATGGATGAATAGGGGCTGATTTAATAAAGAAGAGACCGAAAGTAAATTGTTTAAGTTGACATGTATTCGCATGAAAAAGATCTACAAAAAGGGATACCAGCACAATAAAATGTATACACTAAAATGTTGGGGTTGCCAACAATGAATTTTAGGATGTTTGGTTACTCTTTTAAGTCAAAATCGACGAACAGATTTGAATAAAATTCAAAATATTGTAGCTTATATTTCAGAAAAAAAGTACCTATATTGGTACAATTCGTAAGACATAATAAAGCTAGATACAGACTGATCCCATGTTATAACACTATCCCATTTTGCGTATGACAAGTGTGCTACTATCATTATATTTCTATGGAGCAGATTTCATAGTGCATTGCGTACTAAGGAAGGAAGGAAGTGGTCTCTGCCTACCCTAATGGGAGAGAGGCGTGACGGATATGTATGTATGTATTGTGAACGTTTCGTACGTGGGATCCGTATGTCTCTAGCATAAGAAAATACAAAAGTTTTTTAAGACCTCAGACAAGCATAAAATAAACCATTTTAAGAACCATTTAATTTTAAATGTATCTTAATTATCTACCGCATCATACGACAAAAACTCAACCCCTACCCTATCTGAAGATCGGTAACAAAACGCAGCAATTAGGGTCGCAATAATCGTAACGTATCCGGACTAATCAAACTTGGGGGATTCAATTAGATGTCATGTAAGACCGGACCCGACGCGAGACAACATCTTTATGTCGCTACTTCGTACTTTGTTAGCTAGTCTGGGTGTACACTGGCGTATTTGGTAAAGTAAACTTATCATTTAGTTAATTTCCAGTAAAAAAAGGAAAAGTGAAGTTTAAAATTAGTTAATAGTAAAACGTTAAAGTAGTTAGTAGTTAGTTTAAATTTAGTTAAGTTTAAAGGCCAAAGCACACCGGATGCGTATGCGTTGCGTATGCGTAGACGTAGACGCAAGCGGTGACAGTTCCATACATTACAACACAGAGGTACGCATACGTCTACGCATACGCAACGCATACGCATCCGGTGTGTTTTGGTCATAAAACAGCGCTGCGTCAAAAACAATAATCAAACCAAAAAAGAACTTATAACAGCACCTTATGCTTACGAAAAAAAAATTGATAGAACAACACTATGTCTTTACTTTTTAGTACTTTGTCTAGTCTGGATGTACACTGACGAATTTTCGGAACGTTTTCGTTTCTCTGATAAATAAATAACGAATTCAAAGTCAAAATTATCTTTATAGGCTAATCTATTGCATTTGAACATTTTGATAAAATAAGTACACAGATCCTAATCCCGGTGTAGCAGTATTCCCCAGATAAGAATCTGGCAAAATATTGCCAATCCTTTGCCTATTCGATAAATATAACTCTAATTAATACAATAAATACATTTTGCAATAACTATTATATTTTTGCTTTCATGTAAGAACTACTACTATTTGACAAAATTGGGTAAGCACTGATGACAAAATCACATTTCATTTAAAACAGAATTATCGCCGCATATTTCCATCCAGTATACACTAGCCCTTACATTTGTTGTCAGTTGTAATCTTGAGCACGTTTTAGTGTCATCTTGTTATTGTTTCTTATTTGTAATTGCTCAGACATGGTTCGAGAAGTAATTGTTATTTTGGATTCGGGTTTTGGAATTGAATTTTGAGTTAGTTAGTTGGATATTTTGGATTAATAAGTTGGTTATTTTGGAGTTATTGCGAAAAATATTACTACAACACAGATTTATAAGGTACTAGCTGTACCCGCGACTTCGTCCGCGTGGAATACTGAGTTTGGCGGCGCTCGCGTCGCGTTTGCTTAATCTACGCTATTGAAATCAAAAGTAGCCTATGTCTTTTCTCAGGCTATAGCCTATCTGTGTGCCAAATTTCGTTTTAATCGGTTCAGCCGTTTTAGCGTCAAAGCGAGACAGACAGACAGAGTTACTTTCGCATTTATAATATTAATAATAGTAAATAGTATGGATATAATGTTTAATAGAGATTTTAGTAAGATGGAGTGTTAAAATATATGGAGATATGGAGGAACATTACCAGCAAGGACATTTTGTTCAAATTCTCAGTTTTTGAAGCAACAAAATAAGGTTAAAAGTTATAGTAGTTGTATCGTTTATTAAATTATTTAATATTGTATATGGATGAAGTGAAAGAGTTGTGTTTCAATCGGAGAAAGTGGAAGGAAATGGTCTCTGCCTACCCTGGTGGGGAAGAGGCGTGACAGATATGTATCACGTTATTTTAAAGAAATGTTGTTTTTAGGCTCTTAATTACCAGAGTAAATAAATAAAGATGTCTCACAAAAAATCACAACAAAATACCATAAAACTATTTTCTCACAAAAACGGACACGTACAAAACAGGCCATTTCTATTTCGGAAACCACATCAAAGTGTGTGTTGTAAAATAGTCTTTGAAAACAATACCCGTTGTGGTGTGTCGCCACCTGGACGCGCTGAATTCTAAGAATTGTTGAGTTTTTGTAGCTTTTTTGTATATTTTTGGAGTTTTACTGTGTTTTAGATGTTTGTGAAAGCAATTCTTTATTAATAGTTTTTATGTAAATACATTAGTCATTGAAGAAATTGGAAATCTTTTTGTAACGCACGCAATCGTTTTTTGGTTTTATGATCTCTACACACCAAAGCCGCCGGCTTTTTTGACAGCTGTCATTCGTATGACGTAAAGTCGCCGGCCTAGTCCGACGGCATGCCGGCTGCTTTGGTGTGTAGATAGCATTAGGCTCAATACATACTTGTACATATCTTGCACGCCTCTCTCCCATCGGGGTAGGCAGAGACCACTTCCCTCCACTTGCAACGATCCAAACACACTTCTTTCGCCTCATCCACTTTAATTTTGGTCCAACTACAATAAAAATGTTAATAAGAACATAAAAAAAACTGCAGAATATTTTTGGATATTTATAAAAACATTTCATAAATGAATTACAAACTACGGACCTATTTAGCTAGAAACTATGGCTAAGACAATAAATCTCTTTTGTAAAAACTCCTTAAATATTCTCGAAACGAAAGCCAATAAACACGAAGCTTATAAAAAAGAAAAAGCTCAAAGTAGAAGGACCATAAACAGTCTGCATTCTGCATCTTCACGGTTTGAATATGGAAGTGAGCTTTCAGAATAAATTCAAAAGCTCGGGAAAGCTCGTTGCACTTAATAATGGCGATTTATGTTACAAAATGTAAAGGAACAGAGAAACTTATCGTGAAGTTGTGATGCTCTTTTGTTTAATGTTCGTATTTTTTATACTACCTAATCATTGTTTGACCACAAAAAAAAAACTTTAAATAAGTATATTGTATGTTTAGCATTTTGATTGTAAGTTCTAACTCTGAGAGCTATAAAAGCTAGGCAAAATACATAGGTATATGATGTTTTTTTTGTGCGATTGTGATATGTGATTATGAAAAATAAAGGTCTATCTAAACATATCCGAGCCGTGGCCCGTCAGGAGTGTAAACAATTCGTCGTCATGGCAAGCGGACGCGTTGTCATGACGACGTATTGTTTTCCCTCCTGACGAGCCACGGCCCGGACACGTCCCGGGCACGGCCCGGATATGTGTAGATATTATACCTACTAATCTGTCATAATCGCAACCATCACACCAAACTTTTTATGTCAACGTCATAATTTTCTTCTCAGTGGTTCTGACAATAATTTTGAAGAAGAGGAAATAATAAGGACTATAATGTTATTTTAAGGCAATAGGACTTTATCTAACAGGAATCTAACTTTTCACTTTTCAGATTTGTGATAAACTATCATCCATTTCCTAAAACTATTCAAATTTTTGATAGGTATATATATATATCTAACATTTTGACATTTCCCTTTACTATCTTTTTTCTTAGAAAGTTTAAAAATAAAATATTCTTAGTGTTGATAGAAATTGTCTCTATTGAGGAAAACTCAGACAAAACACTTAATATGGTGCACGGTGCAAACAAAGTGCTATTGTTCTAGTAATGATAGATAGATAGATACTTAGAAACAGTTTATTTGTGACGAATTCAAGTGTAAATTTAATGTTACCTACGAATAAATCATTTTTGAATTTGAATTTGCAAACACAAAGACATACTTATAGATTACCAAATAATAAATAATAATACTAAAAATAACTAAAAAAACTTAATACTTAAGCTTAATTACTAAATAATATCTTTTCCTCTCGGCCTTATCACTCTCGTATGAGAGTAGGCTCGTGCCCCTTTAGTGGGGACGTTAAAGGACTGATAAAGACTAGCTTTTTATCTATTTTCATTTCAATTTTCAAGTAGTCTCTAGATCAGTCAACTGGGTGAAAATTGTTTTTTTTTTTCATAGAAAGTGTTTTTTTTTTTCATTTTTCGAAAATGAAACTTGTTAGGTTCATTGGCATATTATGTCTACTTCTTCTAATTTAAAAGCTTAGCTCTTGTCGGTCTTCTTTTTACCATCTCGATACGACATGACACCCGCCCTTTCTTTCACCTGTTCTAGGAACGTCCGTCTGGGTCTTCCTTTCTTCCTTTTGCCTTTAATTTTTCCTTCTATGATGTTTTTTATGAAGGCATATCACGTACGACGTACCTCTCTTTATTTTCTTTCATCATAGAGCAAAACAAAATCTTGTATAAAATCACGAGCAAATTAATTTCAATATCAAAGCCTCCGTTCTCTACTTTCTTGGTTTCCACCGAAATGTCTTTAATTTATATTGGACAATAACCGGAATGGAGGGAGCCCTTGCAGAGGCCGGTCACGATCATTTACCTCGTAATTATGCTTAGCAAACATTTCGATATGACTTCAGTGTTTGAGGTTGGTTTGTGAAGGGTTGAACGTGGTAAATGACTTTGAGTGTTTTTATACGTAGCGTTTTATACGCGCGAATACAGTCGTTTAGACGTACACGCATTCACGCGCGCTACATGCGTGCTTCAAAAAACCAGACGCGCGTATACATACGGGCGTGTAATTAACAACGCTCGAACCGTTAGTGTCATGTCAGTTTCAACATGGTCTATACGACCTTAGAAGCGCGTCAACGCTCGTACCACCAAAAGACGTATGCGCGTACAGGGGCTTCAAAAATCGAGCGTATACGCGCGTATAAAACGCTAGTCTGAAAACGCAATTGGTTTTTATTCAAAATTAAAACATATTGGTTAACTTTTTGGCGTAATTTCTTGACGAATTATGTTTGTAAGAAAAAGCCAATTATAGAAATTCTTTGACTTTCGGGATTCCATTCTCAAGAATTCTAACTAGATTTAAAATAAATCTCGATGTATCCTGTTCCAATCTTCAAGAGACCCTCTGTGTACCCTACGACTTGCCAAAACTTGGTAATGTTTTGATTTCAAATGACGGGACATGTCTAATATTTTGCCGTACCCCTTTTCCACAACCCTTTTCTACCCAAAACAAGCAAAAATAACTTCTAACTCATTTGAATAAGGTATACAACAAACGCATCTGTATTTAGGAAGGTATGCCGAAGTTTAAATGGAAAAGTTGCACTTCGAAATGAAAGGATTTTGCGTAAATACCTATCTTTAATTAATTTGCTTTTAGTTAAAATTATACACGAGCTTTTCGGGAACTTGCTAAAGAAAGGCCAAGTCAAGGGTACTACGACGTGCATGTATGAGGCGATTGATAAATGTGGATGAAGCGAAAGAAGTGTGTTTGAATCGTAGCAAGTGGAGGGAAGTTGTCTCTGCCTATTCTGATGGGAGAGAGGCATGACAGATATATAAATATGTATTAATCTATCTTTACATGTGTAAGCACATGTAAATGTATTAGTATTAACAGCTCTTTTACGTGTCCAATAAGTATCTAAGTATAATTTTCACAAATGTGTATAAAAAGACAGCTTTGCATCGTTATTTTGATTTTAAAATTGTTTTTTTCTGTTTTTTATCAAAACAATAGGTAAAACTTTGCAGTTGTCATATGTATTTACGTATTTCTTTAACTTCCATATTTATTATTTCCTCTAAAAGTTAAATGCACGGACTTAAACTTGGTTCCCAAAAGAATTGTATTGTCAAACCTTTGTCAAGCTGATCGGTTTCATTCAAGTCTTGGAAAGTTCATCCTTTTTTCTATTTATTTTTGTACCTAACTCTTTCTTTTATGTTTGACATATTAGGTAACATTTGCAGGTTGCCAAATAAAGAGAAGTGTGGACTGTCGAAAAAGGGTCCCTAAAATAAAGCTAAGTATTTCATACTTAAAAAAACTTAAGAAGGCGACACAATATTTGAGTGAAAGTCTTAAAGGCGTCGTCCTCGTCTTCAATTATATATCTAAATTAATGTAGCATAAGCTTGTAAAATATTACCACTCTTTATTGCATAAATTTGACAAGTTAAGGAGATAGAAAATTATACAATACAGAAAACGAAGTAGTAACAGGCGCCCTTATTGCTATCTATCTTTTAGGCATTATAATAATATATTTTTAAATAATCCCTCTCAGCGCTCAAAACTCTAAGACGTAGAGTCTATAAGTAATGCGTATTTTATAGATATTGTGAACAATATAAAAAAAGGAACAAAAGAAAAGCGACAAGAAAAACATTAAAAACTTTATTCTAAATAAAACGAAAATGTAAAACGCGAGTGGCAACACCGGGATTGTCCCAGCGCATTCAAATGTAAATTACTTAGCGCAATATTCACCTGAATTTTGTGCAACTTGGTGCATTTTAGTGCGTTTAGTGCATTTTAGTGCCGTTCGTACTTAGCGCTTCCGGCGACGGTTCGGTTTGGTGCAAAAGAGAGATTATTTCAAGCTTAGACAAAGATGGCGTGTGCTAAATTACCTTTCTTCCGGGCTGAGTTAAGTTTAAAGAAACGGGGAATTCAAAATGGTAGTGTTTGGGAGTTTAGTTTACAAGAAAATGGTTTCGAATCGTATACAATGCTTAATTCTTTGAAAAAAAAAAGACTTTATGTGTTATTAGGTATATTAATGTATTATATTGTAGAGTTCTGTTCAGTAGTTTTTGCGTTAAAAAGTAAAATAAATTCTTACCTCTAAGGGCTAAACATAAATTCACGACACGACGGGAGACGACGTGTCGTATCGTTTTACGACGCACGACGGCGTGTCGCGTCGTGTCGTGTATTTATGTTTTGGCCCTAAGTACAAGTATTGATGATTATGAATATATCTTAGGGCTCCCACACATAAACACGATGCGATGTTGTATCGTGTTTATGTGTGGGAGCCCTAAGCGTTAGCATATATAAATGCCACCTCCCAGTGTATACGCACTTACACCTGTCATATTAAAAACGGCATCGTCGCTGATAATGACAGATAAATGACAGATATTTTTTTGTATTTTATCTACCTGTCATTTTACGTAAACAGATTCCTTACTCTTGTATAAATTTCATGTTGAGGTATTCTACGCAAAAGAAATCTTATCTTTAAACGGTAAAAAGTCATCTCAAGTGTTCTCATATGATATCTTGATAGAATGTGTTTCTGGGAGATTGGGATATTTATAAGAGCTCTTACACATTAGCGGTAGGACCGTAAATGCGGTTTGACCTTTGATATGAAACATTTATTTATTTATTTATTAAAGTTTGCCAACAGATTTACAACTTGTTTAAGCATCTAGTACAAAATACATTTGATCATTTAGAGATGTAGACCCAATTACAGGCAAACACAGCATGCGTATACATAATGCGAGTAAGCGCTCTGTATTATTTAATTACCATTAAAATAAACTTAAACGGAACCTAGTTTGAATTTATATATAGATTTAAAAAAGGAGGGAAATGACATATTAAAGATATCTATCAAAACGGTTTTAGATTTACAGATGTTGTTGTGCTCGCAACACATCTGGGGAAGCAAGCTGTTGTACCCCAAATTAGTTCTATAACATTAGGAGCTATCGGCTACTGTGGTTTGCGTTTTTCATATTACATACATACCTACATATCTCTCACGCTTGTTACCCATCAAGGAAGCCAGAGACCACTTTCCTTTTGCTACGATCCAAATACACTTCTTTCACTTCATCCACATTCATCAGTTGCCTTACACATGCATGTTGGCGTTGGCATTTCTTTAACAAGTCCTTGAAAATTTCTTTCGCAATACACGCAATGAATTGATTATTGGTGATTAATGAATGCAGATCAGCGAAAGGAGGGTGTTTGGGTGTAGAGTGGAGGGAAGTGGTCTCTGCCTACCCCGATGGGAGAGTGGTGTGACAGATATGTATGTATGTATGTAAAAACAATAAAGGCTGATTTACATTGAGTGAGTAACTGACGCGACAGTGCACTGACACGTCAGTGATCAATTTACACTATGGTAATACCAGGTCAGTTCAGTAACTGACGTCAGTTACTCACTCAATGTAAATGAGCCTTATTAACAATATAAGTTTATTATTTTACACAGAAATATTACAACATTGGCTCTCCTAAAGCTTGAGCCAAAATAATATTAGCTGTCCTAACTTAACAAATGACTGTCATACAAAATTCTAGTATATTTCTATATATAACCAGCTGCATTTTCCCTTATAATTAATCCTCGGTATCACAAATCCTTCCATTTAGTCCCTTACATCATAACAAAATTGACACAGTGTAGATATATCAGTATTTATGGCAGAGTTAAATAAAGAGGACCAGAATTTTGCTCAGAAATTATAAGCGATGCTTTTTTTGTACCTACTTACTATTTTTTGGTATTTAACAAGTTTATGAAGAAATGAGGCAAGGACATTGTCAAAACTTTATAAATTAAATAGCAACCATTGAGCACTTGATTTTTTCCCCAAATTCAATTTACCTGCCAATTTGTGATCATTCTTCTAGATTTAACATGTTTGTAACTGAAGAAAACGACGACGGAGGGAAGTGGTCTCAAGCCTACCCCGTCGGGAAGGGCGTGACAGATATGTTCATATGTATGTTGTAACTGAATTTACTGTTTCACCTGCTCTACATACATCCATTCCTCATAAAACAAAATAGCGTTCATCAAGGCCTCGCAATAAACACGGTCAACATGCCCATACGTTTGCTAAATCTCCAAATTAATTTGCCAAATGAAACGCTACAAAAACACCCGTGTTTTGACGTTGTGTATCGTAAATATGCCTTTGTTCATGTAGTTCTGTCATCATGTTGGCGTTTTTCTTTTGTTTTTTGAATGGAAGAAAATATTGAAGTGGTTTATAAAATACGCTTAATTTGATTAAATATTTATTTATTATAAAAATAAGAATATATCATAAATCAAAGTACTTATATCATAAATTACGCGGATCAAAACAGATTACAAGTACTTTTCAAGTTCTACTAAGAGGTGTGTTTGGATCGTAGCAAGTGGAAGGAAGTGCTCTCTGCCTACCCCAATGGGAGAGAAGCGTGACAGATATTGTATGTATGTACTAAATTTTAATTAGCGTGCCGCGGCATACATGGATGTCATTTGATCCCGCCCGTACTGTCTCCTGAAAAATTTGTCAGGTTGTAGTTACGCGGTATTGCAAATTGTAGATTAGCGGTTTTGCAGTATCACCGACGATATATATTTTTTTGTTTTATATTAAGTAAATGGGACACAACACAAATAAAATATAAAAAACCTTAATAATTTTACCAAAAAATCCTTCACACGTTAACCAACTTAAATAGACACACCTACCCATACATATAAAACCAGGTTAAGGGTCATGCATGTATATCTTTTATTCAGTTACAGCTCCCTAGCCGATGGCGTGAATTAAGGGCCGTCACGCATTCACCTGCTTTAATCACAAGCTCATCGTAGAACATGCATTTGGTGCTTTAATTAGGGATCCATAGGCGCGGCTTTTGTTTTCCTACGGGGTGTGATGAGGGTTCTGTATTCCTGGGATTTTGGTAGAGTATGTGGAGTGTATCAAAATAAGAGGCTTATGAAATTAAGGGTTTTGGAGAATCTTTAGGATTTTTGCGTAAGTGTCCAACTAGGTATATGTAACTTATGACATGAGTAATTTACGATGTAATCCTTTTGGCAAACCTATTAAATAAATTAACTGGATGGAAAGTAGTAAGTAGGTCTGATTAGTTATCATTGTTTTTATTTTAGTGGACAAAACTGGGCAA
This sequence comes from Anarsia innoxiella, assembly GCA_947563765.1. Taxonomy (NCBI): domain Eukaryota; kingdom Metazoa; phylum Arthropoda; class Insecta; order Lepidoptera; family Gelechiidae; genus Anarsia; species Anarsia innoxiella. The sequence goes on along the minus strand of OX387396.1, from coordinate 9,873,303 downwards.
GTATAGTTTTTCGGCTTACGAATTATTAATACTATCGTACAAAACTTTAAAAAATGAGCCATCAAACTTATAACTAATCCTTTCCTCGTAAAAAGTTAGAAAAAGACGCCACGATGTTTAATGGATTATTAATATGACTTACGTTTTAGACGGTGATAGGTAAGTAGTGTACATCTATGTGAAAAAATGGATAATAAAACTATTTAACGTTTCCAGCAACCAAAAATTTTGCACATTCTCATTATAAAACAAAACACGATCGGCTCCGAACTCGCGTCATCTGTTTCCCACAACTTTCGTCGCGCGGTCAGCTAACCGGCCAAAAATTATTATATTTCCGTAACAAGTACTTTATGATGCAAATGCGCGGTAAAACGTTGCACCGGAGTGATGGCGATGTTGGGAATTGTTGGCGATGGTTGGCGACATCTGAGGGCCGGTCAATGACCGCTCGAGCGTTTGGGGTGATGCTGGGGTTAAAATGCTGCTTTTTCTGAAGGTGACTAAAATATGACTATTTTGATTTATTCGATGGAAGCAGATCTGCTATTTCTCATTGGAGTATATAGGTATTACCGCTGAAATTAAACAGATTTAGTTACAAAACAATAATTCGTACGTTCGTAATGTTTATGTCGTTTTTGTAAGTTTATTCTACTGTTGTGTTACCTATTTTCTCTTTGATTTTGAGATTTCACTATTGACTGCGTTTGCAAGTAGTTTGCAATACTCAAATTATTGTTATAAGTATCTCCTGCTCTAACTTCATATCTGTTACGCCTCTTTCCCATCGGAGAAGACAGAGACCACGTTCCTCTTCCTTCGATCCAAACACACTTCTTTCCCTTATCCACATTGCCGTCATTTTTATTTCTGCGACATTTATCTACCTTGATGGCAGAGTAGCATTTTACAGCTCCAAAAAACAGTTTAATCCCAATATCAATTTATACCGCGCACCTAGCGGTCAGCGCGCAGGTGCGAATAATGCTGCAAATGACCCAACCCTGTTCGAATGACAAGTGACCTGACAGTATTTAGTGTAGCTTACGAATGAATAGATAACCGTCATTTGTTTTGTGACGTGGATATCTAGGATACTGGATGTAGATGCAGTGAACGCAGTGGTTGCTGCGTATTGAAACATGTAGTGGTTGTTGACGCGACCTAGAAGGCCAAGAAGACCTAGTAGGTACAAAGATTATTATAACAGTTTTCTACTGAGAGAAGTATCTTTTCTGTAGATATGACATGACAGCTTTCTGAAGAACATAATTAAAGGAAAGTTAGAAAGAAAAAGAAACCAAGGAAGGCCACGTATAATTAGAAAAGGAGCTAGTGAAGGAATGACACGGAGTCATGTAGGTACTTTAAAAAGGCATGATGACTAAAAAAATTTTGTCCATCACATAGATTATTTCAAAATATTCGACACGTATTTTTTCTTTTTTCTCTTATACTAAAAATGACAAAGATACACTGGGTTAAAGTTGCTCGTAACGTCACGCCTTAGTAGGTTTTTACCTAGGAGTGACGTCAATACCCCCCCACTCCGTAACTTTGATGCTCTGTATCTTTGTATTTATTTATGTATTTGACCAGGTAAAAAATGTGTTTCAAATATTTTTTGATAGCCTAAAAGATGGACTAATTATTTTTTGAATGTGGTCATCATCCCAATTAGACACGTGAAATGTACCTAGATACCTACTTATAATACTAGATGAAAAAGGTTCGGGACTTACTAAATACTTGACTGATATAACACTTGAAACGTACCTAGTTATATTCAAGATGTTATATAATCAAAATTCACACGAAAAAGAAGCATTTGCATGCAAAATGTGTAAAATTCATACTTAAAATGCATCTCGTTTTCTACTTCATATTTTGACGCCATGCTAATCTTGGAACCTAAGTGATATTTCTCTCCTTTTAATAATAAAACTGCATGCGATTCTGCATTTAGCGAGATTTTTATTACATTCTCTCTCGAAAAAGAACCTTATACATGTCCTGTAGAGTTTAAAATGCTATGTTGCGACAGGTAGGTAATGGTTACCGCACGTGCAATGAAATCAGAGTTTATTGTCATGATACGAACCAGAATGTAGTTAATTTAAACTGCCATTCGAGTGGTGGCAGTTATTTTAACTGTTCGACGGTTATTTGGTTTGATCGAAAAAGATTGGTATTCTGTTTAACTTTTGAATAAATAGTTTCAGTAGTTATCTACAGTGTACATTTAAAAAAATATTGGAAAGAAAACAAAGCTTACTATTACAATACTATTTTGAATACCGCAGACCGCGTAAAACAATAAGTATAAAAAATCTTTAAGCAGACAGGTAGAAGAAGACAGTAAATTTTAATTTATATATGTCGACGAGTCATCAGAAGTGGCGTTTAAGCTTTTAGTTAAAATAAGACAGTGGGCGTGTACTGAACAAACTGGCTTTATTGCGTAGTTTCCAATCACGTTATAAATTATCAAGATGTACGTGATGTCTTCCGATGTCTCGTCTTCATTGATATCCAAACAATAATCAAACAGAATCCATCAAACATGACAGCGACTCAAATATGAAAGCGCCAAAGTGACAACCAGTCAGAAACCAGCCAGTTCTTGCATTTTAGCAGTAAAGAGTTTGCAAATGGTTCCAAAATAGCCTTCATGAACGTAATCTCCGACATATATATAATTTTAATGTATTTTTATCTGCGGCGCGGAGACCAATTAAGTTTTATTATTAATACCTACTTCTTAATAATTGATTATGTATCTCAATAAAAGCTGTTAAGAGGTTTTTCACGTTCCGATCAAAAGGAGATTTTTCTTTCCGAATTCGGCATAGAGCCAAGAAATCTATTCGTCGAACAAAATAAACTTCCTTATACGATCATATTATTGAGTGAATTTCCTCAACTGGAAGCCATAAGAAACAGTTGTACCTTTTCTTAGTATTTTTTTCTAGATTTTTCTAGATAAATCTGCTTGCTGTTTAATAGTTCGGGCTTTGTAAATAATTTTTTTACCGTCTTTTGTTCACCATGTTTCCTTGCTATATTTTGGTCGTACAACTGGGTCACGAAGTAAGAAAAGCCAATAGCGATAGGATCTCGGCCGCCGTTGAAGCTACCGTGTTCAAATTGCGTATATAGCTTCATGTCCCTCAGCATTTCCTGCACCCATCATTGGGTGAGGGTCTGAGGATGACCAGCCAATAGCGATAGGATCTCGGCCGCCGTTGAAGCTACCGTGTTCAAATTGCGTATATAGCTTCATGTCCCTCAGCACTTCCTGCACCCATCATTGGGTGAGGGTCTGATGATGACCAGCCAATAGCGATAGGATCTCGGCCGCCGTTGAAGCTACCGTGTTCAAATTGCGTATATAGCTTAAGGTACCTCAGCATTTACTGCACACATCATTGGGTGAGGGTCTGAGGATGACCAGCCAATAGCGATAGGATCTCGGCCGCCGTTGAAGCTAGCGTGTTCAAATTGCGTTTATAGCTTCATGTCCCTCAGCATTTCCTGCACCCATCATTGGGTGAGGGTCTGATGATGACCAGCCAATAGCGATAGGATCTCGGCTGCCGTTGAAGCTACAGTGTTCAAATTGTTTATACAGGGTGTAACGGAAAGGGTTTATAAAGCGGAAAAGGGCATACTCTGTACATTATGTAGAAGTCTTCTAGCCGTATTTCATATCAAAATAAACACTTTTTTTTTTTAAATTTTTGATTAATTTTAATTTTAGAATGTAAACAAACGTGTCCCAACACTATTGAGGTCATTCGTCTAATCATATGGCACTGTACACTATCACTAGCCCCGCCCGTCTTTCTTCTCTCTTCATCATACGACAACCCCGCCCATCTTCCTTCTCTCTCCTTGCACAAAGCCATGCCGCGAACGAAGATAGAATATTGTTTGGCTCGATTGTAGCTCTTTTAAATATTATTATCTACACATAGTTAGTTATCTATATCAATTTTAAATTAGTGTTAGACCTCAATAATTCCTTTGTTATAGGTACGTTGACGTATGAGGCGATTGATGAATGTGGATGAAGCGAAAGAGGTTGGATCGCAGCAAGTGGAGGAAAGTTTACTTTGCCTAATCTACCTACATCAGCTACCTTAGCATGGCACTCCGTGACAAGACGTTGTCATGCGTTTGTCACGCTTACGTCTCTGTCTATAGTTTTAAATGTGATAAGGACAGCATACGTGAGATAATTGTCGCGGCACGCCGTGCTAAGCCCCCTGGTCTGATCTGTTGTCTCTCCAGATATCACCTAGGTCTACCGAGACTTACCTACACTTCCTAGATTAGTATACATACGTATAGCTTTATTTTATCGTGGGGAAATCCATTATGGATACCCTTCGTCTCGGAGAAAAACGAAGGGTTATGCCGGACTCCCACCGGCTAAAACCCCACGGTGTTCCTTCTCATACACCTAATATAACATCTCCAAATACACTAGTTCCTACATTTACTCATTTCAATAAAAACAGATCCGCCTGCGAAAATGTTTAAATCGTTAAATCGTAAAATAGCAGTCATATTTATTACGTACTTACTTTTATACCACTATCCATACAGTTACCTCAGCGGCGTCAGTCTGTCTGGCTGAGTCTGCGTAACTCTATCATAATACTGACCGAGTTTCAGATTGAATCGATTTGCTGGAAGATGCTAAATTGCATTATTTGTTAGTTGTAAAAATTTTGATTTCGTGACCTTATTTCCATTTTGGCAGTAAATAGTGGAAGTTCCTACTAGATACTACTAGGTAGGTTCCTACTAGGTACATTTCATGTCAACCATACCTTTTTTCCACAAAGTAGTTTTTAACGTACTTAAATTACCATTTCATGTTTATACATACTCGTAAGTACATAATATATATCCGTCACGCCTCTCTCCCATTGGGGTAGGCAGAGACCACTTCCTACCACTTGCTACGATCCAAACACACTTCTTTCGCTTTATCCACACTCATCAGTCGTCTCATACATGCCCATGTTTATATTTTTGTATGAAATGAATATCGACTTAGGATCACAAAAGCGAGTTTCATCATTAAGACTTTATTTGTCTATTTGTAAAAATTTTGAGTTTAATTTTAATTTTTGGGCTGTATTAAGAAAAACGTGGAAAAACCAAAATTGGTATATTCGGTCTTATCCCACCCCTACAGGAAAGAGCGTGCGTGACAGATCTTATACGAGGTACATCACCGAATACAAATAGGTACCAAAAACAAATGTATTTTCTAATACTGCAGAACAAATTCCCACTATCGCACGTAGAATTCTACAAGACAAACTTATCACAAAACATGTCAACGAAGTCCCGGAAGAGTTGCGGTACAACTATCCCGTCAGACTTGAGACAAACGTCTAGACCCAACTCTTTGTGCACTTTTATATTCAAATTGAAAACGTACGAGCTACTACATGTTAAGGATTTACTGTTTCATGGTGAAAGGACCGTGTGAATCTTTTTCTAAGTTATATTATCCATTTAACATCGTTCGTACTATCTTCTTCTAATGTTTGACAGTGATAGTGTCAGCTAATAGTTTTAATGGAGCTTAAGTACATACTAATGATTCTTTCTCCCATTGGTGGTTGACACATTTCAAGCGCTATGCATGTACCAATAATTGGCTACCTTTGACAAATAAAGATAGTTTGAGTTTATCAAAAGATTTCTCGTAGACACTTACCTCTAGTTATTTCATGACGTATTGCGGTGTAGCGCTGCAAACGCCTACGAGCTACAAAAGTGCTACGACGTCGCGTACTAGCTACGTTATACGTTTTTTTTTTGCTGATAATATTAAAGTAATGCTTTATAAAGTTTATTTTTAATCTGATAAAATAAAAAGGGGTTTTTTCGAAGATTCGTCACCTTTGGCCACTACAGGCAAGCCTTAACCATAAAGGTTTTATATTGGAGTGCCTGGTACTTAGGCTTCGCAAAAGTAACTTTTACTCCCAAAATATAACTTTCAGATGTCACATCTTCAAAAATCTGAATCTGGCTCCACCCACCCACACCTTTACTTACATAAACCGGTTTAAACCAGAAACTTCTACCACAAAACAAATGAATAATGAAGTAAAGGTAAATAAATTAATACACGTCGCCTCTTGTTAACGAGTTTTAAGTCATTGTTTATTAACAATACAGAATGCGGTTACGGAAAGGTATTGGGGGGTTAGGAGAGTAGCGGGGAGCGAGGGCTGAAGCTAAAACGTAGATCATTTGAAAAAAAATTTAGAGTTTATTTGCGTTGCGAAGGTCAATAAAGGTCTATCTTCACAGATCCAGGCTGTGGCCCGCCAGGAGGGAAAACAATACAAAAAAAAAAAATTTTTTTTTAAAAGATATTATATTTATATTTATTTATTTTTTTCCCTCCTGACATGCCACGGCTCGGTCACGTCCCGGGTACGCCCCGGATGTGTGCAGATATACCTTTAGGCAACATAAAAAACACATACATATCATACATATCTGTCACGCTTCTCTCCCATCGGGGTAAATAAAGACCACTTCCCTCCACTTGCTACGATCCAAACACACTTCTTTTGCTTCATCTTCATCATCTTCATCTTCAGATTCATCAGTCGCCTTATCACAAAAACAACACCAAAACTTCATGTTTGTCAAATATCTAACGAAAACGGCTAGGAATTAATATAACAAAAAAACAACTAGTCGAAACTAGTTTAAACAGTTTATTCAGAGGTCATTTTTATTTTTATTTAAGTCAGATAACAGTTTTAAGTCAGATAAGATAAGATAAGTCAGATAAGATAAGATAAGAGTTTTAAGTCAGATAACAATTTAAAGAGTCAGATAACAGTTTTATTTTAAGCTATTCACAATTGATGGAGCAATTAACAGAGTGGCGTAGACTCCACCGACAAGAGCGAAGCTCTTAAGTTTAATGATGATGATGACAATTGATGGATCCGATATTGTGACTTATAAAATTGTTCTTCTTATCTTATCTAGCCATCGCTGTCCCACTGCTGAGCAAAGGCCTTTCTCCTCTTCTTCCATGATTCCCTATCCTGGGCCGCCTCTGCCCAGACATCTAAGAAGGCGTCCAGCTCTTCTCGCCACCTTTTTCGTGGTCAGCCGCGAGTTCTTTTGGCTGTTGGTTGCCATTGGGTTGCTGTGATTGCCCAGAGATCATTCGGCATGCGGGAGACGTGACCGGCCCAATCGCACTTTAGTCTGGCAGCTGTTTTTACCACGTCAGCAATACGTGTCCTGGAGCGCAGTACTTATGGTGTTTCTTACTTTATCAAGAAACTAAATCAAAATTTAGTCTTTCCTCTCACTTCATAGCCCACAGTGTCGCATCAAGGGGTGACATACTGAATAAAACATTCCCCTGTTAACAGGGCAGGTGACAGGGAAATTGAGCTTTGACGGTAAACGCGGTATAACTGTTACATAACACACGCAACACTTTACTTGATACCTGTGATATACGCGTGATATAACAAATGAAGTTCCGAATTGAAGTTTGCGCATCATGACCCTGCGCAATACTGATCTTGACACTTACGCTGTATGTAAGTTTAAAGAAAGGAAGTGTCAAGTTCATTATTGTGGGTTATTATTTACAAAATAATAGTTCGTGATTGGTAGATGGGTGAAATTAATTAAGCAATAGATGAAAATCGTTAATGCATTAAATGTGGTTGTTTGGTATGATGGAATTTAGTATCAATAGTCGGATTTCAATCAAAATTATACTGAAGTGGTTGTTAATAATTAATAAATACTAAATTCTGTTGTTTGTTAACATATTGTGTTGAAATAATTGTCATTATTTGAGCTTGTTGTTTCATAAATGGCATCGAACATATTTGTATGGAGCCTGGTATAGTAAAATTTTCGGTATCAATTAGACTCAACATCCTCATTCGAGCTAGTATGGAGAAAAAAAAGTTGGCGGCCACTGATGAAACTTACGACAATCGATAGAGAAAAATATTATAAAGATAGTATTTTGGACAAATGTCGAAAGTGATCTACTTTCGGAGATTAGGTTGGAGATTAGCTCTTTCGGAGATTAGCTCTTTTTCCGTGCCGCGCTCCTAGCCGCGCTCAAACACAGACAGATGTCATTTTTTATGGCAACTAGCAACTACCACAGTACCTACGTACATTCTGCCAATGTCAAAGAATTTCCAAAAAGATTTTTAAACAAAAATAATCCGGATTATAACCTCTTTCCAAATTTTAATAGAAAAGAACCATAAACAATAAGAAAGTAGGTCCATTTATAAAAGATCGCCCTTTTCCTAGAACTGTGAGTCAGAAAAGGGTAGGAAACGAAGTAAATTATAAAGGGTGATTTAGTGCCTTGTGGCGCCTGAATCATGGTTACCCACTGATAATCTTATGGGAAATAATATTTGGTAAAAAAACCTTCTAAGAAAATATTGACTTTTTTAGTAGTTTAGTCGATTATAAAAAGTAAACTTCGTCATTTACAATCTTTGTTTTTCGACGGCCGAAAGAAACAAAATAAATTATGTTTCTTAATTATTTTAATATTAAAAACAATGTACATTTATCTTGATTTTCGACTGTTAACACGTTGTTAAAGACTCTTTATATTAATCAACATAAAGACATTATTCATAAATAGGTACATTAATTAAACTAGCTACGCTTTCCATCTATGTCATGCAATAATCACAAAAAACTTTAGTCACAGTGAACAAATGAAAGCATCTTTTTAAGTATCAATATGTAACACTTTAATTCAAAACCTGCAACTAAGTAATACCAGTCAGTACAAACGGTATCAAATAGTACCAAACTCCCGAGATATTTACAAAGTAACAAACAGCTTTAAAAGCGCTGAAACGCTTCAATACTCAAAGCGGTAAACTATTTGTGAGGCAGTTACAAGTACTTAATGGTTAGTGCAAGTTGTGACCAGACTGCGGGCTTGAGAGGGGGAAAGGGGAAGTTCAAAGGAGGGGGTAAAGTGACCAGACTATGTACTGGGTTGATTAAGATATTTAGGAAAGTATTCTATGTCCTTGTGGCGATTGGTAGAACTTATATTTGGAGTTACATGGTGATATGACTCTAGGCAACTGGATAATAGTAATGACTTAGAGCTACGCTTGTATACTAAGATGTTGGCCGCGCGATGATATGTGCGGACGTGATAGGCTACGTGATTGCTGATGCAGCGGAACCATATCGATGTAGGAATATTTTGACGCTCGCTGACTTAAAAATGAAAAGTGTTTTATTCAAAAATAGGCAAAATTCATTACACTTTTTTGATGCCACTTTTTTTTTATCTAAAACTACTGCCGGTTCACTACCCGTATAGCCGAGAGAAAGAAGACGCCAAGAAACCTTCGGCATATGGCCCTACGTTAAGTGCAATATATATTTTTTTTAAATCGAGACTCTTATATACAATTACATGTTGACTTAACTTGGTATCACAGTAATTTACATGAATATAGAACGAGTAGTTTGTTTTACATAAATTTTTAACTCTGCAGCATCCAAAATAAACCAAAAGATGTCCGCACATCCTATCCGCACATTCATATGTTGAAGTTTTTGTATTCATTAATCTACAAAACTATAATACTTAGGATATGCAAGCATAAGGACTCGTTAAGGCCCATCTCACCACTTACGGAAAAAAATATCTGGCAGATATTTTATGCCTGTCACTGTCTAAAACGTTTTAAGAAATATGCATAGGTTTATCTGTAAATTAAATGTTTATTTATTTATTTAACAGTTTATTGTAAGATGATAAGACATAGAGACAGAAAAAAAAGATAATTTATACCAAAGGTACAGCATATTTCTAAAAGAAATTTCTTCCTGCAGACCCCACAGAGAGAGAAGTAATGAAGAATAGAAATAGAATGTATATGTAGAATGTTATTGGTAAGTAACGAAATGGGCCCAATGTGTTGTAAAGTTTTATTAAAATCTGTTCAGTGGTTTTGCATGAAAGATTAACAAACGTCCTCACATACTTACATCGATCCATATCGGCACAAACATTGACTATTAATAGGTATTAGGTACTTCTTTATTCGGTCTCTTTTAATAAAATATACTCGGAATAAAATTCTCAGAAATTCTAACATAACTCGCATACTCTTTAAATTACTGAATCAAAAGCTGGTCGGTATTCGTGAAATATGAAATTCTTACAAAATGCAATTCCACGATGCAGCTCCACTCAAAGGAACTCATTTACAAGCCAATGGGACTTTGAATGAAACTTTCACTCTACGAATGAATTGGTGAAAGCTTGTTTATTTTATTTATATATTTATGTATTAACTAATTTACAGTTACTTTTTAATGGATTTACATTCCTTTATTTATACAGTCTAACAACATCGCTCTTGCAATTTCTTATATTGAAGTCTCTTTTGAAGCAAAGGACGTGACGAAAAAATATATATTTTATTAGTAAACGTTAAAAAGTTCATCATTACGAAGTAAAGTTGATTACAATAAAAAAAAGAAATCTAGTTACATGTAGCGAAACAATGCTTTTTTGAAATTTTTGAAACAAGTACCTACTTTTGTAATTATCAATTCAATAGTTTGAACTGGTAATCGCAAAAATACTCTATGAAACCGCGAACTACAATTCTTTTTTGAGTTTGCACCGAAAAACGGCATTCAAAATAACTCAATGGCAAAGGCTTAGCCATTTGATCACACTCAGTAAATTTAAGTGACAGATAAACCTTTGTCAGTGATAGGTATAAAATATCCCTAGGTATAAATTTTATCTGTAAGTCGTGAATTACCCTAAAAACTATCAATACCTAACTAATTTCCCCCTACTACACCTGTCTGCTCAAAAGATAGATGATTCAGTGTATACCTTATACGTATTATATCATATAACTGATATAACTTATGATACCTACCAGAGGTAAAAATGATTAATCGAGTGGAAGAGATAACGCGCACCGTGAGGTATCGACAGAAAAGCAGACTGCTATATAAATATTACATTTTTCAGGTGTGTGTGCTAGCTTGGAGTTTCTTTTGTATTTTATTGAAAAGCAGAGACTTAAATACTTTTTCTTCATATTTGGGAGCGTTTCTTGTCTGCAGGGTTCTCGCTGAACGAAGGAAGGAGAGAGTTCGGGCCGAAAATTGCGTTATTTAATTTAAATCATGTATTTTTTCACGCCAGCAAAGTCCAGTTATGAATATAACTAAGATATAATTTTCTGAATCTAATTTTTCATATTTCTTTGGTTACAGGTAAGATCCAGTGATACAAGAAACAAAATTCAGTACTTAATTAGTGATTTCCTCTGATTTGCACAAACAAAAAAGGTATTTTTAATATATATTTTTAAAGGAAAGTGGGCTTTGAGAATTAATTATCAATATTTACATAGGACAACAAATAACGAAAATTAAATAGGTACCTACCTACCTATTTTGGCTTTCATGAAAAATCTATTTATTTATCAACTCACCGATAAAAACTCTTTATAGGTGTTTTCTAGTAGACCCTTAACTATGAATATTAACACCACTTTAAGCATAAAAGGCCGAGAATCGTAGCAAGCACGCATATTTGCTTCTTCCATATGCAAATGGTTCCGGAAGCATACAGCGCCCAAACCTCTACGGTTACTTCCGGTCGAAGGACTTCCGGTCGGCGTACTTCCGGTATGAGCCTTTGTCTGAGATTTCAGAGGATTTCAGTCGGTTATGAATGAATTGGAAGGCGATGATGGGTTATGAAATGGGATTAAAATGGTAGCACAAAACGGAAACAACGTTTATCAAATGAAGTTAATTAAATAATTTCGTCTATAACATGTGAATATATATACTTATAGTAACAAAATATACAAAGAGATAAGGGAACTTGTTAAAGAAAAGCAAAGTCAGGATTACCAAATGACGTGAGTTTTGATTCGACTGATGAATGTGGATGACACGAAAGAAGTGTGTTTGGATCGGAGTGAGGGAGAGAGCAAGTGGAGCGAAGTGGGCTCTGTCTACGACGGTGGGAGAGAGGCGTGATGGATATGTAGGTATGTACAAAGAGATACACGAAGATCGTAGTAATTTAATTAGCATTTCAATTAACTATCTCTTTTCTACATAATTAGCATTTAAATTATCGATTTCTTTTCTTAAATCCAATCAACTATCTAACCCCTAAACTATCTACCCGATTTCCAATACAATTTAGCTCCAGACTTTTGTGTTACAAAGTTTCAATATGGCTTCAAATTGACAGCAACTAGGATCAAGCTGTGCATTGCATGGGGTGCATAAAAAATGGGAGAACGACACGACTATGAGGCGCCATGCGAAAAGGGTGCATTTTAGATCTTTTCCTGATTATTAAAATGTGTTTTGGTCGCTCAAGCGTGTAAGTAGGTATCTTATAAGATCTTTAGAAATATATTCTTACTGAGTACCTTTAAGGTACTTAAACCCTTAAATAAAAAAAAAATCTTATCTTTCAAGAAGTAAGTTAAAGAATTTGACAAAATATTAATAATTATTAATATATTTTTTATTATTAATTTATATTTTTGTTAAATGAAATTAATATGGATAAAGCGACAGAACTATGTTTGGATCGTAGCAAGGGAATTGGTCTCTGTCAACCCCAATGAAAACGGTGCGTAACAGATATGTATGTAGGTATGTATTTTTTTAATCTAATACATACACCTAAGCAAAGCGAAACTTTCTAGTCAGTATAAAAATATTGTATGTTTTATCTATTTAATATTTCATAGTACGACTTGCATGTACCTTTATTACAATCTTTGAGTATAGAATATATAATTAGGTGCCATACCATCTGGATCTGCGTGCCTGATCTAGCGCAAAATGGCTACCTTTTTGAATGGAATGTCTTATCGTTTGACAGGTTATCTACAAAGAAAACTATGAAAAACTTGCGCCAACCTTGGCACGCTGTCATAAACTCATTTGTATATGAAAAAAATATGTGGCACCTCTTAAGATTACAATCTATCTGTTTAATAAAAATCTATCGACAACTTATGATTTATGTGTAAACACGTATGAAACACTAACACGTTTGTAAATCAAGAGGGCATTGAAGGTCCTAAACGTCTAAGTATAATTCATAGTGTTGGTAGCACTTGGGTAGATTGGTCGCGGCGCCAACCAGGCGTCTTGCTTGTTTGTATTAAATTGGGGGACTATGATCGAAGTTGTGGGCTCACAGTTTAAGTTGTGGTGAAGATTGGTGGGTATTTTGTTGTTTTTTCTTATATTAATACTTATAGATTTATGAAAAACCATGGGAGAGGCTTTTGCCCAGCAGTGGGACGAAGCTAATGAAAACTATGCATATATACATTTGAGGCTGTGTTTGAGGTAAAAAGAAAAAAATCTTGTAAAAATGTTAAGTAAATATTTATTATGTTATGAATAATCACAATACAATTTTTGAAATGATGTGCACAAATAAAAATTATGTTGTTCTTTGTTTTTCTGACTTTAAATTCGCAGGTTTTTATATCATTTTTATTTTAGTTCGTTCACAAATACATTTTTCGAATAAACCAAATTCTTTGACAAATACTACAAAACGGATTTCTTACTTCAATAATTCCGTGATCCGACAGCGAAATGGCATGCACGGGGAAACAATGCGACATAAAAAGCAATAAAACGGTGCACTACGCTATAAAATGCAAGGTAAACCCATTATCAGTGCAGCCACGTGTGCACCGGAAATGCACCCGACGCCATTTTTCATCGGCCGGATGTGACGCCCTTGCGTCAGTTCGGTTTTAGCAGATATGGGCTAAAATATAGCTATGGGCAACAAAATATGACGCCTACTTTTTTCGAAAGGGTGATTCGGAAAAACAATGTTTGCATTCTCGAATAATATTGAATTGTTTTTTGGACGCCGGATATGAGAAAAAGCGAAAATAAAAAACAAACTACCTTTGACTATACCTATACATACATACATACATATCGCTGTGACGCCTCTCTCACTTCCTCACTATGAATAAACATAACGAAAGTATTAAAATATAAATGTAGTTAAGTTTTACCTAAGTATAATAGTCCTGAAGCGGACAAAATCCCTCAGGAAAGCTAAAATGCCGTTTTCCCGGAAGATATAACAGTAAACGCATTGTTAACAGACCTTTAGGATTTAAATTAGGAGACATTTTAGACGTCGTTTGTGGCTGCATGGTTACAGTGCTTCCGGCAATAGGTATTTGTTTAGTACCTATTTGGGGCTAGATAGGTTTTCTAGCAGTTATGTGCAGAGATAGGTATTTAGTACCTATTTGGACCTAGATAGATTTTCTAGTTTTTATTTGCAGAGGATATTCGAGAGAAAATAGTTTTGAGATAAGTAAAGAACCAGTTCATAAAAGATTTTCAGAATTTGTAGTCTCTGCCAACCCTGATGGGAGAGAGACATGATGGATATGTACTTGTGTATGTATATAGATTTTATTGAGCAGCGTTGCTTCACGTCAATTGTCAGTAGTGCCTCAATGGCGATATTATGTACCTTTTTTTTGTAACATCTCTCTTTCACCATCATCATCGTACCTATTTAAGAGCGTCTATGAAGTCTTCGCCACACCACAGTTTACTAAATAGTTACTAGCCACACCGCTCTATTCTCTGCTGTCTATTAACTTCTCGTATTATTCAAGATCTTCGCTTCCCGTATAATTTCAGAACAATCGAAATAGGATTCCAAGAAACAAGTCATAATATTCCATTGACATTCTGCCAAAAAATCTAACTGCCAAAGATGAATGAACTCACGACCTTGGCTCTAACGATTTGTTTTCTTCCATGATTTACGTCTGTTACGAGACTTTTGGGCGCCTTACAGCCATTTCCATTAGTATAATAGAAAAAAGCTAGATAAGAGATTTCCGTAAGGTCTATGTTTACTGAGAAAGAAATGTTTCTTTACTTGGTTAACCACTAATGAAAATTATAGATACATTTTCTCTGATGGTTGATTCTAGTGCAATTCCTTTTAATGGCTCAAAAATATTACAGTATATTGATCGCCAATATGGAAGCCTTTGTATCAGACAAGATTCTTTATATATGCATATTTTTATTAATTTAGTTTTAATTCCAAACTTTTTTATCTTTTAACGCAAAAGTTATTTTTTAAAATTTGATCTTAGCGACTTCTTGCAAGGTAAACGAAGAGTGAAGAGTAAGGCTAGTAGAATAGACAGTCGGCAATACTACTCGTACGTTACTAGCCAATACCTATTGAGATATTTTCACACAACAGGCCTTATTTAAACACTGTTTTTTCGGAAACAATTTAAAAAATCATTTTATGGTCTGTCTGAAACTATTATGTATGTATTTTAATATGTTCCTAGGTATTTACGCTTTATATATTATATATATAATTAAATTTTTCGCTATAAATAGCAAAGATTCTACAAAGCTTTCTAAAGTATACGTCCGTCTCGTCCGACCTTCACCCTGTTCGTTTACTCGAAGTTGTGTAGGTGTAAGCAAGACATGTGTAGCATAGACAGGGCAATATTGGGACTGCTTGCTGAAAATGTTTATATATTTATTTACGTTAAAAAAACTATGCTCGATATAAATTAGGTAACAGTAGCTAAATTACTAGAGGCTATTGGTACTCTAATTGATTTGAAAATGAAAGAATAACGTTTATCTACTAAAGGTATATCTACAAACATCCGGGCCGTATCCGAGACGTGTCAGGGAAAAAATATCATTCCATACATTTTCTATGGATTCGTTCACACACGTTTTCATGACGACGTATTTTTTCCCTCCTGACAGGCCACGGCCCGGTCACGTCCCGGACACGGCCCGGATCTCTGTAGATAGACCTTTTTTATCCATCCATATGTCTATTTATATTTATCCTATTTTGCAATTCAAACACTTTTCATCTCTTCTACTAAAATATGTTATTAAGTTGATGAAAAGAGAGATAGACCTAGAAACCAAATTTTATTACGAGAGTTAAAACAATTAATAAAATCTTTTCAATTTTAATATGCATTTTACTTGGTAAAGTTACATTTATTTATTTAATTCAAATTCAAAATGTTTATTAGCACACCATAGGTATTACAAAGTAGTTAATAATAAAAGTAATCCAGTACCATGTATGGACCCTGAATAGGGCACGGCTATGTAGCGCAGCTTCGTTATAATATAAACTTATATCTAGGTACACTAATGAGATCAAAGTTGAAAATTTATAACATTTAAGTTTTAACATTAATAATGTATTTATTGTATACTAGCTGTTGCCCGCGGCTTCGCACGCGTGGACTACAGGTAATATCACAGCGGGATAAAAATTAGGCTACATAAGTTATATTATCTTTTATTTTTAATAGTAGTAAAATATAACGGTAAATATTATCTAGCTAGTACTATAAAGACACTTGGGTTCTCCCTTTTCCTAAGTCTTAAAAGATTAAACCTACTTCGACTTACATTAAATTATTAAATAGTTAATTTTCTGAAAAACCGCATAAAAGTAGGTAGTTTAATTTACATAAGATAAAAGACGACGATATATGTTAAACACTTCTTAAAACCTTCTAAATATAACTAAAATACTTTTCTGAAAACCTCATGGAAATCGGTTTAGCTTAACGATATTAGGTATACAACATGCGTCAAACTGATAACCCTTCCCCTCCCCCAATTTTCATAGTCGGTTTACCTACTAAAACCTTCTCTTAAATGTAACAAATACTTTACTGGAAACCGAATGGAAATTGGTTTAGCCTATCGCTGTAAAATTGCGAACAATGTATGGACTTTTCCGTGATTTTGTGATTTTCAACAATGGTTTTTTAACTATCCCACGGGAACCCTTTAATACTCCGGAATAAAAATTGTCTAAGATGTTGACCAGGGATATGAGGTATTACCATGTAAAATTTCATTCAAATCCGTCCAGCCGTTTCGGAGATTAGCCCGTGCAAACAGACAAACAGACAGAGAAATAAGAAATTAAAAAAAAAAAATGTATTTTCCTTTTATTTACATCCCCCTGACTTCGTTTTAAGCATTTTTTTCATTTGTACAGACATTCGACCTCTACGATTTTATTATATGTATAGATTAGGTATTATGTTCTTAACTTTAAACTTTATTTATTGATAGTGTTTTTAGCAGCTTATTATTCTCTACTGCATTCCCTTTTCCTGTTTTTTCCTTACTTACATAGGTATGTTTGCCAGATTTTTTATTTTACTCATATGTCAGTAATCTAAAGTTTCAAAGTCTATGTGTTACATAACCGGCTGGCACGGTCTGTCGCCATCGCGTCTCCACTGAAGTAATAGTTCTCAGTATTATGTTTACTATAGCGATGAAATGCAGTTTCCAACTTGGAACCGTTTTGCTTTATGTATGCTGTAGTAAATGCATTTTATTTTATTTGCTGGCGGATTTTTGTGAATATTGTATTCTTATAGGAACTTACTTTTATTTAAAAGCATTTCAGCTGACTATTCTTGTTGAATTGTGAACGCAGCCCATTTGTCTGCCTGCCTGCCTTTGTTACTTGAGGCGCCACTTTGTATGAAATTACTCTCTCGTATTAAAAATGGCTGTCGTTGATTATGTGCTCCGTGTTTAATTTATATTTCCCTAGATAGGCTATATTTAGAACTTAATTAAAATACTAGTTTTCATTAATTCTAGGTGAATTAAAGGCCACACACCGGATGCGTATGCGTTGCGTAACGTAGACATAGACGCAAGCGGTGACAGTTCCATACATTACAACTCAGAGGTACGCATACGTCTACGCATACGCATCCGGTGTGTTTTGTCTTTAAATGTGTAGGTAGGTATGTATTTCATAATTAGTGATTGTACCGCCGAGCTTTTGATACGTAAAATTCTATTAAAACAAGAAGATAAAGATGGAAGATAAAGAAGATTAGATAAAATAATCAATATCGGTACATACATAGACTGCCAATAACATTCTTCTTTTTGGCTTCGATCTAATAGCGTGTAATTTACCTTGTACAAGAACAAGACTATTTATCTTAATATCTTTAAACATCTCAAACGCATACATGAAAGAGTCTAGCGCATGCAAAAAGATTTTCATAGCACAGAGTTTGTTCCTGTAATATCTGTTGCAAGTTAATCGAAAACGTCAGAACAACTTTACGTCCCACCACTCCCACTTTTACTACCAATAGCATCGCTACCATACACACTGGTCCACACTGGCCCCTTGTCTCCCTCAGCCTGTCAAAATTTTCACACCTAACCCTGCGAGGGAAATTATTTACGAGGAGCTTTGAAAATTAGTGGATACGTTTTGTTTTGTTAGTCATATTGATTTAACTAGAGCTGATTGATTGACTTTGTTGTAGATGGTCACCGTACCATTTGATGGTGTTTTGCTATACTTAGTCTAAACTTAGACTAAACCTAAACGTATTATAGACTTTTTTCACGAAATTAAAAGGCTGATAAATGTGACAACTTATCATACTTCTTAAAATTATAGGCAAATGTCAATGTTTGTGCCGATAGGTATGAGGATGTTTGTTACTTTCAACCAAAACAATTGAACTTAAATGAAATTTTATAGGTATAGGTCGCGCCACGTAAAAATAACTTTAGAAACAAATGAAAATCACGTGTTCGCGCATGGGTACACTTACGCTCGAAAGTACTAGGTCTATTTATCGTTTCATTCTTCTAAGAGTCTTTCGCACGCGGTTACGTATGTTGACTTATAGACTATACGTAGGGGATGATGATTCTGATTCCAAAGGTTATGAAAGTGACGACAATGATGATAATAAAATGGCCACTTTTGGCATCAACACCGCGACCTCATCTGGTTTTCGCGCCAACCATGAAGACTTAATGGAAGAACAATATGTTTTTTTTAAATTTTCGAATATTTTTTTACATTTTTACACATTTTACACTAAATCCAATATTGATTGGTAGTTGTGTATTTTTTTATTTATATTTCACCTTACTAATGCTACTAATAATATTTTTCTTTCCTTTGTGCGTAAGACTATGACTGTAATTAAACACTTTTGTGCGCGATGGTATTTTAAAACAAATATTAAACGTCAGACTCAAAAATCGTCTAATGCGCATCTGTCAACTAGGGTCCATTTTACGTGGCGCGACCTATACTGTACTAAACTTTGTAGATTAGAAATCAGTATATCATAATATAGGCTATATTATTAAAATTTATAGAACTATATTTCTTCCAATAAATGTTACAGGCAGCTTCTAATACCGATAATATTATTCCTGCAACAAGTTTACTACCTATTTAAAATGGCAACAGCATTAAAATACCACATCCTTTATTCTGCAATCGCAACGCACCACTGCGGAAACATTGATTGACATGTCGCCGATACAAGCCGTCTCTTTGTTCTCTCACTGCGTCGGTCCGACGAATGCTTTTTGTTCTACTTATAGTTATGGACGGAATAGAGGGAGTGTTTCGGTTATGTTTTGATGAAGTGGGTTGTGTTTTCTAGTCTGTATAAAACCGAATAAGATCTAAAAGGCTAACTATGAAAATGGTTGTTCCCATATGTTGTGACTTGTGACACATCTTATTTCACTACTTCATATATTCCCATAATAACTCAAAAGACCAGCATCTACGAATTCCTGTTCTTGAACGTAATCTATAGTGTTTCAACCGCATCTCGTGTACTAAATCACAACCCCTCTGTTTTGGCGTTGGCAGATAAAAATAACGGCCGGTACTTCAAAAACTTGCAAACTTTCGCTAATATTCTTGAAATATTTTTAAGATAGTGTGATAAATGGTGTTGTGTTGGGTTATGGGTGTGTTTTGATATATTAGATGACAAGGCATCTACTACATAAGTACACACATAATTTCTTTTAGAAATATGTTGTACCTTTTGTATAACTTCTCCTTTTTTCTGTCTCTATGTACTATCATCTTACAATAAATTTCACCCCTTTCTTTCATCGGAGTAGGCAGATACTACTTCCTTCTACTTTCTATGATCCAAACATACTTCTTTCGCTTCATTTGCATTCATCAGTCGCATTTAGGGAAGACCGTCATACTTAGGTACTCGAACATGCACGTCGGTTAGAGCTCTTGACATATCTCGATCAAATTGGAGACTTGTTAAAGAAATACATTTAGAAAAAGGTTTTCATAGAGTTAAGTTCCCTTTTTAAATCATTCTTCTTAAAGACGTTTATAATTTTAAATAATACCTATGCTTTGTTAGGAATTATTGAATGTGAGTAGATTGTAGGAAGTGAGTAAGGTCAAATCTAGGTCTTTTTTGTTTTAGTAAACTTGTTTGAAGCTTATAATTACATAATTGTATAATAGTTTTTAATTGCTGCAATGATCATCTATTTCCACAGCAAAAAAAGTCAAAGTTGCATAAACTGCACAAAATATGATTTGAAAATATCGCCGTTCAAATAAATATACGAATTTTATCCAACCACATCTCATAGTCGAGATAACTTGGCAAACAGAATTTCCCTCAAAAATGCCGACTTTTCACTGGACTAGGGTCGTATTTTTGCTAAATATTCGCGAATTTAAATAATTTATACATGAGTGGAGGTCGTTTGGTCGTCTAGACGCTGATTTTTGGCAAAGTCAAGGCTACTACAGTGCGTTGCTGGCTTGGCAAATTAATTTCATAACAGATAGCACTATTTTATGAAAGTATAACAACACAATAGGCCGTACGTGAATGCAGCTATGGTAGATTTTCTTTTGTTTTTTTAAATATTCCTTGCGTCGGTTCAGATACAACGGAAGATGCGTCGTATATTGCATCTTTCGTACAATGCTAAAACAGACAAATATATAGAAAGTTCTAAAGGATTCATTATAATTTGGTCATTCATTGTTGCGTGAAATTGCAACAAACATCTCACACCATCTATCCATCCGATGTGCCGATGGCATAAATATTTATGATAGTAAAGATAAATGCCCTTAAACATTATGGTAATGTGTAGTTTTGCTAAGTTCCTACGGATCAGTGCAAACGAGCCCCCGACCACAGCCACCGATGGCCAGCGACAGCGACCTAACACGCTTTTTCTTATGAATTGTATGGCGGCGCCGCATAAGTGTAGCCGGTGGCGGCGACTCGTTACAGTAGTGCTCGCTCACACGCACGCTCGCTCGATACTTGCTCGATTCCGACATTGTGACGGTAGCGCGCGACAGCCACTTTCTGTGGCCCGTTTGCGCCGACACTAACTCGCTCTATGTAGTTGTAGTACTAACTTGCTTTATCCTCTCCAAAACATAAATCTGTATCAAATTGTTACCAAAACTTAAATCCTCAGCTTAGGCCGTGTTTGTCACTTCATTGTACCCCAAACTTGAACACCCACAATAGATTTAACATTATCAATTAATTCCGAATAGGTAATGCCTTGCCATTATGATACAGGGTATAGCTGAAATAAGCAGAAAAGTGATATTACTTGTGATATTATCTATGAAGCGGTAGTGGTTTTCGTTTTAAAATGTAACGTTCATATAGGTACTCGTAGTGTTCCAATTTAGAATAAATATGGAATGTTAAAATAATAATAACAAAATTGACAATCAATCCGTCATACGTGTGGTAAATTATAGTATAAAGTCGTAAGATTTTTGCTGGCTCGATTTTCGGTCTTTCCCTGTATCTTGGGAAATGTTAGGTTAGTTTCACTTAAACTTTGTTTAACTTGGTACACCTTAGTCAAGCTTATCGTAACCTGCACCTCACTCCTCACAGCGGTAAGAGCAATTTTATAACAAAGTTGTGAAGATTGATCTTCAGTACTCTCAATTGAGAATTACAATTTATACCTATAACTGATACTTGGATTTGGTTTCACCGTGTATATGAAAACGAACAAGTTTTAACCAAGGGTCTTAGAGATCCCCTCGAAGGGTTACATTTAAATTTAACTCACATTCGAATGAAGAGGTATTTAATCGACTGTGATTTATTCATTACGATGTATGAGTTGAGGAGAAAAATTGAAATTTTGTTAATGTAAGCCCTTTGAGATTTAGGTAGGTAAAAAAAAAAATATTGTAGATTGTAGACGTATGATATTAAAATAAATTATTTCAAAAAGTAACAATGTAGATTCCTCCAGAACAAAACAAACACATAAGAAACTGGAAACTTGACCTAAAACTACAATAGATAATTTTATCTAAACATTCAACAATATCATTGTGGTCAACATTTTAAAAATGATAAATAAAACTATGTCAAAATCACAAATTCATTATCGCAGTAGTCTAATATTATGCTAGCTGCACCCACATTTATCTATTACCAATTTATCGTCATTTTATAGAAAAATTAAAAACTATGTCATCAATAATACAAAAACTTTATTATAAAACCACCAGGTAAATGGGGCACTGATTTTAAAGAGCACTATAATGTTAAGTAATAACAATCATTTTGTAGAGTTACACCGATATGAATCAACACGAAAGAGTAATCAAATAGTCATTTTATTAAAAAATAATGTGTAACTGTATTTGTTTTACACGAGAAGATAAAAATATACAGGTATTTTATGTAGCATTGATTTTATACTCAACATAGAGACTTAACATTAATAAAAGTTTATCTTAAGAAAGTATTGATCAACTAAGGAATATTGACGAAATATACCACAAAACACAAAGATGTTTGATTATAAAGTAAAGGTTTATCTACACAGATCCGGGCCGTGCCCGGGACGTGTCCTGGACGTGGCCCGGAGGGACAACAATACGTCGTCATGGCAACCGGACACATTATCATGACGTCGTATTGTTTTCCCTCGTGACGGGCCACGGCCCGGACACGTCGCGGACACGGCTCGGATCTGTGTAGATAAATCTTAAATACCTACCTAATATGTAGGTAGATATATTACATTTAGCCTCAGCACATAAGAGTCTTCATAAACGTTAGCTTAGGGTACTCTACTCTGCTAAAGTTACTATAAAACTTTACCGACCAAAAAACAAATTTGTGAACATCAAAACTCATTTAAACTTAATCTAATTAATCATGACACGTCACCAAACTGAACTAAACTATTTTAATAGCTGTTTTAAATATTAAGGGCCTTAATAGTCAATAAAGTGATAATTACAGAGGGGATACCGATGATCCATCATCATTAAGTAAAATTGAATGCCTTATTTTAGGGGAATGAACCTTTATTATACTTTTAAGAGTTCAAATCTGCTGTTTCATGTTTGTTTTTGAAGAGTGACAAGGTCAAAAGATTAGCTAAATGGGGTTTTGAAATCATCGGAGTAAAAAGAAGATATTTCTCATGCATACATACATACATATCCGTCACGCCTCTTTCCCATTGGCGTAGGCAGAGACCACATCCAACTCCACTTCCACTTTTTTTCTGCCTTTCTTTTCTTTCGATATTTCTCGAATAAACAAAAACCAACTGAGTGCTGGCATTTTGGAATATGGCTTTTTCGGTTTATACCCTTTCTGTAATATCCTGTATTCTAAAAATAAATTTATAGTTACTCATAAATCTCTTTGCTAGAAAAAATCACCGAGAAAATTTTTCAAAGTAGGATTTTGACCAAAATGTACTCCACTTTCTCTCTTTTGTGTCACGGAAAGAAACTTATAACTTTATATTCTTTCGTGGCATCAATTTATCGATTTACTTCAATCCATTTAATAATTGCCATCAAATAAATATCAGCATCTATATCAACCTTTATCACAACACCACAAAAACCAAAATCCGACTTTCCAGCAACTAAATGATTCTATTTAAAACTCCCAGCATATGCGTGGTCACGCTCATTTCAATCACCCTTATCTTCACAGTCCGGAGTCGAACCTAGACCCTATCGCTGTGGAACAGGCTGAAAGTCGATAGCATCACAACTTACGACTTATGTGTCGAAGTCTAAGCACGTAAAAGTGTAGATATCGATAGTGTTTTGTTTGTGGTTTAGGGTTTCCACAGGGATGTGTATTGGGTACTTTGCAATACAATGTGGTTGACTTGTATTTTGATGTATTTAAAAAAAAATTTAGAATGTATTATTATTCTCTTCGTCATTTAATGGGAACATTACTTTGATTTTGCATAAAGTTTCATACTTATAAAAAAAAATAAAAGATGATGATCTCGAATGAATATTATGTGCTTATTTTATCACAATTGAAATGTTATAATCAGGGATGTTAGGGAGCTCCGTAACCGTAACCGAAACTATCGGATATCCGATATAAAAAATCATCCGTAACCGTAACCGAATCCGAAATAAAAGTTTCGCATAGTATCGGATAGGGGTGGAGCCTAATTGAGACACGTTATTTGTATTTTACTTTTGAAATTCCTTAAAAAAATTAATATCCGTAACCGAAACTAACGGATAATCCGAAATAATTTATTATTCGTATCCGTAACCGTATCCGGTATAATAATCATTCCTAAATCCGTATCCAATCCGTAACCGAAATTTCATATCCATAACATCCCTAGTTATAATAGCGCTTAAGAAAAATAACATATTTTGGATTTTAAAATTAAAACTAACGTGCTCGAATACATTGCTACATTTTTTTTGTTCCACAAAAGTATATCAAAGCATAATCTTGTTCACTATACTATGATGATTGTGCTATGATGGTAGTTCTTTTTAATAAACATAATTAACATACAAACATAATTTTTAATAAAAACGTTACATATGAAATAAAGTACTTATTTCCATGGTTCCTGCATCAGTTAATCTTTGTTTGGTACTTGAGAGTTGAGATTAGTATGATGAATTTAAATAATCTAGCTTAGATAAAGATCAGAAAAATCTGACGCACGTAGACAATTTCAAGTGGGTATTGACTTCTGAATCTCATTTATGTAAGTGCACGAGATAAAGTTTGATATGACAATAAAGTTTTCTGAACAGCATATCTCGTTTATTATAAAGTTATTGATAGTAAATAATCTGCTTAACAATGAAAGCGATAAGCAATAATGTAAACAATGACCATTTAAATATGTGATAGGTGACATAATGGTGTCTATACACCAATGCCGGCGGCTTTCATCTGCTAAAAATGTCATCGAAAATGTTTGAAAATGACGGAAGCCGCCGGGTCAGCGGCATTGATGTGTAGACAGCATTGGAGGAAAAATATTTTTTTAAAGTAATAAAAATGTTATTGCTTTTTATAAAATCTGTTGTGGATCTAGTTAATTCACATGTTAAACATGAATCATTTCTAACTACAGATTTATCTATCTTAAATGTGACAGATAAGCATCGTACCTACAAGGTCTGCTATACTAAAGCGTCTACCTCAGTTGAAAATGGATTGTCGTAAGAAAACATTGTGTTCCAACTGAAATTGTAAAACAAAAGAATGTCGAGAGAATCGAACGAAATGAGTTCAATGGAGAGACTTGTCAACAAACTGAAAAGATATGCTCGAAACATGTGCAGCGCTAAAACGTTGAAGAGGAAATTACCAATTCTGAATTGGATTCCAAGTTACACATTGGCCATTTTCCTTCAAGATGCTATAGCTGGTATTACAGTGGGACTGACAGCGATACCCCAAGGAATGGCTTATGCTACTGTTGCTGGTCTTCCTCCAGAATATGGACTCTACTCTGGACTAACCGGCGGTTTCATATACATGATCTTCGGTGGCTGTAAAGAAGCATCAATTGGACCTACAGCAATCATGTCAGCACTTGTCGCAAGATATATTTCCGGATACAACGTTGATTTTGCTATTCTAGCAGCGTTCTTAGCTGGGATTATAGAATTGATAATGGGAATCTTTCACCTTGGATTCTTGGTGCAGTACATATCAAAACCAGTGATCAGTGGATTTACGAACGCAGCTGCTTGCCAAATTATATTTTCACAAGTGAAATCGCTCTTAGGACATTCTGGACCTTCAGGAAATTATGTTTACGAATCAGCTATAAGTCTTGTCAATAATATCGGAACTCTAAATGTTTGGGATACTACTTTAGGTGTATTAACTATCATTACAATAATTCTTATGCAAAAACTTGGTCAAGGGTGTAACAAGCCTAGCTCTTTGTGTCAGAAAATAAGATGGTATGTTTCATTATCAAGAAACGCTTTTGTTGTTTTTGTAGGTTTAGTTTTAGCGTATATTTTTAAAATTACTAGCAATGGTGAACCATTGACTGTAATTGGTAATATTACTTATGGCTTACCAAAATTCCAGATGCCTCCTTTGGCAACTTTTGTAAATAATGAAACGTATACGTTTGTTGATATGGTTCAGGCTTTAGGTGCTGAGTCCTTGACAGTTCCTTTGATATCGATTCTTGAGATTGTAGCTATTTCCAGCGCGTTTTCTGGTGGCGCTACCATAGACGCTTCACAAGAAATGATTGCTTTAGGCCTTTGTAATATTATAGGTTCTTTTACCAGTAGTATGCCGATAACTAGTTCTTTTTCTAGAGGAGCTTTAAACCGAGCTTCTGGTGCCCAAACTCCTGCAGGAGGCATATTTACCGGGTTTCTTATTATATTATCTTTAAGTTTATTGACTTCCACTTTTTATTTCATACCGAAAACAACGTTAGCTGCCATGATAATAATGGCAATGTTTTCTATGATAAACTATACAATTTTTGGCAAATTATGGAGGGAAAGTAAAGGAGAATTGTTCGTAGTTGTACTAACTATGGTATTATGTTTATCTGTAGGATTGGAATATGGCATTCTGATTGGAGTTTTCGTTCAAGCGTTAATGCTTTTATATAGCAACTCTAAACCTAGTGTTGAAGTGACTGTCTGCGGTGAGAAGGGAGATATAATTTTAGTGCAATTATCTGACAATTTGTCGTACTGCGCAGCTGAGCACGTTCGTCGTGCAATACTGAGAGCTTCTAACATTGCAAAAGATAATTCGTTAGTCGCAATTGACGGATCCAATCTTAGATGCATAGATTTTACAATAGCATCTAATTTGATGTCAGTATTCAAAGATCTAGAGAAAAAAGATTGTCATGTTCTATTTTCGAACTTTAATTCTAACGTTAAAAGTATGTGTGTAAATGTTTGTCCGGAATCCGAAATTAAATTTGTAAACGTGTCAAATGTTGCTGATTTTATAAATACAGCTGTGGCATCAAAAAGTAAGAGTATTTCGATAACTTGTTTTTGATTATATTTGAAGAAACCTATTATTATAGTTATCCAGTTATAGCCATAGGTAGTTATTAAGTTAATTTTATATTGATCTGAGAATCCAGTATGTAAGTTTTACCCATTTTATACCTTTCTATCTAATATAGTATTTTTAAGTCATTTTGACATAACTTTTTAATCATAAAGTAATAATTTGTTATCTTTTAAAAAATAATATATTCCTAAAAATGTTTGTTTTTTTTCTGTTAAATAATTTCCAACTTGATATTTATTCAAAACACGCTCACTGATGTTCCATTAATTTAATACAACAACGGTATCCGATACATAGTCTATTAACCCGTCAAACACGTTTTGCTTCGCAAGCGGCGAAAGTGATTGCATAATTTTTTGCTTATTTGAAAAGGAAATCCATCATCATTTATATCATTCCATGTCACCTGTTACATAATTACCTATAGAAGATACAATTAGGTGTTAAGCAATTGAAGCATCTTGACATTTACGAGTATCCGATAAGATTAACAAATAACCTTCGCGTCACGTGTCTAGCTTTGATTTGTGAGAGGGCCTCGATCAGTGTTGGGAAACCCATTCACGACTTAGGACGTTTGCGTAAAGATTACCGGCAAAAACATTATTAACAAACAAGTTTTGTATTCAAAATGGTGTTGGCTAATCCTATTAGTGAAAACAGCAAAATTCGGAAGAGAATGAAGACGTTGACTCAAAGAACTTTCAGTGTTAAGACAGTGAAGAAGCGACTGCCGATAACAGAATGGTTACCGAAATACAACCTCACGTTTTTAATTCAAGATATCATTGCTGGAATCACAGTTGGATTGACAGCTATACCGCAAGGAATCGCATATGCAGTTGTAGCCGGATTATCACCTGAATATGGATTATATTCCGGATTGTTGGGCGGATTCGTTTACTTAATCTTCGGAAGCTGTAAAGACGTTACCATCGGCCCAACAGCAATTATGTCTGCTTTAACAGCGAAGTATGTGTCAGGATATTCAGCGGATTTTGCGGTTCTAGCTGCTTTCTTATCCGGTCTTGTGGTTTTAGCAATGGGAATTCTTCAACTTGGATTTTTAGTGGAGTTTATATCACAACCAGTTATAACCGGATTCACAACAGCAGCTGCCATTCAAATAGCATCTGCTCAGTTAAAATCTCTTTTCGGCCTCGATGGAAAATCTGGAAACTTTTTCTCAGAATCTGTTGTTAACTTCGTGAATAATATAAACACTATTAAACTATGGGACTCTATACTTGGTGTTAGTACAATCATTATTTTATTGCTATTAAAGACTTTAGGACAAGGATGTGGTCGTACTGATGGCTTAGTGAAACAAATTCGATGGTTTGTATCCCTCGCCAGAAATGCTGTCGTTGTTTTCCTAGGTATTATTATTGCTTATGTTTTGAAAGTAACTCAAGATCATGAGCCTTTGACATTGATTGGTGATATCGGCAGTGGATTACCAGCAATAAAACTCCCTCCATTTTCAACTGTGGTTGGCAACGAGACGTATTCTTTTAGTGACATGGCATCAGTTCTCGGACCACAATCAATAGTGTTACCTTTAGTAGCTATATTAGAATCTGTTGCAATTGCAAAAGCTTTTGCTGGAGGTGTTCCTGTAGATGCTACTCAAGAAATGTTAGCTATTGGATTTTGTAATATATTTGGTTCTTTTGTAAGTAGTATGCCGATCACTGGATCTTTTACCAGAACTGCCATTAATCATGCTTCTGGGGTAGCTACTACTGCAGGAGGCGTCTTTACTGGTATCCTTGTTATCTTAGCTCTTAGTTTATTAACATCGACGTTCTATTTCATACCTAAACCAACTCTAGCTGGACTTATAATAGCAGCTATGTTTTCTATGATAGAATATAAAATTTTCTTCAGATTATGGAGAGATAGTAAAAAAGAACTTGTTGTTATTTTGATTACGATTGGCATTTGTCTTGGAGTTGGTTTAGAATATGGAATAGTGATTGGTATACTAAGTGAAGCTGCAATGCTGTTGTTTACAACATCAAGGCCGCCTATTGATGCAGAAATCATTAAAACTAATCAAGGAGATATTATTATTGTGCCTTTATATGATTCTGTAGCTTATTGTGCTGCTGAGCATATTAGACGAGCAATTTTAAAAGCATCTAGACAAGCTTGTAATAATTCTTTGATTGTCATAGATGGTACTAACCTAAGAACTATAGATACAACAGTAGCTTCAAATCTTATGTCAGTTATAGATGATGTAGAAAAAAACAAACTCCAAATTCAATTTTTGAATTTTAGAATTAATATAATTAATATGTGTTTAGGTTTAAGGCCAAATGCAGTTGAAAAGTTTGTTGTTGCTTCCAATCCGGCTGATTTAGTAAGTCCAAAGGCTATTTCTGTACAACTGTAAGTTAGTTTCTTAAACAATTTCCTCCAGTTTGTTGCAAGATACAGTCTACATTAGTTCCGGTTGTCGGTAGCAGCATGTTTGTCTTGGTGCTGTCTGCATAACATGCTTAGAAGTTAGTTCACACTGCTGGGGAGTATAGTTTTATAAGTACGTGTGGCTTGTGTTGTGAACCGATAGGTTATTTGCGAGCTGTAGCCCTTGTCTGCTAATTTAAAATAGCCTCAGTTGTGTTCTCGGTCAATATTGACTCAATGGCAATTTTTGACACATTCGGTATCCTGCTAAACAATGGCTGACACGAAGGCTGACACAGATTCCGACCAAATCTGTCAAAAAATGCCATTGATACTCTGCCGACACACAAGTGAGATTATTGTAAATTAGTAGATTTGGGCCCTTGGTTTACACTGCTGGGGAGTATCGTTTTGTACCTTGGCAGTCTTTGCGGTGTGAACCCGAAGGCCAGTCACTGGCAGTGGTGTCTGAGCTTTACGCTAGTAGATACAGCTAGCTTAGCATCGCACTCCGTGACAAGACGTTGTCATGCGTTTGTCACGCTTACGTCTCTGTCTATAGTTTTAAATGTGATAAGGACAGCATACGTGAGATAATTGTCGCGGCACGCCGTGCTAAGCCCCCAGGTTTAATTATGTTGTTAGTTCTTTTTTAATGCACGACCTATGTTATTTAGGCATCCTAAAAAGATTTAAAAACTAAAGAAACATTAAAAAATAAAGAAAATAAATAAAGTGAAACCTGTTTTAAAAAATAATCCATATTTTTTTAGTAATAAAAGACAAATTAATGTGTTTGCTGTATTAATATCATTAGAATCAACTCATTTTTTCCTAACCGAACTAAAAATATAATTATTGAAACCAAGAAGAATGTTTCTTTTTTATTCATTTACCTACCTATGTGTGTAACCTCAAAACTCAGTCGTGGAACGGATTTTACAAATTATTTTTGTATTCAATCCAGAATGTTCAAGTCAAAAACATTGCTCAAGCTGTTAACTATCATCTGGCCCCTAAGTCTGCTAATTTTTAAGTTTAAGTGCTGCCAGTTGTGTGGCGGCCATGTTTGACACATTTTGATATTCTGCTAAACAATGGCTTACACTGATTGTGACATTGACACTCTCATTGACACTCTGCCGACACACAACTGAGGATATTGTAAATTTTCAAACTTGGGCTCTTATAGTCTTTTGTAAAGAATTTCCATTTCTACACCTATCATCTATTTGTTAACATAAACTGGACCTACCTATTTTTGACGTAACCATCGTATGTAGACTTGGAAATGACACGTCAAATCACGTGGAAAGAATGGTTGAATGAACACCGTTGTCATGCAGCCAGTGTAACTAGACCTCCCTTTTCAGTCTCGTCTCCATTATCTTCAATAAAATAGAGTATCCATAATATAAAGTACCCGTTTTGCGTGTCGGCACAAACGGGCCACCGACGCCGACGGTCGCTGTCGCGCGCTACCGCCACAATGTCAGAAGCGAGCAAGTTTCGAGAGCGAGCGTGCGAGTGAGTGAGCGAGCACTACTGTAGCGAGTCGTGTGCGGTTCCGTCATACAAAGCGTGTTAGGTCACCGTCGCTGCCCACCGGTGGCTGTGGTCGGTGGCTCGTTTGCGCTGAGCCAAAATTTCAAGTTGCGGAAATATGAACTGTGTGTTTATACAAATCGTAAAACATTATTTGAAAAGTATCCAACAGTAGGTATTTCTCGCTTGATTCTTTTCTAAGGAAAACTACTTGCGAATCCAGCGTAACCTTTAAAAAATAACTGTCCTACTAAATCCAGATTATTTGAATTGAATTGAAAATACAGGTTTTAGATTAATCGCGTAAAAATGAAAAATAAACTTGAAGTCAATTTTGTATCTTCAGTAGGTACTTACATCTACCTATTCTAATACGAATTAACCTATTTTTAAATACAAATATCCATTTAACATGACAACCACGCCTTCAAGCCCTTAAACTGTTCTCACGTGTACCTACTGCTCCCACTTCATTGTCCGCTCTCTATCGTAGGACGTTTCATATTTTCAGAGGTCTCAGTTAGCTGGTTGGCTGCATTGAAGCCTCCCTAGGACCTTTTTTGTGTAAAATTTCAAGCTTCTGAATAGAAATAGTTTCCAGTTGATTACCTCCAGCGTTAGGTACCTGATTTGTGAAAGGGACGTGTCATGTGCGTAGATTTCCTTTTCATTGAATGAATAATAATACCTATGTATTATACTATGACAAATAGTGTAAGCTTTCGATTTTTTGCAATAAGTATTTTTTTCTCTTCATAGTTGTGTAAAATATTCAGCTGTTGGAAATACATCCATCATTTGTTTTATTTTGTATTCTTTTGTCCGTTCGATTTTCAAATATTTTTTTGTTTTACGATATTATGATTATGGCACGCAGAAAACAAAGAACGTGTCTTGCGATTTCGAAAGTTAGGTGTATTGGAAGCTAATTTCTGAACTTCAAATATGTGTAATAATTTAATGTTCGCATAATCTGTGCTGTAAATTATGAAGATATGATAAAAAAAAACAATAAAAACAATTTTGAACCAAATTCTAATGAATTTATCTTTTCTTTCATACTTTACTGCTTTTTATGAAACCTACTTCGTAAACGTCTTAATAAACATCAAATTGAAATTATCAACACAAAATTGTTTCACTAAAAGCAGCTTCACGCAAAACTACTTCTTGCAAAACTACTTAATGATAAAATGTAAGTGTTTATGCAGCTATTATCAACAGTGTTGCCCTACTAAAGATATAATGACTTCTACTTATTACCTTGTTTGCCCGTTTAAAATGTCATAAACTAAAACTTTCTCATTAATCTCCACTTCAGTTTGAACGCCTATTTAATGGAGGTCATATCAAAAACAAACCCCGAACGTATTAACATCAACACTACCTGATACCTTTCAAAATTCTACCAACTTAACAACACCGTTCATTCTTTCTTGGGTCAACTATATTAGGTTCACTTTTGTTGAAATTCACTGCAAATATGATGTAGAAATTTCGAGTGTTCGTGACAAAGTAACACAGCTGTCTTATTTTCCTTATTTCGTTCCGAGTAAGGTTGACATTGGATGTTTTTGACTGTAAGGTGTAGTTTAGTGAGTTTTGGGTGTAGCCCTCGTCAAGTAAGTCTGTAGCAGACAGAGGTAATGAAATACCTAGCAAATGAGGCATGCATAGTTGCCAATAGCAACCTTTCACGTCACTCAGATATGGGTTCCGTGTACCTTTACAAATTGTTCTAGTGTCGTATTGATTAGTGTGACTGCAACACATAACAAATTACTCGAGACTCGATTCGCAAGAACGCGTTTAGAATGTAAGTTTCTAGTAAAATATTGTGAGTTCTACCTGTGGATTGTTGGTAATAATAATTGCGTAGTGGCGTCACTCAATGTTATGACTAGTGATTTGCTATTATTCTGGCTTCTATTACAATAGTGTAATGTTTTAAAATAAAATATTAAAGCCCGTTATTCAAAATCGATTTGTATTCGTAATTCAAATAGGCTCGATTTCATAACAGTCAATGTTTTTTTTTGTAACATTTTACTTTCTTTGTTTAAATCGGATTTGTAACAGAATTTTTAATGCATACTTTATTATAAAGGTAATAAAACTTAATTCTATCTACACGCCATAGCCGCCGGGCTAGGCCGGCGGCTTTTCGCCATACTAATGGCAGCTGTCAAAAAAGCCGGCCGCTTTGGTGTGTAGATACCATTACATGGAAAATAGTTTTCAGTAACTGGTAATTCCTAAACCCCCTTTATTACAAAACGAGTTTTAAAGATAGTCGTAGGACTTAATGTCATTTTTTTACGTTTAGGCTATGGACAAATATGGTTTTGTAATACCTAAGGGGGATTGTGTTTTCATGATTACTGAATTAATCATTCATTACTAAAACACAATGCGTCATTCGTGTCAACGGCAAAGTTCTTCTTCTTATTTTAAAATAAACAATTTTCTCTTTTTTTCCTCAAAACATGCATCATTTCCCTCCCACCTTTCATTTTCGACACCTTCTTATAAATTCACGAGCCTATTCAAAACAGTCAAGACCATCGTCTTCTCCAGACCCAAAGCGCTATAAAAAGTATCATAAAATTTCCATTATAGTATCCATCCGGGCACAAAACGACCAGTTGCCTCCTTGTCAAAGGTTAAAAATGTCCACATAAATTATGGAAAGGAGAAAAAAGGGAGTAGTGTAAACAAAGCGCGTATTAATGTTTGTAGTTGATGTTTTTACATTTATCAAACACCCTTCTGCGGTTATGTATTATGGGATATGTGATGTTTTTTTGTTTATCGGGAATGGATGAAAAAATTGTTGAATATACAGAAAGTTAAAGCATTATCTCGTGAAAATAAAGAAGCGTTATCTCTTTAGGAGACTAAACAGTTTTTATTAAGAAATATGGGTAAAATACGAAAATAATGCTTCATTTTTCCATGGTAATGACAATGAGCTGTCGGACATTTTGTGTAAAGAGTTTAAAGCTCTTAATTCGATCCACATTTCTTACCAAAACTTGTTTAGTTTTGTGAAAAGTATTTATGTTTTATTTCGTGTGTTATCTTTTATTTTCGTGAGCACAAAAAGCTTGTTTAAGGTGTTGTTACATTAAAAACCAAAATATTTAACATTTCATTCTCAGTAGAATGACTGGCAAAATGACGACTTTTCTGAAATATTAGCTGCTTCTCGATCAAACTAAACTTATACTGAACTTTGCCAAAACCTTTATTGAACACATCGCGACAAAATAAGTATATCCCTATACTACAAAGAAAGGCTAATGAAAAAGCAATTTCGCTCTCGATCGTATAAAACTGAGAGTGAATGGTTGCTGTAAAATTGCTTAATGTGCCTTTCAGGACATTAAACTGCGCTTACTAAACACCACTTATTGTCCCATGAATATTTTAACTGGAAAGAAAAAAAAACTCTCGCTTTTTCGCGAGTTAGAAATTGACCTAATTTTAAACGATGTTCGGGGATTTTTGTGCTGGTGTTTTGAAATATTATTTTATTTAATAAACGATTTTATTGCATTTAAAATAAGGCATTTGTTTTGCAAAATAGATTTCGTTTTGTAAGATATTTGGTGTGAAAAGAATTAAAACTAAATAACACAAATTTACTAACAGATAAATATATAGATAAGTATATAAGTATATAAAAGTAGGATAAGATATAAGTATTGTAAGGAATCAGAAGCGGGTTTAGTTTTTTAAAAAAAGAAATAACAATCACCTAAATAATTTATTCGTAAAAGAAAGTAAATAACAAGTAATTAGGTAAATATCAAATTAATTAACGAAAACAGACAGATTGATTGGCAAGAGAAATATCACTAAGCACATCCGAACACTACGACGTCGCAACGAACAGAGAAACGAGCGCGCGCTATACAGTTGTATTTACGGGGTTGGTTGTTCATCTTCTCCCTGCTGCTCACTCGCATCCAACAGTATATATAATTAGGTACGTTACAGATAAGTATATAATATATATAAGTAGGTACGTTGTTTTGTTCAGCGTTTAATGGAACTAGACTTGCACATTAACGTTTCATTTCTAAAATAGTCCAAGACTATCGATCGATCGTGATATAAATTGATTCTAAACCGCCCAAAAAGGATGGTTAACAAAATGTGTATATTTAATAAAATCCTAGTGTAAGTTTTTACATACATACATACATATCTGTCACGCCTCTCACCCGTCGGGTAATGCTATCTACACACCAAAGCCGCCGGCATGCCGCCGTGCCAGGCCGGCGGCTTTTCGTCATACGAAGCCGGCGGCTTTGGTGTGTAGACAGCATAAGATATACTTAAACCACTTCGATCCACTTACTACGATCCACACATACAAGTTTTCATACAAGCTTAAAATTTAAGTTACAAAGATGCAGTCTGCATTTAAACCAAATGTCTTTGTCTACAAAAAAATATAATACAAGAAAATCTCCGCATTTTCTGAAACAACTAAATAATGGAAGCTGTTTATTTTCAAACAGAAATCTAATTTTCGAATATTGTCCAGACTACAACAAAAATAAAATACTAAATTTCAATAAGCAAGACAAGGATTCTTTGAGTATAGAATATATAAAGAGTGGCCCAATTTTTTTTTCATATACAAATGAGTTTATGACAGCGTGCCAAGGTTGGCGCAAGTTTTTCATAGTTTTCTTGGTAGATGACCTGTCAAACGATAAGAAATTCCATACAAAAAAGTAGCCATTTTGCGCCAGACCAGGCACGCAGATCCAGACGGTATGACACCTCCTTATATATTATATTCTATACTCAAACCAAGGATTATCAAATTTCTTTTTATTAGTTTGTGGCTGTATGGAGGACAGTGTAAGTATGTCTTAAGAAACTGTTTAGACGTACTTTACACATGAAGTGGCTCGCTAGTCAATTTCAACATTGTTTTTACTGCTTTTGTTTTTATTATCTTTTATATAGGTAGGTATAATACTTGTATTGTTTGTTATTAGATTAGATAGAAATGGAATTTGTAAAAAGCTATTGAGTTTCTTACTAATGGGAAATTATTCTGACTAATGTCTATTTTCCAAGAGTTGTTTTATCTGCCTTCTTGAATGACCAGAATACATAAGACGTAGGCTATATTATTTTAGAATAGGTAGGTATTATGTCACTTTAACAAGATATATGTTGATAAATGTGGAAAGAAGTCGCGGGCAGCGTAAGTTACTAACAGCAGAAGTCACTCAATGCAAACAAGCTATCAATCAATCAAATCAGCCCGTTTTTCCTCACTGCTGGGTATAGGTCTCCCTTTTTTCGCACCATTCACTAGGGTCCTGTGCCAGTCTCACCCATAGCGGCCCTGTCGATCTGACGATGTCATCTGCCCAGCGAGTGGGTGGTTGGCTGATCGGCCTCCACTCTGTGACTGCTTTCGTCCATCGACCGTCTTTTCTCCTAGCCAGGTGTCCTGCCCATTGCCATTTTAGTAAGAAGCTATACGTTCCGAAAATATTGATACTTTCAAAACTAACTCGTTATATTCGAAATTCAAAACAGATTGGAACCACTAAAATGGTATTACGTCTACAGGGGGTATAAAGCCGAAAAACATCGATAGTCCTCGTGAAACTAAACAACTTTCCCCAAGGAACATGGGTCGTAACTCGAAAAAACAATTGGATCGCCCATACTTACTCGATCAGCTGATCGGACATTTTGTATGGGGAGGCGATTTTTTTATTTTCGAGTTACGACCCATGCTCTTTGGGGAAAGTTGTTTAGTTTCATGAGTACTATCGCTATGTTTCGGCTTTAAACCCCCTTTCTGTTACACCCAGTATAAGTACAAACATCCCTTCAGACAACTTTCCAATAAACACTGAAGTAAATACCTACTATATTCTTAAAGAAATAAATCGTCTAGCCCCAGACTTTGATAGCACTATAAAAATATTACTACTGCTGTTGTATTTTCTGAGTTTAAGATAGCTTTTTGTATCGTGGTAAATATTGTGAAGATCTAAAAGGTTTTGGTGCAAGGACCTTGTAAAATGAAGTTGGTATACATTCTCATTTACATAATTGTGTTTTACTATACTATTGTTTTATAGTTTATCCAATATGGAATTCTAAATTGACTGCAATTTGGCAGTAAACTGAAAAATTTTGGAAAGATGGAGCAAATTCATAGGTATGTACTAAATAAAAAGATTTATAGGTTAATATATATCGTTTATTTCATTCATTTCCTTCATTTCGTTCATTTCATTATGCATTTCATTTCTCTAAGTAAAGGTAGCCTTACAAATATAACTTTTGTTTTAGATAGGTACAGCAAACATATTGTTAGATTTATCTATTTCCTCGAAAAGCGTGTTCCAAATCCATTCAACACATCCGACAACAAATCTTCAAACCGCAACTACGTTTCTAAACTCCCAAACAAGAAGCCTCTAAACTAGTTTAGCACACTCGGACACAATTAAATCACGGAATGAAACCGCTAAGTAACACGTAAAACAATTTGGACCACTCAGGTGGGGAAAATCTAACAATGGCGGCCATTTTCTGGTCGTGTTAGGTTTGGATTTTAAAAGGACATGTTATTGAAAGAATTGTGAATATAGGATGTATGATCATGGGATTTAAAAAGGACATGTTATTGAAAGAATTGTGAATATAGGATGTATGATCATGGGATTTAAAAAGGACATGTTATTGAAAGAATTGTGAATATAGGGTGTATGATCATGGGATTTAAAAAGGACATGTTATTGAAAGAATTGTGAATATAGGGTGTATGATCATGGGATTTAAAAAGGACATGTTATTGAAAGAATTGTGAATATAGGATGTATGATCATGGGATTTAAAAAGGACATGTTATTGAAAGAATTGTGAATATAGGGTGTATGATCATGGGATTTTAAAAGGACATGTTATTGAAAGAATTGTGAATATAGGGTGTATGATCATGGGATTTAAAAAGGACATGTTATTGAAAGAATTGTGAATATAGGGTGTATGATCATGGGATTTTAAAAGGACATGTTATTGAAAGAATTGTGAATATAGGGTGTATGATCATGGGATTTTAAAAGGACTTGTTATTGAAAGAATTGTGAATATAGGGTGTATGATCATGGGATTTTAAAAGGACATGTTATTGAAAGAATTGTGAATATAGGGTGTATGATCATGGGATTTTAAAAGGACATGTTATTGTGTGGCTTGTGAATGGTGTTTCATCATCATCATTTCAGCCCGTAGCTGCCCACTGCTGAGCATTAGCCTCTCCAATGGATCTGCAACGCGAGCGGTTCATTGTCTCATATACCTATGCTGTCATGTACAAAAAAAATAGGTTGAGTCAGCCTGTCACGTCCCACAGTTGAGCAAAGGCCTTGCTTTCCATCCAGTTTGGCTGTGCGGAAAGATTTGCCAAAAAAAAAAACATAACATCAAAGCCATAAAACTGAACAACATCTCACAAGAAACATGAATGGAAATAAGTTCTTTATGAAATCCTTGATTTTAATTTATTTTTTAATTTCTTCCAATAAGCCGATTGACGTAACAGATGAATCAAAATAAAATCGTTTTTCAATAAATCAAAATTCATTATGAGATTATCAATAAAGACCACTATATACATACATACATATCCGTCACGCCTCTCTCCCATTCGGGTAGGCAGAGACCACTTCCTTCCACTTGCTTCGATCCAAACACACCTCTTTCGCTTCATCCACACTCATCAGTCGCCTCGTACATGCCCGTCGGTTTGGGGTACTCTTGATTTGGCCTTTTGATTAAGACCACTATATGAAATCCTTAATAAGCTCAAAATTATTACTCGTAATAAATGAAGGCCTTAATAAGCCGATACTATAATCTAATGAATATAAGTCTGCAATTAAGTCTAGACTGAGCCTAGTAGAGGGTAGTGCACACAAAAGCAACGTCCCATTATCTAGCATAATACGTAGACGGGCAACGGCCTCGCCTCCTATACAGTCTACAGACGCCTTTATGATACGCAAGAAAAGAACCATCAACAATTTGTAAACTTTTAATGGCTTTATGTTCTTTTAAAGGGACTTTATAAGGTTTTTAATAACCGATAGTATTATAAATAATAGGAAATATACTAATGGAAAGTCGCAAAAGTGTAAACTTCATGTCATTTAAGTTAGTACCTATAATTCTTGTTTACTTGTTAGCCTAATAACTCATAATTTTTCTTGAAATTTTTAAGTCTACTAGATTTTAGCAAATTGAACCCAAAACTACCTAATCACTGTTTTTAAAGCTAATTTATTCAAAACTCTAGAACGTACCATTTGTCTCAAAAGAGAAAGTCATGTTCTTCTAAAAGAACAAATTGTTCACTCGTCTTAAGATATGTAATTGATCTCCTCCACTTTGTTCTATTAAAGGTACAATTCTAGGAACCTTCGAGACAAACATTCGACGTGTCATGTCGAGACTGATATTTGAAACCTGGGTTAGGAGAGATACCATTGAAAACATAAATTTTAAATAGAGTTCAATAAAATATTAAGTTAGTTAAGTTAAATGAACAGTTTTAAGTACGTATTAACACTATATGTTTACTACAGGGACATAGAACCTGCGTTCATAATTTGAATTTAAGCATATAGGTAGGTACTTCAAACGATTTTCTGGAACCGCAAAAAAACAGAAAAAATAACATCGCGAAACATTTAAGTGAAGATTATGAGACGAACTTGACTCATTCAGTTAAGAATGACTAAACCTGGTGAACAGCAGAACTGGATGGAGAGCAAGGCGGGGAGGGCTTTGTCTAGCAGTGGGATGTAACCGGCAAACAGTATTTGTTGTTTTGCAAAAAAACAAAACCACCTTCTTTAACCTTGAAAAAATTTCGAGTATTTTTTCTCTAAAGTACTTTTACCTTACTTAAATAGCCAAAAACACATTCCCATCTCACTTAACTCTCGTGACATCTTAGCGAGAACTAATGGTAACTCGATCACAAGTGACAAGCCGTCTCGAGTCAAGTGACAGTGTAAATTGAACCCACTTTCCTTGGAGTTTAATTAAACCTGATGTATGTGAAGTAAGATGTCTGAGATGTATTTGTCTACGTTTTGTTGTTTTGTTTGGGAATGTTTAAGTTATTTGTTAGTTCCTAAAGGCCAAAACACACCAGATGCTTATGCGTTACGTATGCGTACCTCTGAGCTGTAATGTATGGAACTGTCATCGCTTGCGTATCGTAGACGTATCCGGTGTTGGACTAAGCCGGCGGCTTTGCGTCATACGAATGGCAGCTATTAAACGCCGCCAGCCTAGCTCGGCGGGTTGTGCCGCCGGGTCGGCGGCTTTAGTGTGTAGATACCATTACTTTATAATTCTTTGTTGTGACATGCTAATAAGGTCTCAGTAGCAAATTACGACACATGCATACATACATACATATCCGTCACGCCTCTCTCCCATTGGGGTAAGCAGAGACTACTGAGAGACCACTCAGAGTACCCTAAACCGACGGGCATGTATAAGGCGACTGATGAGTGTGGATGAAGCGAAAGAGGTGTGTTTGGATCGTAGCAAGTGGAAGGAAGTGGTCTCTGTAAATAACGACGACTGAATATAATATTACATGTTGCGTCACACAGCCTATCGTCAAATCGTCGCATATCTATCAACAGCATGAGAACAAGAATATTTCAAACTTCCACATTATTTCCCAGTCCTTTCCTCTATATGAATACGTTGCAGCCTTCAGTCACCTATACACCTATACCAACATCTACATAGGAAGAAACTAGAGTAGGGCATCCATCAAGCGAGTCAGTTGCAAGATAAAACCCGGCCGATTACGGGGCTCATTACCGGCGGCAGTAAAGGAGGCGATCCGTCAAACTGCCTGACTTACTGCCGGATTCCGGACTATTGCGAATTTCGGCTGATGAGGTATAGTTTCACTGGACTATATTTATTTTGAAGTACTATAGGTATATAGCTAGTATAGTCCAGCCAATATCGACTTATGTTGATGTGGTAATGGCGAGTGATGTCAAATGCAAGATTCCAAAATATTGGCTTTAGTTTCATTTTGGACTAAGAGTATGATACCCGTTGAACACAAAAATTTTAATACAAAAACTCAATTTTAAATGAATGGCTAAAAGTGTGAAAGTTCTTAATTTTACAAACTTACCACAGCAAGAAATTATTAATTTTATTTCATAGATTCTATTATGGAAACTTAAGAAACTTTTTTATGAAAAATGGCTGTACTTAAGTAATTTTACAAATCTATTTACGGACTTGCTACTCTTCTTTTAATAATTATAACAAGATTATAACCATCTCTCTTACAAAATATTTCTGCATTATTACCAATCTTTTAAAAGATTGTCAATGCTCAAAGTGTAAGTATAATTTCAAAAGCAATCCTATAGAATTTCCTTTCAGAATCTCACATAAGTTTTATAAGTTACATTTATGAGATTTCGATTGAGAATTCTGCAGCTCACTGCGCCATGCTTTTAGTGTCGGCCACACGCGAGAAGCAACGTGTTTGAAATACTTGAAGTACCTCTTTGACAATTTTTAGATGTTATTCCACGTAGAAATTGAGCTTTTTCTGCCAAAAATGCACGTCATAACACGAAAAGAGACTATGGGTCCGGTTTTGATTGTTTGCAGATAACATTTATCTGACAGATATTTTGTACCTGTCTCTGCCTAAAACATCATGTTAAATGAAATGGGCATAAGTTTATCTGTCACTTAAATTTTATCTGTAGACTGTGAAATAGACCTTAAAACTAATATTATTACAGTATTTATTATTAACTGTCCTAAATGAGGGTAGTAACCTACCCTATTGGCTCGCAAACTCGAAAATTCCAAGCCAATGCGATTCGAAATTAGAATTCCCCCTGAGTACTCTATAACCTTGAACCGTCCCTCGGTCTAGACACGCGCACTAAACAGCCAGTAATTAATATTTTGAAATAAGAACTCCCTTACTGGCCAGTTGCTTTTTATTTTTTCAAAACAAAATTCAAATGGAATTCCACTTCAAATATGGAATGTTGTCCTGAAAATAAGGTTTGTTGGAATATTTGTTCGCTTTTGCGTTTTAAAAATAGAATTTTTCTTCATTTTGTTTTTGTATGCAGATTTTTTATTTAAAAATTGTGTTTGGTAGAGTCAACAAAAATTATTATACCTATTTACACGGACAAAATATCAATTGATTAAAAAATCATGTCATTCTTTGAAAAATCTATCTGCTTAACCCCCATTAACAATACAAATATCTCTTAAAAAGAAGAAAATCATATGCAAGTACCACATTACAAGTAAATCTTACAAGTTGCTCAATCACATAATAAACAAATCACACATGTACATTTACACATAATGAAGTCGTTATGTCTGTCTGTGCGCACAACGTGGGGGTCTCACGCTCTCGTAACAGTAACTACGTCTATTTTTGTCAACTGTACATTTCACAGCTGCTCGATTTTTTCTTTCTTTTTGTTCTAAATTCAAAAATGTTCATTCAGTGACGTTCTGTAATTGTGTAACGCGTGGTGAGTGAATGGACGCTAATTTGATTTTCTTTTGTTTTCAGGTAAGACGCATTCGATCTTCATGGAGGGAGTTTAAAAGTAAGAAATAATAAGATTTATGCTTGTTTCGTCGGAATCATGTAAGGTATTTTTAACAAAGAAATAAATAATCTAGTAGATAACTTTATAGGTTATTTCCATAGAGCTCTACATGAATCGGATTTTCCCTCCAAAGCTACAAAAACAAACCACAGACAAACCAAGTTTTATTGTCGCATAGTGCTTTTAAATAACACAGTATGCAACAGTATTTTTATTCCAAACTGACCGCTGCTGGTGGAAATACGGCTGATCCAACCCAGTTTCCATATTAAATGCGTCACACGCGCTGAAAGATAACCAAATCACACCCAGCAAATATTAAAACGGTTTTCACCGCAATATTTTCTGACCTCCATAAAGTATATGTCGGGAAAATTCAATATTTAAACGGCCCAGTAAAAAGCGTTATCCTTTAGATTATTTAGTGCACCATTCTATTATGTTATCGCAAAACCGTAATAATTTACCCCTCTTAGGGACACAACAAAGAGGCCAAATAAGTTGCGCCCTCCGAACGTCGAATAGGGAGTGAGTGTCCGGGACTCAGTAAGGGGTCGACTCTCAGGCAGAGAGGTCGCGCATTTGGTTGGCACGCTGGCACAGCGCTGGTTGGTTCGCGACGTCAACAGCTTTTTAAAAAAAGAAATAAAAATTCAAAAATCGCACACTCCATTCTTTATTCAAAGTGATATCGATAAAGTGACCTTGAAATTAGACTGCAGTTTATAAAGGTTAACGAACTCTGTGTTTACAAATAGACGACGTGTTTTGATCGAGGTTTTTCAAGTGTCAAATGTAATCTGTGAACTGACTAGTTCTTTTTTAAAATTTCTAAGTCAAAGTTCTAAGTGTTTTTTGTGCTGACGGTCCGTGAAAGGAAGTAAAAATTATTTTGTATCAGTTTTTCAAGGTGAATTTTTTTTTAATGATTTTCTTTTGATCTTCACTTTTTTGTTTTAAAAATCGATTTAAATCAATTGTTTTGTGCAAATATCCATGTAGTTGGCCACCCACGTGAATGAGTGCTCCCGCATGAATCGGAATGATAATTAGATCGAACATAGAGTAATGAAAGCTTTCTCATCTAATTCATTTTCGTATTCACTTCAAACATAAGACTTATTTCATACAAAATTCATCTTAGATAATTGTTATTCTTGAATATTTTAGTCATAGGTTACCTAGACTTTTAAGGCCAGCCAAAAGTTTCTTATAAGAAACTGTAGTCACGAAAAAATTTATTCCTTTTATCAATTTTTTATGTTTTATGTTAAAAAAATACTGAGCTCTATAAATTTTCAAAAAACTTAAAACAATTTTTTAATAAAAAAAATTGCGCAATTTTTATTTATTTTTCCCTAGGTAGATAAAAAATATTTTAATAATCTGCGCCATTTTATTTTTTTCGTAACTCCTTAAATAAAATGTAAAAAAAAATAACAACAAATAAATCTTCTTTATTCCTCAAGCTACACTACATCGTATATCAGAATGGCTATCTGTTTGCGGAGGGCCACAACCCTTCGTTTGCCATATTTAAAACTAAACTAT
The DNA here is from genome assembly GCA_947563765.1 of Anarsia innoxiella. Taxonomy (NCBI): domain Eukaryota; kingdom Metazoa; phylum Arthropoda; class Insecta; order Lepidoptera; family Gelechiidae; genus Anarsia; species Anarsia innoxiella. The sequence continues at coordinate 9,828,773 of OX387396.1, read as the reverse complement.
ATCGATCTACACTCATACTGATAGGCTTAGTCATGCACTACATGAATTTTAAGTTATGGAGATTTTAATTTTTAAATTCGGAACGATAGTTTATTTTTATGCATTTTGAAGATTGTGGTATTCAGTCAGTGATAATCATAAATTGAATATTCAAAAATTATAATTAATGTCTTTCAAATTGAAATACAACGTCGGTTTTTTTTTAAATCGTACCAATTTGAAATGTATGTTTATATAAAAACGTCTATATCCTGGCAAAGGCCGAAAATGATTTTTTTCTAATATTTTTTATATTTTTTTACGTTTATGTCAAACGACGTTAATAGAGCTTTTTTTTTTATAAACCACACTTTTCGATACAGATTTATCTATCACAACATTTTATTTATCTAATAAAGGTAAATAGCCTTCAACTCAATTTTCTACTACTATGGTAGCAAAATATTTAGCATAAAAAACTTATCTATAAGATATGTATTTTCACTTCTATTTTCTATGGCTAAAAATTATCTAAAAATATTCAATTTTCGACTCTATTTCCTATGACTATCGCAGTAAAACACCATAGACAAATACTAGTTTAGTATGCAACACTCTCCACCATGAGTCATTGGGTTTATATGTAGCCACTGCTTGTAGATCAACGATAACTATGCTAATTATAGTAAATCATTTTGTTAAATGGCAACACTGGTTTCCCGGTGTAATTACTCGTTTAAAATGTATTAGTTTTGTTGAAAATAAATAATTTGTGATAGGTAATGGAAGTAAAGAATAATAAAATTACGTTTAAAAAATATGGAGCAAGTTTTTTTTTACGACAAAATGCCTTTTTTTTTTTTTGGTATAACAGATTAGAGAGATATTTAGGTATTTGAAGGCTTAGTTTCTTAAATGGTTTTTTGTATGTTTCAACACTAAAAACACAAAAAAAATCTAAATAAAATAAAAACTTAAAATTAAATTTAACTGAAGACCTAGGTACCGATTACCTTTGCTTTTTTAAAAATATAGCATAGGTAGGTATATTATTAAAGAATTAAACTTAACTCTTCAATATTTTAAAAACCTAACGTAAACTTGAATGGAGAAATGTTTAAAAATATGGGTACAGTCATATTCATAACGATGTCGTATTTATAAGCGAAGCGCCTCTTTGTACCAGAGTAAGACACTATTGATACAGATTGCATTGATTTATTGTAGCGATAGCAGAAAAAATAACGATTTTTTTAGTTTTTTACTTCAAAATATTTTTTTTCCTTTTTTTTCGTATGTTTTAACTGGACTAATTTATTAGGGAATTATTATTTTTTTATTAAATAAACACTAAACTTATAAAAACAATGATAACTTATAGGTACCTTAAAAGTTTCCGAAAACACAAGCTTTTATAGCATTAAGATATACTGTTGAAATATGTTTGTTAAATAATAAAAATATACACAAAATTTAATTAGGGAGGAAGATAAGAGTACGAATTTTCATTTGAATCCTCTACACCAAATCACAAACTAAAAAAAAGTTAGTTTCATAAACTACATTATATTTTAGACTATCAAATACCTTATCAAAGACATCAAAATAAATAGAACTCTTTACACTAGCCTCAACAAACCCGTTGGCAAACTAAAAAAAAAAAAAACATTTTTTTTAAACGTATTTTTGTGCAATCAGTACCTATAGGTCTCCCACGCTAACCCCGTAGGCGTCATGAATGAAAGTCAGATGTTCTTAAGCCCTTTTAAGGCCATTTCGTAATCTGCAGCACATACATTACTCTGTACCAATGTCTTAGTCACAGGTTTTAAGCGTATCTTTTTTAAATATTTAAATATTCAAAAATCAATAGTGTTTATGGATTGATTTTGTTTTATTTTGGAATTATATAAAGTCTATTTGGGTGTTTGACAATGATGTTATTTTTTAGAAAATACTCCAAATTTTTAGAAAAATTCAGATCAATGTTTTCGGAATAAAAATGAAATTTTGAGAATATAGCGTAAGTTTTTGTATACTTTCGAAACTTTTTTATTGTTCAATTTTTATTGTATTGTGGTTTATGATAGGTACTTGGAATAATATCGTAATATAAAGTTACAGTTACTAAAGAGCCTTCAGAAACACAAATATTTTATAACAGTTGGGGTGCGCCATTTTGATTTGATTTTCGTTTTAATATTTAAAAAAGTTTTTATAAAAAATATTAAAAACAACAATTTTCATTTCAGCTCTACCAAGATCACGAAAAAAGACTTAAAACTTAAAGTGACTCTTAAAAAAGACTGTGTTCATAAAAGACAAATGTGATAGTGACTGATATAAAAACTTTTTGCACTGTGACTTTTTTGTGCCAATATATCGCGAAATTTTCTAAAGGATTTTGAACTATGTGTGTTTATAGTTAAAGTCTAAAGTTGGTCATTCATGGCTACGAATGGGCACCAATTTGTCTAAATTGAACAAGACCAGAGTCTCCGGTGTTAATCATGTTAGTATAATTCATTTTTTCATAACTAAAATATTTATTTCTTAAATATATTTTATATGTAGTTAGATGCTTGATGTTGTGATGTGGTTTTGTATTTTAATAGATTTTTCAGATTTGTTGTTCTTTACATTTAAGTATAATAAGTTCTACACACATCCGGGCCGTGCCGTGATCGTCGACGTGGCCCGTCAGGAGGGAAAACAATATGTCGCCATGACAACGTGTCCGGGACGTGTCAGGGGAAAAATATCATTCCACACATTTTCTATAGATTCGTTCACACACGTTGTCATGACGACGTATTGTTTTCCCTCCTGACGAGCCACGGCCCGGACATGTCCCGGGCTCGGCCCGGATCTGTGTAGATAGACCTAAAAGCTAGAAACAAACTGATCTCACGTACGCAACGCGTTATAATTTACAGATATAAGTACCATGTTCATAGCATAGACTTATCAATACTCTAGACAAAAATCCACTAAATAAACAAAAGACGTTCTACCATAGTCCTAAAAGACACAAATGACAGACGAAAACGGCGTCAATTGTTTATCTGTGGGCTTATCTATTGAGTTTTTGGTAAATCTGTGGTTCATAATATTTTAAATTTAGAATATTTTGATTCGTTTTTGTTACTTACTCATGATTCGGTACGCAAATAAACCAGCCAGTTACGGAATGTTATAATTCGAAAAAGGAATAAATTCAAATTTTATTGCGAATCCTTCCGCTTTAGTAACACACGCGCCATTAAAATGAGAATTATATTCGTCGCAAACAGCTTGTAAATCTGTATTTTGTCATTGGTTTACTTTCTGTCCTTTTTCCTCTTATTGTAATCTTTGTTTGATAGAAAGAGTGAGGTGGGGTATTGTGGAAAATAAGCACGTAGACATAATTGTTATTGGTGGATTTATGGTTGAGGAATTTATATATATATATTTTTTTTATGCTCAAGTACTTTACTTATGAGTACAACAAAGGACATTTAATTTAAATCTAAATAAAGTAATACCCAATAATATTTTTTATTGCACCATAATGTAGGTACTCGTATTATAGAGATCCAACAGGCGCTAACTCGGTCTGAACATTTTTTGTTCTTTTATCTGTGATAACATAAAAAATTCAGATAACTTAACACCTGACAAGGCAAATAATAATTTTAAATATTAGAATGATTACAAAAACAAAATCTTATAGCTTTTAAAAAAAAAGCGTGTTGAAAGTAGTCTCGCTATAGTTATTTTTACATGCTACCTCTATAGTTATTTTTACAAAAAATAGTCTCAATGATCATGTACGTAATTGTCAGCCACTCGCTCCTTATACGTATACCGTCCCCTCACTACCCCAAGAATATAATTCATTATTTATTATTCGTACACCCAGAGTCTGAAATTAAACATCCCCTGCCTTGTTGCATTGACATCAAAACATTACAGGCTGCAGGTTGCTCCTTGCAATGTAAGGGCGCGTACTCATTAGGTGTAACTGTAACCGTAAAAGTGTAACCAAAAAGGATGTACCTTATCCGCTAATGACTCGCGAACCTGCTGAGAGCACACACTTTTTATTTTTTTGGTTAATAATGGGTGTTTATCTATTGGAATCAAGAATAATATGTTTAAGTTTTTCGTGGAAAGCTTTCCCGTTGTCAATTGAAGAAGGAATACACACTTATATGTGTCTTAGAATAGGCACTAATATTTTCCATTCTTATATTTATGACTTATGGTTTAATTTAATATTTGTTTCAAATATAAGAAACTCTTTGTAACATATTATACCTTAACAAATTATATAAACAAAAAAAGAAAACGTTATTAAACATATTGTAACATTTATCTCAATAACAGAAAGAATGAAAACTATACCTTGTACCTACATTAATAATAAAAACTAACTTTTCCACATTTCTCGCACACACATTGAACAAGCACCTTTACTCCAATAATTCAGTTAGCTGGCAACACAGCCGTCGCAGGTCCCACTAATCGTGTTGCCATTCTTAATGGGGAATGGAGGTGGAATTATGAGCCATCGTTGCTTTCTTGTACCAACATTCGGAGCCACGTGCGAAGTTCGTAAAAGAAAATAGTCTAGCTCTCCGAATTGTTTTAATAATGGCGGAATTTTTGGAGAAAAAAATAAGGGTTTTTTTAATGTAGAAAAATGTTTAGTAAAGAAGGAAACATACATACCTACATACATATCCATCACACCTCTCTCCCATTGGGGTAGACAGAGACCACTTCCTTCCACCCGCTACGATCCAAACACACCTCTTTCGCTTCATCCACACTCATCAGTCGCCTCATACATGCCCGTCGGAAGAAGGAGAAGGAAACACATTTTATTTAATTACGATTTAAAATAGCTTCAGAGAATAAAGTCACAAGTCTAATAAAATAACTGTCATTTTCTTTTTCTTTTTTTTGGGAGTTTTTTCTAATTGAGGAAAATGGGGCAAAATGGTATTGCAAATAATTTTGGAGAAAAATCTATGTAAATTAGTAGGAACGTTAGGTACTTTGCTCATGTTGTAGGTATATTTTTGTACTTAGCCAACGGTACTTAGCCATTTATTGAATTTAATGTGCATTCACATTGATTGTTACATTAAAACTAACTTAACATACCTATATACCTATAACAAAAACCAGCGATATCAAAAGAAAATTGCGCAATTTCAACCGCATAATAAGCATCGATGTTATAAATAAAGTATTAGGCGCATTGGCACTGGTCCAAAACACGACTGGTCCTTAGCGAAGTTTACATTTTTAATCGCGTCGGGGTTGCCAGCTGGAATATTCGGTGTTACCGTTCCAAGGTCGTTCTTAATTCAAATTTATAGTTTTGGGAAAGTTTATTGTATGTGCAGTTTTCGCTTTCTGTTTTGCTACGTCTTATAACTTTGTTAAACACGCTGTTTTAAAAAAGATTTTTTTTACGCATATATATGAACAATTAGTCTACATTTCCACCACGCTCGCGCCTCATTCCCATTAGGGTAGGCAGAGACCACTATCACTTGCTGCTGCAATCCAAACACACTTATTTCGCTTAATCCACATTCATCAGTTACCTCAGTAGATAAAAATTGTTTCTGTAAAATATAGACAGCAAACAGCGTAGATATTTTTATATTAAAAATATGTACATATCTAATGCATAGAATAATGATTATGACATCACAACACAACGCAACACTAATAAACTTACCAAGACAATACAGAATCATTCATCAAAAATCAAACACTTAGCGAGATTGGTACGTCATCAGATGTCAGATGATCCCACGCAATACATCACGATCGTCATTTGTCATGATCACGCACGTGCCCCCGACAGACCCCGTGACGTGTGCTCTGACGTCATGCTTTTTGAATTAGGAACTAGCCGATGTGCAATTGTTTTTTTTTTGTTTTGTTTGTTTTTGTTTGACAGTCGTTTGTTTTGGATTTCGATTTCGATTGTAAAGCGAAGTTGAAACTGTTTTTCTGCTAAACTTTTGTCGTAGTTTTAATAATTTGTATAACAAAACCTACAATAGCTGCCTATTGCATTGTCAGTCCAATTAAACATACTAAGACACAATATATCATGTAGCTGTGTTTAACATAATATCATATGTGTTACTAAAACAAAAGACAGCTCTACACAACATACTTCTCAAACAAGGAAAGAAAGAGTTCCAACTGCACAAAGTTTCTTGTATCAGCAAATATGTTCTGCTAAGTAGAGTACCGTCAGAAAAATAGTTTGTTTACCCAATCTACCGAGTTACAACATAAACAAGATAAAAAGGATGGCGCCGCCAAGACCTGTCCATTGGTGGTGGGGTGTGGTCTCAGTGTTGCCGTTTTAAAAATAGAATTTGTGATGTGATTTGTGGCAAGAATTTTTGAGTTGCAATGTTGATGGATTTTGGATAGTTCTGCTAGAAATGAAGGTAATTTATTAAACAAGCATTTTTGCCCTTTAGAACTCTTCGTCCTTACAGACCAAAGCGTATTTGATGATTATAAACTTTAGTAATCGGGTGTTTGAGCGGACTGATGAATTTGTAAAAAGTGAAAGAAGTGTGTTTGGTGTAGAGACACCAAACACACAAAATCCCTTCCCTCTGGAAGTGGTGTCTCTTAGGGAAAGAGGCGTAACAGATATGTATGTATATCTAATCTATGCAAAGACAATAGTCTAAATCTTGTCAGGATAGACCTTGTCTTTAAGTTATTCCGCAAGAAATTAGCTTTGTCCGGTTTAATTCGTCCTTTTCTGATAGGTCTCAGTTGAACCTGTAAATCGCTAAAAACACATAAATTCTATTTATTTTTAATTTATTTAATCGCTAAATATACAACTGTACCCCAAACCAACGGCCGCGACGACTTCCGGAGGAGTGAGCGCAGCAAAATTCAATATCCGCTCGAATACGAGATATTCGATTACAAGATAACCGAAGTCTGATTTACCCCAGCTTCCCCTTTACCAGTTTAAAACGCTACGTCAAGTTAACACGTCTTTTTTTCGTTTTTACTTCTCAAATGATGTAGAAACTTTTTTGTTTTATACTTTTTAGACTTTTGAGAAACTGTTTAGGTGTTTATTTTTAAAATGTAACTAGATAGTGTTGTGTTTTGTTCAATGATGTTGTTGCGGTGTGCGCGTGAGTTGATTTATCTTTTTGTGATGTTTTTTTTGTTTTGGATTCCTGTTTGATTTTTTTTTCCTTCTTTTTTTCCTTTTATTTTTCTTTTTTTCCTTCTTATGGGCATTCGTTTTTATAAAGGCATATACCTACTTATCGAAAAGAAAAAAGTAATTCATATAAAGCTTGGTTGTCTTTCCGAACTTTGATGATACCTATACGTATACATACGGCTTAGGAGGAGATGGCACAACGTTCTGGATTCATACTCGGCAAGCTGGCCAGAGGGAGCCGGAGATACGGAGGCATGGAAGAATGCGGGGAGGCTTTTGCCCAGCAGTGGGAAACAATAGGCTACTAAAAAAAAAAAAATACATATGCTTACAAAATGAAAATTATTTGGGATTGAGTTTAAAAATTTGCAAATCCATTCCAACTCTAATCTCCTTCCTTAACAACACAATCTCTTTTCTAATTAAACATAAATATTTAATGAAAACTGATCGCCTGTACGTTGCGTCGGCGCATCTAATTGGTAATAGAACACCGGGCGGTAACATCAAAGCTTCGCGTAAAATGACAGAGCGTGTCGATGAAGGCATGTTAGTGGGGTCGTAGTGCGTTTTTTTTAAACGATTTAAAAAAAGACATAGAGGTTTTTTAGCTGTTTATTGTGTGTAGAATTAATTGTGAATAGGTTAGCTACCCTGTAGTGGTAATATAGTGCAGTGCTCCTGTGGTGGGGACATTAAAAAGCCGGTTAGGAGGAGGTTGCTAGCATAAAATCTTTCGATAGCTTTTTAGGAAACTCTCAATTATTATCTCACATAGTGCAAATTATTTTGATTTATTTATCAATTTTATAGCGAAAATTATTGAATCGGTTAAGAATTTAAAAATCAATTTCTTATTAATCTTTCACATCCCAGAAAAAAAAAGAACAATAGAAAATCTATTGTGTCTGGGTTTATAATAGATCAGTGGGATGTGAACGGTTAATATAAGTTCATACAGTTCATTCAGTTAATATAAGCACTCTTGCGAATCTAGCATTAACTTTAAAAAAATGACCCGTCTTATGTGATGTCAAACTCGTCCTACAAGATAAATAAACATTTCATTTCATTTCATACATATACTGTATAGTAAGCCTGTCATGTCCCACGGCTGAGCAAAGACTTCCTTGCTCTCCATTCAGTTCTGCTTTGCCCTAGGATCCTTTCTTCGCTGGATAAATTGAGCTCGTCTCTTTTATTAATACATATCTATTAAATGTTCAATTTACAATCCACAGTCTACGCCAGTTTTTTTTTAAAAAGGAACGAAAAACATTTCTCTCAAATGATTGAGAGATCCCAGAATTTATGTAACCTAACCATCATAAAATACAGACCATAATTTTTAAAATTCGAACTAGGAAATTCAACGGTCAATTCCCGGAATCGTATAATAAATCTGGGAAGCTAAATCAATATTTGCAACTGGCAGCTAAAAGCGACCTATCTGAGTACAAAATAGACTCCATTTGTTAATACATGATGCATTGAGTTCCATGAACGAGCCAAAGTAAATAGTAAGTGAATTTCTATTAGTTGAATGATTGTAACGGTTTAAAGTATTTATGAATGATTGTACTTATAGCTTTATAAGCTTATATTTATTACATACATAAACGACTTCCCACTTTAACTTTCCCTTAAGAAATTCATCCTTCTAATATTAGAAAATGTCAATGTTTTTGTGCCGATAGACATATGGATGAATATTTGTTACACTTTCACATTAAAAACCACTGAACTGATTGTTATGAAACTTTGCAATATTGTAGCTTGTACCTACATCAGAATTACAAAGGTTACATCACAGAAATTGTGTGTTTTACCCAAGATATGACAATAAACGCGATGCGACGTTTGTCAAAAATTATACATAATAGGCAACGTAAATAATAAAAGTATAAACTTAACAATAAAACATCGTAGAAAAATATCAGGCAGTCGAAAACTATGTCCAAATACGCGATAGTCTATTACGTATTCATTGGTCTCGACTCCGCATCTCTCGGATAAACGCTTCTATTTTATAAATAATGTATCAATATTTAATTTTATCCTCAATACACATACATATTTGAAAACTTGAATTTATATTTAAATAGGTTTTCAAATTTTGAGCTTTTCTTTAAGTAATATATTTGGGAAGATATTCTAGATTTTATTCAAAAGTAGGTACGAACCAAACAAATGCAACTTCAGCGGAATAAAATATTAATACCTATCTATAGGTACTTACATTATAAAGATTTCTTAAATACATGCATATCTGTCACGCCTCTTTCCCAAAGAGGTAGACAGATACCACATCCTTTCACTTGCCACGATCCAAACACACTTCTTTCACTTCATCCACATTCATCAGTCGCCTCATACATGCATGCCTTTTTCTCTTAACATTCTATTCCATTCAACTAGCTCCTTCACTATGCATTTTATCGGCCACTAAAATAGTGACACCCATTTTACTTCTCCCTCACTCCATCACTTTAACATCATTACTGCGATCACAAAAGCATCAGAAACAAAAAGCTATCGCCCCTCAACAGAATGACCATCTCAAATAATGTTATTAGGGAAAAACGCTGCGTCTGAAATAGAATAGATTTGACGCCGTTTCTGTGTCCAGTCGAGGTGCTTTTTTTTATTTAATTCTGCAAATCCACCCTTGTTTTTTGGGGTGACGGTTTTGCCGGCTTAAGTTATAAGAAATTTGAGATTTTTTACCAAAGTGTTCCTTTAGGGACCATTTTTAGTAAGTAGAGTAAATAAATACCTACTTGTAGGTTTACCTATTATAAAATATACTGATCTGCAATTTTTTTTTGTAAATTCATAGTTTTTATTTTCTATACAATTGTGTGTATGTATAAAAATATTTATACTTATCTACGATTTTTTTAACTCAATTTCTTGAACTCCAAAAATGGTAACCTATTATATCCAAATACATTTACTATTAAATAAAATAGTACCTAGTTGGAAAATGCACTTATTTCTTATTATTTCATCTTATCGCTTACACCAAACCACAAATCGAGGGCACGGGAAATCAATAATACGACAACTGTCGAAATTGAACTGTTTACGTGAAAATTATTATATCATTGAAGGTATACAACCAGTTAGACAAAGTGTCATTACATCTAACGCTCTGTTAAACTAGCTGGTTATAGAGCATTAACACTAACTAGCCAGTTGGCATAATGGTGATCGCTCACGGAGTCGTGGGTTCGAATCCTAGCCGCTCGTATTTAAAAGATGAGTTTTAATACCCGCTTCAGGTCTGGATGTTTATTCTATGTTTATTTTTGCGTGTTTTTATAGCACTCACATCATAGGAAATCCTAGAAGGGGCTGTGCATTGCAAACTATTTTATTTTTACTGTTTCTATGATTTAGAATTCTACAAGTGATTAATGGATAAATGATTTTAACGAACTTTTCTGCAACTTACGATCATTGGCTTAATTTTTCATTAAACCTGTAACGGGAAAACAGTTTCTGAAAAACAAAAACATGTTTTTTCATTTGTTTTCTTACTCTTATTTCATTTTTAATCAAGTTGTCGAAAAAACGCGTCTGAAAGGGACCGATTTTCTTTCACACTTCAAAAGGTTCACCGTTATTTAATAATATTTGTGTTTCACTTAAATTTGAGGGAAAATAAACAGCTTGGCTTTCTTTTCAAACGTTTCGCTGAATAAATGATAAGCAAATTCTTCTGAATCGTGTTCAAGTGGGCAGATACCTTGCTTACTTAATTTATTTGCTAGAAATAAATACTCGTGTTAAAAAAAGGTATCATTTGAAGCCATTGAAGTATCAAAATGACGAAATAAATATCCTTGATATCAAAATGTAGTTATTTTTTGTTTTTGCGATCTTAAATGAGTCCTTATTTAACATAATCTTTCTTATATACCTATGTAAGTACATACATAGGTACATAATATCTGCCTCGCCTCAACACAACAATTTTACATATCTGTAAAAGTAATGTATTAAAAGCTAAAGACCTTTTCTTGATGTCGTCACTTGTAAACTTTTCTATCACAATAAACTATCAAATAATAAAAGCGTGTTAATTAATTTAACTTAAACTCATAATCTTTATCAACTAAATTGCCATACTATCGCGATTCACGATTTCATCAAATATTAAATTTATCCACCGATTTGTTGGTAGATTTGAGCATTGTAATAGATACCCAGATGCCCCTATACCAGACAATATCTACATACAAACGGTCAAACGAATACAGCATCCCTAAATCAAATAGATATATTGGTGACAGTTTTACTGTCGTTTCGTATTTAGATCAGTGGACACCCCATGTACAGTCAAACGGAAATCAAAATTTACACAGGGTCGCCTTAATTCATTGCAACGTAAGGGTGACATTCGAACTATATTGTTAAAGTTGATCTGCCTTCGACTGTACCTACAACAGTGGCGATTCACTGAGGCAGTGCGTGATAAAGGGGTTAAATGCGAAATGTTTGGGTAGATTTTACTTATAGATTATTGTATGAGATATACGTACTATTATGTTTATCAAGAGATTCTTTGATTAATTCATTCTATTAAATTTTAAGTTACCAATCCTTCTGATTACATTAATGGCATACCACCATAACTGTTCTCGCGGTAACTGTGTACGACAGCGAATGAATGTCTATAATTCACCGCACGGTTGCGGCTTCAAGCATTTGGGTCTCAATTGCTTGAAGTAGTTTGTGAACGGCCGCCCTTAAGGTCTATCTACATAGATCCGGGCCGTGCCCGGGACGTGTCCGGACCGTGGCCCGTCAGGAGGGAAAACAATACGTCATCATGACAACGTGTCTGAACGAATCCAAAGAAAATATATGGAATGATATTTTTTCCCTGACCCGTACACGGCCCGGACACGTCCCGGATTGGTGTAAATAGACCTTTAACGTTGCGTCTCTTTATATTTCTGAGGAAGAAGACAAGAACTATCTTGTTTCTTACTCTTAAAAACTTATTTTCGTTTTGCAGTTCTCCAGTAATGTAAATCACTTCCCTCCACCATAAAATATCAATTTCCAGACAAGAAATCCCCAAAAAAATCTTTTCCCAAATTTCAAAAAGCGATCCGAAGTGTATCAATTAGTTTAACCAAACAGAAGGCATTGTCTCTGAGCGGCGTCTCGTTAAAAACAGCTAGCGAACCGTACAGTCTCCGGCCCTTGTTTAAGCTACTCGCAAACTTTGGATTTTGTAGAGGTAGCAGAAACATTTTTAAATAAAAAAAAAGATTCGGATATCGTAAGGGATTTTTCAGTGGTTTAAGTTGGAGGAAGGGTTTCATTTCAGTGGCTTTGATAAAGATGATGGATGTAATTGTGTTCATGTTGTTTTTTGGATATAATATCCGAATATTTTTGACACAGGCCCTGTCTGTATCAAAAATATACGTAATATGCAATAAAATTGACTTAATTCGATTTAGGTAAGTATGGTTAAAATAATTAATATAATCAAAATGCAAACTGAAACTAGAAAACTAAAATAAAAAAATGAAATGAAAAAAAATAAAAAAAATGAATGAATAAAAAAGAAAAAAAATGGAAAAAAATAATATAAATGAATGCTAACTGAAACTTGTTATTTCACCAATAAGGTGAAATAACAAGTTCCCTTTTGAAAATTAAGAAAAATTGAATTCAGTACAGTAAACCTAAACTTAATTTCGATCATGCCTCTTAAACAATACCTGCTTTGTATTCTTTCTACAATAAGTATGATACATACCTAAATCGATAGACATTCTAAACTTCCACAAAAAAAAATCATTTCAAAAGCTTCAATACCATCAACCAAACTCAAAACTAACATAATCCCACCCACAAATAATAATTCCACTATAAAACTCCATTATTTATAACAGCATTGAGTGCACTCTTATAACTCCATCATTACTCCAAATCATCATAAAGTACAACATGAAAATTGCATTATGCAGCGCATCAAAATCCTGCTATTTCCTTGCAGGCAGTACCCCAGGGATTATAGCCCTCAAGACTTAGTAAATAGTGTATCTACTCTGGCAAGTCCACTGGTATTCTTACTAAAGGATTTAGTCAAGCGTCTAATGAATAAGTAAAAGATTTTTTGGTGGATTTTTCGTTCTTATTTTGGAGAGATTTTGGCGAAATTGATTATACTAGTTTTATTTTTCGAACTGCAACTTATTGTATTTCGTAAATAGAACTAGAGGTTTTAATCTGACGTAGCCTATAAAGGACGTAACTATATAAATATTTTCAACGATTAAAGCAAATATTTCTGGCAATCAAAGGACAATTTCGTCAACAAATTGAGAAAAGTTTTTTTTTTTTCAAACCGAAGTCCTGAAAGTACTTCTATAACTACACTCAACTACAACTCAACTTATTAAAGCTTCAAAGTAGAATCTAAATAGCGTAAACCTAAATTACTAGAACCGATAGACACGACCTACTGCATAGTAAGTACCTCCGTGTAACCGAACACCCGTCATTTCGAATTCCACGGTAATTAGTCCTGCGTCGATTCAATCATGGCTTAACCATCGGTCCGAATAAATTGGACCTCTCCGCTCTCCGGTAATAAGGATCTGCTGTGAGTTCTGTTGAAATTTGAAAATTATTGGTAGAGTATTTACCTACTTTGGAATATGAATACATGACTATTATTTGTGGTACGAAAAAGATAGAGCTGGAAAGTATAGAGTAAACGAAAGAGAGGGCAACCATAGAGGACTTGCATAATATATGTCAAATAAAAGAGGGAATAGAAGTTGTATCGTATCAGGTGCTCAAACAGACGGCAGAGAATGAAGCAGAGTGGCACTCTACCGACAACACCAACCAATCTTCCAAAATAATTTCGAACTTAAAAAAAAACCACTTGTAGTTCAATAAGGCCCACTTGCGCAGCCCAGAGTTAACGCAATAAACCCGCAGTTAGCTGCTTACACAGGGTTAAGTCAAGATAAATTAATACAAATTATTCGTTTAACCCTGTGTTAGCAGCTAACTCCGGGTTTATTTGGCTGCGAGTCAGCCTAAGAAATGAACCCGTAAAAAATTGCTGTACCTTTTCTACTGTAGCTACTGAAAATCAAAATGAAAATGAAAAGTGTTTTATTCAAAAATAGGCAAAATTCATTACACTTTTTTGATCTAAAACTACTGCCGGTTCACTTCCTGTATACACAGGGCCCTACATTATGTGCAATATATCTTCTTTTCTTTTATCGAGACACTTATACAATTACATCTTGGTACTTAACTTGTTATCACCGTAATTTACATGAATATCATAGTACGAGTAGTTTCACTACTACTCGTAACTTTGCAGCTTTAGGCAAGCCTACTAACCCATCATTCGATATAACAAATTGGACCTCTCCATCTATCCGTTTACAGAATTAGTGATTCTAATTTGAACAGGGTTCTGAAGTTGTTAAAGTGTTAAATTTCATCCAAAGGGTTAGGTTTGTATCTTCATAATTGCGTTTTACGGTTTTACTGTAATTTGATAGCGTTTGATTTGATTTAGCGGTAGGTTGAAGAAGCGTCTTTGATGTTTTAATTATATTTTGTAATAATTAATTTGTGAATTGAATTTTTAATTTAAGTATCATAATTGAGCGTTTACCATGATCTTTTCTCTTTAAAAAAACATGTTTTTTACGTTTTTGTAATAAACTTCTCTTAAAATGCAATAACTAGTTTTCACTTATATCGGCTAATTTTTTATCTAATTTTATATCGGCACTCGTACATACAAAACTTCATTTGAAGGACATGACGTGAAATTTAACGTTATTTATAAACATTAATCATATTTGTAAGGTTTATTATTATTTTAGGATTATTTACATTTTATGAATTTTTAGACTGTGGTTGATTTTGTGTTTTTTTTATCAAAAGAGGGTATCTTTACATTTGGTGATAGTGGTAGAGAAAAGAGGTGGGGACAGTTGGCCAGTTGAGTCGCCGTAGAGGCAGTCGGTGGTAGTCGATTGAACTGTGCGGTTGTGCTTTTTGTGCTCTAGTGTTAGTGTATAATAGAAAATTAAAAGTGTGTACCTCAAGGAATAAATCACCTTTATACTGATACCCCGGAGTTTGATTACACTTCAGAAGCGGGATCAACGAATTGTGTAAGTAAAATCACGCCTACTTATTTTACAAGGAAATTCATGCATGTCTATTTTTATTTCTTTTGAAAATTTTATGTTTTATAATTTACGAGTTTTTGATAGATATAACGTTTTTGATATAACGGTTTTTATTTTTATTTCCTATTAATAGGAAGACTTATATTATGAAACTTTATTTTATTTTTATTGACTTTTACATGACCATTTTATTTACTTTTAAGCATAGGTACTTTCGTATAAGTTTTCACAACTCTTATCTATTTTTATTTTTTGTAATGTCTATTTATTTAACTTCAACATAACTTTTTTTTTTGTAGATACTCGTATTTCTAAATATGTATATAGGTATTTCAAATACTTATTCTATTTTCTGGGTTAAATGAAACGAAAATTTGATCTTGCGAGTTATTTAGCCTCTTATTAGAACAATAGGTATTTTACTAGTGACACGATGTTGTAGTTTTTATTACTGAGTATAGAGATGTTCTTGATCTTGATTTTCTCACAAGTTATAAATAAATAAACACGTAAAATTTTCTTTTCGAGGCTGATGGAAGAAAACGAGCATAATCATGAATCTCGTCGACTTCAAACTCCACGACGCCAGCAGCGTGCTGAAATGAGTCGAAACTTTTCCCGGAGCCGTAGTCGTGTGAGTGTGTCTAGCCGCAGTCGCAGTCGTAGTCGACGACTTTTGCTGCGGGAGAAGGAATTAGAAAGGGAGAGGGATCGCCTCCGTCGTTTGGAGCGCGAAGTAGAAAAAGAACGAGAAGCCAGCATAAGGCGTCACGATGAACGTCGTTGTGTTTCTGGATCCCGGCGAGTGTCGAGGAGCCGCAGTCATGAGCGGCGCAGCAGACAAGGCAGCGAGCGGCGGGCCGACAGCAGAGAGCTCCCGACTGACAAAGAGAATAGCCGAGACCGCAGCGCCGGAAATAAAATAAGGTCAGGTAGTCCTTCTTTTTCTGCCAAAGATATTGCGTTATTATTGCAGTCTCTCAAAAGTGGTCTCTCATCCCAATCGGTAAATCAGAGCACGACTTCATCTAAGATAGATTCAAAAAACATTTTACCCGAATTTGATCCGTCAACTAAAAATCAGCGGATTGATGTGTGGCTTAAGAAAGTCAATGAATGTGCCTCGGTTTATGGATGGGATGAGAAGACCACAATTCATTTTGCTATGCAAAAACTACAGGGACTGGCCAAAACCTGGTACGAGAGCTTAAATACAATACTTCATACATGGCCCGAATGGCAAAACAAATTACTTAGTGCTTTCCCATGTGAACAGAATTATGGCCAGTCCTTGGAGGATATGTTGAGACGGAAAAGCCGATTTGGCGAACCAATTGAGTGTTATTACTACGAGAAGCTCGCTCTTTTGAATCAGTGTGAGATTACTGGAAAACGCGCTGTAGACTGCATCATTCACGGTATCAGTGACAGAACAATGAAATCAAGTGCGTTGGCACTGCGCTGTACTCTTCCTGAACAGTTACTGCAATTTTTATTAAGTAATAAGGAAATAGTAACTTCTCAACCACCAACGACGTTTGGTCGAAACAGGAATGGTGCTGCGAGTGCCAATGTCACAGAAAAATCCGACAATAATTCAAATAACAGATCGAACCTAAAAACCGTTTCTTATTCAGGGATGTTTTGTTTTAACTGCAAAGAAAAAGGACATCCTTATAGCAGTTGTCCCAAACCTTTACTTAAATGTGACCTGTGCAAACGTATAGGGCACTCTTCGGAAACCTGTAGGTCAGATAGGTTGGCGGAGTCTACGAGGGCTAACACTACTGCCGTTCAAAAAACAATGTGTATCGCTGCATCTAGTCCAAGTGCCAAATTTAATAAGCAAGTAACTGTGAATGGCAAGTCAGTGGAAGCATTTATAGACTTCGGCAGCGAAGTAACGTTAGTGAAGGAGACCGTATTATCGCAGTTAGGCGTAACACATGATGGGATAGGAACAACCATGAAAGGTTTTGGGAACGGCTTGGTACAATCTTTGGGGTCAGTTTCTTTAGAAATCGCTATAGACGGCGTAAAAGCGACGGTTTTGTGTAGAGTAGTAAAAGACGGGTTGCTAGAAACACCCTTATTAGTGGGCCAATCTTACTCGGAACAACCTCATATAATTGTTTTGAAAGATGCGTCCACCTTACAATTTCATGACATTAGTACAGAGGTAAGCAGTGATGTTATATTCGATAACAATAGCGACTATATTGCAAGAGTTCGTATACTTGGCAATAGCAAGCTTTACGGAGCGGCAACTATTAGGGCCGCAACGGAATCTGATTTCTCAGGGAGTATTCTACTGAGTACTAAGATCATAGGGAAACCCAATGAGCAATACATTGTCTGTGGTGGTGTTTATAACGTGAAAAATGGGCATGTGAACGTCACAGTGACTCCATGTACCATCCCGTGTACACTTCAAGATGGTTTTGTTTTTTCTCGTTCTGAAAAGATAGAGATTGTGAACCGAATCGTGACACCGGTTGCTGATTTGACATCTGATAATTCCGTTGAACTTATCGAAGAAAGTAAAATAAACTTGGGAGATTCAGTTACCGAAGAAGTTAAAACTAAATTGATCGACTTGCTACAACGCTACAGACACTGTTTTGCTCACAACCTGGCGGATTTAGGATGTACAAATGTTGTGGAAATGAAAATCCATTTAAATAGCGAACGTCCTGTAGTGTATCGGCCCTATAGGTTATCACACGTCGAACGTGAGACCGTTCGTGAAATGGTAGGAGAGATGCTCGACGCAGGGATTATAAAAGAGTCAATCTCTAACTACGCGAGCCCAATTATATTAGTGCGTAAAAAAGACGGCAAAACAAGAATGTGCATTGACTATAGAGCTCTAAACGCCATTACTATAAAAGAGCGTTACCCTATGCCCATAATAGAGGACGAAGTGTCTCGCCTGTCGGGCCAAGCGTGGTTCATCACCCTGGATTTAATTTCGGGGTATTATCAAGTACCTATTTCAGAAGAGTCAAAACATTTGACTGCGTTTGTCACGCCGGACGGCCATTACGAGTTTAACCGTATGCCGTTCGGTCTGGCAAACGCACCCGCTGTCTTTCAGCGGATGATGAACCACGTCTTGGGGCCGGCTAGGTTCCATAAGGCTACTGTATACATTGATGATTTGTTAGTGTTCGGTAGGAACCCTGAGGAATGCTTGGATAGATTGGAGGAAGTGTTGCAATTGTTGGAACAAGCTAACCTTAAACTGAATTTATCAAAATGTAGTTTTCTTAAAAATAACATTGACTATCTTGGTTACGAAATAAGCTCGTCAGGAATGCGTCCGGGTGAAACGAAAATTCAGAGCGTAAAAGATTTTCCGCGGCCCGAAAATGTTCATGGAGTTCGTCAGTTTTTAGGGCTCGTCAGTTATTTCCGGAAATTTATCCAAGCATTCGCTCAATTGGCTTATCCGCTGACTAAGTTGTTAAAAAAGGAAGCAGTGTGGGAGTGGACGGAAAATCAGGAGGAAGCTTTTAATAATTTAAAAAGTAGATTGATCAGTAGGCCGGTATTAGCAATTTTTAACCCTTTGGCGGAGACAGAACTCCACACAGACGCTAGTAGAATTGGAGTAGGTGCGATATTATTACAGCGTTTCGAAGGCAGCGACACATTTCAACCCGTTGCGTACTACAGTCGCCAGACGACACCTGAAGAGAAAAACTTTCATTCTTACGAACTAGAAACTTTAGCCGTTGTATGTGCTCTAAAAAAATTTAGAGTTTACTTGCTCGGGAAACAATTCAGGGTCGTCACCGACTGTAGTGCGTTACGTTCTACGTTCCTAAAACGAGACCTCATTCCGCGAATTGCCCGATGGTGGCTTGCATTGCAAGAATTCGATTGTACAGTAGAGTATCGCGCCGGTGTTAAAATGGCACACGTTGACGCATTATCTAGAAATCCCACAGCGGACACCGACATGCGTGATATTGAATCTTTCCCGGCGGTAATGACAATCAGTGATGACGACTGGCTTTTGACACTACAGCTAGGAGACTCTGAGCTCTGTAGGGTCCGAGATATTTTGAATTCTAACCTTGATGCGAAATCGCTAGATTACATAAAACAGAACTATGTCATTAGAAACAACAAACTTTTTAAATGTTTAGACGGAGACAAAGAAAACCTACGCTGGGTAGTACCAAAGGGCGCACGGTGGCAGGTGTGCAGAATGAATCATGACGACATTGGTCATGTAGGACTTGAGAAAACTATCGAGAGTATCAAAAAGAATTATTGGTTTGCGAAAATGACGCGCTTTATTAAGAAATATGTAGGTGCATGTATCGAGTGTGCATATGCAAAGAAATCGAACGACTCTCGAGAGGGATTATTACACCCAATCCCGAAAATCGAAATACCCTTTCATACTCTGCACATCGACCACCTTGGGCCCTTTGTCAAATCGAAGAGAGGGAATACTCACTTACTTGTCGTAGTAGACTCGTTCACCAAATATCTATTCATGAAACCGGTACGAAACACTAAAACGCAAAATGTGATTCGGGTATTGGATGAAATATTTGATACTTTTAGAACCCCGGATAGGCTAATAAGTGATCGCGGTAGTTGTTTCACGTCACATGCTTTCAGAAAATATTGTCTTGATAGGGGCGTGAAGCACGTACTGAATGCTGTGGCGAGTCCAAGAGCTAATGGGCAGGTGGAGCGGTATAACCGCACCATCTTGGATTCGCTTACAGCCCAAAATATTGATGGCAATGAAAAAGATTGGGATACTAAGGTCGGTCGAATTCAGTGGGGTCTTAATAATACATTACAGAAGACTATTGGTAGAACTCCCGTAGAAGTAATGTTCGGCACCGCGATGAACGGACAGGTTAACCCAATTTTAAACGAAATAACTGCAGTGACGCGGGAATCTAACGATGTAACGGATATTCGTAATGAAGTTAAAAATAAAATTGATATAGAACAAGCAAAACAAAAACATAGGTACGATGAGGGCAGGAAACCTGCGCGTGAATATAAACGTGGTGACCTAGTAAAAATTACGAAAACCGCATTTCAGAACCATGGGAACAGCACAAAACTTTTACCTTCTTACGAAGGACCCTTTCGAGTGGTCAAAGTACTAGGAAACGACCGTTACAAAGTAGCTCCAATCCCAGGATTCGAGGGTACGCGAAAAAAACGTAGGACAACGGTGGCCGCAGACCGTATGCGACCTTGGATTCACATAGCAGCGTTAGAAATTGACGATGACGTTTCTGATACTGTGAATGATGAAAGTGGGGATGATAATATGTCGGAGTGAATGTAATATTTATTTTGAATGTGATTTTAAAAAATATTGAGCTGGAATTGCATTAACTACATAGTGATCTTACATTGTTTCAGAGACAGAGGAGAGATTGTCGATTGGTTCGCTAAATAAAGAGAGACGTTTATGAATGAAATAATACCACGTAGAAATCAAGTTAATTCTGAGAAATATCGATTAGGAAGAATAGAATTATAGCGAGATGAAATACTATGATTGTATAATGTAACACTACCGTTGTAAGATGAAACTCTACCATTGTAAGATGAAATATTAAGTTTGTAAGATGAAATATTACGATTGTAAGATGAAACACTACGATTGTAAGATGAAATGATAAATTGTAAGATGAAGATAATATTGTAAGATGAAATTATAAATTGTAAGATGAAATAATAAATTGTAAGATGAAAGTAAGATTGTAAGATTGTTGATTGATGATTGTAATTAAAACGAATGTGTACTTATCTATTAGGTAGTATAATACGTTTTTGTATTATTATTTTTTTTTTCTCAACTGGCCAAGTGTAAGGTTTCACCGGATACGTGTATGAGGACATACACGCTATCAGGATGGTCGAGTGTAAGGTTTATTATTATTTTAGGATTATTTACATTTTATGAATTTTTAGACTGTGGTTGATTTTGTGTTTTTTTTATCAAAAGAGGGTATCTTTACATTTGGTGATAGTGGTAGAGAAAAGAGGTGGGGACAGTTGGCCAGTTGAGTCGCCGTAGAGGCAGTCGGTGGTAGTCGATTGAACTGTGCGGTTGTGCTTTTTGTGCTCTAGTGTTAGTGTATAATAGAAAATTAAAAGTGTGTACCTCAAGGAATAAATCACCTTTATACTGATACCCCGGAGTTTGATTACATATTTTTCAAAATAATTTGACACTACTGTAAAACAATTTTCACAAATTCCTTCCAAAAATTTTCCAAGACACCTCAATAGTAAGATCCCGTTACGTAACTCAATATATTCCCTATTTTTCCACACTAACCTCATTCTTCAAGTGAATTCATCCTTACAAGGCTTCAAATCTGTCTATATTGGATTAGGAAAAGCAGATTATTGAGTTCCGAAAGGTCCTTCTAGGATGTCCCTAGTAAATTGTTTATTGAATTATTTATATCAATAATCCTTTAGGGGAATATCTGATTTAATAACTATTCTTATACCAAAGATTTATACCTACTGATGCTACTTTAACATACAGAATAATGCTGTATTTCATAGCAAGAAAGTCGATATTAAAGGGAACATGTTTGCAATTGCAAATATAAGGTCTGTGTAGGGTGGAAAGATGACTCATTTTTTTGGGGTTCCTACTATTCAAAGGCATATACCTACTTAATTAGGATTACGGAATGTTTCATTGATGTTTATGGAGGAAGAAAGAATTAGCTGTACAATACTGTACATATTATGTCCCTGTGCCAATGTCTTTGATAGTTAAGGTGGAAATAAAATATGATTTATACCGCTTTTGCCGCTTTTTAAATACTTCTTAGCTTTCTTCGTTGAATGAGTCGAGCTCGTTTCGCCATTTTCGCCAATTTTTCTGAGGTAGGCCTTTGCCAAGCAGTGGGACTTGATGGGCTGACTGTGTCTGCATAAAATTCAACATAAGTGCCAAATAAAGCTACAAACCGTTCAAAAAGTTCTATTATTTATCGTGTCCTTAGAGCATTGACCTTTTCTGCAACGAGGACAGTAAAGTTAATTCTATAAAACTCATCACGCAAAACCCAATCCATCAAACTATCTAATAATCCAACGTAATCTTCCTTCCAAATTCAAATCCAAAATAGTTCGCACAAAAGCAAAATTGAGTGCAAAAAAGCTGAATAAACACCCCTACACCTAATTTGCTGGCAAAGAACAGACGCGTGGCTGGCACGTGGCATCGTTTCGACCAATCGCCAGTCATTGTTTTGCCAGTGACGTCATCACCATACAACAAGGGTTAGAACTTGGTAAATGATATATTATGCCTAAAGTTGGAAGAGGGGGAGTTTGGTAAAATATGGAGAAATCGAGAGCGACGTTCATGAAGTTAATATAGGTGATGCACTGATTCAGGGCCCCAGTCTGCTATTTTTTTTTTTTTTATATATTTATTTCATAGGCACAAAAAATGCTATTGAAACCATTACATTATTATATGGGTAAGTTTTTAAAGCTAGCGCTAGATTCGCAAGGTGCAGTTTCCCCCACAGAAAAACCTAGCAAGAAACTCTGTGAGGTTGCTCTTTTCAAATAAAGTTTTACAATTCCTATACACAGTTACACAGGTTAAAGGTACATATTTTCATCATTATAATTATTGTCTCTAAAATTGATTTTGATCCTGCAGCATTCAAACAAACCACAAGGTGTAAATAGCTAAAAAGTAAAGATAGGTTGAGACCGCATAACATTGACCAGCCGCCACAGCAGCACCTTGACACAGTAATTTACATTATTTTCAGTTGTGTGTTAACATAGGTTTATCTGTCAGTTAAATTTAATCGATAGATAGTGAAACGGGCACTTAGTTAGTCTACAGAGTTTAAAATACCTATAAAGCACCTATAAGCTATAAAGCCTAGTACCTACTTTTATATTTTTTTGAATAAATATGTTTTAAATGAGCCGATCCATTCATTTTGGAGTCTAAAAATATGCCTAAAAATTTTGTGAAATACCTATTCTTAAAGCACTTTTGACTTACTAAAATCATCTCCAGTTTTTCAAACTCACTTACTCATGCAAACCGTAAACAAAACAGTACAAACTAAGCATCTGATTTGCAATATTGGGTAAATATTTGTTAACACTATTTGAGTTCCCGTTCACCCTTGGCTTAGATGTCTAACGCCTAGCTGGAGATGTCAATAAGGGATGTTTGTTATAGAATTACGAGGGTGCTGGTTCTTTAGTATACACTTTGTGTTTGTGACTTTTTGAATTTGGTTGGGTTTTATTTATTTATTGGAAAACCAACAGCGTCATTATATACATTAAAAAATTATAAATTAACTGACGAGCCAATTATAGGTTTTCACAGATAGAAATATAATAAGAAGGTACCGTCAAAGCAGCAAAAGTTTTTGGCAGGAATATATGCTTGAAAGAAATTGACAAACATTTGGTGAATACTTGCATTGCCTATTTGCATTTAGATATACCTACATAAATTCCCTAGAGTACCCTAAAGCGACGGGCATATATGAGGCGACTGATGAGTGTGGATGAAGCGATAGAGGTGTGTTTGGATCGTAGCAAGTGGAAGGAAGTGGTCTCTGCCTACCCTAACGGGAGAAAGGCGTGACGGATATGTTTGTATGTATGTATATATATAAATTCGGTTGCTAACCTCTATTGTTTATTTAGACTATCTGTCCCCTCCTACAATACAGAAATAATTATCAAAATGCCGCTTATATTGTTGTTACTATTAAAATATATAGTATGTACCTAAGTATAGGTAATTTAAATAACCCATAAATCAAACAAACCTTAATTTGATTCCAAAACAATATTAAAGTCAAAACACATTTAACTTTAAAAATGATTTATTAAAATCTGAGAATTCCCGAACATAGAAAACTGACTTAATAACTCAAGTAGGCGTTTTTCAAAAAAATATCTTTAAAAATCATAAAGCGAAAATAATAAAGAAAGTTAAAAATGAAGCTGAGTGGAGTAGCTTAGACGTTGATTGATCGTCTCTCTGTTATGAAAGGAAACGCCTTTGAAATCCTGCTGTTGTATTCATGAACTGTTTTTGAAGTGTTCTGGGAGAATATAAACAACAACAAAAACTTATTGTTGTTACCAGCCCATATATGTTCCCACCGATGGGCACGAGCCTACTCTCATATAGAGCTGGCCAAGTGCAGGTTGGCGGATTTCACATACAAAAACTTATAGAATAGAATATATAGAGAGAGGTATAGTAGATAATATATTTAAAAAATATATATCATTTTTTTTAAATACCTACGAGTGCTAGAGTACCTATTATACTATACGTATTTATCTATAAAATAAAACTAAACTAAGTAACCTAAGCTTAGTGTTCTATTTTGATCGTCAAATAGTTAAATATCGATTCGTTATATAGATGTTTGAAAATTTATAATTTTTATGTCAAAATAAGGTAGAACAATCAAAACGAAATATAATTTAAATAACATCAGTCGTTCAAAAGTTCTTCCCATTGTGATTTCATGAAACAGTTATTATAAAGACAGATAAGATTTTTAAATATCCACAAACAAATGACTGGATAAGTTGACCGATAGATCGTCGATCGAAATACCGTCTTACTCAACATATCCAGAATAGCTTCACGAAGCAAATCCAATTCCTCGTATAATAATCCCCAAGTTTTAGTCCGAAGAGAAACATCAGCTGGTCGTTAACAGTGACAGCCGGTCGCTGATTGATTGCAGACAGAAATGAGCTTTAAATTACTCACTTCCGGGCCAAATAGAGATGTTGCACGGACTGTACGGTTTTGCTGAAATTAGTTGAGTTTTAATTTGGTTGGTTTATTCATATTTTAGGGCTCGGGCCCAAGTCTGCTCATTTACAAAATTCTCAGGCAGTCAGGCAGTCGGCAAAATGTCAATGAGAGTGTCAATGTTATTTTTTGATACTTTTGATCGCAATCATTGTAAGCCATTGTTTAGCAGAATTCCAAATATGTCAAAAATGGCATTGACACTTATCCGACACTAGGCTATTTTAAATTAGTAGACTTGGGCCTCTGGTGTGGTTGTGTGGGTAATAGACTGGTACGCAAGAGTTACAGTAATCTGTGAAAACTTCATAATTTTCCAATATTTCCGATGTCGTTTGTAGTTTGCCACTGACAAATGTACGAAAAATCAATCATTTTTCCACTTGCCCAAATGATTTTATTTAAGTATATAAAAATATATTAATTTATAATAGTAAGCTTTACTTTACTTGACATTGGCAAAATCCACAAAAATAGTTGCCAATAAAAAAAAAGTGACGGTTTTTCTTAAACTGAGGGTGACTCTAGCTCCAATATAAATACTTCGAAAAACATAACCAGATAAGTAGTAAACGTCAACAAAGTACCCGAAATGTACTTACAAAGTGCAAACACCAAAGTTAGCTCAAGGGTGTGTCACATGTCGGGCCCTAGCTGTCAACTTGACAGCTGACAAGATGACAGGTGTAGCGAGCGTAGTTCCCTCCGTTATGCTCTGTTATGCTACAGTTTGGGGTTACCAAAAAGAAAAACATTGATAAGTATCGGTGACTTCCTTCGCTTTATGAAATATATATTATTTAAGGAAATATGACTAATCCTATAAAGATAAGTATTTAAATAGAATTTGTACATAGGAATTTGTAAAAATCGTAACAAGAGAGGTGAAATAGTCTTCGATTTGATCGGCTTTTGTCCGTCTATGTCGTAGAGAAAAAAAAACAAAAGACAGCTGTAGATGCTACAAAATGAAATTAGAAAATGGCGCTTTCGTAACAGAAAGATTTCAACTTGTATTTTCACGTCGTACCTACTCGCAAAAAGACTGAAAAACTTTGTGTTGAAATATGTCATCCGAAAACTTCTCGTATTGTGAACGGAAACCGTTGAAAACAAGCGAAACCAAACCGTTTCATTTATCTTTTTGTTGTTGCGCGACCAAATAGGAAAGTATCGCTCTTGTGAGCATTTGTAAAAGATTTTTAAAACATTTCAATTCTTCTGCGTTTTCCGATTTCGCTTTCAAATTGTGTATTGTGTTGTAACTTTGCGTATGAATGAGTTTTATGGGTTTTTGAGCAAATTTTTTGTTCGTACTAGAGACTGGAAACAAGGGGGTCTGTGGTAATTATTCGATGCTTATACATATAACGCACTTCAATTGTAATACTCTCAATTGTTAATACTCTGGAGATTTCAATTTTAAATGAAGATTTCCGGATTCGAATAAAATTAAAATTGTCGTAAAAAACAAAATTGTACTGGCAATGACTGTAAATTAATTGCGGTTTGGCTAGAAATATTGATTGGTAACATTTGCTGATAGCTCGAAGGAACAAAGGTCTTTATGGGACTTTATCATCGTCAGCAACATTTCATTGGTGATTTACGTTTTAGCTGCTTATTTGCTGCTCGAAACTCAGTTTTTTGTGTGATGTGTGTGTGTGTTCTTCATCAATTGTTTTATTTATTTATTTAACAGTTTATTGTATTATGATAGTATATACAGACAGAAAAAAAAAGAAGTTATACAAAAAGTACAGCATTTCTGAAAGAATTTTTTTCCTGCAGACCCCACAGAGAGAGAAATGAAAGCAAGAAGGCAGGATAGTCACTTAACCCACAATTGTTTTATCTTCGTCAACAAAACTTTGTTTAAACAAATCGTTGTTAATGAGTGAACTTATTCCTACATTATTCCCATCATTATCACACATCTTCACATCCAAAACTCATAATAATAACCATAATTCCCATCCAAGTGGCATCACAAACTTACCAAGTTTATTTCTGAACGGATCCCGGGTAAAAGTGACTGGAACGACGCTCGAAATAGCATCCAAACTGAACTGCAGCTTCTTGCTTGTAAACACGACTATATGTGGAAAATTATGCGTTCTATTTCGTATTATTTTATTGTTGTTTTGATGTAAGCTTTAAAGTAATGTAGGTATTATATTCTTGCCTAGCATTGGGAGGAAATGGGCTAAATGCATCTTTAACTGCATATTCATATACACCGCTTTAAAAAGTAATTTATTTATTAACATTAGGTTATTATTAACATTATTATTAACATTATTATTAACATTATTATTAACATTAAGTATTTATGGTTTATTACTCGTCACTCATAAAAGTTCATTTTATTAAACAATCTTACAGATACCCTAATAACATCGATTAATTAGGACCCATCACTAAAATACTATATAAAATACTTATGTTCTACAGGGAATATTAAAAAAATTAGGCTTATTTCCTCCACCAGGGGTTTGAAGCAATTTTTAGCGTGTCCAAAACTTTGATAAGGCCTCGATAAGTCGGAAATTCGCCGACCTGCCTCGCCAAATGAACTGAAGCCGGCAAGATACGGCCAAGACTAATTTTCAATTAAAACTTCATCAAACTTAAGCTAGGAACAAACTCCTGTGCCGGCGGTGTAATTTATAGGAGTAGCGATTAGCTAATTAGACTTTTAATAAGAGAAAAAGTACCTATCTTCTATTTAGGTTCTTGAAACCAGAAGAAGACTAGCCCGGACTTGTAATATATCCGGAAAGATCCGAAAATCGAGACGTATCTACCTCGTCCTAGTGAAAGAACGATCTCAACTTCATGTTATGGTATCTACACACCAAAGCCACCGGCTTTTTTGACAGCTGCCATTTGTATGACGAAAAGCCGCTGGTCTAGCCAGGCGGCATGCCGGCGGCTTTGGTGTGTAGATAGCATTAGAAGAAAGGCAAGCGCGTACTTACTCATTAGGTAGCTGTAACCGCAACTGTTGCATGCGCTGTAACCAAAAAGCATAGTGTGTTATTCGCTAATGGCTGTGCTAATGGTTCGCGAACCTGCAGTGCTGCGAGCTTTGAGAATAGAATATATAAGGAGATGCCATACTATCTGGATCTGCGTGCGTGGTCTGGCGCAAAATGTCTACCTTTTTGTATGGAATTTTTTATCGTTTGACAGGTTATCTACCAAGAAAACTATGAAGAACTTGCGCCAACCTTGGCACGCTGTCATAAACTTATTTGTATATAAAAAAAATATGGCAACTCCTTTTATATTCTATACTCAAAGGCTGCGAGCGCCACGGTGGCGGCGGCGTCGCGCTCGCCTATGTTAATAATCAGATCATTACTTGTACCATAGCAATGATAAGATCTTTGCTTAACTAACTTACGGTAGCTAACTTCAAAATGGCGTTTGTGGTTTCCTAATGTTTACCTATTTATTTGGAGTACCTATTTATATAGTCGTTGTATGATTGTAATTTAATGTAGTATTTACCCAAACGACGCAGTGTGGGAAGGCCTCCAACAAGGTGGACTGACGACTTGGTTAAAGTCGCTGGAAACCGTTGGATGTGGGCAGCGCAAGATCAGTCGTTGTGGAGATCCTTGGGGGAGGCTTTTGTCCAGCAGTGGACGTCCATAGGCTGACATGATGATAATGATGATTTACCCAAACTGAAAACTTATCCAACTAATATTATAAACGTCAATGTTTGTGGCGATGTATAGATGAATGGATTAATGTGAGGATGTTTGTTACTGTTTCACGCAAAAACCACTGAACAGTTTTACTTGAAACTTTATATTAGAGCATACCTTTTACGTCAGAATAACACATAGTCTTTACTGGTTGATAATTACGAGTAAACTTTGACGACATTGTAAATCTGGTAGCCATTTATCTTCTTAAAACTTCTTCACCACTAACAGATAAAATTTAACTGACAGATAAACCTATGTCTATTGCATAAAATATGAAATTTTAGACAGTGACAGGTAATATCTGTCACTATTTTATCTGTTAATGTTGACACGACAAAGAGCAGTGGTAGCCAGTTGGTAGAACGCTTGCCTCGTATTCCAAGGGCGCGAGTTCGAATCCTGGCGCGGGCACGTACCTCTGAGTTTATTTCTCATGTACGGATTAATTTATTCGATTACCACTTGCTAACGGTGAAGGAAAACATCGTAAGGAAACCTGCCTACACCAGATAAGAAATTCTAAGGTGTATGTGAAATCCGCCAACCCGCACTTGGCCAGCGTGGTGGACTATGGCCTAATCACTCTCTGTATGAGAGTAGGCTCGTGCCCCTCGGTGGGGACATATATGGGCTGATAACGAATGTTGACACGGGCCCTAAGCATTATAAACCTACGAAATAACACTTTAACTTTGATTCCCTGTCGCCGTTTCTTCTCCAACCTCCCACATAAGACCACCCGCTTCAAAGCTTACTGAACTGTAGCCCCGTGCTTTATCGCGACACGGGATAAGAATCCAATTTCGCTAGCCAGTGACGTCACGACGGAGCCAATCGTCGGATCAGATCTGTCTATTACATCTGTTGCATCTTTGCAGGGTTGTTTTGGATTATTCGCTTTTTTTATAATGTAAAATGTTTCAAGAAGGGTAGTTTTGTGTGAAGAGGGCTACGTTAAAATTAAATTTGATTCAACATAAATATTGTAGATAATCTGGTTAGAAGTTTGGTTAAATCTTAAATCACGTAGCGGCAATGTGCCAGTGTTGTAGATTACGGCCTAATCTCACTCGTATGAAAGTAAGCACTTGTCTGTCCCCGTAGTGGGAACGTTAAACTTAAAAAAAAAACTGATAGTCATGAGTGTGTCTGACCTATCAAAGTTAGCAATAGTATGAATATGAATGATTTATTAAGAGTTACTTGTAAACAAAGCAATACATTGATAGTGAAATATTAAATTCGATAGATTCTTTGTAAAGATATTAATTGATTAACTATTAACAAATTGACTATAGAATCATTTGTAGAGTTCACAATACAACTCAAAAACAACCAGTGAGTACCGTCGAGATCTTACCTACAATTACTTCAAGTATCCTGTAAAACCTAGACTACAAAATAAATATGTATTTCAAACAACTTTTACAAAACAATGCAGACTGCGCGCGCATTAATTGTAGGTACCTACTCGTATTTGTTCTTAGAACTTTTCTCAGAGGATTCCATTCGTTAAGTCCTTCCAAGAAACTGTTTCCATAGTTGTTGAAGTTACACAAAGCGCTTCAAAGAGTCTTAGTTCATTGACAGCCTTTCTTTAGTTTCATTTTATTTGCAACGAGTTTGTGAATGATAGAGGTGTACTGCGTGGTATCTAATTAGAAATATTGATTTTTCAATGTGAAATCAGGATCTACAGACAAACGTGAAAAATTTGTTATTACTTAATATATAAAAAATTAGTTTAGTGGTTATATTTTATTTATTAGAGTATAGTATTTTGAATAACATATTCACATGTATAGTATTATTTTAATATAAATAAAAGTATTGATTAATTGTTCATTTCTATAAATAAAAGAATATGACTAACATTTACCTAGATAAAGATAGACTAAACACAGATACAAGGATTTTTTGAGACCTTTGAAAAACATCATGAAATCGGAACAGTAAGCTGTTAGTACTTAAGCAATCACACAGCAGACGTCAAAAAGCTTGAATACGCATTTCCATAGCTAAGACATACCTTTTGTAGGTTTTATAGAAAAACTATTACCCCCTTATAACAAACAAGGTTTAAAGATAGTCCAACGTTAGTTCGTTAGTTTGACATTTTGTCCATAGCCGAAACGTCAAAAGAAACGAACTAACGTTGGACTATCTTTAAACCTTTTGTAATAAGGGGGTTAAGGTGTTGAAAATTGGAAACTTTTATCTTTTAGCAAAACCATTGAAAATTTAAAACTTATGTTGCACATCTGTCAGCAACCTGCTCGCTGTTTCTCGCTTACTTCCAAGATAAATGAGCAGTCTATAGAGTTTGATAGAACCTGCTCGACCAATCTCACTCCAACTTTTCAAATTGTTAAAGAGATTTATTTCAAACTATTCTTGTTGAAATTGAATTGTTGGGAACTGTCCTTGTGGAGACATTAAGTGGTTGTGTTTTGTCTCTTTTGTGTAAGGTTTGAAAGTATGGGAGTGATAGGGATAAAAAAATATTGAATAACTGTATTACGTCTCTACTGAATCCAGAAAGGTAGACAATTAAATAACCTATCTGAGTAGATACTAATTATTTTTTGTTCTGATAAGTTACTTAAAAACTATACAAAGTCAACATTGTGTTATATCAAGAAGTCTTTGTTGTGTAGAAGAAAGATGGAACAAAGATGGTGATTACCAACAAGAGCCCGGCTTTTAAATGTATTAATGAATGAATCTACTTTTTCAAAAGAGTTTTCATGTAATGGAATATTTTCGTTGTAAATTCTGTTAGGTATCTTAAATACTGCTCGAATATGATAAACCTATGAAAATACACATACATATTAGGCGGAAACCACCTCGCTCCACTTGCTATGATCCAAACACACTTCTTTCGCTCCATCCACATTCATCAGTTGCCTTATACCTACATGTACGTTGGTTTAGGGTACCCTTGGGGTCTTGGGTTTGAAGTCTTCAGTATTAGCATAACTAATAGTTGCATCTCTTTTGTTTGTAGCGCGAGGGAGCGGCGCGCAGCGATGCGGAGCGGGAGAGACGCGCGCGCGGCGATTGGGAGGCGCGAGCGCGCGCTGCCGAGGCCGACGCCGCCAGGATCGCTGCCAAACTGCATGCTGCTCAACGAGAGATCACCAGGTAAGGCCTGTGTTAAGTAAGCCATTGTCCACAAGCAAACATCAGCGCTGGTTGCGTTTATTCATTTATTTGACACAAGGAGGGCGGAGGCCGACGCAGCGGCTGTCAATAAGATTTGCTACCTACACACATACACTTGTACATGTACATATAACAACCAGAAACATAGGTACTTTCATTTGTTTAGCTGTGAGTGTGTGTGAAATATTTTTGGCGACGCGTTGGCAGATTTCGTTTGTCTTTGACGACACTATTGTTTTACATAGTAGGTAAAGATATAGTGCTCAATATACCTATCGAGCTAGTTGCAGAGAAAATCTAGACACCTATGCGTCGATATGTTGTCTTCTTCTTTTCTGAAATAAAAAAGATTGAAAGATGAAAGATGAACAATATTTTCAGCCGGCTTTAAAAATTATAGATTTTTTCAGGCAAACGCGAATGTTTACCTACTTATTTTTACTTTTACATACCTACCTATAAGTTCCAATTAATGACTGTTTACAGCAGCTGGTGTTACCACAGCAATTTCCAAGCAAAACAAACTAATTTAATTAAAATGCAATTAGCTATAAACCGTGCTGGCTAATTCAAAAACTAATTACGATCCACCCCGAAGCGGTGCAGACCTCTAACATCGAAATAACATTCACGACAAACAACGATTTATTCCGAATAGTTACAAAATTGAAAGCAAATTTACAATACAGCAATAACGAGGTTGTGGCCGAAAGCGACGAGTGACGATATTAATGAAACCGAAACAAACGAGACCAATTTAAAATATTGCCTTTTACAAACAATCGAACGGCGAGATTCGAAATGCGAATCCTGATTCGAATATTAGATTCGTTATGACAGAAATAACAAGTCTGCGTAATCAGTAGCGTCAAGTAAATTAATGAAGCCATTCCAAATTCAAATTTACGTATCGATTCAATGGAACTGTCTAAATTAATGAGCCGTTAAAATCGCAACTACAAACAGTTTAATCGGCACATTATTTGGAATGATGTTGTACTGATAACTAGGTATTTCCAGTTGGTATGTTTTCCATTGCTCCATTTACACCCTAAGAGTTATAGTATTAAGGATTAAGTAAATATAGGTAGTGGTTCAACAA
The DNA here is from genome assembly GCA_947563765.1 of Anarsia innoxiella. Classification (NCBI taxonomy): domain Eukaryota; kingdom Metazoa; phylum Arthropoda; class Insecta; order Lepidoptera; family Gelechiidae; genus Anarsia; species Anarsia innoxiella. Next base: position 9,795,541 of record OX387396.1, on the reverse strand, counting down.
TCTTCTGTGGAATAAGTTTGACAAGAGTCTGGCTGGAGAAAAAATTAGATTGAAACACGATGAATATAATCAGTAAGTAAACTTTTCCTTCCACTTTTCTCATTTTCGCTGACGAAACATATCCAGAAAATTAATAATCAGCATTCAATCTTTGAAATTGGAAACGGAACCGTACGATGTTCGTGCGATATCGCGCTACTTCGGTAATTAACGAAGTAAGGTTCGAATTTAGAATTTACGGAGCCGGTGTAATCGGGCCGGTGTCATTGGATGGCGATAAGCGCCCGTCCGATTGGTCGATGGGCCGTAACTTTGTTCGAAATACGAACTTTAGGATTTACGGCCTCGAGACCGTTATGGATTTGACCCAATTTACTCGGGTTGAATTGAAATTGGATTTTTTTCGGCTATTGACTATTTATTGGATAGACGATTCAATGTAACTTTTTGCTCGCATATTTTCAAGCGTCTTTCTTTTATAGAGTAACTACCTTGGGCCAGAATATGCTGCTCAAAATGAAGTATTAATTCAAAATGTCAATAAACTGCTGAGTATCTGTCTATTAAATAAAAAGTCAAAACACAGACACGCGACAGCACGTCCATCTTAAGTCTGTATTATGGAATAAGATAGAAAATCCAACAAAAATTGTATCAAACCCTCGTCTCCAAAATACTTCATATTTTCAAAATAGGTACGTTTTCCCGAATCCAACCTCACAGATGACGAAATAATTCTCGTATTTATCTGTTGGACCGTGAGGTTTCAGACGAATCCAGTGTCAATCAGAAGGCGATGGGAATGCTCGCATCTGGCAAGGGTCGACCGTTTTATAAAGTCTGTGTTTCGAGGGCAGAAAAAGTGGAAAAACAAATTCAATTCGTCAAAGTATTTGGGGTGAGATAAAGCGATTATTGCGGTCTAAAAAATACTGATACTGTTTTGAGAGCGTTTTGTTTTTCGTGAAAGGTTTTCGGCCAAAGGGTTGGAAGATTTGTTTGTTGGTGAGAAATAGATGTTTTTCATAATGTAGGTGTCAAAGATGATGTCTTAAAAGCTATGAGTGAGGACAGCGGAGAATGCTATGTATTGGGTGCACATTTTGAATGTGATACGACACAGATCTTATCAAATATTAATCCCAAAAATGCGGAAATCCCAGAAAAGAAAGAAGTCCCGAAAATTGTATGTCATCTCTAAGAACACGATAAGTCAAATTTGTCCTAGTTTTTCGTCACTAAATGGTTCTATGAGACGTTTTCTTTCAGCGCATATGTAACGTTCTACCTGACTGTAAACATGAAATTGTTACCTTGTTACTCTAATAAAACAAATGACTTACGCTATACCCATAACATTTTTAAAACGAATAATCTAAAGTTTAGATTTTAGAGTCTTAACCAACCAGATTACCACACAAAAGTTCTTATAAAAATCACTTACGGAAATCTTTCGTACTCCATAAATAAACTCGAAGACTAAGTCAGACAATCTTGCAGAGCTATAAGTATTTTAGTCACGTAGTCAGTGCGGTAGGACCGGGTTCGATTCCCGGGAGTAAAGGGCGGCCATGGGACCCCGTAGACGTCTATGGGGATATACAGGGTGCTACAGATGTTTATTATCGTGTAAAAAAACACGCGATAATAATGTTGATTTACCTACTGTTTTAAGAACATAGGTAAAAAAAGTTGGGAATCATAAACAATCACAGATGATAGAAAAAAAAAACAAATATCAAGGGAGTTTATGTATATTTTCTGCTATGTTTATTTATATAATGTATTAACATAGAACTTGAAATATATCATCATCATAAATTTAAGAGCGTCGCTCTTGTCGGTGGAGTCTGCGCCACTCTTCTCTATTCTCTACCGTCCGTTTGAGCACCTGATACGACACAACTTCTATTCCCTCCTTTATTTGGTCTATGTAAGTCCTTCGTGGTCTCCCTCTCTTTCGTCTTCCTTCTACCTTTCCTTCCAAGATGTTTTTTTATAAAGTCGTCGTTGAAATATATAGATGTTATTTATTTAAAGCTAATGCTAGATTCGCAAGGAAGTAGTTTTCCCTAGAAAAAAATCTAGCAAGAAATTCTGTTAGGCTACTTTTCTTGCTCTTTTTTCTGTAGTTTCCATCCTGTATAAGCCTTATTTGTATGGGAGTAACGGAATGGCATCGATTTATTAAACGTAACTTGCGTGTATGGTGAAAGTGAGATGGTGCATACTTGGGGGTAAGAAACGTAATTTCGTTTGTACCGAAACAGAATTTTAAATTTAAAAAAAACAAGTCATGGGTTTTGTGTGATTTTTGCTGATGATTTTGGTGGCTTTTTGGTATTATTTTTGCCACCGTAAGATGTTATAGTTCTAATTTTGATCTGTATCTCCTGTGTGCAATAAAGTATTTCTATCTATCTATCTATCTATCTAATATCATGAGCAAACACAGCCAGCGACCTTATCATAATTTGAGCAGATACATACCTACATAAATGTCACACTTCTACCATCGGGGTGGGCAGAGACCATTTTCCTCCACTTGCTACGATCCAAACACACTTCTTTCGCTTCATCGACATTCATCAGTCGCCTCATACATGCACTTCGGTTTAGGATACTCTAGAAGTTGTAGTAGGTCTTTTAGTGGTCTCTACCTACCCTGTCTGAAAAAAGACGTGACAGATATGTATGTTGGTTTAAAAGACGCTTTTACTTTAGTATAATAAAAATATGTCTCAAATATACTCGTAAAACAAGACCACCTAAGCCCCTACGCTATTTCTGGATATACTTACTCAACTTGATAGACAGAACCATCGTTAAAGTTTTAAATTACATAGAAATAATTTCAGAGACGGCGACAAAAAATAACAAGGGGAGTCCTTAGTGTCAACTTACAAATAAAACAGACAATTACAGAAGGCCACAACTCGGCATAGCAAGGGGAGGTGTTATTATGACTACGTATCGAGTTGCTGCGACATCTTAATTTGGTTTCGTTGCGTTTGAATTAAATGAGTTAAATTGATAGGTGTTTGACGTGTTGGTAGGTGTCAAGTTGATTGAAAATATTGACTGAATTGTACAGCTTTGAGTTCCGTACCCAAAGAAAACGGGACCCTATTACTGAGACTTGGCTGTCCGTCTGTCTGTCTGTCCGTCCGTCTGTCACCAGGCTGTATCTCATGAACCGTTATAGCTAGAGCGTTGAAATTTTCACAGATGATGTATTACCATTGCCGCCAAAACAACAAATACTAAAAATAGAAAAAAAAAAGCTAAAAAGGCAAATTCTTTATCACTTTTTCTTTAGGACCTCGGTAGATATAAGCGATAAGTTATGGATGTGCAAACTATCCTCATTCTAAATCTTAATATTTATAAATCTATTATCAAAACGGCTCTCTTCTCATAACAACTCAATAGACACGAAATTCAAAATGTCAATGACCTTTACGATATCTCATTGTACGGTGTAGAGTTCTACCGTCAAAAGTGACGTATCAGATGTCTTGTTATTACAGTGGAAAGAAATAAAGACGACGGTGGCGCCCTCTGTGACAAAAGCAGCTGTTTAAACATAAATAACAAGTGCTTGAACGAAATTAATGTTAACACTTGGGGACTTCTTAAGGAAAAGCTAAGGCAGGAGTAGGTACCCTAAACCGCCGTGCATGTATGAGGTTATGAATGTGAAGCGAAGGAAGTGCGTTTGAATCGTAGGAAGTGGGCATGAAAGATATGTATGTACTAGCTACAAGTGGAGGCGACTGATGAATGTGGATGAAGCGAAGGAAGTGTGTTTGGATCGTAGCAAATGGAGGGAAGTGGTCTCTGCCAATGGGAGAGAGGCGTGATGGAGATGTATGTACTTGCAACAAGAGGAGGCGACTGATGAATGTGGATGAAGCGAAGGAAGTGTGTTTCGATCGTAACAAATGGAGTGAAGTAGTCTCTGTTCTGTGCTACAAACAGTTAAAAACGTAGGTACGACACACGAAAAATCAATACAATACAAATATTCTTTATTGCACAAAAAGATATAAGGTACAGACACAAACAAGAATATAAGAAGTAACAGGTGGCCTTATTGCTAAGTTGTAAAACATTAAATTTATCAGAACGAAATCGATCAATATTAGTGCATAAAACTCCATATTAAAACACTCTAAAAATAGTAAACCAACCACATACTTACTCAGCAATAAAATTACTTTAAACACATGTTAGCCATGCATCCGACTATAAAAGAACACTCTTATGGAACATCCTATGATCATAATTACTAATTATTATAAATCACTTTCTCATTATTTTTATGATTATTATTTTTAGGTTTTACAGCCTTGAACTTTTTAGAGTTTAGAAATTTTGATAGTCAATTATAGCGTGGTTTATGTTGCTTTACTTTTTCTGTTTTCTTTTGTTTTATCTTCTATTTATAAATAAAGGAAAACAGATTTAAAAATGGAATAGAAGTTGTGTCGTTTATGCTCAAACGGACGTCAGAGAATAGAGCAGAGTGGCGTAGCCTCAACCGATAGGAGCTACGTTCTTTATGATGATGATAATAAATATGAGACTAGTTTTTCAAAGGTCAATTCTTTTAGATGTGTATGGTCGATTTTTTTTTCGATGAATAATTACTTACCTAGTTTGTTTTATTTAATTGTCTATTACTCTCTACCCAGACAAAAACTCTGTAAACATTATTAGAATAAAAGAAAAGAAACGAACAGAGCTCTTAACCCTTTCGGGCCTGATGGTGTATATTTATACCATACTGCTTGGGACTGAAGGGACCATATGTCCCATAAAAAGTCAATTGAAGACTGAAGCTTTATTTTTGCCTTTAAAGTGGGAAATTATATCCCAAACCGTCATTTACTTATTTAGTAAGACTTTGACAGTGGTAGTTTTAAGCTAGCAACATTATTTCGGAGTCTGTGCTCAATTGAACGACAGCAGTGCGAACTAGTGACGGATATTTTTTAATTTTTGAGGTGTTTAAAGTGATGTTTTCAGGTAAATTCTATGTTAATAATATTGTGTGGCCTAATTGTTCTTTCATTATTGATATATAAACAAAAATACATCATTTTTTAAGTGAAAAAACTAACATTGGGACATAATTTCCCATCAGTCATTTGACTACCTCCAAAAGATAGTGTAGGAGCTAAAACGTTATTTGCCAGCTTACCTTCGAAATATGATATTATGGTATCTTGCACTCAGCGAAAAAAAGACACACGCACTTATACGATGTGCACAGCTTGCCAAAGGTACTTATGCAAAAATTGTTTTGCAACATGGCATACTGGCGTGTAAATAGTACCAACGTCCAACTTTATTATTACCAAATAATGATGGTCTCTTAGACTATAATAAAAAAATGATTGGTGCTCGTTACCTACTAAAGATATTTGTTTGAAATTTCTCAAAAATGTTGATTATTAGTTACTTTATTATAATAATTAAAGTCATATTGAATTAAATTACAGTAGTTTCTTTTATTTTAAAAAAATGACAAAATATCAACGAACTGTATGGCAGTTTGGCATAAAATTTATTAATGACAGGACTGATGGGACATATCGTCCCAATTTAAAAATTGCAATTTATCTGCTTAAAAAAAGTTTTAGAGACTTGTTATAGGTACTAGATATCAATTTTAATAACATAAAAGACATCTATCTATCTAATCAATGTTTTTAGTTTTCAGTCCTAGCACTGCACCCCTAGTCCGGACCGAAAGGGTTAACACGTTAACCTTTTTGGTACGGAACCTTAAAAATATCATTAGCTACCTATGCTATCGTTGATTTTATTTCTCTCTCTCCCTTCCTCTCTTTCTAACATTCAACCTTAAAACTTTATCACCTAATCGAAAACGATAAGAAAGTCAACTTACGAACTTCCTTCACGCATCAATATCTCACATAGCGACCACTTAATTCCATACTTAACAAACAAACCCCTACTATAGATAATATTTCATAGATATCATCGAGAGGTATCGAGTTACACGCAAAGCCACGTGCTGCATACCTAACCGAGACACGTACACCATCAATATTCATAAGGGCTAATCGGGAATCGATTTGTCTCTATATCGAGTTGGTAGGAATAGTTGCGTGAAACTTTGTATCGTGGTAGCGGTAATGGATTGGAAGAGCTAATGATTAAACTTCGAGTCTCTATCTGAAGTGTTTGTTGAAACTGTTTAGACAAATAGGTACGTTATCACTCTATCTCTGTCTAACTCTACGGTAAGGTTATAACTCTATCTCAATTTGAATATATTCAAAGAAAAACAAAACACAAACGCAGTGTTCGAATCAGTCATTTCGAAAGAGTGTCGACTATTGATTTTGAGTTTTATTATCAAGTGCTAGACAAATAAAAAGCAATCAATACCGTTGAATAATAAAGTTTAATTTTACTACTTACTTTATGCTGGCAGATATTATTTGAAGACATTTTGAACTGAGATGAGGTTTTTTAAAGCCCAAGACTTTTATGAGACTAGTATAGACAATAACAATTTTTACCATCTGTCACAAAAGCTGCGCGTATTTTTGAGTGATCACAAAGCGCTTAGTTATGACAACCAAGGCTAGAACTCGCCGAAGACTTTTATGAGACTATAGACAATAACAATGTTTACCATCCGTCACACTGGCCGCGAGTATTTTTGATTGACCACAAAGCGCTTTAGTTGAGACAGCCAAGGCTAGAACTAGTATACATATACTTATATCTCTAACGTCTCTTTCCCATCGAGGTCGGCAGAGACTTCCCTCTGCTTGCTACGATCTAAACATACTTCTGTCGCTTTATCCACATTTGTCAGTTGCATCATACATGCACGTCAGTTTAGAGTGCTTGGCCTTTCTTACTTTACTTGTTAACAAGTTCCCGATTTGATCGAGACACTATCGCTAGCGCTTCTATATAGGTACTTAAAATAAATCACAATGGTTCGATGAGGTTAAATACTTAAAGGCATTTGTGCTGAATTTTAAAAAACAGACTGTCACACATCTAATTTATATACAAGTTCGATAAGTTTAATTATTTTAAAGTCTTTCAGAACCCTCTAAATTTCCTATTTTATTATACATTTACCCAACATCCCATAGAACGTTATCTTACGGTGCATTCTTCCACTTTCACCGCCCGTTTATTATTTATAAGTTTTACGACGTAGGGGAAGAACGTAAATAGCGTGGATTAGGTCGGGATCGCGCCGAAGTTCATGGTTAGGACGCGCTTTATGGTGGTCGTACTGTTTTGGGTATGTTTTGGCAGGTGTTGTTGCTAGATGAAAAGGAAGTGTTGGTAGGTACTTTTGTAATGAGCTTATATAATTACAACTAGGTACTTATAGTCAAGTTGAGTATGAGGCGACTGATGAATGTGGATGAAGTGAAGGAGTGTGTGGATTGTAGCAAGTGGAGAGGAGTAGTCTCTGTTTACTATGAGGCGTGTCAGATAATATCTGCGTGTAATATCTGTCAGATAATATGTGTGAGTGTGAGATAATATCTGATAAATTATGTGTGTATTTAAATATTTATCTGAATAATTCCAAATTCTACATTCATAATACCTAAATTCTTTAATCAAAACAGCTCAATATCTCATCAAAAGCATCCAATCAGAATCTATCTAGTATCTACAGATGTCTCGTACGACTGGGTGTGAAAGGGGTGTAGAGGGAGAGGAGGGAAGGACAGATGTATTGCACTCACAGCTGCAGCCCTTTTATTAACCCCGAGCTACTTTGATACTTGCAGTTTTATAGTGTCAGACTGTCGTGTGATATTTTTGATACGTTTTACGTCAGTGACTTTCATATACCTACGAAAGGTAGGAAAGAAAATAAGAAAAACAAAACAAAAAGACTCTCGTTTGACAGGCTCGTGTCCCCGTAGTGGGGACGTTTAAAGAGCTGATAACGAAAAGAAACCAAAAGTCTAAATCTGCGTTTACAAGGGAATTTAGAAACGAAGGATTGTGAATTTGACTAGTCTTTTTCGTATTTACATTATGGTATCTACACACCAAAGCCGCCGGCTTTTTTGACAGCTGCCATTCGTATAACGTAAAGCCGCCAGCCTAGCCTGGCGGCATGCCGGCGGCTATGGTGTGTAGATAGCATTAGATATATGAACAACGCTTGAGTTTCTAGCTGACCCTCAAAGACTGCTTTAGCATGATCTAGAGTCATCTTATTTTAGTACATTCTAAGATACCGACTAGCTTATACATTCTGGTATACAAGCAGAGCCAAAATTTTACATTAATGGATATAATAAGATAGTTAATCCTTGAATCATTTTAAAACTTTTCACTGCGAAAAGACGACAAAATTTTGTGCGATGACGTAGATGCTAGAAGCATCTAGTAAGATCATAATTTAGCTCAATAGTCACAAATACAAGAGCAATTTTATCGATTGACGTGTTTTTTAGACCTATAAATATCTTTGTCGGATCATTACAGTTTGATTGATGTAATTGCATCGAAGACTAAGTTAATCGATTAGATTGCTCGATTTCAAGGTTGAATTGTAGAACGATTTCCGTATTGGCTGCAATTTTGCAGAATTATGTCTAATTATAGGATGATTCTAATATGGATTTCTACGTCGATGCCAGGTGCGCTCAAAAACATGCTAAGTAAGTGGCTAGTTTTATTTCTTTTCTTTTTTGCTTCAATTAGCGAATTATTAATTATAATTAGGTCCATAATTTACAATTGACATAATGTGACGATGACATAAATTGAAATAATTATGTGTACCTATTAGTAAAGTTATATGAAGATTTCCCACGTTGCAAAAATCCCTGACGAAATCTTGGTAGACCCAGAGCCTCACTGAATTACTTATTTCGGTTCTTAATTCCGTATTAAATCCTATAAAACCTCCTTAGTAACGATTTTTTTCCTAAATCAAAGACCTCACATTGTAAACGTCCTCGCCTAACACTTGTCAATGAAAATTAAACGGAACGCACCCCTCATCTTTGTCACACTCACTGCCACTCCAATTCACCTCTTTCATTTCTCTCATTTCTAAAACACACTTTATACCTTTGTAATAAGAAACATGTTGAGTTAGGAGATAGATTTCTGACTGTATGTAATAAAGTTGTACTTATCAAGTACAAAGTTTCTGTCATTTTTGTGTTGACATTTCTAAAATATGCTTTAAGCCTTTGAGATAAGTATCATGTCGTGTTGAGAGTTATTTTTTCAGTAGCATGATGTAAAATTGTAGTTGTCGTGTTCTTAGCTCTCTCATTTCTCTGTTTGCAGGGACAAGTCGCAATTAGCTGTTAGCAAATGTGTGTGATTATAATGAAACGTCACATGGTTTTTATATCTAGCTTAGCGATAAGGGTTGTTTAAGATTTACTACACAGATCCGGGCTATGCCAGGGACGTGTCCAAGCCGTGGCCCGTCAGGAGAGAAAACAATACGTCGTCATGACAACGTGTGTGAACGAATCCATAGAAAATGTATGGAATGATATTTTTTCCCTGACACGTCCCGGACACGTTGTCATGACGACGTATTGTTTTTCCTTCTGACTGGACCTGGACACGTCCCGGGCACGGCCCGGATCTGTGTAAATAGACCTTTATACATACGTATCCGTCACGCCTCTTTCCCATCCGGGTGGGTAGAGATTCACTTTCTACGATTCAAAAAACACCTCTTTTTTTAGACATGTATCTATTTATTAGCGAGATGTAACCGAGATATTCACTTTCCACGATCCAGACACACCTCTTTTCTTCAGGCGCGTATTCATTAGCGTGCTGTAACTGTAACCGTTGCATGCACTGTAACCAAAAAAGATAGTGTGTACAGTCACGAGCAATAGGTAATATGCATACACTGTGACATTTTCATAGTACCTACCATTACTTCTGTCGTTTCTAAATTATATTTTCGTCAATTTTTTCAATTATTGTATGAGTTGATTGTGTTATTGAACAAATTGATGAACACATATTTTGTAAAAACAACAGAAGTTAAGACACTTTAAAAATGTGACAGTGTAGATATATTATTGCTCGTGACTGTACACTGTTCGCTAATGACTCACAAACCTGAGCACACCCTAAGTTTTTTGGTTACATCCCATGCAACGGTTACGGTTACGGTTACAGCTCGCTAGTAGCTACACGCCTTTTATCGAGTTTCTTGTCAGTAACTCGATAATATCTCGAATTGATATCTCTTAATCGAGAACCAGTAGTACCAATTTAGGATTTAAAACGCAGGGTAAACAGACAAACAGCCCCCAACTTTACAACCTGTAGGAAGACGCATTTGCATACAATGTGATCACAATTTAAATCTCAAACATTCTAGTTTCGCGTCAAATAAGAATTTTGCTACAAACTGAATTCTATTTGCATTAAAAAGATGTTTATTGACGAGGGTTTGCTACTTTGTTTTTGATAATAAAAAATATATTTTAAACGAAACTACTTTCTTCTTTACTAAGCTTAGTCACCGATTGTTTTTATTTGACTTTTTAAAATTTCATTGAGATTATTTTAGTAGTGCCTTACACGTTCAGAATATTTTTCATACCGCTGCGTACCATTATTGGTTGTAGGTACTAGGTGAACTAAATGTCATTAAACTAACAATTATTATCTCAAGAGCAATACGGTGCAGGACCGGTCGCTGTGGAGATCCTTGGGGTTTTGTCCAGCAGTGGTCGTCCACGAGCTGACTTCATACATACATATCCGTCACGCTTCTCTCATGAGAAATTCTGTCCTTATTATCACGATCTTACATCTAACTTATTGACTTTAAGCTAATGACATGCACGAGAGATGGGTTATAAAAATATGGACACCATAACACTGAAACATACATACATACATATCCGTCACGCCTCTCTCCCATTGGGGTAGGTAGAGACCACTTCCTTCCACTTGCTTCGATCCAAGCATACCTCTTTCGCTTCATCCACACTCATCAGTCGCCCGTCGGTTTAGGGTACTCCTGATTTGGTCTTTCTTTAGTAAGTCACCGATTTGATCGATTTTACGATCTTAAAAAAAGTAAAATTTTCATACCTACCTATTTAGTAAATAGCATCTTAACTTATCTAGTCTATATAATTTAAATCCCCTTCCAAGGAAAGTATCAAAATCAAAGCAAATAAGCTCATTGAACTCCGTCGAATCCATAGCTTACGTCCCAGTACCCGCCACCTCACAAGTAATACCTGCGCTCAAAACTAATACCTTTCAGCGACGAACCTTAGGGATTAACTGTACAGCTTTATTGGTTTCCAAGCGAAGAAAAAAACTAAAAGGATTAGGTGGTTCCAAAATATAAAGTAAAAGAGAGAAGATTGGAGTGTTGAGTTTAATGGTAACACTAGAGACAGCACGCGACTTCGCACGCTTTTATCTTCTAAAAAAAAATAGAAAATGTCTTGAAATACATAATAATAGCCGGTCTTATTTTAATGTCTAAGCAAGTTAATGAAAAATTTCATTAAAATCTGTTAAGTGGTTTTCGCGTGTAAGAGTAACAAACATTTTTACCTCCATCCATCGGCACAAACATTGTCATTTAGGTACGTAGGTACTCGTATAATAATAGTAGAAAGTCGGATTGTGTATTGTCATAATTTCGAGTTACTCTTTAGACGCCTATGAAAGGAGATGCCGCGAAAGAGACTAAATGTTCTTTTTGTTACATTCATTTTAAAATATTTAATTATTAGTAAGTAACTTACAAAAACACAAAGCAAATATGAACTCTCACCCATAAAACTCAAAAACTTTTTTCCCATAATTCCTCCAGCGATCTAATTTCATTTCACCGTTCTCATCCCTCGAGGAGTCTTCATAAAATACCCTCATTTCTCTCGTATCTTGACAGGCACGTTTCAAGAGGCAGTGCAATCTGCGAGCGGTGTCGGGTGCACACACTAGTGTTATACGTAAAAGTGCAACGTTGCAAATTGCAGGCACATTCCAAGACTGAGTGGAATCCTTTTGGAAATTAAGACGTAGGGTGTTTTGGTCTTTTGTAAAATGTAGGTATATTAGAATAACAGGAAAGCTTTAGGTTTCGTAATGGTTCCTAGGCTATTTGAAAACAAAACTAAAATGAAGTTTTGGAAATAACTAATCGTGTCTATGAACCATTTAAGATTTGTAAAAGATTTAGGTTAGAAAATTTGAGATCACTTGTTTTACTTAGGCTAAATCGATGTGTAGGTGCCACTATGTAGGTATTAACAGAGGATACTCGTAGTTCACTATACAAACATATTTAATTACTTCGTTCAATGAAAAAATATTTTAATTTAAGTTTAGATAGAAAAACAAAAAGGCAACAAGCATCGAACTAACCACAAAATAAGCGCAAGTCAATCTTAAAATCCACTATAAACCAAGAATTAACCACACATCTATTTCAAGCAAAATAATCCCTAATAAAATAAATGCAATACAACTAGTTTTAGGAATTCCGCAAATAGTAAAACACTTGGCAAAGAGCCACGTTTCCTGATGCAATAACGCATAGATAAGTGTCGATATTTCATTCGGCAGATGATTTAACTGCTTAGCCGCACGGCAGTGTGACAGCCAAGTTCCTTTGATATTTTTACGGGTGATGAATTTCAGTTGGTAAGACGCAAGAGTTAATTAGAATCTCTTGTTATTTTAGCGCGGTTACTCCTTGAGCCTCTATTTTACGTAATTTCTGAGGCTAAAGCTTAAGATTTTCTATTTAGTCATATAATAATGTTTTTTAGTTACAATGCTGAGCTGTAAGGCCCAGATCACACGGTGAAACGCATCAGCAACGCAACTGAAACTGCTAGTTACTTTTGAGTTGCATCGAAGTTTCTGCTATGGACTTCTTTAGAAAACTACACACGACGAAACTAGTTTGAAACATTTCGTTTCAGTTGCATGTCATGACGCAACTAGTTTGAAACATTTTGTTTCAGTTGCATCGTGTGTGGTTTTCTAAAGAAGTCTATAGCCGAAACTTCGATGCAACTTAAAAGTAACTAGCAGTTTCAGTTGCGTTGCAGATGCGTTTCATCGTGTATTCTGGGTCTAAGCGTTAGAAAAGGTGTGTGTCCTTTTCAATCCGTTTTGTCCTTCATTTTTAGAACAATCCTAATCTCCACTAAATCTTATCTAAAATATAAACTTTATTACTTTCTAACCTGATAAAAAACAAATCTGTAAGAAACTCAACAAGTGAAACAAAAGATATAAAACTTGCCTCGAAAACACTCGATAGAGTATCAAAATAAAAGTGGTAGGTCGGCGGACGTGACTCGAATGGGAAAAGTGAAGATGCAACCATTTATCAGACCTTGCTTTTGCCTATAGGAATGTACTTGGCTATTTTTATGACCAAAAAGATTTTTATCAAAAAAAGTACCTATCTACTGTGTATCATAAAAAAATAAAGCTATGTTATTCACAATCAAAGATTTTTAAGTTCACAATTCAAAACGATAAATAAACAAATTGAAATGTTGCCATCGCTCAAAAAGATTTTTATTATAAAAAAGTATCTTCTCTACGTGTCATAAAAAATAAAGCTATGGCATTCAAAACGATAATTACAAAAATTGAAATGTTACAATCGCTGAAAAACAGATCTCTGTCATTCAAAACGAAATTAAGCTTTTAAATAATATGCCGATTAAATACTCGAATATTGAGCGAATATTTAACTCACAATTACCTCGATAATGCAAAGGCTCTCAATAGAATTCAATTAACTTCGCATTTCAATGAAAATGGAACTTACCTTCCCGTTGCACAAAAGGCTCATTATGTTATCGATTAAACATCGCGCCGTCTTACTCTGATTTTTGACGATGACAGTGACAGCTATAAATGTAATGTAACGTTAGTTTAATCAAGCATTCTGCAATTGTGAAACGAATGAAACTCGTCACCATTTCATATTCGCGACAATGCTCATCGTTCTTATCTCTGAATGAGTGAATGAACGTAGCGGTAATGAGTAGAGAGTGAATGAAAGGAGGGAAGAATGATATTGTGCCTCGCCTTTTGCCTCGGCCTTTCAAAGCACAGACGTTGTTCTCAATGTTTGCTTGGCTTTAAAAAAAAATCTGTTTAACTTGTGGACATTGTAAGAGTTGTTTGATAGAAAACTGCCGAAAGTAAATGACAAGTTATAGTTTCATCGTAAAAACAGTAACAGCCAGTTTAACTAGCTATAGTCCTATGGCTGACTCTGTCATCGTCAAAAATCAGAATAAGACAGAACGATGATTAAGGACTTTATCAACTTTTTCTGCAACTAAGAGTTAGAGATGTTTTGAATTTCAGCAGATTATTTATGAATACAGATAGATCATGCCTATTAAATGTAAGATATTATCCTATTTATTCATAACTAGATTTCATGTAATTATAATTTCTAATAAATTTTATTGAGCATTATGCTTTCACATCCTGACCCGTTAAAACCCAGACACAATAGATTTTCTATTGTTCTTTTTATTCTGGGATGTGAAAGATTAAATAACGTGCTGGAGGAAAGCTGGGGGATGTTATTATACAAATAAGGTCCAATTTTCATTCATTTCTATGTCATTTACATTTCTGTGTCATTTACATTGGCTTCGGGGGGCCAAGTCTGCTAATTACTAAATGCATCAATAGAATCGCAAAAGCAAAGCGAAAGCACATCAGTCGCAAAATTTGACATATTTGGTATTCTGCTAACGCTTTAAGCGACTGCGATTCTACCGAAGTGCGTTCGGACTGCCTTTGAACTACTTTTGATCAATCTCACTTCAGTCTGATGTTTACCGTTACCTATACAGGTTGAAAGATAAGATCAAAAAGTCGCAATTATTATAAATCATATTCACGCAAATCATTTATCATCTTGACAAATACGCAGCACAGAATCCATGCATAAACCAATAGCGAGTTTCATGTCAGAATGCACCCTCGCACCCTCAAGAAATCAGGGTGCATGCCCCTGTTTACGCCAAGATATATGATTTTAATAATCGCCAAGATTACAGTAAGGGCCGTGGATTCCTTCGAGTGTCCCTCAGAGAGTCCTGTCTTGAGAAATTGTCCCCGAGCTATTTCATTTGTGAGGGCCACTTGATATATGCCAGCTCCTTTTGTATTCAAAGAACCTTTTTTTTAGTTAGATTCTTTTATTTGACTCTCGAGATGCTTAAGAACGTCTTGTTGGATCCTCGCTGGCTTTATTTTCCGGTTTTATTGGATAGTGGGGTTTTTACCTTGTATTTGCTGCTAAAAAGCACCTACTTAATCTATGAGTAATATAATAACATTCATACATAAATACATACCTAACTGTCACGCCTCTCTCCCATCGGGGTAGACCGATTCCATCTCTTTCCACTTGCTACGATCCAAACACACTTCTTTCGTTTCATACACATTCATCAGTCGCCTCATACATACACGTTGATTTATGAATACCTACCTAATAAAATCGAGTAAAAGTTTTTATTATAAAAGAAAAACAAATGAACATCTTTAAAGCGCTTAGCTACCAACTATTTATTTAAAAATTCAAAAATCGAACGAACATTCGAATTTCAAAACCCTAAAGTCTCAATTATCCCGCGTCTTAATCTTATCTATTCCTCCAAGATGGCCGCCAGAAACCGCACGTTGACGACTTGTACATTATTGTGAGTGCAACTGTGCAGCGGTTTGTTAATAAACGACGCCTGCACGTGTTGCCAGATATTAGTTTTGGAGGCTTCAGCGCGAATTTCATGCTGGCAACTTTAATAACTCTTGAGGTTGAGATTGATGTCTGAGGTAAATGTGAATTTTGAGACGTTGTCTGTTTAATTTCCAAGCTGTAAATCCTACTAATATTAGTTTTAAGTTACAAATAGCAGTTACTATCTTCAAAAATATGCGTTTCTACGATTTTGGAAACTTTATTATTAGTTTTAAATTACAAGTAGTGTTTTCCGTCATCAAAAATATGTCTTTTTATGTTATTTGAAACTTTATTTACCTATAATGCACTTGTTCAGTGTGATTGTGTTTAGTTAGATACCTACTTGTTTCATCCAAAATTAAGCGAATTATACCGAAATTCTTTATATTCTATGACAGCATATATAACAATTCTATGAACCAATTGTCATCATTTATAAACTGTCTCTACATTTTTTTCCAAGAAGCAACTGGCAGGCAACACATGACATTATAAGAAAAATAAAAGAATTTTCTACAAATAACATAGATGTTATACTTTGTACTACAACCTACGCCACTTGATATATACACACTGCAGAAAAACAAGCCACCCAGCTTTTGTAGCTATTGTTTATACAATGCCTTATTTAAAAAAAAAATACTTGTGTTTTCTTTAATAATAGTTGATGGCTTTTTCTGCTGAGTCCTTTTTATTTTATCCTGTAAAAGTGTATTGTAAATACAAATTTTTGATAACCCAATGGTTAACTGAGCAGTACGTATACTTATGTTTTCTGCAGTGTGTACCAGCTTGGCACAAAACAGACACCGCGACAAGTCTAATTAAATGTCGTCTAGTGTACACGAGGCATTAATTTCACAGAGAGAACAAATTCGTTTTAAAAATTGTTAGCGAACCTCCTGTGTGTTGTCTTCTTTATTTTATGATGAAATTAAAGTATTTTCTGGGTAAAAGAGTAAAATATACTGTGAGAAGAAAATTTATGACATTTTGTGATGCTACTATTTGAGTAATTGGCAATTTTACTCTACGTAAAGGGCGTTAAAGAATGCACATTGATCTTTGGAAAGAGGCAATCGGAGTTATTCGACTTCGTATATCTGTGTCGCACACCGTGACATTTGCTTTGTCAGATGCTCTTTACAGTATAGCTATTTAGAAATCTGTGGTACTTACATACATATCCGTCACGCCCACGTCACGCCTCTCTCCCATTGGGGTAGGCAGAGACCACTTCCAAATCAGAATCTGTGGTATTTTGATAATATAGAGAAGTAAAAGGTCCAAAGGTGACACAACCTAGGTACTTTTTTGATTTTTAATAAATTAATGAATATAAAATTCCTTATTCCATTGACAAGTAAGCTCCCTTTTATCATTTAATTATGTTATAACAGAATCCGAATCTGCAACGCCGAAGTTTCTACTCAAACCAAGAGACGAGCGTGATTGTATGTACTTTAGTAAGGACAACAAACTGCCATCCAACCAAGCATTTAACACAAACACTGCACAATTTGTATCATTTATAAGTTAGAGATGTGTTATTGTTCTTCGAGCAGAACAAAGCCCGCGGAGTGTTATGAAATTAGTGTGACATACAGGACAAATTAGTTTTGCAATGTGTACTGAAAATACGCTGCTTTAATGTTACAAATTACTACTATATATATAGCTGCTGTTACTTCATATTATTGTTTTGCTGTTTGGAGTAGTTAGGTATTTATTTATTTACTTACAAATAATGAAAAATTAAAATGAAAAGTGTTTATTCAAAAATAGGAAAAATTCATTACTCTTTTTTGATGTCACTTTTTTATCTAAAACTACTGCCGGTAACAGCCGAGAGGAAGAAAACGGCAAGAAACATTCGGCACAGGGCCCTACGTTCTGTCCATTATATTATCTTTCCTTTAAATCAACAGACTTATACAGTTACATGTTGGTACTTAACTTAACTTCTTATCACAGTCAATAAGCATTGTTAGCAGCTCGTGTCAACAATTTTATTTGCCCTTTGATTATTAATTTCTATACAGAATTAAAAGGTTTTTAAAGCAAGATTCTAGAATACTGAGGCACTATGTCTTTGTCATTTTGAAATCAAGCATGCACCAGTTTCTTCTAATCATCATCAATTATTTAAGAGCCACGCTCGTACAGTGCGTTTCATGTAACAGTTCCTATACCGCTATGTTGGCTGAATTGAAAAACTGTACTGCCATATTACCCTCATTGTATTTCGCAGTACAAATTTTCAATGCTGCCAACATGGCGGCATAGGAACTACATAATTTCATGAAACGCATTCTATCGATGAAGCTTCTTCCATTTCTTTCTGTCCTTCATTTTCCCTTCATTTATTTAATTTATTATCAACAGCAAATTAATTGCAAACCGGCAAATACCTATAAAACTGCAATACAACAACGCTTAACCAACACAAAATATAGTTCCAATATAGTCCACACTATATCAAACAGAATGAAACCACACAACACAATTCACTATCACATTAGCAAATAAAATAGAAACTAGGCATTTGTGGGCACTCATAATAGCCACAAATGGGTATCAATGGTAACTAAGTTAACCCCAGCCTGGGGCTTCAAAAACTCTATGGGGTAGCGCAGAGCAGGTTTTATCACGTTTTCTATGAGGGTGATGAATATAAGGGAGCGGTTTGATAAGTTTCGGGTAGGTTTTGTATCGCTGTAGGTAGGTAAGTATTTGTTATATACTCGTATTAGTTTAGTTTAAAGGTTATAGTTTTGAGTTTTCAATTGAGTCATTTTATGTACACTTCTGGACACCTAAACCGAGCCACCTAGTATGATTGGTTTCTATCGCCCATATCTTAAAAAAAACATATGAATGACCAAAAAGTTTTTATGCAGTTTTGTAGTTGATAGGTTTATCGTCTAGTTGATGTGCATTTCGTTCTAAATTTGAATTTGTAATCGCAAAAAACAAAGGAAGAGCAGTAGTTGTTCATTACGTACAATCCCATAAACATACTGAAACTTTAAAATACGAGCTTTAATTAGTGATTTTTTTGTTACTGTGGATTGAAAAAGTTCTGTTAGTGGTTATCGTTAATTTTTATACTGTTTTCATGTTAAAAATGTGGATACTTTGCCTGAAGTAGCTGCTCAATCTGTGGCGCTCCTTTAGTTTGGTTTAAGCCAGAGAAACTTCAGCATACAACTTCACATAAGACAGTCAGCTGTACAAAGAGTGTACTACAGGTTCCTAGAGACTAGGGGATATGACCACCGTTCAGGTAGATCACGATTTTGGGTAACAACGTTGCGACAGAATGGATTTAAGATGACGGCCAGTTTCTGAAATTATCACCTCACTTCGGTTCAGATCCAGGAATAGCTTCGAGACCTCCATGGAGTAAATGTTAGTGCTCGTACTGTGAGAAGAAGGCTTGTAGAAGGTGGATTAAGACTGCATTAGCCAGCCTATGGGCCCAAACTAGAGCGAATTCATCGAATGCCGCGCATTCAGTTTGCGCGCCAACATTCAGGCTGGATGCAAAGACAGTGGTATCAGGTGTTTTTTACTGATGAGACAAAAAACATGCTTTATGGCAATAATGGAAGAAGAAAGGTCTATCGAAGGCAGGGAGACGTTTTGTACAGTGTTGCATAGAACAGTGAGTAAGTAATGGCGGTAGGTTGTGCATCATCTGGCGTGGCATTTCCGCCGAAAGAAAAAAATCTTTAGAGTTTGTGTCTGGGCCTCGGATGTCATCTCTAAATGCTGAACGCTGTATACGCCAATGTTTGGAGCTTCATGTAGTACCTTATGCCAATTTTTCAGGCTCAGGCTTCATTTTTATACAGAATAACGCCAGAGCACACACATCACGAAAGCGTCGCAAGTTTCATACAAGACCACAACATTACTGTAATTGATTGGCCATCCAGAAGTCCCTACATAAATCCGACCGAGCTCTTATGGGATGAGTTGAAAAGACGTGTTCAGTCTCGTCATCCAGCCAAAAAACAATACGGGAGCTAAAAATTGCAATTAGAGAAGAATGTGAAAACACTCGTCAATATGCAATTTTTACACTCATAAATTCGATGCCAAATCGCATGAATGCTATTATAAATGCTTTGGGAGGCAATACAAGATATTAAATAAGGCAATACAATTAATGAATAAAAATATTTTTTGTTTAAAACCATCTTTTTCTTTAAAATTCCAACAAATGACTTTTTCAGTTGTTAAGCCAAATCAACACTCAGGTTGACTCGGGTCATTAACTCATTTCTTAAGTTCAAATTTAGAACGAAATGCACATCATCTAGGCGATAAACCTTTCAGCTACATAACTGCATAAAAACTTTTTGGTCATTCATATGTTTTTTTTAAGATATGGGCGATAGAAACCAATCATACTAGGTGGCTCGGTTTAGGTGTCCAGAAGTGTATTATTAAAGGCGGCTCGTGACTTCTTTAGCATGCAATATCTTAAAATTGTACAGGGTGTAACAGAAAGGGGGTGTAATGCTGTAACACAGCGATAGTCCTCATGAAACTGAACAACTTTCTCTGCAAGAAACATTGGTCGTACCTCGAAAAAAAAAATCGCCTCCCCATACAAAATATCCGATCAGCTGATCGAGTAAGTATAGGCGATCCATATTTTTTTTTCGAGTTACGACCCATGTTCCTTGGAGAAACTTGTTCAGTTTCATGAGGACTATCGCTGTGTTTCGGCTTGTACCCCATTTCTGTTACACCCAGTATAGCTTTTTGTTGGTTAAATGAAACGTAGAATTTTAAAAAGGTTATCGTTTTGTCTTTAATTCAGTTCATTTATACGTGTAATTATAGGTATTCATAAGTATATTTTTTGAGATGTAACGTTTCATTTTAAAAGGTTTTAGTTGAGCTTTTCAGGCAGTTCTGTAAGAATAACGAGAGGTTGCTCGCAAATTCGTATGCTCTTATCTTCATGTCTTGGAAAATTTACGCAGTATCCCATAGATCATATGTTTTATTCCGATGTATGAGCTATAAATTATAATATTGTAAAGTTTCATTGAAATCTGTTTAGTGGTTTTTGCTTGAAGTGACGATAAATGCATACGAACTACGAAGTCAAAGACAGCTATTAGTAACAAAATATCAATTCCTATTTCAAATTCATTAGTATCAAACTTAAGTACTTAAAACAAAATTTGTGTGGATCGTAAAAGTTTCGTTAACGGTTTTTTATGTTCTCTTTTCGAAACTTAGTTGAGTGAAGTATCTTCCAATTTAATTCGAAAGCGATCCTTCTTTAGATTCGTCACAAGACGTTAGGGTTGCCGGTTGACATTTTTTTTAAATAGCAGAATAAAAATAGAATGTAGAATGATATTAAAAAAAATGTTAACTAGCAACTTAGGAGGATTCAAAAACCAACAACTTTTTTATATAGCTTTGGTAGTTAGTTAGCTTTTTTTAGTTACAGGTAGATACCTTTGTAATTATCTCTAAATTCGTGATAAATTATCTTATTTGATACTCTCACATTTAGCATAAGTTACTATTTCATTTAATTTTATTCTTCCCTAGTAAATTTAAATGTAAACAATAAAGCAAATAAATTACCAATATATCAACCGGCAACCCTAAAAACTCGGAAGTGGCAGGGGCAAATGCAAGCGGAACCGCGCGCGGGCGTTAGTCTTAATGCAATTGTGATGCAAATACTCGAATTAATTGTCCTGTTACGAACAAAGTTGCAGGTTTTACGATCTTTAAAACCTAGGGAAGCAATTAAATTTAAACAGTCGCCAGTTTATTGTTATAGTCGCTAAATTCTGCAGGTTTGTTTTAGATTGGCAACATTTGTAGTATTAGCGCGGGTGTATGTAATGGTGTTGCTATATGTAAGTTTCTGTTTACAACTAAACTTATTAATTAGGTGCTTTATTATTGGGGTGACGTGTCTTTGGTAAAACTTCTTTTTAAATTCCTGATTTAAAAAAAAAAGATAATAAAGTTCAATGAAGAAGTTCCTATATAAATCAATAGATGAATAAAAAGATTGACATGCTTATAGGTTGCGATATTGTAAGTTTCATTTTACAACTAAACTTATTCATTACTTCCAAAAAAAAAGTACATAGTTACCTACTTATACGTATGTTACACTCTAAAATATAGGTACAATTTATTATCTATTTAGAGTGTAATTTGATAAAACTACTTTTTTAATTCTCTGATTTAAAAAAAGGTAACCATGTAAGTTTCTGTTTACAACTAAATTTATTAATTAATAGGTGCTTTATTATGGGGGTGACGTGTCTTTGGCATAACTTCTTTTTTAATTCCCTGTTTTAAGAAAAGGTAACAATAATTATTTACATAAGTACTTATTTAGATGAGCAGATTATAGGTAAGTAGATACATAATAATAAACAAAGTATACAGATTATAAGATAGGTATTTAGATTGACATGCTACACTACAAGTAAAACATGGGTACCTATTTACTTACATTTTGGGATTTTACATAATTAGACTAGAAAAGTTCAGCGGCCAACTCAATTATACCTACATACATATCTTTCACGCCTCTCTCGCATCGGGTAGGCAGAGACTCAATTATTCAACCAGCAATTTCTGTTACATTCTAACTCACAAATAGCAAACGGGAATTCGTCATACAAAATATAACTCATAAAACACGTCTATGAAATGCCGGCAGCGATGCGTAATTGCAAAATTCATAAAAGGGATGCGTAATATTGCATAATTTTGCCTCCAGCGTTATTTGCTAAAGACTTCTTTTTTCAAAACTTTGATCCAATTAACCGTTCTCTTTTCAAATATTCTTTTTCGTAATTTGCTTCCAGCCAGTTTGATTAACAGTCGAATTAATCAAGTTGGTTTGAAATTGGATTTCTAGGCAGGTGTCGCTGTTGTACTTACGCCATATTTGAAATTATTTTTAGAACAAACTCAATTTCAAATAATCTTTTTTTCTGAGGCAAATAGCACTTGAAATATGTCAGTGTTATTTTTTTTAAAGCTTATGTTTGATTCTTAAGGTAGCAGTTTTCCTCAGAGAAGTATCTAGCATGCTCTGTAGGGTTTCTTTTTTAAATGCTGCTGATGCTGTTGGTTTTCCAGTAAATAAATAAACTAAAATTGTATAATTATTATAAATACACAGTTAAATACCTTCTGTGTAGACTAAGATGATACCATAGTTTCACGTAGGTACATATAAAACATCTATTGCGGTTTCAGTATTTGTAACTTTACTGCAAATTATATTTTCATGAAAATAATTAAAAAAAATTTTTCCAATGTAGCCCTTATACTCGTTATATCATCCCTTCCTAACCAAAATACAACGAAAAAAATTAGAAGATCTGCGTATCACATCTTACCAACCCCTCCCCGCCCCTCCAGTGACCAAACGTCAGGTGTTTCCAACTGCGGCCCGCACCTATTGCTGTTTATAGCCCCTAATATTTCAGAATTCACCACCCCTGGCTGATTTGCATCTGCGAACGACGCAGCAATAAGAGGAACCCCAATTTTGAGTGAATTATAAGAAATAGGTTTTATTCTGTTCAATGAGAAAGATTTATTTTCAGTTGATTTATTGAGGTGGGAGATGAGCTGTGATTTTGTGAGAAACTTTTTTGTTTTAGCTAAGTTTCGGGGCGTTTCTAAAATTAATTCATTTTTTTATAGAAATCACAATTTATATTGATACTTATTTATTTTTGACGTATCTTTCTTTTTGAACTGGCCTTCTTTCCAAATCTCCTAAACTTGACTCAATAACATTTTGTAGCTTTACTTTATTTGTCGACAGCTTTCTTAACTTCTTACTTACTTACATAGAGACTATAAAAACTAGAGAGTTACTAAAAAAGAAAGAACTCGTAACTTACTACGCATTGTACCTCTTCAATCTACCCAACTTATTCCCAACACCCCACTACAAAAAAAACATAATACAACAGTCCATCAAGGCCCTAGCTAACACGGTAATAACTTCCTTTCTTGTTAAGACCACACGTTGGCCCACACTCTGGCCGACAGTGGCTCACGACAATTTTCCGTCAATGAGACCACCCGTGGCGCAATTGGCCACTTAACGCTCATTGCGCCCATCCCTTGCCTTAGTCGGTTTCCTGTTAAATTATCGGAATCATCGGTTCCGTTTGTGAAGAGGGCTTTTGAGATCGATTATATTATTCTAGCTGGAACATTCCGTCAAAAGAACTTTTATGTAGATTTTTTTTTTTTTTTTTAATAATTATGGCAACACTCAAAATGTTCATTTAAAAATGTCATGTTAATGCCAAAATAAAAAAAAAATAATTTTATTAAATTTTTTAATAAAACATTGGCAGAATGCGCAATTGCGCAATGGTAGCTATCACGAAAAACGTTAGTTATATAGTATGTATTTATTCATTTTACAGTTTATTGTAAGATGATAGTACATAGAGACAGAAAAAAAGAGAAGTTAGGTATACAAAAGGTACAGCATATTGTATTGTTTATAGTTATATTGTATGTAGAGCCAATAATTAATATTTGTCTTTTTTGTTTTCAGGTACGTAACAAACAGTTATATCTACATAGTAACCAGATACTTCTAACTTAATGTGGTAAGTGAAATAAATTAATTATTGTTTAGTTTCAACTGGGAAACAACCAAAATACTCATAAACTGATATCTAAATTACCCTGTTTATATCACATCCAAATTGTTAAATGTAAATTAGACGAACTTCTATACTAAATACATTTCCATCTGCCTTTCGCTCCAATATTGTTTTAAGTAAATTGTTTTGTCTAAACTTAATTTGACTTTGTTTCATTCGGAAGGGTGTAAAACAATTTATTGTTTTTGAAAATAAATAATTGTTTTCATGAATTAATTTTGAATTTGATAAGTTGTTTGCAATTTAATTTTTGGGTGAAATGTTTTAATTGTTTGATTGGCTTGTTGAGGAAATAATTTATAATTTTGAAAGATAAGAAGGTCTACATATTTGCGAAAGTGCGCTCTTATTGAATAATACTTTTAATTAAGTATGATTGACTGAAGATTTTATTTTATGTTTGTGGTATCACTGGTTCTATTTTAGTACGGTGCTGCCCGATGTCGTATTTATTTTTTGATATCGCTTTTTTAGTGTGTTTTGCTAGTTTTTATCTAATTAAGCACAATATAATTAAGTGCTTGACTAAATTTAATTTTAAGTAATAACTTCTCCTTTCAGTTATTGAGATGTTTTTAATTTAGAAATCCTCAAATTTAATGAAATAACCTCAAAACGCAACACTTAACCGTTGAATCCGGCAAACCGAGTTAGCAAATTGCAGCATGCACCTCGTTACGCACCCTTCCCTTTTGTTTGGGGTCCAAACTGCCCCTCGCCCCGCACCCCGGAAGGGAAATTCGGGAAAACTCATAATAATAGGGGGTAGGTAGATAGGTATATTATACAGGTTGATTTTTTAAAATTTTAAGTTTTTTTTTTACTTCATAATTTGAAGATTTAATTGTCATCTCAACAAGACCAATGAGTTAATTAGGTAGGTAATGCAATACTAAATACTTAAATAATTGTAAGACTCTTCGGTCAATAAAGAAATCGTCTCTTGTCTAACAGTCAGTTGCAATAAACATGTCATTCTTTAAAATCAGCTGTCACTCTCATTGTTAAGAATCCGAATGGAACAGCACGATGTTCATAGATAAAATAATTGGTGAAAGAAAGACATTACGTTTACTATAATAATTTCAATACACTTCCATTGTATTGAGGAGTCCTGTCAAGTGACGTCATTATTATAACGTAGCTTGTGCTTTGTCCCGCCCAAACTATGATCTGTCTAGCATGCATCACTGTTTCGCTTCTCTGACATTTCTGCATATCAGACACACTAATTAGTAAGGATCCTAAGTATCTTTGGCCAATATCAAAAGAGCAATATTACATTCAATGATTTCAAGAAACAACAAATGGAGTAACTCAAACTTAAATAGTCTTTATTTCTTTTACATAATACTTGAATTAAGTTTATATTATTGTTTAAATGCTAACGCTAGATTCGCAGCAAGGTGATAGATTTTCTACAGTTTTTCACAGATAAGAATCTAGCAAGAATCTCTGTTGGGTATCTATTTTAATGGTACCTAGACACCAAAGCCGCCGGCTTTTTTGATAGCTGCCATTCGTATGACGTAAAGCCGCTGGCCTAGCCCGGCGGCATGCCGGCAGCTTTGGTGTGTAAATAACACAACAATTCTTATAAATACACAGATACATATCAAAACATTATTATATTTTCGATTATAATTTGGACAGGTGCTCAAAAAAATAGCACCCTCTACAAAAAACACCGACAAATAAATTCAAAGGCAGTGTTTCAAATTGGGTGAAATCCAAACTTATGCAGATGCGAGACAGATGCCGTTCCCTCTCCCTCTCCCTCCGCGATTATCGTATGCAGATTAACCGGAAGCCCTCTTTACCGTAACGCAGTTACCAAGGTGCATCCGGAAGTGCGAGGATTAAATTAGCTAGAGTATATTTGTTGAATGCTAGGTAAGTTTGGGTAAATGTTTTAGTTCAGTTTTGGTTTTGGATAAGTCAGATATGATTTAAAAGTATTTCAAGTAATTAATAAATAGATAATGCTATTTAATGCTGTCTACACACCAAAGCCGCCGGTATGCCCGCCGGCATGCCGCCAGCTTTTTGACAGCTGCCATTCGTGTGACGAAAAGCCGCTGGCCTAGCCCGGTGGCATGCCGGCGGTGATGGTGTGTAGACAGCTTATGCGGTGCAATATAATAATTCGTTTTCGATTTTATTCTAGTTACAAAAAATGCCGTAAAATTTTATCGTCATTGAAAATAGTGTCGACTTCTACATAGATCGACGTATGTTAAATGATTAATTAGCAGATTTTTTTTTCTGCTACTCCGTGGTAGTTATGTATGTACCTATAACTTTTATTCACTTTCTTTCGACTCATTCCAAATCTGAAAATTGATTAGTCTTTATGAATTTTGAAATTTCGTCATGGAAAGACCAAAAATGAACAAATTATAGAACAAAGCAATAGAGCTACATCTCTTAACACCACAAATAAATGAACCACGTAATCCTGAAAGCAAACGAAAGTCACAACTAAGTACTTAGATACTCGTATCGCTCGTTTCCACCGAGATTTATTATCAAACTAAACAAATTAATGGCGGCAAATATAAGGCTTAAAGCACGTAAACACATCCCCATACAAACGCCCCATACAAAGTTTAGCACCGCAGGCTATGAATAAGTAAGGGAGATCAGGACTTACTTAGATTTTAGTTTAAATGTGGGTTGACTGACGAGCGGTTTTAAATCGTCATCATGAGTTTCTAAGGGTTGATAAGCACCTGCCGTTGTGGCGCGGTTAAAGCGCTAGTGTTTAAGGCCACTTACGGACCTGCGTCGCGGTTGCTAGACATTTGATATGAGAAACGCGAGCCGCGGTAGGCAGTTAACCCGCGCTTTCATATACCTTGCGCTTTCATAACCTGGCTGACTAAGGGCCAAAACATAAATTCCCGACACGACACATCGTCGCATCGTGTCGCTTCGCGTCGTGTCGCGTCGTGTCGTGTCGCGTCGTGTCGTGAATTTTTGTTTTAGCCCTAACCTAAACCCAGAAATACTTATAAATTTATGTAAATGAAGTTATAAGTTCTGTTATCTCTACCTTTTCCTGCTATAATTACCAATCTACCAAAATTTTTTTCAGGGTTTACGGTTCAACGATTTCACCGTTGGCTCGAAAATTCAATTGATTTATAACAGTTAATTCAACAAAATTCATCTCAAAAGCATCTATCATGCGCTCGTCTACTCACCCCAAACTCAAATCTACCTACCTGTTAAAACATCTCATTATTTATTGACGCGTGCGTAAAAGTCCCTTCCTAATTTGGGTAATTATTTGAGCAGGAACTAAAGGTATACGCCGTTCAAATATTGAAGGAAATACGGCTTTTGAAGGTATGAGAGATGCGTTCAGGGAAACTGTTTTATTTGCAATTAATTATGAAGTTTGTGATGAAGGTGGGTTGGTAGCAAAGGTATGTGTGTTCAGTTAAGATATTTTTGGGTGTTTTGAAGTAAATTTTTGAGAGAGATGTTTCATGTACGTAGTTACGTAATTCTGTATTCGTAAAAATTAATAATCAGTAGATTAAGCATATATACAGTACATATCTGTCACGCCTCTTTCCTATCGAAATAGGCATAGCGCACTTTCCTATACTTGCTACACTATATAGAATGTTTGTTTCGCTCTATCCACATTCATCGGTCGCCTCATAGGTACATGCTCGTCGGTTTAAAGTATTCTTGACTTGGCTTATCTTTAATATCCCTTGATTTCATCAACAAATCCGCCAATCGATCAATTAGAGCGATTGGTGTTAATGACTACATTTTTATGATAAATGCCTTCCTACAATCAAAACGAAATAAGTAATACCTCTAAATAATCAACCCATAAGTATACAATAACCTTAGCTACTCGTACATCAGCCAAAGTTAGCCTCAAAACCCCAATTTCCATTTCAAATAACATTTACTCACAACTTCAAACATTTTCTAACGCGTTTCAAAGACTTCATGTGTCCATGGTTCTACGCGTGTTTGGTTCAAAAGTTCAAAACAAACAAAATGTTAAACCCTTCGAGTGGTTTCGGACTGTCTGAACGATTTAACGCTTCCGCAGATTTTGGGTTTGTAATTGATTTCATTTGAAAATACCGTAAGTAATAAATACTAAAACATCAAACTCAACTAATCCTTATTTCGTACTACAGCAATTGAAATCTTATCTTATGGTATCTACACACCAAAGCCGCCGGCTTCACGTCATACGAATGGCAGCTGTCAAAAAAGCCGGCGGCTTTGGTGTGTAGACAGCATTAACTAGCCATCAGTGTTCATTTGTTGGGCAAAGGCCTCTCTCTTCTGCCTAAATATCCCTGCTTCACGATTCTTTATCTCGAGCCCCCTTTGAAAAGATGTCCAGCTCACCCCGCCACCTTTTCCGTGGTCTGCACTTGAAATACGTTCATGTTTTTTTCAATTTCACTCAAGAGGTAAATTCGCAAAGTAGTTTTACCTAGAAAATAAAAGTTTGACATGATTAAAGTTTACTCCTGATTGTCTATCCGTCCATTCGACCGTTTGTCCATCCGTACGTCTGGCCATCCATCCATTCGTCCACCCGTTCGTCTGTTCATCCGTCACGAAACATCTCAGAATGGCTAATAACAAGTAATAGCCATCTTTACCTTGACAACCAACCATCATCCAAAACACGAAAGTTACAACCATAATTTACAAGCGAAGAAATAGCAATTTAATGACGACAACAGTTAAGTCGAAAATGGCGGTAGTAAAACGACTTATGTAACAATGTTTACGGGATATGCTTTATGGCTAATCTTCAGATTTATCTCCGGTTTACTGCTAAATATTCACGTCACAGAGACTCATTATTAGGTACTTTAGTACTTTTATACGTAGGTTGAAAATTATAAAGTGTTGTTGCTGTTTGTAATAGAAAGTTGAGTAAGTACCAAGTAAAGATCTACCTACACAGATCCAACCGGTGACGACGTATTGTTTTCCCTCCTGACGAGCCACGGCACGGACACGTCCCGGGCACGGCCCGGATCTGTGTAGATAGATCTTAAGTACTCGTAACATATTCTTATTTCGATACGTTAAAACAAATACCTACAAAGTATTCCTTTTTTGAGTTAGATATGTTTAGTTAGATCATTTCAGATGGATGGACGTTGTAGTTTTTTCAGATGGACGTTGTAGTCACTATAATTATGTTTTCTTTGTGCCAGGCTAAATCAGACATATATGTTTGGAGGCGAATTAACAGGAGCCGAATAATATATCTAGTTGGTAATAACTACCATTTTAAAATATTTCGGAAGTTAAAAATAATAAATTCGAGATCCCTGTCTTGTCCAAAAACGTTCCAAAATTCAACATCAATTTAATTTTCTTTTTAATTACCTCCCTCAACCCTTCGAGCGTCAAGCCTCCGACATAAAGTGCAATATTTATGCAAGGGTTGGCACCACCTTAATCTGTTTCCCTTGAAGGCCTGAGCAAACGAAACCCATCGTCAGAATTGGCCTTATTGTGTTCTTTGTACAGAACCCTATTAACATTTAAGGCTTTAAGGGTTATCGTCCTTTTGTATGCCTTAACTTAATCGGTTTGTGGCCGTGGCGAGAATGAATTTGAACTCACGTGCCGAAGTTGATACCTTTGCGTGGTTTGCTTGTGGGTTAAAGGATGGAAGGTGACGATGTAACATTTTCTATGTTTCGTTTTTCAAAACTTTGTGATGGAAAATAAATCTATTTTTAAAAGCTTTTGAAAGTTCTGAAAGTTTCGAATCAATACGGCTAAGAAAAGCTAATTTTGAATAGAAGTTCTCGACGCCGCCGCGCCAACATCACGAACTTTTTCACGTATTTTGAATTCATGTTATGAAAAAACATTAAATACTATGATTATAGAATTTTAAGGATAACCCCGCACTATGCGGTCAGCCGTCCGGCTTACAGCAGTATTAGCCGCAGCCGCATCGCACTGCTGATAAAAACTACTTTATCGTATAAATTTTTGGTTGCATTTACGATTTTACGGTAGGAAAATCAGGACTTTTGAGAATTAAAAAAAATATACGCCACTAAAGCATAATCTGTAATGCCATCTACACACCAAAGCCACCGGCATACCGCCGAGCTAGGCCGGCGGCTTTACGTCATACAAATGGCAGCTGTCAAAAAGCCGGCGGCATGCCGGCGACTTTGGTGTGTAGACAACATAAAACAGCATTTTATAACGTCACTTATGTCTTGACGTAACTATTTCCATCTCCACTTCTATCCCTCTCTCATCTCCTGTCTTACACCAGAACGCCATACATTTTATTACTTTACACGCAGCCGGAACAATACTGTTCACTATAGCAAAGTTATGTGCGAGGTATAGTGATCGTCTGCGCGAAGATGACGTTCAATGGTGCATTGTTCACGCGTTTCTCATTTTAACTGCGTTGAATAGCTTTTGGTGTCTTTGAAGATATCTTGAATTGATTGTGCTTAAAATAGGTTACCTATAATGCCTCTAAGTACATGTAGGATTAATCTTCAGTTGCGTGAGAAGTGATTGAAAGTAATTTTACATTAAACTTATAGTGGGCAGAAAAAAATAGGTATTTACATAACATTACATATTATGTATTACAGTTACGCCTATTTCACATCGGGATATGCAGAGACCACTTTCCTCCACTTGCTACGATCGTCTTTTGCTTCCACATCATGTCAAAGTTTGTGCCGATAATGAATTGATGGATGGAAGGATGCATGTTACCCTTTCACGCAAAATCTACTGAACAGATTTTAATAAAACTTGGCCACATTGTAGCTTATTATTTAGAAAAAAAATTGTCGCCCGATTTTAAATATTACACAGAATTTCTCAAACTGAAATAAAATATATTCTCATAAGAAACTTGACACATTATTATAGGTTTCCTAGACTTTAAGTTACAGCCTAGACTGAGATAAAAGCATTGTATTGTTCTGTCGCGATAACTATCGATATTTTTGCTATTTAAAGCTGACATTTTAGCTTTGTAGACCTAGCTTTGTTTGAAAAGTTTCTAGTATTTTAGATATGTCATAGTTATACGGAGAAATGACAATGTTTGGGCCGATGGATTTTTGTTGTACTCACACGCAAGCACCTCAGAACTGATTTTGATGCAATTTTAAAGTATTTTAGTTTAGATATCAGAATAACACATATTTACCTACAAATAATGTGTTTTTTTTTTCAAGTTATGACGATATACTTCATATGAAGCCGCAATAATGTATTTATCCTATAAATATTATAAAATGTCAATGTTTGTGCCGCTGTATGAATGGATGTTTGTTACTTCATCGCGTAAAATCCACTGAACAGATTTGAATGAAATTTTACAAAAACTTAGCTTGGATATCAGAATAACACATAGGCTATATTATTTTCAGATATCGTGTTTTTTTTCCAAGATATGACAATAAATGCGAACGAAGTCGCGGGCAACCTCTAGTTTGTAAATAAAACATAGCTTTCAATTGTCATTTAAATCTACATCCCTTCAGTTTATTTACTGCAAATTAAAACAACTGAACATCGCAATGTCACTTGTCTCCCAGGGGTGCTCAATCATGGGCCCCTATCTATAAATCCAGGCATCAGGTGTTCTAAACCGGGGCCCGCAACGACAACGCATGTACGCGCTTTTTATGTACAGTGATTTCGCGAAACTATAGCTTGGGGACGAGAGAGTTATAATCTTATGGTGTTGTAAACAGCTGATGTAAGTATTCGCTCGTTTTTTGTTTGAGTGGCTGTTTTATGGTTAAGGAGATTGTTTGGCGTACGAGATTTACATAGAGGCATATATAAAAAATGCCTTTTATCTTGTAGCCGATTAAAATGATGAATACATTGCCGTTGTTCAAACTAATGGTAACCTTGGATCAGATATTTCAAAATTTCTTTGTGTTTTCTCTATTTTTGCATGTTTGACAATCTATGTCAGTATAGTGACGCTTTTTTATCCTAGGTTGCAGTTCGGGGGGGGGGGGGTAATAGTCAGCTTAATGCCATGCTGCTAGCTCATGACATAAAAAGAGCAAATTTAAGTTATATTCCTTTTGCCTTGGGATGCTTTTCCCTTCCATCTTCCATCATATACTATCTACATAACGCTTACTTATTTTTTCAAGCTTTCTATTTCCTCTTTTGATACTAGCTCCACCACACCAAAAAGCCGATTCCCGAAAAAGCAGGAAAGACCGGGTGCCTTACGTGTTTGTTTACTCTATTCTCGGCGGCATAAAATCTAAGTCGGGCTGCGTTAATGGTCGCGGTGAAGTCTGGAGGGTCCCAGGATTTATGCCCACTGGTTCGGAGTGTGGTCTTGGGGATGTGAGGTAGCGTGTGTGGAGATTACCTAGCAGCGGGTCTATTCTCGTTTCAAAACTTCGTACAATCGATATGGATGACGACTACATGAAACATGGCATTATGTTCAGCCCGTTTTTCAGACTGTTCAAAATTATTGAACACACAAAAATCAAATATAAAAATAAATATCAAGATAAAGAGCATCAAAATTATAGAGTGGGGGATTTTGACGTTACCTCTAGGTAAAAATTGTTCTGAAGCGTGACGTCATGAGAAACTTAACCAAACATCGTTTAAAATTTAACATCGTAGTCATTTTTAGTTAAAGAGAAAAAATATATAATCTAAGTGATGGACTAAATTTTTTTTTTGTCGTCTAGTCTATTGTATAACTCAAATTTTTAAATGGACGTCTGTCAACGTATTAATATTATTATTTATTTAACAGTTTATTGTAAGATGATAGTACATAGAGACAGAAAAAAGAGAAATATAGTATTAGTTTAAAACAATCATTTACTAAATGTGCTAATTCTCCGCTTCCACTCCTAACTCACGCCCTCTAACTCAATGTTAGGGCTCCTTCGACGGCCGTATAAAATGCACCTGTTTTAGTAGCCCAATGTGATTGGTCTGTATAATTGAATTACGTACGGAAAGATATACGGTTTCATTAAGTATTATGATGTTATTGCATTGGGTGTTAATGTTCAGTTTTTAGGTTTCGAAATAATTTTGTTTTTTTTTCTACAAAAGAAAAAGTTTGGTCAAGGGACATGTCACACCTGTCATGAAGCACACGTTAAAAAAATAACCTATAGAGGCTTACGGCTCCTTAGGCCAGCTTTAATAGCTTAGTTAAATTGTCTTTATTGTTTTACTAGAGTCTGCCTGTGACATCGTACGCATTTATCGTGATATCTTAAAAAAAAAAAATGATATCTTAAAATGACATAGCCTATGTGTTATTCTAATGTATAAGCTACAATATTACCAAATTTTATCAAAATCCATTCGGTAGTTTTTGCGTGAAAGAATAACAAACAGCCTCATATCCATCAATCCACATTCAAATACACTTATATTTAGTAACTGAATACGGAATAGGTATATTTTTAAATACGTATATAAAATACCTACTCCATAGTTCTATGATACTTTTAACATTACTATTCACCCCTAAAACACAAATCTTACTATTTACTTACAACAAGAGAGTCCCTCTCAAGCAAAGATACCTTAAATACGCAACCAATTTAATCTGATACCTCTTATATCACATTTATATCCGCACTAGGTATCTCTTTCCACTGGTTTACCTGCAATTGTTTGAGTTTAGTATTAAACGCGTACCTCATTAAAGCTAACCCTTCGAGATTTGGCTTGAAATAATTGGCTTGAGGTCTTGTTAACAGGGCGACTTGAAATATAAATTACAGCTTGAAATATTCATATCTGTTTTTGGAGGATCCTGCTTTCGTATTAATAGGTGTTTGTTTATTTAAATGATCTTGGGACCTCTAAAATTAAGTAAGGATGTTATTTGGCTAAAGATGCAACAAATTCTATACCTCTAGAAGACTCGGATATGGACAAAACGTCAAATTAGACGAACTAAGTTAAACTATCTCTAAAACTCGTTTTGTAATAAGGGGGTATATATGTTTAATAAATTTTTCTTTTGCAAAGAACATCATCAGCATTATATTTTAGAGTTAGACTTTTGTCGGTGGAGCATCCGTCATGTAGGCCTATCTTCTGCCGGTGCTTTCTTATATTCTTTGTGCAAAGAACATATACTTAAAAAATAAGATAATCATAGAATAACATCAAGAAACATAACTGAAAAGCGTTCAAAGCTAAGGTATTCAGACCTTAACGTAGATATTTAGTCCCAATGCGTCTATCTTGTAAACAATTTGAAACAGACCTGACAGAACATTCCCTATGGTGTTTTGATTCTCTAGAGTTTTGCTTTGTTATGCTAAAACATACAATCCTTATTCCTTATCAGCCTTTTTAACGTCCCCACTACAGGGCCACGGCCTAATCACTCTTATATGAGAGTAATACAAGAGTGATTAGGCCGCAGTTCACCACGATTATAAGAATCCTTCTTAAAACAGCGAAAAATCTTACAAGAATCCCTTTTAAATACAACACTATACTTCTATCGCTTATCGCTCTTATATCACTGCTACCCAACTTAAAGTCGTATAACAGTAACCTTAACACCTCGCCGTCCAAACAGTCCTAGCGGTAAACAATTGAAATCTGCCTGTAAGTGGCTGTTTGGCTGAGTGTTATTTACTTTGTCGAAATCACGGCATTTTCAGCGCGTGACTCGAATATAAAAGCGGAGACGTAGAGTAGGAAAAATGGTAGGATCAGTGGCTCTTGGGCGTCAATGGTTCATACGTCGGCGCCTGCAATTCATAGTACCTATTTGAAATTTGTGAAGTACTTACAATTAGGCAGAGGGTAATTATTTAGTAATCTGTGGTAGTTTTTTATTGTTATCTGAGGTTTTAAGTTAGTTTTACTAATGTATTGTGTTTACGACAGTATTAAGAAAAACTTATATTGATCTTTTCC
Organism: Anarsia innoxiella; assembly: GCA_947563765.1. Taxonomy (NCBI): domain Eukaryota; kingdom Metazoa; phylum Arthropoda; class Insecta; order Lepidoptera; family Gelechiidae; genus Anarsia; species Anarsia innoxiella. Next base: position 9,760,105 of record OX387396.1, on the reverse strand, counting down.
GAAAATAACGGACGAAATTAGACATTTAATGCTCTTTTGACTAACTTTCGTACTTACTTACTAAATATTTTAAAAAAATACATGCATATCTGTCACGCCTCCAAACTTAAAAAAAAAACACATTTTATAAAAAAAATAGCACATTTTTTTTTTTTTACTACAAGTATCAATTAAAACCCTGACATCTTGTTGTATTGAACATATACTCATGCCTTCTTTGAAAGGACAGTTGAAAAGAACTTCACCTACTGATTTACCTACACTACAACAAGGAGACAAAAGGAAACGAGACGAAAAATACACAGGATCGTGCTTCCGATACTTTTTGCGGGTAACCGATTTCATTCTGCTTTTTACGTGTTCTTCATTTAAATTTGGATCTACCGTTGTTTGTTACTTGAATTTTAGCTTCCCATTCTTAGTAAAAAAAAAACATTTACATGTTTCTCCTTTTGCAATGAATATTGAATTAAAGACTACTCTGAGAAAGTATCAGAATATCGTTTATATAAAACGTATTCCTCCTTATTACTAAACGAGTTTTAAAGATAGTCCGACGTTAGTTCGTTTCTTTTGACGTTTCGGCTATGGACAAATTTGTAATAAGGGGTTAAAACTCTTATTCCGTAAATTGACTCTTACTACCTTACGTAACTGTGAACAAAAGCTGGTACAAAAAAGGTTTTTCATTTGCTCTCACGTCAACATGAAAGCTATAAGCGTATTAACTCCTTGTTCATAAAAAGACCATATTTAAATTCAATTAACATAACCTTTTTCTATTTGTAAAAGCGTAAAATTCTAATTCTTTTGTAAATAAAAATGGCTGCTCAAAATTCCTGGCTCCGACACACAATGCAACGCCAAAGAGCACGCTCTGTCAAACACAATTAGTGCGAAATTCGCTTAACAACATCCCGTCGGTCCAATTTGCCGAGTTGGCTTGTTAAAGTCCAACGTTGACGGTTGCAGCTTCTAAATGTTGAATTTCGAATGCACGAGGATTTCCGGTTTTAATAGACAACTACTAACATTTAAATTTCGAATTAATGATTTTTTTAATTGTAATTTTCACGTAATTTTGTTATGGCCATAGACAATAGTGCCAAATTTTGTTTTTTAATCATCCAATGCTAAGAAGATGCATCGATGGGCTTATACTCTTAATAACTGACTCTATCATGACCTTTTTACACTAAAAGAATTCTGCTCTTTTGATTTCCACTTTTCTCAGTCGGAAGCTGCTTGCATCCTTGAATTTGTAGGCTATATGCACAAAATTAATATAAATACTTAAATTTAAAGTTAGATATGCGGTCAATGTCAATTAAATAAGAAATACCATATTCCTCTGGTAGGATTAAATTCGGACATAGAACATAACTGACTAAGTCTGACATAGTACGCCTATTTAGGCAGATATGTCGTGACTACCACACTGGTACGTAAACTCGCTCCCTTTACAAAATGCAAACGAACCTTCAAGCAAGTCCAGAGTTCATTAACATGATAGTTACCCTTATAGCACCATAGTATATCAACCGAAGACAGTTATGGCACAGACAGTTATGGTCGCGGGAGCATTTTCAAAAACCATTAAGTTCGAAATCGAAGCGCGATCTAAATTAGGTGGCCAGTAATTAATGTTAGAAGGACACGACTTTTTAATGGCGGACTTTGATTAATCTTTTAAGTACCTACACGGTGATTTTAAGTCATAGTTATAAAGCTAGAAACGATAGTTAAAGCATAGTAAATAGGGATGATGACTACATTCAAAAATTCAAAAAGTAACTAGTCCCTCTTTTAGGCTATTAAAAAATATTTAAAACACATTTTTTACCTGATCAAATACATAAATAAATACAAAGGTACAGAGCATCAAAGTTACGGAGTACCTACGGGTATTGGCGTCACTCCTAGGTAAAAATCGTACCTAGGCGTAACGTCACGAGCAACTTTAACCCAGTGTATCTTTGTAATTTTTAGTTTAAGAGAAAAAAGAAAAAATATGTGTCGAATATTTTAAAATAATCTGTGTGATGGACTAAAACATTTTTTTTGTCATCATGCCTATTGCTAAAGCCGAAGATAGATCACAGTGGCGTGCAATAGGAGGGGCTTATATCCAGCAGTGGACTGCAATAGGCTGATGATGATGAAATTGTTAAGTCTATGCTAGAAAAATACTGATCACACGTACGCTATGCATTACGGCAATCTGCTACATAGAAATAGTATGATTGCAAGCACACTTGTCATGCGCAACATAGGATAGCATTGCGTAACAATACGTATGATCAACAGTTTCCTTAAAAAAATCAATTTTCCTACTATAAGATCTTGTTAACGAAACCATAATCTTTCACAAAATGGCGTCAAATGCCACTCAGATCTATTTTTCGGAGATAAAGGTGACACTAATATACAGTCTGATCACGTGCTGAAGAGATTACGCGGTGCGCTCGGGTGACTTCGGGTAACATCGGATAACTTCGGCGTTTACGAGCACGCACGAGTAGGCGCCATTTTAATTTGCGAATGTCGAAAACTTGTGTTCGCGGGTTTCGATGTCATATCTGTTCGTGCGTTGTTCTTTAAGATATTACATATTTTGATAGTTTTTTTGGGCGCAATACTTATATGAAGAAAAAAAAACAAATTAGAATAAAGGATGTTTAGATAGATAGAAATACTTTATTACAACACAAATTAAGTAAAAAATATAGAGTGACAATTACGTTTACCTATACATTTTGTTAAATAAACTCAGTTTACTTATGATACTAAACATCTTTCTCTCAGAAATATAGGTAGGTATTTGAAAACCGCGACACATTATATACGTACTATACCTCCTTAATTATGGATACTTATTTATACAATCGATTTACCCAGTTTCATAATATCTAAATCTAGTTACAAAATAATCTAAAACTTGTTATTTGATAACAATCTTTATCGCTTTAACTTCGGAGACTAGAAATTGTTACTCGTTAAACAAAAGCCAAGTAAATTACTAAAGTTACTTAAAAGAGTAACATAAAACACTATTATTCTTAATATACTCCTATAAGGGTATTATAGTCATCACTTGCGTGACAATATTAATAAAACAGTCCAAATAAAGGGTGTGTTAAATCTATAGAGCGATACATCATTTTGTTACTTGTTTTTCGAAAGGACGTGAACATTTTGGGAATCAACCTGTATTCACCTTCCATTAATGTAATTGGTTACATGAAAATTTAATGCGCTGTCAGTAAGTCAAATGTATGATGCCTTTATTATGTTTTTCACCTTGTAATTTTAATAATTTAATATGTTTAAGTTTAACCAATTACGAGAGAGACCTTTTAAACAAACTTACTGAATGATTTATTAACCTTATTTTAATTTAGAAACATAGAAAAGAACCTATAAGTATATTTTTTTCATGTGATAATGCTTTCATAGGTACTTATACAAAATACATGTAGATTTTTATTGTAATACATGTAGATATTCATTGTTTTTACTTAGCGTATTCTCTTCCATTTCCACGTAAGCTTTAAACAAACACTTTCTTCTCCGATCGGTAGAAATTTTAAAATCATTATTTTCTAGATAAAAATCCCGTCTAATGTAAGTGTCAATATAGTCGCGTCTAGCTCTTAGGTCGTCTAGACGAGGACCTAGATGTATCGGTAGATGTGTTGCATACAAAATAGCCATTCATCTTTGTCTTGAAGAAAATTGTAAGGAAATTGAGATAGATTGCTTTTTACAAGATCGTCTGATTAGCAAATTTTAAATAGTCAATTTCTTTCTTTTCTTTTTTACCCAATTGCGCTAGAAGGAGGGTTATGTTTTTCAAGAGTATGCAAAAATGTATATTCCTGTGGCACGCCCTACAGCCTAAACGGCTTGATGGATTTTATCTTGAGAGGTGTCGTTAGATTCGTATTTACAGTGAGAGTGACACTAGGTACCTACATCAAAATAAAAAAATGCGTTTTTTTAAACGAAGTCGGGTTTTTTTAATAAAACGGTTAGGTTACTTTTATATTTCATTGTGTACGAAAGTACGTAGAGTATCATATTTCTAATCACCAGTATTTCGCTTTATGAATTCATAAAATTACCACTTTTAGCAGATCTTTTACATACATACAAAATAAAAGGTCAGCGATACGTTTAACTATCGTACAACTCGGCAAGTGGAAATATCATAGTGGGTGGCCTCTTAACACAAAAAACCCAAAGCAACGTCAAAAGCATTAAAATCTTCAAATAAAAACAACAAAAACTCTCATAATCAGTTTTCTTCCATGTTTTTTCGCTCGTAAATCTTTTCCGAGTTAATTTTATCGCCATAAAACTGTCAAAATATCGATAACCAATAAGCAATTGGCTTCTGTTTCACTCTGGATGAAATATGGTCTGGAGACTGTGCCATTGTTAGCAACTTGGGTCACCTTGCGTTGTTATTTCTATTATACATACAACTTCAAAGAATGGGGATGATGACTACATTCGGAAATTCAAAAAATAATTAGTCCGTCTTTTAGGCTATTAAAAAACATTTGAAACACGTTTTTTACCTGATCAAATACATAAATAAATACAAAGATACAGAGCATCAAAGTTACGGAGTGGGGGGTATTGACGTCAATCCTACGTAACAATCGTACTAACGCGTGACGTTATGAGCAACTTTAACCCAGGTATCTGTCATTTTTAGTTTTAAGAGAAAAAAGAAAAAATATGTGTCGAATATTTTAAAATAATCTATGTGATGGACGAAAAAAAATTTTTTGTCATCATGCCAGACTAATTAGGTACTTAATTTTTTACGTCACATATCTACAAATCTCTCCTTCCCTACACAAAGGGCCTACCTCTAATTGGGCTCTTTCAAACATGTATTCATTATCCTTTACAGACACCCACACAAGTACATACATGCAACTAAGCTCCTTATCTTACTGTATTCCTCAATTTCAGGAGGAACATGAGTCTCGTTTAATTGGCATCGCTTTGGGGGAGGTTGTACCGTGCCTTGTACCTATTTAGAATAATGTTCGTATTGATTTTGCGTTTCTAAAGGTCTGTTGTATTTAATGGATGGTTTCTCAAGTTGCAGTTAAGTTAATTAAAGTAAACAATAAATGTATTGACTCTTTTTAAGTGGCTTTTAAAGGGCAAAACACACCGGCCGGATGCGTAAGCGTTGCGTATACGTTGCGTATGCGTAGACGTATGCGTACCTCTGAGTTGTAATGTATTGACCTGTATGACGGTGCGTACAGACCATGTAACATGTTATTTAACTTGTGTTATATAACACGTTCACACTATATAACCTTGTTAGTTAACATTGCAACATAAAATAATACTGTACATATTAGAATAACAATGCAATATAACAATGTTATATAACATTGTTGTACATATCAATAACATTGTTTTATAACATTCAGTGTCCACATTATGTAAAACATGTTATATAACAATGTTAAATAACATGTTATGTTACATGGTCTGTACGCACCTTTAGAAAGGACACACCGCTTGCGTAACGTAGATGTACACATCGACGTGACGCGTAGCCCGGTGTCACATCGGGTTACACCGTTACTACGCGCGTGGCTACGCCGTGCTTACGTCTACGTTACGCATACGCATCCGGTGTGTTTCAGCCTTAAATGAAGAAAATGGCAAGATATTTCAGGATTTTCTGTACTTAACTAGATTATAAATGATCAAATCGCTATAAATATTATAAAGCAGCTATTGCAGTCAATGCCATACACATTTTGTTTTAACAAGTTTTTGTACGAAACTTCGGTTGCGTTATTACGTTTCAAAATAAGCATTGGAAAGAGGTAATGCTGCCAGCTTGTTGGGTACTTTGCCTCGTGGGGACGCGTTGAAGACATATTCTTCTTGTAAATATGTATTTTATTCTATGTTTGTATTGTTTCAAAATTGATTGTTTAATCTAAATAGAGTTTACATAGAATCTTACATCAAAATAATACCAAAGCCTATCAATAACTAAAAGTACACAATCCACACACGAAATAGCCGACGAACGTATACGAGATTCCAGTTGCAACCAGCTCAGTCCGCCCATAACCGGATTTCACTAGTTAGTTCTAGTTAACGTTAGTTGCCTTTGACATTCGATTTCAAGTTTTCAACGCTGTCGATTCCATTCGTGTCTGTGTAAAGTTTGTTACAGTTCGTTATGTTACTTTTGTTTTTGTGAGATTTTTCTTTTGTGATGAGTTTTAGCTTCTGTCTGGCAATAAGTACTTGTTTAAATATGTTTTAAATAGTTATGTCACTGACAAAATCATTTAAAGGCGCCAATCATAAAGTGTCAAGTCTAAAATAATAGTCTATAAGTAATTGTTTTTTGTGTATGTACTTTAAAATTACATTAATAATTCTAACAGAAAATAAAAAGTGGCAAGATAGATACATGTAGGTACAATTTTGTATAACTTAAAAACTGTGCTCTTTTCGGTGAAGTAACCGGCATCTTTGCTTTTCTCCTTTCTATTTACTATTTAGGTTATAATTAGGATTTAAAAAAGGAACAAATCTACTCGATAAAAGCTTTTGAGTATAGAATGTATAAAGAGGAGCCATACCGTCTGGATCTACGTGCCTGGTCTGGCGCAAAACGGCTACCTTTTTGTATGGTATCTCTTATCGTTTGGCAGGTCATCTACCAAGAAAACTACGAAAAACTTGGCGCAACCTTGGCATGCTGTCATAAACTCATTTCGACGCCCCCCAAGAATAATCCGGTAATAGGCTATTATGGAGTTTTTCGTGTTATGCGTTTTTCTGAATCCTGAGACCGTATTACACCTTGTAAATTTTTTTCAGATTTTTCCTATTGTTATTTACGGAGATATAAAAACTTACGGGTATATTCTATTCCAACAATGATAACGATTTTTACACGAATAAAAATATAATCGTATGTTACTATAACATCTCTACAAAGTTGAGGACAGTAAAAGTCATTACGATATTTTTCTAGTAAAAAGTTCAATGGGACTTGTACGGTAAACGCTAATTACGATATTATTCGTGTAAAAGTTTTATAAGTATTGGCGAGTAATATAATATTACTATAATAAGAGCATACAGGTTGTTCATGGTTGTAGTTAGTACCTACGCTTTTTTATTTTAATAATCAAACCGTATTAATAGTTAATGGATCTATATTATTCTGTATCATCTTAATTTCATATCATAAATATCATATCCTATTACAAATACCTACGCCGGCTGGTGGCAAAGCTTGGTTGTTCTGCTGTATGGTAGACTTTTTTGTCCTATGCAAGTTTTTTTGGCACACCACCGCGTGATGTAAGGCCACTAGTCGTTGCTACTCGTACTTACACGTTGGATGACGGGGATGTAATTATTAAAAACGCATTTAATAGTGTCAACATTGACCGAGGCGAAGGATAAAATTTCTTTATCAAGCCTTTTTCTTGCACAATGTTACGTCTCCCTCACTTATCTTTATTACAATTGAGACAAAATTGCGTCTAGAGCACGTTGGAGCACAGCAGGGCGATCCTTTTGGGCGACTTTTGTTCAGCTTAATTATAAACCAATTACTTAATAACTTCTTTGGAGGCGCCGATCAATTTGTCGTATTTGGATGATGGCACGACCGGTGAGCCCCCGGAGGTTGTTGCCAGAGACCATGAGAGATTGGTACCCAAATTGCTGGAGTTGGGCTTCGTTATCAACGACGCAAAGTGTGAGTTGTATCCGTGTGAAAACGGAATCGACCAGTACTTGTCATCTTTCCATAAATTACTGCTGGATGTGAAAACTTTGGACTGGCGAGCATTTTTGCCTTGGAGCATAAAATATTGATGCTTACCCGGGGTCGTCAACATCTACAGCAGTTGTCAGCTCATGTGGCTTTCACTCTTTTTCGCAGTTGTTTCTCAGTCCCCAAATTGACTTACACCTTAAGAACTTCTCCAACATAGTTGTTTCTTGAGAAAATATGCCAGGTGGAAGTCAACATCACGTCGTACGTTCAAAATAACCACCAATATTTTGAACGTACGTCTTGATGAAGCGCATTAGGTGCAAGCGTCGTCGTTGCCGATACGTTATGGTGGAGTAGGTTTTAAGCGAATGGCGGACACCGGTGTATGGACGTTCTTGACTTCTTCCAAAAGGGTACACAGATTAGTTGCTAACATACTTAAACTTCATGGTGACAATCTAGTGATCTCCTAAAGACCTTGAGCGTCTGGTCTTCTATGTGCCACAACTTCGTGCATCGTGAAAGTAAAGCTGTGCAACGCCAGTGGGTACGATCCGTGGTGTAATGAGTGGTTGATTGAGGATGCTGTTGGAGGTGATGTCGCGCGTCTAAAAGCAGCATCTACTGAATCAGGAGCTTGGCTCCATGCCCTTCTGCTTTAGATTACTCATCTGTAAGAACAGCTGTGACTCTGAGCCTCGGATGTAATGTTTGAGAGCCAAATATTTGTGTTTGTGGGGCACAGGCAGACAGCAAAGAGTATCACGGACTGGGTTGCAGGAAATCAGCTGGACGGTTTCCGTGCCACCATTTGCTCAACGAAGTCATCAGACGGGCTTTTGTCTATCTCAGTGTCGTGTATTCTCGAGCCCCCTGGTCTGTTCCAGACAGACGGAGAAAGGCCGGATGGGTTAACTTTCGGGCCATGAAAAGGTCACGTTGCTTGGTATAGGAAGCAACATGTGTCATCAAATTTGCTTTTTCCCACCTGTCACACATTTGCGTGCGGCCGGGTCGGTAGCGGAGTCGACGGCATCCCAAAAACAAGCAAACAAAGTATGTTCCCCTTCTGCAGACCTATTCCTTTGTGCCATTCGCGGTGGAGGTCTGTGGAGTATGGTGAATGGATTTAATTAGAGGTAAATGGATTCGTGGGTGAGTTCGGCAAACGCCTGATAACTAATGGAGATGATGGCCACCTCGCATCGTACCTGGTGCAACGCATTGCTTAACTTAACACCAGGGGAATATTGCTAGCGTTATGGGTACCTTCGTTTGTCCCGGTTGCTATGCAGGATGGTCTTTTTGACTGATTCTGTTGATGGATGTTAATTAATTTTTAGTATTATAGTTTAATTAGCTGTAAATTTGAAGTATATTACTATTATTTTTATTAAAATATGTAAGTATTGTAATATTTAACAAAATAACACTTTTAGAGTACAATCTTATGACAACATAACAATACAGCAATACCATAATACAAATCATATATTTTTATTAAAGTATACTAATAAACAATGCTGAAAAATGTAATCTATCTAATCGAGACGAATAACACTGTACTTGCGTATTGCTGGATTTAATAAAACATAAAAAATCATGGAATAATCAAGTAATATAATATTATTGTTTAAAGCAAAAATGTAAATTTACACGAATAATATCGTAAAGCATCATTACCGATCTGAGGAACTGCAGTTTAATATTGTAAAATCTTTGAAGCTAATTTATTAGAAAGCTGTTATAGATAAGTATACGTGAATATTATAAACAGATAGCGACAAAAATTAGCTGTAATTTGATGTATAAATGTCTATGGAGACTTATTTTGTTATAGAGTTATTAACAAAAATAGGTTTTTTGCTTCTCCTGTAAAATTTGGATTTTTCTATTACCGGATTATTCGCGGGGGGCGTCGATTTGTATTTGAAAAAAAATGGGGCCACTCCTTATGTTCCTTCCTTATTGATAAAGGCCAATAAAATCAATATCACTAACTTATGCTCCTTCACACTGTATGCGATTGAATATACAGTGTACACAAATGTAAATCGAAGTAAACACCCCGTATGAACACGATACAGTGTGATTTATTCCTGTTGACATTTCAAATAGTATGGCCCTTTCTCGTAGGCTTGGTGGCGTTGGTTCAGGATTCAGTTTGTCTTGTATATGCGATTGTGTTTCATTGTGTTGAGATCATTGTGTTTGGGATGTTTGGTGATGTAAACTTTGGCGAAGTATGAATATGAATAAATAAATATGAAAATGTATATTTAAGTAGGTATATAAGGTGACTTTAAATTAGTGAACGATAGAAAAGGATACGCATGTACTCGTGATAACAAACAACTTTTACTATGAGGCCAAGTTCGAAATCATAAAAAAAAAATTGGTACCCCATACTATCAGCTAGTGCATTTTGTATGGCGAGTTCAAATTTTTTTGAATGATTTCGACCTTAGTCCCATAGTAAAAGTTGTTTGTTATCACGAGTACATGCATATCCTTTTCCATCGTTCACTCATTTAAAGTCATCCTGTATAATAATGATGAATGGACATTTGTTTCAAAAGAGAATAGAGCGAGATTATTGAGGTTTGATTTAAAACATCTATATCAGAAATGTCGATTTCTTATCTTATAGGTAAAGAATCTCGTAGGTATTTGTCACGGTAGTTTCACGAGATGTTGTCACTTCTCAAATTGAGAAAAATGGCAATCGCGTTATTTAAGTATATGTTTTTCTACAGAATGTCAACTAATCTAAAACTTATTTTTGTTACAGGTAAAATTACATCACAGTTAACAACACAATCAACCCTTTCTTACGTAAGTAGGCAAGTTAAATAGAAACTCTAAGCGCCAAAACACACGGTGAAACGCAACTGCAACGCAACTGAAACTGCAACTGAAACGAAACGTTTCAAACTAGTTGCGTCGTGTGTGGTTTTCTAAGGAAGTCTATAGTAGAAACTGCGATGCAAATCAAAAGTAACTAGCAGTTTCAGTTGCGTTTCACCGTGTGCTCTGGGTCTAAATAAAAAAATACATACCTAGTTTTCGTTTCTCTCAAACTACGGAAGCGTAATGTCAAACATCGCTCGAAAGGCACTCGCAGCAAGATTAATGTGGCCATTACAGGCGAAGCAAAATAAATATTTGATGGAAATACGCCTCCCACACGGTCTCGTGCTGCCTTGTTTGACATATTGCAAAAATATGGACACACTGGATTCTGCGGCGCGGATTTGTTGGTAAAAGTTCTGAGGTTTCATATACAGTCTATTTATCTACTTCCGTATGTAATAACGAGAGGAAAAATGCATTAAAAATCGATTTTTTTGATTGTTTTAGTGAGTTCGTTTTTAATCTTTGAAATTAAGTGGTAGCTTATTTTTTAAGAAACTTTAAAACAAAAGTACTTAGTCTTAATCTAGGTAAAAAGAAAAGACGGAATCATGGCAAGGAATGAGTAGGAAAACCTATTCAAGGTATAGTAGGAGCCATGATATTAAATCTATTAGACTCAGAACACACGGTGAAACGCAAATGAAACGCAACTGAAACTGCTAGTTACTTTTGGGTTGCATCGCAGTTTCTACTGTAGACTTCCTTAGAAAACCACACACGACGCAACGAGTTTGAAACGTTTCGTTTCAGTTGCGTTTCACCGTGTGTTTTGGCGCTTAAAGATAAGTATCTCGTTTGATCGAACGTTCAGCTAAGAATATGGCAATACTCAACAAAGTTAGAAACGTGTCAATTCGTATTTCGTAGCTTTATTTCCACGAAAGCGTCGAAAACACAGCAATCCTCGCAAAAGATCCCATTTTACCCGTCACATTGAAGATTTCAAAATCACTTTATTAAACCGAGAGAGCTTAAGCACTAAACCGTACCGTCCATTTCCCTTTGTGGGCTTCTTTCTTGTTAATCCCAGTCTAGATTATTATTACTACTAGTTTGTTCGCTGTCTTTTCTAGAAGATTTACAGTATTCTGGAAAAAATGGTGCTTATGTCGGTGTTTATTCTTTTGTTTTGCAACGGTTGCGAATTTGTAGCGTCTTTTGTTTTTGTTTGAAATAAGATTGTAGTAAAAAGGTTAGATTTTTGTTTTAATATTTGCTTGGTATCACATTTAAAAATATAAGATATATTCTAATATAATCCTTTTATTTCGTGTTTATTCTTTTGTTTTGCAACGGTTGCGAATTTGTAGCGTCTTTTGTTTTTTGTTTGAAATAAGATTGTAGTAAAAAGGTTAGATTTTTGTTATAGCATCTCTTTGGTATCATATTAAAAGCTAGATAAGTTTTAAATTGGAAATATACTCTAGCAAAATCCTCTTTTTTGTGACGTTTCTTGATGGCAATATTTAATAAAAAATTGAGAGCATTTCTCGTGGCTAAATCTATTTCTAACAGCACAAAAAGGTAAATTTTTACTCAAATTCGACAATTTATCTTTCTCCAAATATAATTGCATTAATAGCTGATATCAAAACAAAATTCAAATAAACCATTCACATACAAATGTTCTTACTTTCATAACTTCAACGATGATCAAAAACCCACACATAATTCCTTCTTTATTCAACACTTGACACTTTACCTCTTTGTATTAAGAGTTAAATTTATTTTCAACAACGGTATTAAAGGTTGGTAAAGCTGCAAAAGTAAGGAGTCGTAAGGATGGTGAAAATTTAAATCAGTTTAGTGGAGTTTTGGTTATGGCGGGTAGGAGGCGACTATTTGGCGCCATCTCGATGCAAATAGGGCCTGGGCGGGCGTTGTTGTGTCACTGAATATTTTGGGAGCCTTCAATTGTTTATTGGGTTTTGTTGTTAAATTGAATTGGTTGAAGTATTTAATAGGAGGAATATTGCAGATTGTAGATGAATACATACGTCATATTGTATTCATCTAAAATCTGCAATAATTCTACCGTCAAATACCTCTAGTGACAGATATGTATCTGTCACGCCTCTTTCCTATAGGGATAAGCAGAGACCACTTCCTTTTTATACGATCAAAACACAGCTCTATCGCTTTTTCTTCGGCGTACCACTATTTAAAAGAGGTGTAACTACGTAGGTAATAATAAAACAGAAAAAAAACAATAATTAAAATTACTAAACCAAAATGAAAACCGGCTACTTCGCTAGTAACTGTATATGAATTAGCACCAGCTCAATGTGCTAGTCTTTCGATTCTAAAAATGGTCTATCAATAATCCTAATCAGATCAGTCATATAACAAGAGAATATACTATAGCTTTTGGATAAATTTTTTGATAAAAAAACCGGGTCGATCATAATGACAAGTGAGAACACAAACAATTCCTAATAGTTTTTAGACACAGCCAACCTTCTTCCATTCTCATAAGAGCTGTCTACCACAGATAGTAAATGCTGCTAAAAGCAGAACAAACACATTTATTTCTTCTATTCCCCTTATTTATTTTTAATGTGCTCCGCCTCAGATTTATACCGGAATCTTTGCTGTCACAAGCAGAGGTAAGCCGAATTAATATTTTCTCATCTACTTACTTTATTTTGTGCACTAAATTCTGGTTTTTGAGAAGTTGGTAGGAAGATGGGTGTTTTAAATTCTTTTTTCGCGCTTTTAAAGTAATGTGATTGGAGTTAGGGTCAAGTAAGTGCTTAATGCTCATTAAGTAGATTTTTTTAACCACTGAACCGATTTCGATGCGGTTATAATTTCGGATGGATATTCTAAAGTACCTACGTTCTGTTTCAGAAAGTGTTAATATTTAGCGATTGTTTGTGTGCTTAACAATAAAAAACAAAAACGGGGGAAACATAATAAAATTTGTATTATTTATTTATGGATAGCTCCTTTGAAATATTAATTTATTGTATGTTTCTGTGTTTATGCCTGAGATTTATAAAACTTAAATTGAAAAGAACAACCCTACTGAGTTTCTTGCTAGGTTCTTCTCTGGGGAAAACTGCACTCTTGCGAATCTAGCATTAACTTTAAAAAAATGGCCCGTCCTAAGTGTTGTCAAAACCTACAGGATTAAATGATTTTTCATTTTCATTTCATTTCAAAAAATGTAGTCAGAAAAACATACATACCCACATATTTCACGCTTATTTTAGATATTATTATAGACCACTTCGCTCCACTTGCTACGATCTAAAACACACTTCTATCGCGTCATTCATAAAAACCTTGCTAAAAATAAACTTACATTCATCGTATCGAATCCCAATCAATTTACAAACGAAACCTTATTCAAATACGAATCCCTAACACAAAGCGTGTAGCCAAACCGTATACATTGCTTTCCGTTATTAATTGATACGTCCCCATGTTTGTCTGTACGCACCAATGGACGACATGTGTACATTGCGTGTTTACGTACTAACACGGGCTTATGTATCGGTTAAGGGAATTGTGTAGCTGTAATTAATGCTTTTTGAAATTGATATTTTGGTGGTATTTGGGTTTGATGAAATATACATACATACATATCCGTCACGCCTCTCTCCCATTGGGGTAGGCAGAGACCACTTCCTTCCACTTGCTACAATCCAAACACACCTCTTTTGCTTCATCCACACTCATCAGTCGTCTCATAATGCCCGTCGGTTTAGGGTACATAAGTACATAGTATTTATAGGTAGATTCAAACACACCTCTTTCGCTTCATCCACACTCAAAAAAAAAAAAAAAAATATATATATGTATATATATATACAGGGTGTAACAGAAAGGGTATATAAAGCCGAAACACAGCGATAGTCCTCATAAAACTGAACAAATTTCCCCAAGGAACATGGGTCGTAACTCGAAAAAATTTTTTGGATCGCCCATACTTACTCGATCAGCTGATCGGGCATTTTGTATGGGGAGGCGAAATTTTTTTTTCGAGTTACGACCCATGTTCCTTGGGGAAAGTTGTTCAGTTTTATGAGGACTATCGCTGTGTTTCGGCTTTATATACCCTTTCTGTTACACCCTGTATATACGTACTTTACAGGTAATCAATAATTTTGATCATTCTTGTATCTTAGGGATGATGAATACATCATTAGCGACTATATTCTTTCATTGTCACCGAATACAGTAATAGTACTGTAAAAGTATAAAAATTACAGTGAATGCAATGATTCAGTCGTTGAGGTACACTTGGTTAAGGTATTAAACAATGACATACTATGTAAGAGACACGACATAATATTTCTCGTAAAGTGGATTTTAATGAAGTGAAAGAAGTGTGTTTGGATCGTAGGAAGTGGAGGAAAGTGGTCTCTACGCCGATGGGGGACAGACGTGTATCAGGGAAATTCTTAATTAGAAATGAGTACAAAAACAAATTTTTTTTCGTTGAATGTGTTCTACATCACTAACACTATACCTGGTTAAAAGAAAAGTGATACTTTTCCTAACACCCTGTATTTTTATTTCACTTTTTATTTACGTAT
This sequence comes from Anarsia innoxiella, assembly GCA_947563765.1. Taxonomy (NCBI): domain Eukaryota; kingdom Metazoa; phylum Arthropoda; class Insecta; order Lepidoptera; family Gelechiidae; genus Anarsia; species Anarsia innoxiella. The sequence goes on along the minus strand of OX387396.1, from coordinate 9,744,850 downwards.
TGTTCTGCCGAAACCCTTACTTACATCTTGCAATAAAGACTTACCAATTATCTAACTCTAACGCTCTACTATGAAAGCCAATGCCTATTTCGTCAAATGAAGTGGAAACATCATGCAAAGCCTTTGAGCAGGTTCAATATTACTCCTATTACTATATCCATTAACAAGCTGTCCCTAACATTCGTAACTGACCAAAGACAATAGCATACACATTACACCTAACTGGGCACCTAGGTATTATGCTAGCGTTTACATTTTGGGTGTCAAGTTTAATTTTGCAAGTCCAAATACAGGATTTGGTTACGTAGTTACGTACCGTTGCTTTGTTCCATATTGAACAATAGAGAATTCTGGCAAATGATATATTTATTCAATGAAGGATATGTTTTGTATTTCAAGGGATAGATAAAAAAGAAACCTAAGAAAATTCTAAAAATAATACAAGATACTTAAGATATACTTAATTTCACACGCAAAGAAAAGAAAGGAACTACTTAGTATGTATACGATGGCGAATTAAGTAAAATGACGAGATATGAAATCTGAAGAGTAATAACCCGACTTGAAAAATTTATGCAGCGTTGCGAGTGACAAGTGTGGTTCTAGTCATATTTTATTTCTATGGAGTAAATGTCATAGTGCGTACCTATTACGTACCTACGTTAAGAGTGCCTTTCCACCAGAGATGTGCTATGCTACGTTGCTATGGATACGTTTGATATCCACCAATCATGTTCATTGAATATGAAGGCATCCCGAAAGATGATTGGTGGATATCAAGCGCATCCATGGCAACGTAGCACAGCACATCTCTGGTGGAAAGGCACACTTAGTACGGACCAGTTCGGCTCTTCTCTATTAATCTACTTTACTATAAAGTTTTTACAGTGGGTATATCATCATTGTAGCTAATAAAGTACAGTTTTAGCTATATCCACACAAGAAACCTTCACCCAAATATCTAAAAGCATAAAATTAAATAATCCAAACGCAAAAAGATCTCGTTTTCTGATCGGACGGCACTCAGCAAATAAAGATTTCATCTTTACGCTACCGTGAACTTGAAAGGGCATCTTAATACTCCTTCAGCCTTTCAGAAAGGTTCTCCATAGATATTTTATTTGAATAACTTTGAGGAGTAACCTTTGCTATCTGTTTTCTACATTTTGCATTAGGAAAAAGTCTTTTCATAAGTTTAAAGTTTAATTTAAGATTAGTTTCTGAATAGTATGTTGCAGAAATGGCCCTTAAGATTTCATTATCTATTTAGTCATTCTCTGGTTTTTAATAACAAAACATACATACATATCTATCACGAAACCTCTCTCAAATCGGGGCAGAGCAAGCACTTATTTCGCTTCCTCCACATTCATTAGTCGCCTCACATGCACGCGGGCTATGGGTACTCTTGACTTAGCCTTTCTTTAATAACCTATCCGATCGAGATACCGTATTAAAAGTAAATTACTCGTTACTAAAACCATTATATAAACGCATTTATTTTAAGAAACCTAAACTGGAGAGCGTTACTACGTGGTATCTTAATCTTAGGAAACCACCCACCCTATTTACCGTAAACCGTAACGTAACGCATAACGTTACGTCTCGTATCAGCTGCGCTCATTAATGTACCTTCTGTTACATTACAAGTTAAAGACTGTTGGGTGAGGTTTTGTTTGAATTTCATACTTGCGTTGCTTAAGTCCTTCCAATCTTCCAATCACTCGTTATATAGGGGGCTGATAGCTGGCACATGCGTTGAGGCCTGTGTGAAAGTGCTGCTGTGGTGGCTGGTCAAGTTATGCGATTTCTCTCAAGTTAAATTAAAACAATGTGACAATCTAAATGCATAAAAATCTACATTATAATGTAATACTTTGGCGATTAAAAAATAATGAATATACAACGTGAATGTAAGATTGAAAAAACCCTCCCAAATCAAATCTCCTGAACTTTACACCACAAGCTAACCAAACACTGTCTTCTAAACTAGGTCACGTTATCATTGGTATCATTAAAGGCAGCCACGTGAGAGACGTTGCTGTTTGTTTAAAGACGTTAATATTCAAGCTGGAGTGAAGACTGTGGGTGAATTAGCTAGGGAATCCTACTAATATTATGATTGTCAATGTTTGTGCCGATGGATGAAGGAGTGTGAGGATATTTGTTACCCTTTCACGCAAAAATCACTGAACGGATTGTAGGGAAACTTTGAAATATTGTAGCTTGCACATCAGAGTAACACAAAGCTTATATTTATTTAACAGTTTATTGTAAGATGACGTACATAGATACAGAAAAAAAGAGAAGTTATACAAAAGGTACAGCTTAATTCTAAAAGAAATTTCTTCCTGCAGACCCCACAGAGAGAGAAGTGATAGCAAGTAGGCAGGAGTCTTTTTTTTTAAACTTATCGTGTTTTACTAAGATATGACGATAGATGCGTACGAAATCGCCGGTAAAAATTATATTGTAATTAATAGGTAAGTATATTTACTCGTAAAAAGAGTATCACTACAATTTCTCTACTTTTTCTCTATCTCTATCTCTATCTCTTTTATCTCTATCTCTTTTATATCTCTATATATAAAAGAGATCTCTATATATCTCTATATCTTTTATATCTCTATATCTCTATCTCTTTTCTCTATCTCTACAATTTCCTTACAAACTTTACTAAATCAGCAGTGGGGTGAAAGCGGAATACATTGCTAGTTGTTAAGACAAAAATATTATTAAATATTTCGGATAGGGCGAAACAGGAATGACTTCAATGGGGTGTGACGTCATGGGGCGTATGTGGAACAACCCACCAAACCGTTTCTCCCTGAATTTGTTAAAATCCCGGTCAAACAAAACCTGATCCTTCCGTCAGCTTTACATTATCTCGAGTTTTGCAGGTATTTGCAAAAATAGCGACTTCATAATCACACGGACGTGACTTTGCATGAAAACACTCAAATCCCACACCTTGCGGATTGCAGATAATTATTTTGTCAGCTTTTCGCCTTTTTTGGGGAACTAGGTTGGTTTTTAAAAATGAAATTAAGAAAAAATAACTTGAAGCGTTTTCGGAGTTGGCTACGAAAAAATATGATGGAAACGAAATGATGTACACGTAAATTGTGTTTTAATTTACGGTGTATAAGTTTAAGGATTTTTGAGGTAGTAGGGTGACCATACCAACTATTGTGTTATGTACATAACTATGTGGAGATAGTAATTTATTCAATATTAATAATATTGTACCTAGTAAATAACCTATGCTTCTTAATTCGAATTTATGTACATATTTGCTACATTTGCCACAGCTGAATTACATAAGATTTGAAATGAATACGAAATAGCAATATTCATCAAAACAAAACATATTGGGTTGCGTATTAACAAAATATGGAACGCTTGTCAAATGTCAAAAAACAAAAGGATGGTGTCAGCGGAACGTGTTTATGAATAACATTAATGTTCAATTTGAAGTTGATTGTATAATGAACTCTTGCATCTCATTGTGCGATTATGTTTTCGAATTTAAAATTTTTATTGTTGAATAAAATATTATTTTATGCTTGGGCATAATCTTTTGTGTTGTTGTGAAAACGCATTGTTAAACGTTATTCTAGTCTTAATTGTAAAGAGTTTACATGGGGTATATGAATGAATGAATGAATGAAAAGTGTTTTATTCAAAAATAGGCAAAATTCATTACACTTTTTTGATGTCACTTTTTTGATCTAAAACTACTGCCGGTTCACTACCTGTATAGCCTGTATAGAGGAAGAAGACGGCAAGAAACCTTCGGCACAGGGCCCTGCGTTATGTGCAATATATCTTTTTTTTTTAAATCGAGACACTTATAGGTATACAATTATAGAAACCTATGTTTTCTATATTTGGATCCTATAACCTATATTTCAGGAGGCCTATGCTTAGCAGCGGACAGCTAGGTAAGTATAGACTTAGATGGTGATAACTGATATTATGAAACGACGATACGGCGAAGTGCTAATGCAAAAAAAAACTTCATTTCGCACTATATCATACCTACTACTTGCATTCTAACCTTACCTTATCAAAACAAACAAAACACGCCACAAAATAAAACTACTAAATATAAATATTACTTACAAAAAGTCCAGAAACTTCTCGAAAACTTCCCTCGTATCTAATAAACAATTTTCTAAGTAGATCTAACAAATACACCACTTGAGAGCTGAGCAAACATCCACAACCATCAACCAACTGGCTCAGCATAAAAAAACGTCTAAGAAATTTCCCGCTTCCAATAACCATAAACACAATTTTCCCCCGCTTTTCCTCCAAAGCGAGATGCGAGATACGGATTATGAGAAGAGTGAACGAGATGGCAGATTGTAATTTTTTCTTGTAGAGGTACTTTTGTGACCTTCGTGGTGCTATCCTCTTATTTAGTGGTCTTCGTTTTAATATTTATCTTTATAAAGTGTTGATTTTTTGTTGATAAATATATTTTTAAAAGAAAGCAACATTTTTGTATGAAAGCTTGATATAATACGCTAAGTCAAAATATTACCTGTGATATTACTGAATTACTTAAAATAAACATTATAGGACATTTCATCAAATCGGCCATTTTTTCGACAAAACGTGAACCACAAAAACAAAGAATATTTTTGCTGAAATGCAAGTGTTAGTAAATCATAGCTTCTTTAGCTAGAGTGGTTCATGCAATGCTAAGTAACATTGAATTGTGGCAAAGTGGCGGATTCCATTACTAAGAATAAAAGTGGGGCTTTATTCATCGGCGCCGAATACTGCACAATAAAATTGGAATCAGCGAATTACGAGGGCTCTGTAGGAACTCCACTATTTTGTGGAAAAGTTGGACAAAGTGAAATAACTTTGTTTAAAAAAAATGCTAGTGTGAGCCTGCAGTGTTATTAAATGGTACACATCGCAAAGAAGTAAACTTGAAGATAACATCAAGTTAGTACATAACTGTATAAACATGTAATTTTTCCAGTAAAATGTTTGTCATTTTTCCAAAACCAAGACTTTAAGTCTTTAGTCTTAATTCTTCTCAAATTAATCTTCATTGACAAAAAAGTAATTAACTTAAATAAACGTAGGTATGTGCAGCTGCAACATTTGATTCTCTTATACTCTTACGAGACCACAATACGAAAACCAGTTACAATGATATTCAATTACGTTATAACACAAAATTCCTATAAAACACAAAAATATGGTGACTCTACTACCCGTCGATAAGCTAGCTCATAAATTCGGCGTCGTCCGCTAGTCGCCGGCCCGCTTGCACAATGTTCGCCAAATGTCAGCGATATGTAGGTTCTGAAAGGAGGTTCCACACTTATAGACTGAATAGTTTTCATTCTTTTAATATTGAATCTCTTTGATATCAAGGAAAAGGACTTTTAAGTAACCAACTGTAACGAAATATAAGTATATTGACTGAAATATACTGATTGGCCTTTAGATATTTTTAAATCTATAACTTCTACCGTTTCACTAACTGAAGAAATGGCTAGAAACCTTACCGCAGATGTTCATGTTATATATTTTAAGGAATATCTTCTAATCTTCAAATTATGTTCAAAATATATTTACCTCCGACTAGACTAACGTTTTTAGCTATAATTTTTCACCCTCTGAAAAATAAGCTAACATGGTTTTTAATCATTTTTCTACAATTTAAAAAATCTGAATCATAAAAAATCCAATCTAAACCTCTCTAAATCTGTACAAAGAGTCAATCAACAAAAACAATAGGAGAGTATTGGAAAAGCGTGAAAAAACGGAAATTAATTGTCATCATATGGTGTGGAAGCGCTGTAACATGGCCGCCATGTCGACGTGTCGACGACATTGTTTTTAAATGACACGCTCCCGGCTTTTCGGGGAAATGTTTTTCAATATCGACTCTGAGCTATTTGCATGGTAGTATTACTTAAAATACTATGTGTATATTTTATAGATCTATGATTAAGGTAGGATTTTGTGATTGGTTGTGGTAATTAGAAGTATTGCTTTAGCGATAAAAAAATATGATTTATATTTATTAAAAAGGTTTGATCCAACTTAATCTAACCACCTATAAACAGTCTTATTATTTATTACTTACCTACCTAAAAATAATTTTGGATTTGTTTTCGGTTAAAATTAAGAAAAATTACTAAGTAATTTACCACTTTAAATCACTGTTTAATTCATTCAACATATACTTGAAAAAAATGCAATGTAACAAGTTCAATGGTTCAATGAACTTGATTGCCAAACAATATTTCCATTCCACTATCCGATTATCGGCCCAATAATTTAATCAGCCATCAAGCTATTATCCGATTCACCCTCGCAAACAGATATGAATACGGGTTATAACCCCATTAGCCCACGAATAAATGCACAAGGCTGGACGTGTCGAAGCCCATTGTCATGATATTGACAGCATCTGTCAATTTGTTCCCGCCAAAATTAATGCCGTTGTGGATTTGGTGCGAACACGCGTGGTTGGGAATTAATATATTGGATTTTACGTGGTGATTCTATTAAATACTTTAAAACACGGATTGTTTGTTTGTTATTCGAAGTAATTAACGAATTAAAGAACTTTTGGTACAGATTTTAGTGAAGATCCATAATACTGCATTTATTCATTGTCTAACAAACTATCAAATCTAAATTTTGAGGTTAGATTTGGCGCGCGCCGCCATGTCAAAACTTACCAATTTATTTTACTTTATTTTGTATCTGCTTCAAACGAAAATACGAAACTAGCATAAATCGTTTTCTGACTAGCTTTAGCCGCCACAAAATCCGCTCTTTCAAAAGAACATGCATCGAAGAGAGGCGAAAGTAACCAATCGACTGCCTTTTCAATCCTGGCTTAGCGTCTGTCTGCGGCGTGGCTGCTAGTCGCTGCTAGCAACTTTCTGTCTCGTGTTTCGATTCAATAGAGACTTGATACTGCTAAACAGCGTTTGGTGTGAGGATTTTGAGATACCCATTTATTTGCTGTTCATCTTCAATTTAGCATATTGGTTTTAAATCATTTATTTCATTGAAGAGGAACTTATACTGGTTACCACGAGTAGAATTATAAGTTGATGGGACTTCTTAAATAACAATCGATTCGTTCTAAAATGTTTAACAACACAAAAACATGCTGTTGTTATTCGTATTGTCAATGAAAAGTAAAACCCAATAAAAAGTCTGTATCTGTAACTAATGGTATCTACACACCAAAGCCGCCGGCTTTTGTGTCAGCTGCCACTCGTATGACGTAAAGCCGCTGGCCTAGCCCGGCGGCATGCCGGCGGCTTTGGTGTGTAGATAGCATAAAATTACATTTAACATTTAACAGACTTCATAAATGAATTAATCCCTCAAATACTTCGTTAGTTATTGAAACGAAAATGAATACGCTGATACATATTTCAAAAAGTATTCCATTGAAAACATTTTATCGAATATTCGAATGTTACCATTTTATACCGCAATAATCCTTTGTGCTGATAAATAAACCTGAACAAAAAGCTTTTAAAAATGAATTGCGGCAGCCGGAGATGGAATTCAAAATCCATGGAAGGACGAACGAGTCGCGAACTCTTTCGGAATCCATCCTAGTTGAATGGGGGAAAGAATTGTTTTCTATTATAAAAACGCTTGTTGGAATTATTTAGTTGTTTTTAAAACGAATACTGTAAGTATACATATTTGTTTTTCTTGACCGGTCTATAGAGATAGCGGGCTGTTTGTCCGATCTGCATTTTTATTTGTTTTAATATAGCCCCTTCTCTGGGGAAAACTGCTACCTTGCGAATCTAGCGTTAGCTTTAAAATAATTAATCATTGACATATTCAAGTGCAATGTATTTACGAAATAAAGATAAATTTGAGTTTCAGTTTGAGTTTAATACCACAATTTAAAACGCAGTGTGGGAAGGTCTCTAACAAGGTGGACCGACGACCTGGTGAAAGTCGCAGGAACCCGTTGGATGTGGGCAGCGCAAGACAAATCGTTGTTGAGATCCCTGGGAGAGACTTGTCCAGCAGTGGACGTCCATAAGCTGATACAACAACCAGAAAAACATCAAAATATCTTAAAGACAATCCGATCACCAATTCATTTACCAAATTCAATTTAACAAACATCGTACGATATTTGCTATCAGCACATCTGATTAATTAATGAGCGGCCATTGTTCCACAGGCGATGTGTAGGTGATATTTACTCAATGATCCGACAGCCCCGATGACAACGTATTGGCACTATTGTACAGTTTAATTACTGTCTGGTTAATGTACTTTGAACATATAGATGGATTACTATTTACTAGTGATACGTATTGATAAGCTTACTAGTATTTGTTTTGAAATATTTTATAAAACCTGCATGTATGAGGGGAGTGATGAATGTGGATGAGAAGGAAGTGTATTTGGATGGTAGCAAGTGGAGGGAAGTGGTCTCTGTCTACCGCGATGGGAAAGAGGCGTAACAGGAATGTATGTAGGTTTCAAATATGGTTTGAAATCCGTATTTTAGGTGATTGTAAAAATCCTGTCTAATAAAGATTTATTGACAATTGAAAACTAAAGACTTTTTCGTGAAAAAAAATTTATTTGATGTCTTAATAGTTTATATTAATTTATTTTAGTTTTAGTACAAATATATCCCAAAATATAGTATCTGTATAACTTATATCATTAGTCTATCTATCTCTTTCCCCATACTATCTCTCCATACAAGTATAGATAGACGCGTAGTACTAAACTGCAAAAGCAAACATAGCAAATCCGCATCATGGTAAACATTCATACATTATGTATGTAGTATTTGCTCAGTGTGAAACTTTACCTTTATGAGGAATCTTGTGGATTTTGTACAGGAATGATTTAATAAGATACAATAGGTACCTATTACTATTACATATTAAAAGTAAACAACTAATTTCATGCTCACTGTATGTGTTGAAAAGCTGATGATTAAGCGCCAAAACACACGGTGAAACGCAACTGCAACGCAACTGAAATTTTGAGTTGCATCAAAGTTTCTGCTATAGACTTCCTTAGAAAACCACACACGACGCAACTGAACTAGTTGCAAGGAAGTCTATACTAAGCAGAAACTTCGATGCAACTCAAAAGTAACTAGCAGTTTCAGTTGCGCTGCAGTTGCGATTCACCGTGTGTCCTGGGTCTAATTTCTGATCTAATAATCTTTTATATTAAAAACAGTTGAGAGTTTACCAATGAGTTTACTAAGTAGAAACTTGTAACTAAAAGTATAATTATTAGTAATCTCCTTTTACTTTTATCTTTTTTCACTAATCTTAAAACCCGAAACAACAACATAAACTCACACAACTCTCGCACGTTATAAGAAAAAATGCAGCAATTTACTATGTCTTTATCCTTACTCTAATACCGTAAACCGATACTAGATAAATGATCCCTAGGGTACTCCCTCTAGTCCCACAGCGTCTCTAATCTTTGCAAGGAGGTAACTAACCGTGGAGGTTTTGTTCCGAGGTAATTATATCAAATCTCAGAGCGTAATGAGGTTTTGTTCTCATGCGGTCTTTTTCGTTTCATTTTGACGGATTAATTTTTTTTTTACAATTTTCAATCTACCGGGTCAACAAAAATAATTTTTAGTGTTTTATTTCAAAAAAATTCTATTGCGATTTCAGAAACCGAACAACCATTTTTTCTTTTTTTTTCTATTTGGAAAATGTACTGGCAGGTTAGAATCACGCACGAGTTCTAAAGGGGTTAACTGGCACGTTCCGTTGTTTTGCAGATCATTTCAAACAAGATTTTTGAAAATAGAATTTACTATTTGAAATAATTTATGGCAATTGAATTTCGACATCAAAACTATTTTTATTTAAAACTTTTTTTTACCGAAAGAAGCTGGCTGGAAAATGCAATCGAATATTTTCTTTTAAAATAATGAGTCTTTTTTAAATTACAATTTTGAAAACAGAATCTTCTTGCTTTTCCAAACTTTTTAACAAAATTCTGCTTCGAATTTCGTTTTTTTTTTTTCTTATTCTGCCATTGTCTGGTTAGCTTTCGGCTTTCCTCAGGTTGCGATGCGGGCGCATTGGGCGTTCTTATCTTGCAGATAGGGTACCGCCAGATTTACGGGCGCGGACACAGGACGGCTCGTAACTTTGTCGCAGGGATTAGGGATTTTTGTAAAAGGGTACTTTAGGTATGTAGTTGCAATGAGGTTGTATATTTTCGGAAGTGAGGGTTCTAAAAGGGTGTAGAATTGTTAAAATGTATTGAGGTTGCAAAGACCTTAACAAATATTGTCTAAAACTTTTATGCTAAAAAACCTACACCTATTTCATTTATTTATTTTTAATTACGGTTCTTAGTTACTGTGTAGTTTTTAAAAAAAAAAGCTTCTTAAGAGCGTGTCAATACCAATCTCGGAGACGAGAGGGGTTTATACATACCATTTAGTAAAAATGGCTAGTTAAATATACATATCCTCTCAAATGGAGATTGAGGAGTGGTGATTTAAACTAAAGGCGAAAAACTGAGCATTTTAAAAAGACACAAACATACTCACCTTTACTGCTGCTTTTGGTAGGCACTCGTTAGAAAATAGGAATACATATCATATCCTGTTACACGTATCATGCATGAAAGAAAAAAAAATGGAAACCACATTAAAATTAAATAAAAATTCCCACTTTTCCACAAATCCATAAGATATGAAATCGAATCTACAGCCAGAAGCCAGACGTGTGAGGGTTTTGATAGAAATAGAAATAAAATGGAAAGTTCTCGCGTCATTTCTTCCGAATTATGGAAACCAGACGAACCGCGCGTGCCGATAACATGTTGCTGAATGTAGGGGCAGCAGAACATGTTTAGCAATAAGTTTAGTGATAAGTTTACAAGACAAGTTGAACGTATTTTTTCAAATGGTAAAAAATATTGGCGCTGTTTTTATCTGATTTTATTTAAATATTAGACATTGAGCCGCGAAAATGTACAAAATTGAACCATTTGTGATAAAACGATAATTCTGCCGAATTCCAGTTCATCCAATGAGTAATTAAAATAATCAATACAGCTCTTCAAAGAGCAACTTTTTAAAGTTCCGGGGCCTGCTAATTAACAATATTGTCAGTTGTCTGTCGGCAAATTGTCAATGACATTTTTTGACACATTTGGTCGCAATCAGTGTAAGCAATTGTTTAGCAGAATACCAAACGTGTCAAAAATGCCATTGCCACTCTGGCGACTCACAACTGGGGCTATTTTAAATTAGCAGACTTGTGCCCCTGTTCCTTCGGCGAAGATTTTAAACCGCGACTTTGTATCTAATATTAAACTTACTTTTAAGCATTTTAACCACGATTAAACTAAGAAATTCAATTCCTTTTCTCACCAGTCAGTACTTTCAACCGTCTAGATGGCAGACGTCGCAATTTCCTCGCTGCATTCAGTCGGGATTGCTTCCCTATCTATTATCCTGTTATGCTCTCTAAATATCCTCTTACCCACCCTAGTATGTGGATAGTTGATACTAGTTACTTGCGTATCTAGTATCTTGGATGATATTCAATATGATATCGGTATATTTTGTCTGTCTGAGGAAGGTTTAGCTGTTCATTTAATTTGATATGCAATCGGGGACTTGCTCAAGAAAGGCCTAGTCAAGAGTACCCTTAACCGACGGGCATGTATCAGGCGACTGATGAGTGTGAATGTAGCGAAAGAGATGTGTTTGGATCGAAGCAAGTGGAAGGAAGTGGTCTCTGCCTACCCCAATGGGAGAGAGGCGTGACGGATATGTATGTATGATGTGCACAATACACAAGTTACGCAATGCAAGTATCAATAACATTTGGATTATGTGCAATCAAAAATATAAAATCCTGACAAATACGATATGACAAAAATCGCTTGGTTTCATCGTGTCATTATAGATAATTTTTCAAATAATCTATAATATCTCTGGTATTAATCTGGTATTTCTCTAATTGGAAACTAGTTAGAAATCACACTAAACGTTACGTTACATTCTACGCATAAAAATACGTGTCTGCTAGAAAATAAGCAATTGTTATAAAAACGTCAAGTTTGAAACAGAAATGTCGCCTTACAATAACGTGCACAGAACGACATAAAGTCAGGTGACGACCATATTCCCCTTCCCACCTTCGACCCAGTTAAATTCAGGACTTCGCAATAATATGTATATCAGTAGGACAATAAAAGTATACGCAGAAATGCTTCAGTTGTACTGTAACACCATTTTATCTTGACCTCTCATACTTCGAATTTTAAAGCACTAGTGAAATGATTTCTAAAATGTCAAAGGTCTTGAGTAAATGGTTTGGTAGCGTTTATAGCGCAACTTTTTATTGTACTCGTTTAGACGGACTATAAAGTTGGTTTCCTCGTAAATCAGGCTTTAGAGAGAATGATGGACAAATCTAGAGAAGCGTTCCAATCTGCGGAACAATCGGAGCGAATTGGCGTAATTGTGATGACTGCTTGCTTGTTTGATGAGAAACGACATAAATAGATGAATGACGAGTGTTTTTAATTCAAGCTAGGTATTTCATCATAGATTTCGCTGTTTATCTTTAAAAAAGACATATGAACAGACTTTCAAGCTAGGTAGGCTTAAATGAGAAATTTTAATACCTCTACACTTCTCGGTAAGACATAATTTGTATAAACTTCCAAATTTTAACATAATCATCAAAATCTCAGCATATAACTGCCCCCTGCTGAGTATATGCCTCTCCAAGGCTCTCCAAAAGGCCGGTTTATTGCCACCAGCATCCAATGAAACCCCGCGGTTTTCATAGAACTTATAATATTCTTACCTCTTTCGATCATCCTTTCATTTTACATCATTTCGAAACCACTCAACTTATAACCGAACTTTTTAAATAAGCGCTCTTTAATGTCATTTTTATCATAGTACCACTATTTAATTTCATTTAGCCGGGTTATACGAGTACAGTTAAGAGTATACAGAATGATTAAGTTCCTATAAATAAGTAAGTACCTAAATAGTCCGATTAATTCAACTTTATTGATTGTTTTTTTTCCGGCACCCCACACACAGACTAGCAATATATTCATAGCTAAAGCCAGCTGTTCACGGTGGTCGGACCGTCACGTCCCGCCCTTTCCCTGCTCGTAGGAAATGAATTAATTCGCGCACCGCACTGATTTATACGACGTATGCGCTTTATTACTTTTTTCAACGTTTAAGTGTTTTTTTTTGTCTTCGTGTGTCCGTGTATGGTGGGCTTTATTTTGTGTTGTGTTTTGTTTTTGTTTGTGGTTGTGCAATGAACTGAGAGTGGGAGATTTGGCGCGTTTGTCGTGTGATCGGAAAAATGATATTTTAAAAAGTCTCTTATCTTCTTGAAAACGCATTTTTAATTTCAAAATCTGACTCTATATTTAAATATCGCATTTTTTAAATGAAACGTTTAGAACCACGGCCTTTTTCATTTTAAGCTTAAAAGTTTAAACTTTTTCTTCTTAACTATTTATTTACGGCTAATTAAGGAACACATTCAATAAATACGGGAAAAGAACACTTTTTATCTTACCTTATTTCGCCGTATGTTTCCCACTACTGGGCAATAACATACATACACATCTAAAACGGCACAGCCCACTTCCAAAAACGAAATAAAAGAAGCCGAAAAACAAAAGACTACCGTACCTAAACATATATTTCAAACGTGGAACTCTGGCTAAAAAAAGATGCAATATAAGTACCTAGCTGAAAACAACGACTGAAACTCCACTCAGACAATATTTACGAGAGCGCTACCATTAAAATTCTAAATTTTATGCTCTCACAAACTTCTCATGTTACTTGCGTAGTTTGTAACTAAAATTGTAACCAACTTGTTAACATATTTGCTTGCTAACGAGCTCAAAACATTGAATTGAAAGTGACAAACTGTAGACTATCTAAAGTAAAGACTTCATGTTTGAAATAATTTTTCTTAGGTGCCTGTCACGTCTTTCATGCATCTTTCGCATCGGGGTAGGAAGAAAAATGAATGATATTTTAAAATAGTATCATATGTTGTGATTCTGTATGTTATTTTGAATATATTATTCTAATATATAAGCAACATTATATATATTAACAAATTTCATTAAAATTTTTGTGAAAGAATAACATACATCCCCACATACATGCAACCACCCATCGGCACAGACATTGACAATTTTAATATAAGAAGGATAGAAAAGGATAAGTAGGGGTATTTACAAAACCCCCAGAGTACCCTAAACCGACGGGCATGTATGAGCCGACTGATGAGTGTGGATGAAGCGAAAGAGGTGTGTTTGGATCGTAGCAAGTGGAGAAAAGTGGTCTCTGCCTACCCCAATGGGAGAGAGGCGTGACGGATATGTATATGTATTTACAAAACACAATAGTTTACAAGTTACAAAATATCTAGGTGTGTTTCAGTACTGTCACGTTCCTATAGCTAAAATTCTACATAACAGAAGTCTAAAACCTTCCTACTCTAAGTAACAAACAAACGGACGGACGTATACTAATGCATTAATTAACTGTTTACGCTGCATGCTTTACTAATTGCTATGTCGGTGCAACCGTTGCAAGTGCAAGGATGCATTTTTGAATGCGATTTATTTTAACATGGGAATAATTACCTGGCATTGCATTTTTGGGACAGTTGAGAGTAGTTTTTTCATTGTTTTTTAACTAACAAAGAATCTTATACGAAATTATGTATAAAAGCAAGATAAAATAAATAGGTACAATGCTTTCGGTTGTGTTTCTAAAATTCCTCAGTTTGACACTATATTTTCATAATCTTTTGAGTCGCTAAATTAAATTATAAGCGTGTATTTATCTCTTTATTTTGGTTTAAAAATCATAAAGTTCTTAGGTCTTTGAAAAACGTTACGTACATAGTCAGGGCTCTTTCATAAAAGATATTTTAGCCTAGTTTCAGAAAAGATCTTTAAGCGAATGATCCATTAAACATATAGCTAACGCTGTCATTATCATACAATCAGAAAAGACAGCACTATGTTTAACAGATAGATACGTTTAACGGCCGGGTGCTAACTATATACCAAGACTAAATAATACTTCCTTCTAAGACGTTGAATGAAGTTGCGGTCTACCCTTTCACGAAAACCCTTTACAGCAACCATTTTACTGAGACCCCAGATCACCAATACCCTTCAAAACTTTCATACTGTAAATTAGCCAAGGAGAGCATGATGGCAGCTCAAATTAAACTGGCTTGATTGTAAGACACTGCTGCCACTTCAACGGGCCTTAAGACTCAAGTGCGGCTAAATTAAGAAGACCCCTACTTCGCTACGCAATCAGAGAGTAGACACGTCTTTCGCGTTGGTTGGGTTATACTACAAGACTAGTTAATAAAGATCTCTTAGTTTAAGGAAGTAAGACGGAGGCGAAGGTCTTGTCAAGTGGTTTCGGTGTAATGGATTACCGTCAATAAATAAGTAGCGTTAGTATTATGCTTGAATGATGGTGGAGCTTCACTTGAGCTGATTTTGGTAGAATTTTGGTGAGAATCTGAGTAAGTAATTAATTAGTCATGTTTGTGGAAAGCTTTTTGGTTACCAAAGAGGATTATTTAATGGTAGTTCGATAGGAAATGCAATTAGAATCAATCAGTTCATTTTAGTTGAAATAATCCCTCGATATGTCGTCATTTTGTTGAATTGTTTCAGGCCTTAAATGTACGATGTTAAAAGGGTGTATAGTTCATAGTTTGCAATGCCGCTAAAAGCGTGCCATCTATGCCCCAAAACATTAACGCACATGATTTCTAAATACCAACAAAGTACTTATCTACTTTTAGAGACTTTTATACATTGAGACTTTTGTAGCACATGTGTCTTCGTCGGGTTATAAATTTATATAGGAAGTACCGGTAGTAGATTTCAGTATTATTCTGGAAATTCTTATCATTTAAAATAACTGTCAAAATCACTTGATAGTATGAAAATGAAGATATTGGCAGGCGTTCAAGATAGAAATGAAATATAACTTGAGTAGGTATAGAAAATCTGTGTTCTAAAACAATTCAAACATTGTAAAATTACTTCAATAATGAACTAATGGACAAATATTTTTTTAATGCTGAAAAAACGGACGATAATGAGAAATGAATGAAAAACTGAAGTCTTTTGTTTTTTCTTGGTATTGTAAGCATAATATTATCAAGTTCTCCACACTAGGCTCACGATTCCTAACCAAACAAGTGAAAAAATCGTACAGTCTAAACCACAAAAACAAAAAGCATAGACACGGTACAGTCAAGCATCAATTTTCCCCTCTATAAAGCTCAAACGCCGCCCTTTTCATGTCTGATGCCAGATCGCATGTGCTTAATGTACGGATGAACTTACAGCCTCCTTAAGAGGCTTTTATGCTGCCCACTCTAAGGAACTCATTAGGGCTTAAGGAATTTTTGGAAAAACTACTACGGACGAGAAGATGGGTTGTAATCTTGAAATGGTTGGTTAAGTTTGTTTTTGTTTGGCGTCATTGTGAAGATTAAGCCTATTTGTTGTTGTGTTTTGTTTGACCATTCGCGTGCTATGTCATAGCAATAGGGAGAAAAGGGGCTTGTTAAAATAGACAGAACGCGTCTAAAGATTCAAAAAAGGAAGAAAGCTTGAAATCAAAGGAAGATATTCTTAAATTCAAAACGGTGTGATATTATGGTGATACAGAATGTGTTATGTCACAGGAGATTTGAGTATTTGTGTATTGTGACTCCAACAACACTTGTTTTATTTCTGTCTAATCTAGTTTAGACACTTGTGTCCCACTGCCGGGCAAAGGCCTCTCATCCGCCATGATTTTCTCTCTCGAGCTTCCGAGCTCCGGTTTTGTCTATGGTTTAAAAATATTTCACATAACCTCACTTCGAGTACAGCAACAGTAAGAACGAGCGGTACCTAAATAAAATCGTCCGTTCAATTACAAGCTCTCAACCCTCGTCAAATCAGGCCATCTCGAGAGGCTTCGACGATCCTCATTCAATTTGTTCGTTCCCTTATTTATTTCAATGGCCATACCGTTTTTTACAACCATAAAGTTATCGGCTAATGAAAAAAATATTGAAAATAGAAGGTGAATGTAGGCGATTCTGTTTTGATTTTGCGAAAACATCAACATTTTAACAAGACTTGAAAATAGTAGAACGAGCAATTCTTATTAAAAGTAGAGTATTTTCAAAATCATTGTTTACCTATCACGTTTATGATTCCTTCTTAAAAAACCCAACATCAACTACAAGTTTGAGAAGAGCCCCCATAAAATGCTTAAAATGTTTTTTTTTTCATGACAATTACGGTTGTGAAACGGCAAACAGACGCGTAGCTGAGCATTCCCTGTTACTATGATTCTTTAGATACTTGATGTTATTCATAAAAGCCTATACACTTATAAAAGCCTCTACATTTCTGTGGAGTGGTGTATCTCACATACCTATCCGTATTATACAAGAGCAACGAACTTCAAATAAAAGATAACCTACGGGAAAGAATAACAGAATTTTTAATATCAAAATTTCGCATCCGTCAAACACATTGTTGTTAAAAGTATTCACTAAAGGACCCGAAAGTTTGTGGCAGAATTCTTTAAGATGCAAAAAAATGAATAAAATATACTTTAACCTCCAATTTGAGTTTTAAAAGTGTGAGATAAGGTTGAAATCTTGAGTAAAAGTGCTACAATGGGGTTTTTCAGCGCAGCGTCTGTGATGGTGGATGCTTAGACATGAATATCTGTTATAATATATATTTCTTTTCTGAATGACAATTCTTTCGGATGGTTAGCTTTTGGAGTGCTCGTAACTCACTAAAAGCTTTAGTATTTGCCGTGATTTGGAGAATTTCTTCACTTATTTTAAGTACTTACAGTAAGGTAAGAGAAATAACTACAATAAAATAACATGGCGCCATTTGCAGATAAAACATCGTTTTGACAACAATGAAACTCTCAAGTTAACCTATTTACCAAACTTTAGACCGTTGATTCCATTTTTTTATGATTTTATATTTTACCTTAACACTTCATAAATTTTATGTCATACCATACATGCACAAATAAAGCCAAAAACAATTGAAAGCAAAGAGTATGTAGAGTGAATCTCGACCTGTCTAGAACATTCCACGACATTCTTTTGTTTTCCCTCGCATCCACCATTTTGCAGTGACGCTATCTATTCACATGTGAATTCACAAACTCTGTAACGCAACCCCGAATGGCAGTAGCACAATTTCCATGCCAAACGTTCATATAATATTGTTCCCTCGCGTCGAAACATTCTACGCCAAATATTCTGATGCCTCAGGCGATGGATAGAAATCGCGAAGAAAATATCCCATAAAACCTTTTTGAACAAGTTTGACATGTAACTCATATTATGGGAATTAGATAAGTATAATATTGAGCCCCGAGCTCTTTTTTTTTTCTTTAAAAAAATATAATAGCTCCCGGTGTTTGCTCGTTAAAAGACTTGTTAGCAAACAATATCGGGGATTTTTGATGTTCTATATTTGAGTTTGTTTGAAAATAGAATACAATAGGATATTGCTGTTTGATGTTTGGCGTTTGGCCAACTTGAAGTTGTTACTTATCAAGTATAACCCAAAAAAAGTTTTCTTTATAAGTAGGTATGCGTTTAATAGCCATGTAAGTTTATTTTGAGTAAGGTTATCGTCAAATTGATTGTACATAATTTCTAAAGTTTTTTTTTTCTTGTTTCAGGTAATTGCTGCAATACATAAGAACTAAACATAAACATTTATGTACAATATGACTAAGGTAACTTTATTATCCATTATAAAAGTAAATAGTTGAAAATCGTAAAAAAATCTGGCTCTAATAAGTACATACTTATTGAAACAAAAGAATCCTAAAAGAATTTAAAAACAAAAAACCTTATCTCGGTTTTCTAGTTGGACGACCTCATTTAAGAAAACTTTTTAAATCAAATTCTATTTTTAAAAACGTTTCCCGCGTAACCATAGACTAAAAGTCTATTATTCAAGTTGGCGCCCCTGTTTGGACCCGCATCTCGCTATCTGCATTCTGGTTCGGTGGCGCCGACGATGTCTTTATTGGACAATTTTTGTTTATGTCACCGCCATTTTGTATTTTGGTTCTACAAATATGAAAATGTAAGGTATCATATTTTGCGCAATCAGTAAGTTTTCTCTTTCAATGCAGGCATTGAAAAGTGGTATTGGTAAAATAATTTTAAAATAAGTTATTGTGGCTTCTATTTATTGTTTTAGACACAAATATTACTTTTATATACTGCCATACAGAAAACAATACAATAACTCTTAATTTAAGGGAAATATAAAGCAGTTCATTGCATAGCAATAGCCATATTTTAAAATACTCTTCTTAAACAAATCTGACCCTTAAGAAGTATCTATAAAAACTTCCAAATCGGTTCGCAAGATTCGCAGCAAACAAACAATGACGGCTGCTTACCACCACATAAGTAGCACCTAGAACACATACATAAGTATACATAATATAATTGCGTTAACTACCTAAAATTATACACGAAACATGTACGAAGCCTATCATATAACATAACAATTACAAAACCCTAATAGCTATGAAATAATTTACATGAAAACACGTGTTTTGAACCAACTGAAACGGGAGAGGCAGTTAATTAATTTCAGGATATAATTGCACCCAAAATGCAGTGTATACTTACCTAGTACCATGGCCGTTGTGGGAGCAATATTCTGCCGTATCTATGCTAATTGTAGGTAAAATGATTAGTTTGTTTGCGTGTTGCCGTGTAATATAGTTGTAGGTCGAAATATTTTGAGTTATGTGGTATTTGGCGTGTGTGCTCTTATAATTGAGGAAAAGTTGTTTGTTTTTGTATTGGAGTTAGGCTTTTAAGTTGGTATAATGATAAATAAATAAATTACCGTTAGGCGAAATCGAAAATGTGTAAAAGCCGTTAAGCGAAAAGGCGATTATGCGAAATTAGTATTGTGCGAAACATTTTATGCCATTCAAAATTAGAAAAAACGTTGTTATGTGAAAGAAAATGCACCTTAAATTACGCACTTATATAAAAATAAATAAGGAACTTGTTTGTAGCAGTCAATAAAAGATAACTATACCAAATCAAACTGCTAGCAAAGTCGTAAAATATAAGTATTGTAGCTTCAATTTAACAACATTTATGAAATTACTCCTTAGTCTACCTATATGGCTCAAAACCCATTGTAGTCAGTCCAAAAAACTACCATAGACAAAAGCAAGCTCTTACAAGTCGCGCTTCAATATTTCCTAGCGACTCAAGATCACTTAAGTCGGTAGTATCAGGTCCAATGTGCCCCATTACCCTCGCCTGGAGATAATGGCGCGATTGTCACGGCTCGGTTCCCGCCAAATAGATGGTATGTCAGCGCCATGGCTCACATATCTATATCTTAGAAGTTATGGTTTTTGGTAAACTGCTGAGGTGAGAAATTAGGAATAGATATTATATGTACTATAAGGTATGTATTTATGTAGGTATGTAGGTATTTTGGGGTTATTTCATATTTTGGTCAGTAACGGAAATAAAATGAGTACCTATTCGTATTATTTTTTCTGTAATTGTACAGATCGATGAGTTATAAAAACAAATAATAATCTGTGTGAATAAACTCTGTAGTTTTGCAAGTTTAATAGCATATGGGACTGGTCCAATACAATAAAATACAGTCTCATTAAAATTTAATTGATAATAACTTGGCAAGGAAGAGCAGTCTGTCAATTCCACTCATCAAAAACTACCATAACAATTCTATTGTTTAATTTGTATTGCCCAACTTTTTCAATGAATACCTGTTAACTGGTTATAAAATTTAGTGTTATTGGTGCTGTTTTAAACCGAGATGAATTGACACACTCTTCTCCAATATTTCGTATAGACTTAGGCAAATGACTTGGCAATGTTTAATACTGGCGTTATAGTACCTTGCCGCCATAAAAACTTACAGGCCTTACCAAATAAACAGTACACTAAATTTACGACTCGGAAAGTAAACATCACGAAACAAAAGGTGACTTGCAAGTAAGAAAACGCTAGTAACGTTACAAGTAACATAACGAGCGAAGGAACGAACGAATCACCGCTCCATTTGCTTGATGAAGAAAGTATTTTATGGTCCAACTTACTCTCGCTATTCCACCTTTAATTACCACAAGTTTGATAGTAAAAAACCTTTCTTAACCTTGCTTATTTCGTGTTTTTTTAAGTGAAATGAGTTGTTTATATTTTCAAAAAAAGAAAGCTTTTTATTTCGATTCTGATTTTGTATTCTTATAGAAATATTTAACAATCGAAGATTTTTTACTAAAAGACGAATAAAAAATAGAAAGTAACGAACAACATTCAGCACTTAAATAAATGGATAGCAAAATAGTAAGTGAGAGAAAATATAGGAAAATCACTCACCTGTGCACGTCGTACTATTTCCGGTCGGTCAGTGCTGCCAACCCTCACGCGCCATTCGTTTCCGGAAGACAATGGCTGCCCTGCCTGCTTCCGATGTTGGTTTCCGAACGTGTCTCCAACGAACCAATTCCAATTATACGTTTGAATTTTGAACATTTATGTTTTACAACTTTTACAGTATGTGAACTGAACAATTTATATTTATTGCCAATGGAATGCATCATATTTTTTTAACAATAACCTTAAAATATTTTTAAAAAGTATTCGTAGTAAAAAATGGTTCATATTCTCTTTTTAAAAATCTTTCTCTGTAGGAGTTGCGAAGACGCTAAACGTCTAACAAATTCTACTTTCAAAATTCTTTTCAATTTAGAATCTTCAAAATTCGAATTTTAAACAATGAAACTGTAACTTCTTCCCGCGTGTTGGAATGCCGCCACAAAATGGAGTTTTAAAAGTATTGAAGTTAAAATGACACTCGATACGGCACGGCAAAGTTTGCGCCGCCATAAAAAGCTATTCTTCTACTACTTGAATGTTTTTGACGGCAAATAAAGGGAGAATGGCAGGATACTTCTTGAATACTTCAGACTATCTCTGCTACGAGCACTTTTAACAGCGAATAATATAGTTTTCAGTGACAACTTATAGCTCGTTTTAAATCTTTTGGTTTATTATAGTTGTTCGTAAATTTCTGCCATTCGATTCAGCTCGTAGTAAATTCTGAGTCAAGAACGCGTACCTACACCAAACTATTTTCATTTCCCTGCACTGCGAATATGGTAAAGACATAGTTAATCTTTCTCTACACCAAACTATAGCTTCATTAAACATTTCTAAAATTGAGCCAACAATTTATACTCTCTTTATTTAATTCCTATCCACTAGACTTTCTATTCACTATAAAAAAACTAAACAGAACCCTCTTATATCATTATTTCACAATATTCCAACAATTTAAAAGCCAAAGCAATAATTTAATGAAATTATTCGCTGATACAGTTATCCAAAACTATAAAGTAAGGCTTGGCGCAAACGGTAAAAATGCCAATCGTCCGTGCCATGCCGCCATATTGAGTATTTGTGAACTAGTATTTTTACCCTGTGCCACTTTTACTCGTAACTGTTTCACGGTATCAGCTTGGCATGAAATTCTAAATTCAAAGTATCACGGAACAAAATTCTCGTGCTTACCATTGTTTTTCTAAATTAAAACATGTTTTGCAATGTCAGTTTTAACTACACAAACATTTTGAAATTAAGGTGTTATGAGTAATTACAACTGTTTGAACATTAACGTAGACAAGATAATCAAACTTAAGCCGGTTTCGTAGAATACGATAAACGACGGTAATATCTAATGGTTAACCATAATTATAGAAGGTATAAAGTATCACGTAAATAATATTTTGTATTGTTTTAATAGGGATGATGACTACATTAAAAAATTCAAATAATAATTAGTCCGTCTTTTAGGCTATTAAAAAATATTTAAAACACATTTTTTACCTGATCAAATACCTACATAAATAAATACAAAGATACAGAGCATCAAAGTTACGGAGTGGGGGGTTTTTACGTCACGTTTGAGTAAAAATCGTACTCAAACGTGACGTCACGAGGAACTTTAACCCAGTGTATCTTTGTCATTTTTAGTTTAAAAGTAAAAAGAAAAAATATGTGTCGAATATTTTAAAATAATCTATGTGATGGACTAAAAACATTTTTTTAGTCATCATGCCTATTGGCCAATTCAGTAAAGTTTGTATCGCCGTCTTACATAAGTACATATAATTTTATTGTTTATTGTAGGTTAAGTGACTATCCTGTCTTCTTGCTATCACTTCTCTCTGTGTGGGGTCTGCAGGAAGAAATTTCTTTTAGAAATATGCTGTACCTTTTGTATATCTTCTCTTTTTTTCTGTCTCTATGTACTATCATCTTACAATCAACTGTTAAATAAATATCTATCAAGCCAAGCCTCATTCCCATCGGGTTATACAGAAACCACTTCCCTCCACTTGCTACGATCCAAATACACCTTGCCCTGTTACGTCATTTTCGCCTGTTCTTATACCTTTGCACGTTTGCTCAGCAGCGAGACAAATTAGACTACTTCCTGACTAGTTATCTGTATCTAGTAATTTTTAATAAATAGGTAACCTATTTTTAAATAAATTATTCGCAGAAATTGGCTAAATTTTAATTTCTTAGTTTTCATCTTATTCGCATGCATTAAAACCAATACTTTCAGCTCAGCAATCAACTGAAGCTGTAACATCGTTTTCAATCAGCCAAACCTTTTTATCCCCTCCCCTTTCTACCCCCACTCCGGAAGTTTCTTCCAGCGCAGACAAATTTATGTGCATACTGAATCGCTATTAAGAACTTCTGAGCTCTATAGAGGAATACAATTGGTTTTTTATCTGTCGCATCTATTTCTTCTTAAGTTTTCTTTTGGCAGTCCTGTGAGTTGGTTATATAGTACCTTGTGCTTTTTGTAGGCTTTTATTAAAGGTTAATATGAATTTTAGACGCCGATGATTGGTCTAGTCTAGACAGTTTAATCTGAATGTTGTTGTATGGTCTAGATATTTTTTCTTAGCTGCAGATAGATCGTGTTATTAGAATATGCTAAGAAAATGGTGGCTTTGTCCTCTTCATTGCACAATATTTTCCTGATAATTTAAAATGAATTTGTGAAATTCAGCACATCTTTATTTTTTGAAATCCATTCATTATCTTGGTATATCATCATCATCATGTCAGCTTATGGACGTCCACTGCTGGACAAAAGCCTCCCACCAAAGATCTCCACAATGATCGGTTTTGCGCTGCCCACATCCAACGGTTTCCAGCGACTTTGACCAAGTCGTCAGTCCTCCTTGTTGGAGGCCTTTCCACACTACGTCGTCCGGTGCGTGGTCGGTATGTATCCACAATAAATTATAATAAAAGCCATGCCACTAGTTGTTTCTATAACTATATCCATAACGTAACAAGAAAACATAGATTCAAAAGAACTTTATACATATTTTGTAACAATTTTAACTATCCAAAAACCCACTCATGAATGCTTATAGTCATAGAACCAAAAAGACTTCGCACTCCACGCTCAACGCACACACAAATCTTTCATTAACATCAAAACTGCTATGAAAAGGCAATCAAATTGAATTGGTCTCGTAAAATGCGGCCGCAACTATCTGAAGGCAGCTCGCCGCAAACTTGGCCGGGTGAGTTTCAAAGCCTTTGCTCTTTAGAAGCAACGCCACTTATTAGTTCCTAGTGTTAGTTGCAATTGAATGTCGGTCTGCTCTGTGACTGTGCTGATCCAATTCTGTTCTTCTTACTCTGTGGTGTTAGGTACTGAAAACATTCAAATATCATCGTGATATGTACATTTCCAAATGTAATCATAATACATAGGTACATTCATATAGGTATATATCACTCCTCTTCTGAAGTGTGTTTGGATCGTAGCAAGTAGAGGGAAATGGTCTCCGCTTACCCCGATCATGATACGGGTTTTTTTTTATATACGTATATACGTAATACTCAATTGTTTATTGCACCATAATAAACTTTTCATTCAACAGCTTACAGCTAAGATATTGTAAAGTATTATAGATCCTGTTATATGGCACTACAACAACTACTTTTATCATCAACTGTTTAGTGCAAAATTTTAAACACTTATCCCTTTATTACAAAATGAGGTTTAAAGATAGTCCGACGTTAGTTCGTTTAGTTTGACGTTTTGTCCATAGCCGAAAAGCCGAAAGGGGAGAACGTTTAAATGCCCTTTCCCGGAGTCTATATCCGCAGCTTAAAAACTAACCTAATTATGATACTTTAAAACTAAATTACCCTAATCAAACATCGCAGCGAGGCAATTCCAACTCGTAGTGACGAGTCCCGAAGGCATGCGACCGCAGACTAGTCTCGCAAAAGCTTACTCCTAGTACTTTACCAGTTCCAAACTGCTGCAACATTATGCTCTCCTGGTATTTCGATTATCCCCTTTGGTAACATTCCAAGACAAATCTAAGCAAATAATGTTAATAGCTATGTTCGGATTAGGTTTGTTCCTGGGTTGGGTAAGCTTTGTTTCCCATAACTGCAGTCATTGGAGCATGTGTCTTTTGTTTTAGGTAAATAGTTTGGTGGATAAGTGCATAGTTTTCATTATGGTGCTCCCCACATTGCATGTTATAAAATGTTTGTCAACATTTTGCAACGTTTTATAACAAACTTTTAGTATACAAAATGTTACAAAATATTTACATAACATGCAGTATGGGAGCACCATTACAATTATTTGCAGGTAACAATTTTATGTCAGATGATTTAACGAAGAAGCATATGCATCGTGGGACAGCATTGCTTGTGACAATTGTGCTTCTAATCATATTATTTCTATAGAGCCGATGTCATAATACATTGCCTACTTTGCGTACGTGGGACGAATGTGTCTCTAGCTTTTATCATTGACAGATAGAAGAGTATCTTCCCTGCTAACAGCTAAGTACTTATAAAAATTAGCTATGAAGGTAGCATGTAAGTATCTTTGTTTCTTCAGGCTGAATGGAAAAGCCTTTAACATAGCTTCTTTATTTCGATTCAAGATTCAATCCGATGTTTAACGCTACCATCAACAATGAATAGTGTAAAAGTAACAAACCCGAACGAAATTTCTCGCCAATTTTAATCGCATCAGAACAAAAAGGCTAATTAATCATTTGGGACCACTTAGAGACAATAAATTTCCGAACGGAACCGAGCTCGTTAAGAAATTACGTAAGTCACTAAGGATCGAAATTGAGGCCACATTTGTGAGAAAAAGTATGAAAACTACTGAAAATACTGTTTAGGCAAGAATTTTAGTGTGAATTCTGCTATCTAGATTTTGGATTCTTCAGAATTCGTTGCAAATAAAAAATGTTGTGAAAAACTGAACTGGGGTTCATTAAAATATAAATCATTTTTAATGTTTCTCAGGAGCGATTGAAAAATGTATGAAAATAAAACAAGTGACAGATGGCCAAGATTTGGCCAAGATAGAAACGTAACAATGTTTTTTTTTTTATTATTCGTTAATTCAGGACAGGCAAGGATCGAAGACCATACTACCAGTGACGTAAGAATAAATGAACAAAAGAACTAAATACACCTTTTTAACTCAAAAATATTGGCCTGGCATTGTTACAATTTTATCCATCAAATAAAGATATGCCCAAATACTCAGAAATCCAGTTGAAAAGAACCCAGAAAAATGTCACCACTATCTGACCCACTTTCAAAGCAATGACCCCGTACTTTGGAGCATTATTTTAAGGCACGCCTGTACATACCCGAACTCTGTTACGCAACGGAAGGAATTTGTGTCATGTTACGCAAGTATAAGGAAGAATATCGCTTGGGTAACAAAATTTAATTTACGAATTTATCTAGCGAATGATCGTGCGAGTGTAAAGTTTATAGAGTGAATGTGTAAACGACTTTGGCGTAGTCTGTTTACAGCGGTTTTACAGCGTGTGTCTGTAAAAGCGAAATTAAAAAACAGAGCAGTTTGCTTTTTTTATGCTATCAAAGTCATATGGTGTTTTAGTGGCTTCATTAAACGAAAGCGGTCTCTTTCAAGTCTATTTTTTTGGTCATAACTTCAATTTTAGACTTGTTTTGTAACATAACTACTTAATTAGATATTCTAGTAAGATGATAGCCCTTAAATGTAGGTATTTTTCAACTTAAGAACGCCTGACAAAATAAACGGACAAAACAGACATTCAAAACCACTGACCTACTTTCAGAATGAAAATCGAAAAAGGAACGAAAACTTCCAAACTGTAAAAAGGTTTCATTGCAACAAATCTCGCTAAAAACTCACTGGCCAGACACAAAGATTCTCGAAGTGCAGAAAAAAAGAAAAAATGGTGATAAATACGAGGAAAACGTGAAAAAAATCGGGTTTAACTGAATATAGGTGTGCGTTTAGGCTCGTTTAATGAGAGCGTTCGGAATTAGACATCGTCAGGACGTCGTAAATTGTCGCCATTCGCTTTTACCCGTCGTCGGCGCCTTAGGCGATGTTGGACGATGGTAGGGCTTGGGGTTATGGTTTCTTGAGTTTTTTTTTATTATTCTTTGCATTGTGTGATATATTTGCAAGTTTGTGAAGTTTGTGAATGTCAAATAATGTGAATGATTATGTAATACAATTGATTTTGGACACTGTTTAAAATACTTTTAAAGTAAAAATTTATCATTAATCTACAGTCAGTCTTTTATTAACATAATTTAGGCAGAAACTCAGTATTCTTATTTCTAAGACGACCGCCGTTTCTCCAATGAAACCTTTGTTTATTTATAAGACGCAAATACATAATAAGATTCACATTTCCAAACTCCCAACCCTACGAAAAGGAGACAAAAGGTCCAGTAAAAAAGCCGTCGGAACTGGAAATGAGGGCTAAAGGCCCATCAGCTTCTCTGCCTTCCTTTCACTGCTAGAGGGATTCCTTCGGAGCCTCCAATTGTTTGTCTACGTATTAAGCCAAAGCCTCTCAAATGAAACTGATTTCTTTATACAACTAGTTTGTTTTGATTGGTTCTTAGATTAGGGTAGAGACGTAAAAGAAGTCGTGTTTTGTTTTTTGTAACGCCATTTTTTTTTCAAGATGCCGGATAAGTCGTTGGAAAGCGGATTGGAAGGTACTTTTCAATTTACTAATCCTTACTTTTAAGTGTCTGCTAAAACAAGCGTCCTTAACTCAGTAAAGTTCTTTATTTTTGTTTTAAGTAAAATAACTTACATGTAAATAAAAAAAGACACTTTTGCCCCAAACTGGAAAGTCTGATACAATTTTAGCAATTTCTAGTTAAATATTTAGCAATGCTTATGCAGAGTTTTTTTTTCGTGAGTCTGTGGTATTACTGACATTTAGCAATACATTTACCTCAATTTACGTAAATGCACTAGAGTAACATTTTATACCTATGAAAAAGGAACTTCAGTTATACAAATTCAATTTCCATTAACAGCTCAATATTTCAACTGATCTAACAAAATTAATAACAACAATGATTCTAGCATTCCTATTTCCATAAAGTACCTGCTATCGTATTTGCAAAGGTATTCGTATTAAATTCCCGTCGTAACTTAAAACAAAGCATTTTGTAAACAATACCGAGCAGCCATTAGGATTCTGACGCTGTTCCAGAACTTTCAACAAAAAACAATATTATTTCCGTAACAAATGAATATTCATTTCTAAAACAATGTAAAAGATTCATCTTTGGAATTGTGATGGTTTTCATTTGTTTGCTTTACCTGTTATTTCTTGTTGATTAAATGCAAACTTTAAATAATAGGTTTACATTTCGTGTGTGGGATTCTACTAGAACCTAAATACTTAAATTTTAGTAAGTAAATACTAGGAAGGCTGGGGTTCAAGTATTGACTTGGAAAAGTATTTATCATGCCACACACTTTTAATAGCAAATTTTGACACACTAACAGCGTGTCGAGCCATACAATAGGGCCGACAAAATATGCCACTTTTCCACCACACATTTTGACATAGGTACTGTTAGCTCAGTGTTAAAATCGCGACCTGATTAAAAACAAATAGCTCTTCATTGGCGTTGGTACTGATGAGAATTCCTTAGTTAATTACCTATATACGCTACATACATACATACATACATATCTATCACGTCTCTTTCCCATTAGGGTAGGCAGAAGCCACTTCCCTGCACTTGCTAGGATCCAAAAACACTTCCTGGTTGATTAAAATCAATGAAGAAGGAATATAAGTTTATGACAGCGTGCCAAGGTTGGCGCAAGTTTTTCATAGTTTTCTTGGTAGATGACCTGTCAAACGATAAGAAATTCCATACAAAAAGGTAGCCATTTTGCGCAAGACCAGGCACGCAGATCCAGACGGTATGGCACCTCCTTAAACACAAAGATCTCCTCCTCCTCCTTCCTCCTTATACTCAAAGATTAAAATGGTATATCTCACTCAAAATATTCTTATAAACATGTGACTCTTCCAAAACCCGACTTTCCCTTCCCACTTTAATTCAACTTAACCCTCTAATCCTCATCGTGGCAGTACACAGTCTAAACACATCAGTATATCAACACGCCGCCCTACTTATACTGTGACCCATTACCATTTGAACAATGAGCTCGGTTGAATTGCATCCACTATATGTAGGTTTGGGTGAAACGGTGTAAGTTAAAGGATCTTTGAAAAATGTGTCTTGCTTGTTTGACGTGATGTCCGAGAATCTTAATAATGCTCTCACACTGCATAGTATAAAACATTTATAACGAACTTTTTGTATACTTAATGCTCCCACATAGCATTAGACTTTAGTTTGGACATGGCCTACGCATGTATATTTCAAAGTATTAAATGGCGACTAATAAATGTGCATGAAGCGAAAGAAATAAGATAATAAGATCTCATAGATATTATGTAACAATAAGTTCTAAATAAAATAACTATATACTACTTAGATATTAGATAAGTAATAGATTAGATTTAAGATGTTAAGATTGTAATTGCCGTGCCCTATTCAGGGTCCATAAAAGGTACTGTCAACTATTGTAATAAAATCTTGTAAAACCTTTGGTGTGCAAAATAAAGAATTTTTGAATTTGAATTTGAAATGTGTTTGGATCGTAGCATGTGGAGGGAAGTGGTCTGTGCCTACCTCGATGGGAAAAAGGCATGACAGATATTATGTATGTACCAACTCATATGTATGTAAAGTTAAACAGTTAAAGGCTTCGTCATTGCCAAATGCCAAGTCTATGAACCCGTTTCAACATCTACAGATAATTTCACCATGTACGTACAGATAAAATTTAACTAACAGATAAACCTATGACCCAATGATTTTTTATAGGTACAGATATGTTACCTTTATAGTGATTGGCTATTTAAATCTGTGCCGAACAATGATTACAATGACATGAATGACAGCACTTCAAATCATACTCCAAATGTCTTCAGACTAACTGAGACTAACTACAAGTTGTCTTAAATAGGTCTATTTACAGTCTTCAAAATGTGCGCGCATATAACATATCTGCACCTAGTATATATATAGGTAATATCATTGCCTATGTCCATTTCATAAAACATGTGATTTTATACAGCCAGGTATAAAATATCTGTCAGGTAAAATTTATCCGTAGATCGTGAAACAGCCCCTTAGAATCTAGTTTCTATCTAGCTGATAAAACTCTCGCGTGAAATTGTGTTTACATTTGATCTTTATTCTTGCACCATAGACCAAAGAATGGTACCGAACCGTGGCGCGCAGTAAATCAGTGCGCGGAAGAACGCGCGACCTTCCGTTTTATTATGTTTATTCATGAAATTGCTCATCTAGCGAGAGCGAATCTTTGTTTACGCTTACAAAACGCAAATATGAGCGTAGGTCGCGCTGGGGCATTCTAGATGATTGCTAGCTCTATTTCCTGGGTTGAAGATTTTAAATTGATGGTTTTTTGTTGTCTTTTGTTTTGTGTTGTGTTTTGTTTTTTTAGATAAGTAGTTACCACGGGCCCATAGCATTAGGAAAAGCAATGTATTTAAAAAAATATTGATTAGATCTATTTAATTCAAGTCTTCTTTTAGAGAAATAGTAAAAGAGTACCAAAGGAAAATGTTATACTTCGAAAAGCCTTGCCAAGACCAAAAAAGGCCGGGTCAACGTCCGTCAGATTTTCTCCACATCATGCACACTCTATGCAATTCAAAAAATAACTGAAAACAATTTTCACTCCGAAAATCCTTACATAACACATAAAGTGCTTAAGCGTGCCTATTTAAGCCTCGCTTAAAAATGTATGGGTAGGCTCACTTAACCTATATTCGTCAGTCGCCTCGCCACCGAGCGTCTGAAAGTGGTCGTTTTTGCCTTCTCTACTGAGCTGTTGGAAAAATGCTTATGCAAAGTGTTTTTTTTTTCGTGAGTCTGTGGTATTACTGAGCGGATGTGAGCCGAGCGGATTTGGTAGGGACGGTGTTTTAGCGGTTATTGTAGAAATATTCGAATTTTGAAAATGGAAGATAGAATTCGTTATTTAATTTTATGAATGGAAGGTGAATACGAAAAAACAGCGTAGATTTAAGCTACGGTAGAATTATGTACCTACGTAGTTAATAACTACAATTAATATGTAGTTAGTAGCAAAAATTACAAAGTACGTCGCGATGGCTCATGTAGGTAATATTTAACATCATTATCACATTTAAGAGTTAGACTCTTGTCGGTGGAGCGTTCGCCATCTAGGCCTATCCTCTGCACGTGCCTTGACTTCTTGATACGACATGACGTTAACTTTCTCCTTCACTTAAGTGAAATAGGTACGTCGCGTAATATAATATAGTGTTAAATATAGTAATATTTAACACTCTGTCATAATAACCCAACATAAGGCACAAACTAGTTGAGCGGCCGCTTAAATGTAAAATTTAGTATAAATCAAGACTATCCACATCTTTTCAAACCAGCCTTACATTTCTCCCGCTATAAAAAAGGCTGTACCCAAACCGGATGTTCGCTGGGCGGCATTAGGCGGATTGGGCGGAAATGGGTCAGGGCGGGATTCGCAGCGGTTATTGCTGACTGATTTAAATATAACTAGATGAAAGGATGACGAGCTTCACTCTGGATGAATAAATGAAAGCCTGAATTTGATAAAAATGGATAAATAAGACTGTAAATAAAACATATTCGAGCTTTGTTGGATTGCTGATTTCAATATTTTTATGTTATACCAATGCTTCATTAGACTACCTATATATATGTTTTAATTGTTTATCTTCTTAATTAAATAATGATTAAAATATAAAACTTTGCATTAATCAATTCAAATATTATATTTTAAATAAATTCACTGTTATCTTGGTAAGATAAAAACTGTTCGGTAATATTTCATAAATTTTTGGTGAATTAAATTGGTAAAAACTGTATAGTATTATTTATTCAAATTGATGTATTCGACTTTGCATAATCATCAACATGTTTTCCAAATATTGTAAAACAGAAAATAGTTTATAGATTTGAGACATCAATCATCATAAACAGGTAGAACATTTCAATGCGTCTGACATTACATATTATATTACTTATACGATCTTGGAGCAGCTTTGATTTGCATTATGCGGTTAACTCTCGCCCTAGCTGCGTATTATAACCAGATTTATATAATCTGTTAGAGTTGGGAAATACTGTCTGTTTTTTTCTTCATTTAAACTAAATAAAAAGAATACATGTCTGTCCTATCATCAGGTGTTGATCATAATTCAATTAAATGATCTATATATATAAAAATGAAACCCGTTTTCCGTTGTCACGGCATCACGCCTGAACGGCTGCTGGACCGATTTCGCTAATTCTTTTTTTTAAATGTTCATTGAAGTCTAAGGATGGTTCTTACCGTGAGAAAAATTCGAATAATTGCCGGGAAAGCCCCAAAACAGACCTTTTCTTTTTCTCATACAAATGTTTTCTTACTAAAATGTAGAGTCAATTTGAACTTTATTCCTACACAATAAAGTTCATTCTAAGGCGGGACGAAGTTCGCCGGGACAGCTAGTTTTATATAAAAATTATCTATTCACAAAAATATGTTTTATACAGGATTAACATTCACAATGAAAACTTAAGAAAGAAACAATAAATAAAATAGTTGCTACTTAAAAAAGAATAAACGATATAAAAAGAAACGAGATATAATCATGGTTACGAAGTATTTTGTGTATGTTATTATAATTTATTAACCAAATAAAAGAGCTATTGCACAGCATATCTGATGAAAATTTCGATATCACTCGTATCTTCAATTGGTACAGTAAGCTAATTGTCAATGAACTTCCAATTTGTCAGTGATAACAAGACTACAGATCCTCACACCTGCATTCAATCACACAGCATCAAAATCACAGAACTCGAATTACAATAATATGAAGGACAGCACTACTGTCTAATTGAATCAGACTGCCTTATAAAATATTCATGTCGTATGATAATCTGTCTCCCTTTGGGTCACCTACACACAAACTTTCACTTGCAATATAAACTTTAACTTTACAATATAAGGTTGGTTTTTGAATGGTAAAGTTTTGAGATGTGTGAGTAGCTGTGTTCTGGATTGTACTAAATCCTAAAGACGGATTCATAGTTTAGTCAAATTGTGAAGTTTAGCGAATATGATGTATAATTCGAGAGGGTGTGTGATGTGATAGAGTAAAGGGGATTTTAAATGGGTATTATAGAGTTTACGGTTTTGTTATATGTATTTGCAAAATATATACAATAATATATAACAACTTATATATGTTTATATACCTACATTAATGTATGCAAGAAATCTCGTATGACAGTTTGCACTTTGCTCATACAATCTAGATCATCTTTTTGGTTGTGAAAATAGAAATAGAGTTCACACAATACATGTTAAATAAGTTGTGGTATCCGTGATTGGCGAAGACATATTTTTTTTTTTTTTATTAGCCTATATTGTCCCACTGCTGGGCAAAAGCCTCTCCCATGCTTCTCCACACATTTCTGTTGGTGGCGGCTTCCCACCAATTTTCCCTAAATATGCTCAGGTCGTCGCGCCATCGTTTCTTGGGCCTACCTCGGCGTCGCTGGCCGTCTTCCGGCACCCATTCTGTGAAGACATATTATTACTTTATTTTTATGTTACCTTACTTATGGTTAAGCTGTAGATATCCTTAAATAAATAAATAAATACAATCAATCGATTTGAACAAAAAGCTGATATAGTAGTTTGGAGAAGCATGGGAGAGGCTTTTTCCTAGCAGTGGGTGGGACGAAATAGACTAATAAAAAAAGTATTCGTCTTTGTATAAACCTAATTCTTGAATTACGTTCCAATATATTATGACGAACGTATTTATATTACTCACATACCTATCTACTAGAGCATATCTATAAGTAGCTTTTATTTAACCGACAAAACAAGGAGGTAAGTACCTTTTTTTCTTTTTTTTTACGTGGGGAAATCCATCATGGATACCCTTCGTACCTAGTTCCCATTCGATTGTTTTTGTTTAATTCACCTCTCCACTTCCGTAATAAAATAAAAGAAGATCTCAAATCCAATAACTCTGCTACTCATTTTGTTTTCATAAAACAATATTAAAGTTATAATAAAGTCAACAGCGCCCCTCGTCTCGCGTCAACATCAATCCGAAGTTAATGATATCTCAAACAAAATATATGAAACGCTAAGTAGCATCTTCTTTGACAATTTAAAACAATCTTCTGAGGAACTGTGTATTGTTGTAGACAAGTGTAATTTGGGCTTTTATTTTCATGGTTCCGTCACATAAAAAATAATTTCTTTTAGAAATATACTGTACCTTTTGCATAACTTCTCTTTTTTTCTGTCTCTATGTACTATAATCTTAAAATAAACTGTTAAATCAATAAATAAAAAAAAATGTGAAGAAATACCTACCTGCATTATGGAAGTATAGATACGAGTAGCTGTATTATGAACGTATTGGTAAAAGAAATGAAAGAGGATGTTTTTCATCAATAAAAATGAAAAAAGAAGATATATTTTTTTCATGATTATTTCAGCTACCGTAGCTTAAATAGCTTTAGTTAAAATAAATACCTACCTGTGATTACAATAATCTCTAGATAAGTAAATACATCGATAAATAAATTAAATTAATCAACCAAAAACGTAATATAACAGCAGTTTAAAAACATTCGTAAATAACATTCAAGTTTTGATCGTTCTTTAGTTATTTCAATTCCAAACGCAAATAAATATAAAAAAGAAATACAGCGGTCCCCTAACATCAGCGATGACACCACAACGCAAGTTATTCGTTATCCTCCAATTTCGTCCTCATGAAACGTAATCTTGTTAAAGAAAGAACTTATTTCATAAAGTCGCTGCGAAAGAATTAAAAAAGTCTTTCTTTCTTTTTGAGAAAGGGAACAAAAAATTATTAATGTTCTTTGTTAAGGAGCGACGATTGTAAGCTTTGTGGATTTAAATGGTTTTTGCCTTTTGTACGGTTCCGGTTACATCGTTAAAAGTTTTTCGAAATTGTATTTTTTTAGAGTTTTGGAAACAATTTGTGAATGTTCCTTTTATTGCATGAAAATTCCTTTGGAAGAAAAAAGGGGAACGGAATGGTATGACCTGCATTTAAAAATATATATCTATATTTTATTATATAGGTATGACTAATAAATAAAATATATAAAATGTAATAGTGCCTTAATTATTGTTATTTCATAGCAACTTTTAAAAATGCTACTTTTGTATATTTTAACCTAAAATTAACGCTCAGTTCGCACCTTTTACCAAACATTGTAAATCAAAAATCAAACGACCGTTTCAAAACCAGTCAAAAGTTCCAAATTCAAATTACAAATTCCGCCAAAAACAAAAACGCATCACAAATATCCCGCTGTGCTCTCCAGGAAATAAAAAAAATATTACTCAAAGACGTTGGCTGTATAATCGAATGCCGTTTGCCCGAAATCTTGTTGGAGAAAATTAAAAAAATATCGTTCCCGCCGTCAGAGGCTGGACGTCAACTCAATTTGGTTTTAATCTGTAATAAGAAACTGGCTTCGTAACGTTTTTGTATTTATCGATATTAAAAAGTCAAGTTTGACTTAAAAGGAAATGAGAAAGATATCTACGTATTAATTTTGATTAAAAATAACATTTCTATGTATGTATGTATGTTTTTTTTGTTTGTTGTTTTGTATGTTTGTGTTTTTTTTTTCTATGTATGATCTCAGTACCCACATAATCCAAGTATGTTTTTGTCTATTCTATGTACTTACCTACTACTTAACCTTTATTGTAAATTGGTATATGAAAACATTTTCTATGCTTTAAAATATCTAGAAGAAACTGCTCCCGACCTTCAAAACAAACCACTATCGATTTGTGTAGCAATCTATTACTACGCCGTAGCTCGTAGCGCATTTGCTACGTAACCTCTACGCCAGCCATGAAAATGTTTTATGAGCTACGATATTACTTTGAACACTTTTATTTTCTAGAAAACTACTTTATTTTGAATCAATATTATAAGGAGGCCCCGTTTCACCATTTACAGATAAAATTTATCTGACAGATATTTTTTACCTGTCTCTGTCTAAAACGTCATCTAAAACGTCAAATTTTGTGTATAGATAGTTGACACGGGGCCTAAATATTTTAAATTAAATTTTATATTACATAATTTAGTACATTTAACGATGCAATAATCTAATTATAGACCAAAAAAATCGCCAAATAATCGTTCAAATTTCAAACTCTCCGAACCATTTAATTAAAATAGTTCTTACACATAAACGGGTAAAAATAACAGTGGCAACCCCTAATTAGAGCCAGCGAACACAGCTAGAGGGTGAAAACTAACATTTGAGGGTAGTTTCAGGCTGCAACGCAAGCAATATCCTGGCGCAGACAAATATAGGAACATGTACGAATAAATGGTAAACGTACTGTTACAGTAATTTTATGAGTTTTCTGTTACCCAGTTAGCATTTGCAATGTACTTATTTACTTACCTCTTTCATCCACATTCATCCACGTCATCCACATGCGTCAGTATGAAAGAATTGTGTTTAGGTCGTAACGTAACCATGATGTAGGATATAGTCTCTGCCTACCCCGATGGGAAAGGGGCGTGACAGAAATGTATGTAGGTAATAATATACTTTAAGATTCAATATTTAATTTATATTTAGGCTGAACTATTTCAAATGCTTAACCGCGTTTACATGCGTCAAATTTCAACATTTTTGCGTTAGAAACCAAGGATCTATTTATCTATTGGACATCTATTTGTTTATTTTTATTATAGGTACTAAGTATCTATTTTTGGTATGTCTATGTAGTTATGTATGTATTCTGTATTTTTTGCACAACCCGCAACCATTATTACCTATTTCTCGCTATTTCTTACCCTAAGGTTGCCTGGAAGATATTGCTACCTAGCAATAAGGCCGCCTGTTGCTTCTTATATTCTTGTTTGTGTATGTATCTTATATCTTTTGTGCAATAAAGAATATTTGTATTTTATTGTATTGAAATTCAGAGACACTATTAAAATATTTACATTCCAAACGAAATTGCCAGAAAATCTTAAACTATCAACACAGAACCTTACAAGGGTTCAGCAAATACGGCCATAATAATCCGCGGAGAAGTTCTCGAGTAAACACTGGAGCCCAATTAAATGAGGTACTGTGTGCATAGGACGGTAGCAAACGATGGATTGTATTTTGTAACGGACTGTGTAGTAAAGTTTGTGGCGAAAGAAATGGTTAATTCAACTCAATTTCTACGATGGAAATAAGTGGCATCTTTCATAGAGATCCAAGAGATATTTAACCAATAAATATTTTGAATTTCCTGGACGAAAGAATAAAGGAAGAATCAAATTTAAAAGAGCCCTAATAAGCTGTTTGTTAAACTTTAAACAAAAAAAAAGACAAACATTTTTAAGTACCTTAACATAGTTCATCGACTAATTGAGTAAACAACATTCCTTTGAAGTGACCGTCGTCTTTTTCATGTTAGCTCATGTCAATCAATTTTAATTAGTATTGGTATAGTCCCCGTAAATAGGAAACCACATCGCGGCAGAGCTAGGCGAAGATGGCGAAACGAGTTCCACTCATTCAGCAATGAATGGAAGGTCCTAGCGTACATTAGAACTAGAAGAAGAGCAAAGAGGCCTTTGCCCAGCAGTGGGACATCGCGGGCAGACTATATCTGTACCTGTTGTGGTATCTAAACTGTCATATATTAATGTATAAATGTGCAGTTACCATTCATTCAACATTGTATCCCGTCTGCATTCCCCTTTCCTCTATTTACAGTACTACACGAACCCTTATAGATTTGATTTCACAGACAGATACTTTGAAAAGCGCGGGTTTGATTTAGGAAATGTTTGGTATTTTAAGGGAATCGCGGTTTTGGCAGTACCCCTTTAATGCTGGGATGCGCTTTAGATGGACATTTATGTTTATTAGTAAAATGAGTAGATGTTTACTACTTATTTTATGAAAATATGTGAAGCATAGGTAATGTTTATTTTGTTGATATGCTGTCCACACACCAAAGCCGCCGGCGTTTTTACAGCTGCCATTTATATGAAGAAAAGCCGCCAGCCTAGCCCGGTGGCATGCCGGCGGCTTTGGTGTATAGATAGCATAAAGCAATCAAACTGTTTGAATAAAAACATATTTGTTGTTACTAATAAACGTACAAGATTAAACTAGTTTTACATTATTGTTTTCAAAATTATCGCAATATTATAACTCCTACAAAATGAGAAAATAATTTAGACTGAACTAGCAAAAATCTTTTTAAACATAATTAAAATACGAAATAAATTATACGTGTCGAGATTTATGTAAAAGGACAGTTTTTTAAGAGAGTAGTCTCAAAAGCAATTTTATGTCTATTCATAAGACATAAAATTGCTTTTGTGACTACTCTCTTTAGAATTCATCCTAAAATTTCCTCTTTAGATTCCCCTAACGTGACGTCATGTTATGAGGCTAATTATATCTCATATTTGCGTCCCGAGGGACTTTGAAAAGCAAATAGCAGTAGCCGGCCTCTTAGGGGCCATTTTCAATTAGGGGATTTCGTAAATATTGGCTATTATGCTTCTAAATGTTTTACGAAGGTATTATTAATTTATAGGGAGAGTTTTGAATGTTAAGAATTGATGGACATGTTTTTAATATAATGATCTAAGGAAAGATAGAAGGAATACGGAAGAGAGGGAGACCAGGAAGGACTTACATCTTATCTTATCTAGCCATCGGTGTCCCACTGCTGAGCAAAGGACCCTCTCCTCTTCTTCCATGATTTCCTATCCTGGGCCGCCTCTGCCCAGACATCCAAGAAGGCGTCCAGCTTACATAGACCTTAGGACTTACATAGATCAAATAAAAGAGGGAATAGAAGCTGTGTCGTATCAGGTGCTCAAACGTACGGCAGAGAATAGAGAAGACTGGCGGAGACTCCACCGACAAGAGCGACGCTCTTAAATTTATGATGATGATGTAATTAGTTATAATTAACAGAGATAAGATACCTATATCAATTTGAGCTTATAGACATAGAGAAGTTTTAATTCAAAATTTAATCCTTTCCAATACAAAGTAATAAGCATTTCTTCTTTTTATTAGCACCTGTACAACGTTATTACATAAATACATACATACCTATCCGTCACGCCTCTCTCCCATTGGGGTAGGCAGAGACCACTTCCCTCCACTTGCTACGATCCAAACACACTTCTCTCGCGTCATTCACACTCATCAGTCGCTTCACATACCCGTCGGTTTAGGTTACTCTTGATTTGGCCTTTCTTGAGCAAGTCCCCAATTTGATCGAGGTACGTTACAATGGTACTGTATTGTTAGAGAAAATAAACACGTATGAAGGTCTTCAGGTTTTTATTTTTAAGTTCCAAGCACTTAATATTAATTTAAATATTCTGTTATTGCAGGTGATGATGTCTTGGTTAGCTTAGCTAGAGGTTGACAAGAGCTGTCAAAATTAGTGAAGTAATTAAATGTCAAAACACGCTAGTTTTGCACTCCAATACAGGTACAATGTTATTCGGTAACAAATAGCTTAGTTTCCACGAGCGAGTTATTTGCATAGTGACTGTTTGAGTGAAAAGGTCGAGTGTTTATTACTGTGGTCAAGGCTGTAGTATGTGATAGGTGAAGGCTTAAGTTGATTTGTTTTCTTTACTAAATGTAGCTGAATTTTATTGTGAATTTAGTTGACTTTGTTAGTGATTAAGGTCGTTTTTGTGGTACAACAATAGGGATGATGACTACATTCAAAAATTTAAAAAATAGGTAATCAGTCTGTCTTTTAAGCTATTAAAAAATATTTGAAACACATTTTTTATCTGATCAAATACATAAATAAATACAGAGATACAGAGCATCAAAGTTACGGAGTGGGGGGTATTAACGTCACTCCTAGGTAAAAAAATCTTACTTAGGCGTGACGTCACGAGCATCATTAACCCAGTGTATCTTTGTCATTTTAAGTTCAAGAGAAAAAAGAAAGAATACGTGTTAAATATTTACAATAATCCATGTGTGGGCAAAAAACATTTTTTTGTCAAAATATCATTGATTTTAAAGTTAACAGCGTTTAAAAAAAAAAGATGAAGATAAGTGCGTAACATAGTTAATAACATTACAAGAAAATGTAATACTCGTAGTTATATCATTTATTTCACTCAACAAATAATTAATATAGCGCAATGCACATCTGCGCTCTCCTCTCGTTTCACAATAGATGCAATCAGGGGTATTAAACCTCCTTATACTCCTATTGTAGCAGAAAATACTTACTTTTAAAATATAGTATTTTATGAAAGTATTCTTTCTTATTCACTGAATCAATCGAGCTCTAGTTGAGAATGAGTTTAGGTGGAATGACTTTTGGCGCACAACGGAATTCGATGGAGAGCAAGTTGGGAGGCCTTTGTCCAGCAGTGGGACTTAACAGGTTAAACTGTAGGTATATGCATCTGTATCTTTCTTATTCTGGCATATACTTAGAAAATATGCATAGTGATAAATACATCTGTTACTAAAAAGTGAACAATGTGTGTCTATGTAGGTATATTTGTTTTTCGTCTGAAATAATAATTAATTTGCGCCACATGAGGTGGGGCCCATAATTGTGACAGACAGACGGAAAGGGTTGCACTAATTACTTTATAAACGTCACTCAGGCTAATCGGATGACGTAATTAGGTTAGAAACTTTGAAAAATGCATTTTGCAGTTACTTTGGAAAAGAAAATTACAGACTAATTCCAGGGCGATATTAATAAAATGGTAACTACCTGCTTATCATCTGTATATTGCGCAATTCAGGAAATCTTTAGTTTGTTCAAATAAATTCATCATCGCAAGCAATGATTTTTTATAGGTATAGATATGTTACCTTTATAGTGATTGGCATTTTAAATCTGTGCCGAACAATGATTACAATGACATTAATGACAGCACTTCAAATCATACTCCAAATGTCTTCAGACTAACTGAGACTAGCTACAAGTTGTCTTAAATAGGTCTATTTACAGTCTTCAAAATGTGCGCGCATATAACATATATATATCAAAGCAATAATAAATAATAATATTGATCGCAAGACTACTTTGTCATGCTGGACAAAATCTTCGTCATATAGGCTCACATGTGCTGTTTCAATTCAAGGCGTTAAGTCACAGTATTTTCACGTGTCAATATAATGCGAAATAACTGTCAGAACACATAAGTATAAGGCATGGTGATCATAGGATTGATTAGTTCTGTCTTTTCAGTTCATGTTCTTGTTTCCGTAAACAAAATGCATTAAACTTTATTTAATTCAAATAAGCCAATACTTTCTAAGCCTAA
The DNA here is from genome assembly GCA_947563765.1 of Anarsia innoxiella. Lineage (NCBI taxonomy): Eukaryota > Metazoa > Arthropoda > Insecta > Lepidoptera > Gelechiidae > Anarsia > Anarsia innoxiella. The sequence continues at coordinate 9,702,840 of OX387396.1, read as the reverse complement.
TACTCACAAAGTTGGCTTATAGAATCCTAAGCCACCGAAGTTTCTTAAACAAATCATGAATATTGAAGGAACGGTAAACTGGCTTATCTCTGGGGGTTCCTAAATACTTTGGAAAATCGTATTTGGGTGTAATTAGTAAACAGATTAAATTGAAGTTGGTGAAACGGGAGCTAGGTGGATGCGAAACACATTTTCGTCTTATAAAATTTTGGGGAAAGCTTCATTTACTAGACAGAAATACGGAACACATTTATGTTCTTGTAAAGTTTTTAGGAAAACCTATTCCTCTAAAAAACTATATTATTAATACGGTTTTCCTATCGAAACTTCAAACAAAATTCGTTTTGCGACATTGAACCATAGGTACTTGTCAATTAAGCCTCATAAATAAAATACATCTATTCGCTGATGGGTTATGGACCGAATAAATGAGCCAAAACGGGATTTGCAGAGATTCAGTTTTTATTATTGTCGGTTGTCAAACAGAACAGAGCAAGTGACAGACTTCATAAGAACCTGACACAACTTATACGTTTAGTTATCTATGTTTACAAAGCTAGCTCTAACATTCGCAACATTTATAATTTTGATGCACTGTTTACTGAATGCTTATTCATTTTATTATTCTCCATTTAGCTTCCTCAGACAGAACCAAATCAAAACCGCTTTTAACATAACAGGAGCGCATAAAACATTAAATCCAATGCAAAATTTATATCTCGTCAAACGCCGTAATGGCAAAATAAACTGAATTTTAAGATGGCAAACTTGGCTTAAACAAATTATCATCCCATGGGTCTTTCTAAGTGGGGCTAAGTAATTTTTTAGACGTAAACTCCGCATCTTCTTTACAAATTTAATAATATTCCTTTCCGATACTTTATTAAGTTTAAACGGATGAAATGGTTCATTAAATTGGACTATGGGGAAATGTTGCGAGCGTTTTTTCCTTGAACCTAATGAATGGTGCTTAGAAAATTGTACGCGTTATTAGCAGCCCTTGTGAAGTCTTGAAAATGTGTAGTATTTAAATTTATTTTTATTCTCCTAATTAACTTATACATACGGAAAAGGAAAAATTTAAGTAAAATAGGTTAAATTAATTCTGTAAATAAGACGTACTGTTGGAATTATTCTTTTTATTTGTAAGCCAGTGTAACTTATGCTTCCAAACGTTATATTTTGTTATATTTGGAATTGGCCTGCATCTAAAAAATAGCAAGGTTAATAAATCGAGAAATATACTAATTATACTTGCACAAAAGCAATATACTTAAGTACCTAAAATGTTGTCTTACTCATAACACCCGTAGCAAAAATGTATGTTTAAAAATGTACTTTTACGTTACTTTATTATTTGATCAACCATCAAATTGAAAAAAACATTAAGAAATACCTAGTTATCAAAATATTAAATCGATTTTGATGGAATAAAATATTCGCAAACGATTCAAGGAGGAAGGGCGACCGGAAATTAAAGTCTTTGAAGCTTGTCTTTCACGTAGATTCTTTTAACGTTTTTTGCTTAAAGACTTAACTAGTCTCTCAGTTAATTGAATTTAATTTTTAACTACCGTTTGACTTGAGGAAATGCAACCGAAATGCAGTCAGGTTGCTTTGATATTTGTGATTAGTTTCTTATAAGAATTTGAAGTTATTTCTTTGGTTGTTAATAGAATTGTTTTGTCTTGTTTCAGGTATGACGGTTTCTTGGCATTTCAACAGAGAAGACAGTGAAAAAATTAATGAGTTAGGTACCTACCTTATTTAAGGTTACTATGATTAAAGGTAGGTATGTAAGTACACATTGGGACGTTATAGAACTTCTAAACATATAAAATTCCACAAAATTTATTTTCATTATCTTGTATAAAATCACATACCTAGGTAAATAACATCACACTGCCTTGATTATTTTTAATCTGAACTTCAATTAACCTCACTAAATCCAAATATTAAAGCATATACCTAAAATATTATATGATATAGGTACATATTATAGCCCGCTGCGTTTAGTCATAACAAACCTCCTCTAATCTTAAACACAAGTAAATTTTCATATCCCTAAACCCTTAGAAAATCCGACCCAACCCACACATCCACACATAACTCATAATAATACGAAATTAATCACATACTGGAAGCTCCAAGTTTCTGTAATGCACGGTCCACACCTAATAGTTCCCTGTAGTTTATCGCCTATATAAAATAATTTAATACCGGAGCTCTGACGAGAGATCGGGAGATTATATGCACTGGAATTTGCATTGTGGAGAGAAATTGGTGCAGTGGCAAACGGAAATTGTTAACTACTCCTATTAAGTATGTTTACTACATCGGTTACTTTGTGGAAGTGTATGGAAGTGTATGGAAGTGTAAGGAGCAATTAAAAAAAAATAGTAACAGTACTCCTATGATAAGGCTGAAAATTAGACCTCAAACTCTACTTTATATCCTTATGCTTAAACCAGCAGATTTCCTTATAGAACCTTAAAATTTTTAAATTAACGAAACTTTATAGCCTTTTAAAATATGCCACAAAGTTGTTTGTGTAATTTATATTTAGGTAAATACTTATTTATTTAATTTACATTAAGACTCTCAACTTTAGCTTTCACACTATTTCCAGTTAAAAAAAACATCTCACAGCTTTTATATAATGCAATTCAAGCTCCATCTAACCAATCTTCCCGCCCAGGATTTATCGTCGACGGCAGCCATGATTAAACCGCCCCCCCCCCCCACCCCCGTAGAATAGGCTGTAAGAAATTATCTCCCCCCTTGTAGTACGATGAAGTTACGTCACTAACGACTACAAGACGCCCCGGAAGGTAACGTTACCTTCATTTTGTTGAAATGTAGAGGGTAGAAGCGCATTTGTTGGATTTATTAATTTTTTTGAAGTAATTTGAGTATTTTTATAAATGTTGTCGTGTTTTTTTTTACCTTGGTTTTTGTTGAAGAAACTTTATAGGAACAAAATAATGTATTTTTTTTATAAATTAAGACGATTTAAGCGCTAATTATAACTCTTGCTTTCTACAAGTGTTAATTAAGTTCTTATTTCATAGAATCATCTGATCTTTTCTTTATTTTCTAATACGTATACATTAACAGAATAGGTTAAACAATAAACCTATCTATTTATTTTATTTTTATTAGCCTTTTGTGTCCCACTGCTGGGCAAAGGCCTCCCCCGCATTCTTCCATGCCTCCCTATCTCTTGCAACTTCTAGCCAGCTTGACAAGTATGCATCTAGATCGTCGCGCCATCTCCTATTTATAACTAAATATTTAAATTAAAGTAGCCCAATTAGTTTCTTTTTTCTATAATATACTCTTTTCTTTCGTAGAAATTTTCAAACTCTCGAACCTTTTTAAAGTCACCGTACTCGCTTACATTAATTTAAACAATCACAGTAAACACAACCGTCATTTAAGACAAAACTCGCTCAAAACTTCAAGAAACTCTAATTCCACTAAAGTTGAGTTACAAGCTACAACTAGGAACACAAGTACTGCAATAGAAGTCTTGTAATTAAACTTGGCCCGCTGGGAATTCTCGGCCGAATTTACAGAATACCAACAATAGGCAGACCTTACTATGATACGAACCTTTGTGTTGTATTGTTTTGTTTTCAAACTTTACAAAAGACAATACCTTGTCTACGGAATCCGTGATTTTCTTTTCATGTTTTTGTTGAAAGTTTCTGCTTTGGATGTCTGATAAAAAAACAAATGAAGTTACCTGTCAACTGAATTCTATTATACTTTTGTTGTTTTGTCATAATCATTTTGTTTTTAAATTTAATCAGCGTTACTAGAAAAAGAGGTTATAGAACTGATTCAGGTAAATGATATGTCCATGACGTTTTTTTCTATAGACAAAACATGATTTTAGTTCTAGTACAATATTTAAACCTCGTTTGGTTTGTAATAACGCTGAATAAGTTGAGATGTAGTATAAAGAAGTGACAAAAGAAAATCAGAAAGAAATGAAAGATCTACTTCGTACTCACTGCTCATTTTAAACAGAACAGACATCGTAAATAAATGAAAATGTCTTTAAACGCATCAAATAAAACCTAGCCGACATGCATTTCAATTTTCCAGCATTACATGAGATAAACCTAACATTGTAAAGGTCAACAATCTTCTCTTTAGGTCATGATTAAATTTACGTAAAGATGAAATGTCTTTTAACCCTAAAAGACCATTTCATTCCCCAAAATTAATTGTCAAAAGCAAAACCAGTGAGTTAACACAAGAAAATTGCTCAGAAAATGACAAAACCGATTAATATTTAAGGTAATACTCTCAAAGAACATCAATTTCAACCCTTTTGGGGCCATCAGGGCTTTTTTTGGCCCCGTCACTCGCAAATCTTACCCCTTGCTTGACGAAATTAAAAATAATATCGCCCAGGAGTGCTTTAAAGCAGTTCCTTGGGCTTTTATGTAGTTAATCAGATGAAATATTTAATTAAAGGCTTGTTGTGGTTTGCTGTGTGGGTGAACAAAGGGATGGGTGAATTCATGGGATAAATGATGACTTAAATTAACAACGATTTGACGAAAAGACGTTAGAAAGAAAATTGTGACGTTCGGTGCAGTGTTTGCCTTAGATTAATTGGCAATTTTACTTGGAAATTAAAATATAGAGGTATATGTTATAATAATATTATAATAATCACGATATGATGTGAAATTATTCATCGTTTAAGTAAGAAAGACAAAATAAATAGTCGAAAATAATATTTACAATATTTCTGCAAATACATACCTAATGGAGTCATGTGTGATAGTGCATAAAAAAATTGACGTGTAACTTTATATATTAACTGTTTAAGACTTTTTTAGATTTAAATTCCTTTGAAATTTATTTCTTCATGTTGCATCACAAATTGACTTCCCTTATCATTAAATTCAGGAAGTAGATGCTCCTAGCTTCACTCGTTTATTTATTAACACCCCATTATTAAAAACGTCTTTTTAATAAATCCCAGACCTTATAGAATTCTAAGAAGGGTATTAATTTGATCACGATTTTTTTTATTTATTCCAATTCAATTTAAAGGGGTAACCAGACTTGATTAAAAAAGGGGACTTTTCATTAAGAACTTATTTGTCGCGTCGAGTGTTTAACAAACTGAGGTTTCTGTAATAAATAGGTACTAGGTACTTGAAAACATCACGGGTTTTTTACACAGTTATATATTTAAGCTCACGTATGATGATGTAGATGACCCATCATTAATATTTAAGGCAACAAAGTAAACAAAATGACTTATCTAAATTCAATTGACGCAATATCTATGTCTAAGACATGTTACAAGTTTACCACTTCTTTCGGTTTAGTTACAGTCTGGCATAAAAGAATAAAAATTAAAAAGTGGCACACTGTAAAGTCGTTGACGTCTTTCTTAGATGAGGTGTATTTTTTTAAATTGAATACTAAATCTTTATTTAAGAAATAAATGTCATCAAAATATAAGCTACAATTACAAATTTCACAGACATTAAAATCAAATCGTACGGCCGTCGTTATCGTCGTTTCTTAGATTAATCTGAAAGGGTGTTGCCACTGTTTAATTTCAACTATTTTTTTCCAGACCGTAGAGCCTCACTTTTTTTATTCCTTTAAATGTGTCTAAATAGACAGATATAAACAGAAAAAAAAATAAACACCTCGTGTTATAAAAATTCCTAAACCATTATAAATTAATACAGTGCATTAACATTTACCTTCGCACATAATTCACTCAATTCAATACTAATTAAATCTTTCACTGGGACAGAGTTACAGAGAATAATGAACTCAAGCGTAAGCTCTCTAACTACATAAATGAGTTACTGCTAAGACTATAACGTCTTGTAGGGCTGTGATGAAATACTAGTTACAAATAGAAGCTAGTATTTTGTAACTAGGAAAAACGTCTTGTAGATGAAATGCTAAGGCGAGAAGCTAGTATTTTTTAACTTGAAAAAAAAAACCACGTAATAGAGATTATTTATCTAATCGGAAAGTACATTTAAGAAACTTATCGTATAAAAGTTATGTAATGTTTTGTATTTTCAAATAGGTACCTACCTAAGTCAAAAAATCATAATAGCAAAATCGAAAGTTTATTTAATGATAAATACTTCTAGGTAGGTATCTATCTATAGGCCTCTCCAATATTTCTCCAACGCGACCTGTTCAAATTGGAGTGGCCTATGCTCAGCAGTGGGCAGCTATAGGTTGAAAAGAAGATGGTACCTATATTATACTGGGTGTAACAGAAAGGGGGTATAAAGCCGAAACACAGCGATAGTCCTCATGAAACTGAACAACTTTCCCCAAGGAACATGGACCGTAGCTTGAAAAAAAAATTTCGCCTCTCCATACAAAATGTCCAATCAGCTGAACGGGTAAGTATGGGCGATCAAAAAAAATTTTCAGGTTACGGCCCATGTTCCTTGGGGAAAGTTGTTCAGTTTCATGAGGGCTATCGTTGATTTTCGGCTTTATACCCCCTTTCTGTTACACCCTGTATAGGTACATATGTATACAAATTCGTACCAAAACAAAACGCTTGGTATTATAATGAAGCTCTGGTTTAGACAGCCAATAGATTTTGTAGAAATATTTTCCCTATTTAAATTCAGCCGAATTTTATTGGCTGTCACAAACAGGACTCTATAAATTTCCGCTTTACTTGCTTTTTCTAAATTTCGGTCCCTTGTTTAGCTGTAGTAAGAATATTATTTTGATAAATGATTCAATCGCTCATTCAAAATAGATTTTTTCTTTCGGATTGCCAGCCGTTTGGACAATTAGTACATCTTATGCTTTTATACGAACTCAAACGAACTAATTTTTTAATTACATAAGTAATTAGATGCAAACACTGCTTGCTTAAATGATTCTTAAGAGCATGTAAAATATCCTATATATTTTGATCCCACTGGGCAAAGGCCTACTTCACCTTTCCCTATTCATTAATACATATATTGAAAACCCCGGTATTATCGGTAGAGTAATCGCTATCTTTGCCTATCTTCTGCTAACAATTCTGTCCCTATTACCTAGTAAAATAATACAGGGTGACTTTAAATTAGTGAAGGATAGAAAATGATATGCATGTACTCGTGATAACAAACAACTTTTACTACGGTACCAAGTTCGAAATCATAAAAAAGAAATTTTTCCTTCGTACTATCAGCTGGTGCTTTTCGTATGGGGAGTTCAAAAAATTTTGAATGATTTAGACCTTGGTCCCATAGTAAAAGTTGTTTGTTATCACGAGTACATATATATCCTTTTCTGTCGTTCACTAATTAAAAGTCACCCTATATAGTAAAATAGAAAATAATGATAATAGTATTGCGTAGTAAAAATACTAGTTACTTATAGTACTTCCCTATAGTAATCCAGAAACAAGGCGTTTCTTGACTAGTGATCTATGACGGTAATTAGTATGCGAGACGCTGTGATTTTTATACTTCAAGATAACTTGTCCCTGCTTTAGAGGGAACTTTTATGCAGTAGCTGTTACTAGATGCTAATATTTTGAATGTTTTTAACACAGGCTTTCGTAGGTTCATTTGTTTATTACACTCAAAACTGAAAACAGAGATTCAACCTTTCCCCAGCATTGAGAACTGAATCGCTAGAAATAAAAAAAGTACCTATAATTTAAGTTAGTGATTGCAATAGATACTTATTATTTATATATACCTATATACTTACATTACATTGGTGGCGCTGTGTGTCGGGTCTCCTACTTCCCTAAAATATGTGGAAGGGGTTGATGGCTGGCACATGCGTTGAGACCTCTGTGAAGGTGCTGCTGTGCTGGCCGGTCATGTCATGCTGATCCTATCAAACTAGCCTTTCACTTCTCTGTTTCCCATTTACTTACATTACTTTTTCCTGGATATTGCGGGGTCAAATTTTTATTATTTCTTTATGGATAGCTCTTTTGAAATATTAATTTTATTATATGTTTTTGTGTTTATGCCTGAGATTTGTAACACTTAAATTGAAAAGAGCAACCCAACAGAGTTTCTTGTTAGGTTCTTCTCTGGGGAAAACTGCACTCTTGCGAATCTAGCATTAACTTTAAAAAATGACCCGTCCTAAGTGTTGTCAAAACCTACAGGATTAAATGATTTTTCATTCATTCATTCATTCATTCATTCATTCATTCATTTTCATTAAATTAGGTTAAATTAATTTACTTTCGAGACCTGTATAAGTAGGTATTATTTTAATATCAGAAAATCGCGGAATGTTTTCCCATTGTATCAATAAATCTTTTTATTAATCCTATAATCCGCTTTACTCTTTATTCATTTAAATACATTTCGATCATATTACCTTACAAAAACCTTACCTAACATAGAGGTATAATAAAATAACACATATGACATGCAATTCTAACATTTCCAACAAATAGGCCAGGCTCCTGAAAGTGCATAGTTAAAAGTAAAAACATTCTTTAATCTAAAAACAAGGGAGACCTCAATGTGTAATAGGCTTTATACAACGAGCAGGTAAAAATAGAGGTGCAATATCTGAGAATTGTATATTTATTTTACGAAATTGTTAGTTTTTCATAACTGTTTTAACTGCTAGGCACTCCAAGGCCTAGTCAAGAGTACCTACCCTAAACTGATGTGCATGTATGAGACGACTGATGAATGAAGCGCTTTCGCTTCGTAGCAAATGGAGCGAAGTAGTTTCTGCCTACCCGGATGGGAGAGAAGCGTGACAGATAAGGTATGCGTTTATGTATGTTTTCACTTCACCTCTTTTGCTATTAAGGGATGGTGGGATATTGTCAATATTCAATTCCTTTTCTGCATTTTAAGTAACATGTTACTCATAAAAGTATGATGACGCGTGTCACGCTTGGTAACCTCTAATAGCAACATGATCGTTGGCTCAATATGTGCGTATAGCGTGCCGATAGGCCTTAAAGGCTGTAATTTGGCTGTAAGGAGCGCCCCTATACAGCTATATCCCGAACTTTATGAGTTAATCGTTGCTGTGAAGTTTGACGGATGGGAAATATTTTAGTATTTTATTGATTTGATCACGTAGGTATAGGAAGTGATAGAAGTCGTGAAACGGTAGTTTAGGTAAAAAATAATACGTCAAAAAGTGAACTTACAAGTGTACCAATTTTGAATAAAACATTTTTGAATCTTGTTCTAAATTTGAAGTAAAGATATTTTTTTTTTTTGCATTGCGAGTTTTCTCGTGTTGGTGGTCTCTACCTACCCATGACCTACCCCGATACGAAAAAAGCGTGGCAGATATGTATGTTTCATAGATAGGTATGTATCTATGTATTGAATTGTAAATTTTTGACATAATCCCCTTTATTACAAAACGAGTTTTAAAGATCAAGAGTACCCTAAACCGACGGGCATGTAAAAGGTGTGTTTGGATCGTAGTAAGTGGAAGGAAGTTGTCTCTGCCTACCCTAATGGGAGAGAGGCGTGGCGGATATATTGTATGTATGAGTTTTAAAGATTTAATTTTTTGGCGTTTCGGCTATGAACAAATCGACTATGAAATAAGTTTGATGCCAAACGAAGATGCTAGTTATAAACTTTTCTTTGCTATTTTTCTTACTTCAAAACTCTAAAAAATAAATGTATTCGATTCTGTGACATACCACAATTGACCATCCACTGAAAACACCAGCAACCCTACAAAAACCAATGGGTACTAACTTACCGAAGTAAAGTAACTTATATTCCCATAAAATTGAATGTGTCACCGTTGCGTTCCGTTTTACGGCGCAAGCGTTGATCGCGAGAATAGTTTATTCGTGACGGCTGACGGGACGTAAAACGAAACGCATAATAACATCAAACGTAACTTGCGGGATTGACTCATAAAGCTTTTATATAAATATTTAGGTTTGGTGGGTGTAATAGCGGGTGATGATGTAGGTATGTGATTTCAATTGACAGTCGATGATTATGTACATTACACATCACTTGTAGAAAAACATAAAGAACCAGAAAAATTAGATACATTAACGAGAATATTTTAAAATTAATCAAATCGATGTCACCTCAGAATATACGAGTACGTATACATTAACTAAAGGGATCCGTGACAGCACTTGTATTGTAACTTATTTAACTGTAAAATACTACGGTTACGTTTAACAATTTTTCTCAAGATAAGTTAGTTTTTATTTTGAGAACAAAACCAGCCCGTACTTTTAATACAATATAAATTTTGTCGTTTTGAAAAAATAACTTAATCTTTCATATCCCAGAAAAAAAGAACTATAGAAAACCTATTGTGTTTTGGTTTATAATGGGTCAGTGGGATGTGAGAGGTTAATGTTGCTTAAAAAGCGAACTCTTCAAAAAATTTTAAAAGATTTTAGTCGCTTTAAGCGTGTTTATAAGAAGAAATATGCACCACAAAATTTGCAACATTCAAAAGCAAGCTCTAGGAAACCAAAAAAACATCTAAAAACGAAACCTAAACCACTACCCAGCACCCCATATATCAAAAACACGCTGTCAGTGGCACCAGACCTCGAGACCGCGTGAAAATGACACGGATTTATGTCCGCATAAAGAATGAAGGAAAATACGAACGATCATTACCATTTGAAATCGATACGGACGTATGCTTTGTTATTCATATATTGGGATTTGAATAACTGATTATCTAGGCGTAGATGTTTTAATGATTGAATATTAACAGGTGTCTAGATGAAATGAAATTGATGATGATTGAGTGAGTGATATGATATATGATAGGCCCTGTCGCTCTCACCTAAGATCCCTTCTTGATTTCCCGTCTCACTCTTCTGATTCTTACTCTTATTCCTTTTCTGTTCATGCAGTCCGGCTGTGGAATTCATTGCCACACACTATACGTGACACTCACTCTCTCCACATTTTCAAATGGAAAGTTAAAGAGCACTATCTTTCCTTATCATAGAGAATACAATATATATTTATATAAATTATAATATTTATGTATATGTATTTATCGAATATATATGTGTAGGTTTATACTTATATATTTATTGTTTATTGTAGTGAATATCCTGCCTTCATGCTATCACTTCTCTCTCTGTGGGGTCTGCAGGAAGAAATTTCTTTTAGAAATATGCTGTACTTTTTGTATAACTTCTCTTTTTTTCTGTATCTTTGTACTATCATCTTACAATAAACTGTTAAATTAATAAATAAATATATAATTTGATGGTCTACTTATATTATTTTACTTATGTATTATTATTATATATTATATTATTTAGCTTATGTGTCTTTTAAACAGAGATGCGTTGAAATAAGTAGAGTTTGAAACGTGATTTATGTTATTTCAGAAATCTATTGCTAATCTTCAGGATAGAGTATCAATTCATTTCTTAAAAGATAAGTAAGTATAGTTCGATATTTTAGATTATTTTTTTCAGGATAGTCTCATAAAAAGTTTTTGTGAGCAAACAAGCCATATTTGAAAATATTGTTGGTACAATACTTAAAAATCCTGTTAATATCATATTTTTTCAGCATAATGCCTCAAAACTCTGTAACAGACCGGCCTTAAATTTGCATATGTCGCTTAATGCATTGCGTCGCTCGTGATTCCCATATAAACCATTTTATTGCCAAGTATTTCAGAGTTTTAGGCCAAATAAGTGGAACACGTGCAAAAATGTATCTTTTAAGCCGGGTTTTAAAGTTGAAATTTGTGGAATTGTGAGCGAGAGCTGATTTATGTTGGGTACGGTTGATAACGGCAGGGTTTTATGACGTCATCAAAGCGTTTAAGCTGTGACGTTGTCTTTCATGTTTACTTACGAAAAGGTGGGTTTGGGATACGCAAAATTTTTCCTTAAGTCTGTGTAGTAAGGATTATTTGTGAAAGTAAAAGTTTTCTACATTAATCACGTTTTAAATGGCAAGGAAATGGTATTTTTAGAAATCTGATTATTATTTTTATATCATTTTTGTTAATAAAAATAAATATTTTGTTTCATTAAGCAATCATTTTCCGTTTGCCCAAAACAATACCTTATTTATATCTATCTACTTACTATGATTCGATCTTGCTCTTGCAGTTGCAGCATTACTTGTTAAAAATCCAATGCATTTGGAGTCATTTAAGCATGCACTTCTCTATTAACATATCTTCTTTTTCTCAGCCTATACTTGCCCACTGCTGAGCATAGACCTCTCCAAATTCTCTATTTAAGTAATAATATCCATTAACCATGTCTCTTCTTACCCATGTTCTAAAATTAAAACACGCTCTTACATTTATTTAAGCATTTAACACGCTCGCATTTGACGAAGAAGTGTTCGCGTCAAAATAATTTATCGTTTCGGAAATAAACGTCTTACCTGACGCGAGGGAGATGTGTAATACACAATGTTGCGCTTTGAAATACTCGTACGAGTACCTACATACAGACAATGTGTTTGGCGGGTGAGGATAGAATTGTGAGAGTTTGGAGGTGGCAGTTTCTTTCTGAAAATTATTTTGGTGTTTTCGATTAAGGAAATAATAAAAGTAACTTCAAAAAAGACAGTTTCTTTAAAGTTTTATATTGTCATCTTAAAATGTTGACTAAAATTAATTGCATGGTTTTATACTTAGGTTTTATCATTATTATCTGTTATTACAGGGTTTGATGTTTCTTGTGCACCTAATTTCATTCCCGCAGCTCAAACATAAGAAGGTTGGTATAATTTTTTCTGCTGTTTCACTCATCCCTTTTTCTTTTGTAACCATAATAATCAGCCAAACATAAATACTTATTTAAAAATCATAGAAAAAAGAAAACAAAGTAACTAAATAAGCAAGAAATACGTACCTACTTGTATTTCTACATAACAATACGGTAAATGTAACTATTTTGCAATAAATAAATAAAATATAATATGGTGTTACGGATCTAAAATATATTATTAAAATCATTACCATCTCCATACCTTCTCACGTCCGAACCTTTCCCATATTGCCATGAGTGATATATTATCTGAGAGCGGGCAGGTGGAGACACTAATGATGAACGCTTATAGGTGATTGGCAACAGAAAACGATCGTATTGATCTATCACGGGGTTGAGTATCAATCATATTGAATAGCACGTGAAGTGTTATTAGCTGGTTGATTGATTTCTGGATGTTGTAATTTTGGTGGATAAATTTCCTGATTAAATGCCAATTGTTAATCATATGATCAGACTCATGGTAATAAACAAGTTTTAATATACATCGAAAACATCGAAACTTAAAAAAAATATTCTTAAAATAAGCCAGCTGATCAGCATGTTACTATGAAGAGTTATTTTTTAACCCCCGACGCCAAAAGAGGGGTGTTATAAGTTTGACGCCTCTGTCCGTGTGTCTGTGTGTCTGTGTGTCTGTGTGTCTGTGTGTCTGTGGCACTGTAGCTCCTAAACGCGTGGACGGATTTGGATGCGGTTTTTTTTAATTTAAAGCTAGTATTCCTGGGAGTGTTCTTAGATATATAATATGCAAATCGGTTCAGCCATTTCAAGGTCATCAGCTCTTTTGTCGGCTATGGTAGGAATGTTGATCCAATATAACAGCAGATATGTCGTGTTTGGATTCATTTTGATCAGTGTTTAATTCTTAATATAATGCAATGGTGACAACAGGTGAGGAGCTGATGATGGAGGGAGTCAGAATTTTCATCCATTCTTGGAAAATGTAACAGCAGATATGTCGTGTTTGGATTCGTTTTGATCAGTGTTTAATTCTTAATATAACGCAATGGTGACAACAGGCGAGGAGCTGATGATGGAGCCCGATGTTCCAGCACTCCATCCATTCTTGAAAAATGTAACAGCAGATATGTCGTGTTTGGATTCGTTTTGATCAGTGTTTAATTCGTAATATAATGCAATGGTGACAACAGGAGGAGCTTATAATAATTATTATTAATTATATAATAAAGGTTTAAAAAATTCAAATAAAAATTAAATTGAAAATTTAAAAAACCCCCGACTATAAAAAGTAACAAATAAAATAAGTAGTATTTTATCAACTGAACATCGCTTAATATTTCATACAAATTGACCACTTTCATACAAACTTCATTTTGTCGGGGGACCGCTAAGTAGGTAGGTACGCATAACTATAGTATACCTATCATAAAAAAAATACCTGTGAAATGTTTTAATTGAATTGACAAATAAAATTTAAAATATTCGTAAGGAAAATAGAATGCGGTCCCCCGACGAAATGAAGTTTGTATGAAAGTGGTCAATTTGTATGAAATATTAAGCGATGTTCAGTTGATAAAATACTACTTATTTTATTTGTTACTTTTTATAGTCGGGGGTTTTTAAAATTTTCAATTTAATTTTTTTTGAGATTTGGATATAAATAGGTTCCTCAATTAAAGTTGTTAATAATCACATCGCCTGTTTATTTGCACTTGAGGAGACAATCTGTAAAAGACAAGTAATTGGTTGTGTTTACAATTGAGTAAAGACTGAAGTAGGAAACATTATTTCAAACAACACTTCCATATTATCTGTCATAGAAAATATTCTTCTTTATTCACATTTATATTTCCCAGAAACCTTTATGAATAATCTTAATACTTTCATATATCTATAAAAGAAAGCTACCAATTATCTTGAAAAAGCCTCTACGCGCGTACCCTTGCTACGCCGTAGCAAATGTCTACGCAATGCGTAGCCGTTGCTACGAATCATGATTCAAATTGCTACATAATTTTTATTTTTACTTTTTAAATATTTCATTGTATTCCAATTTCTTTCTTTCAGACAACATTATTTTATAAAAGGTTTCTGAAAATTTCGAGATAACAAAAAAATATATATATATTTTAAAAAAGCTATCTACCGATACTTAAGGCTGCTCAAGTATTTTCGAACAATATCTCGAAGCTTCAAAAGCTTTTGTGAAAGCTCTTCAAGTTGCCTTTTGACTTCGACCTATTGTGATGTAATAAAGATGTTTTCTTGTCTCTTTTTATGAAACTGAGATGAATAGAGATAAAAATAGCCAAGTTGAAGAATAACAAAAGGCTGAATGTTCTTATATGAAATCAATAAGTTAAAGCAGTTGTATGTGCTTGTAGTTTTTTACCTATACAGGGTGTAACAGAAAGGAGGTAGGTATAACGCCTAAACACAGCGATAGTCCTCATAAAACTGAACAACTTTTCCCAAGGAACAGGGGTCGTAACTCGAAAAAAAAATTCGCCTCCCCATGTCCGATCAGCTGATCGAGTAAGTATGGGCGGTCCAAATATGTTTTAGTGGTATTTACCTAAATGCTGCATGTATTCGTAGGTATTTAAATTCATATTTTGAAAAACTTATTCAATATATAAAATTAATTATATACCCTGTGTGATATTCTAATTTGCTACAATTTAGTAAAGTTAGATTAATACGTATTAATTCAATTTAGATAAAGTATAACTCAGCTATGTTTAAACAACGATTAATGAAGCTAATCATTATTTAACGATACATACAAAAGCCTTTCCATTTCATGCAATCTTACAGCTAAACCAACACGGCATTCCACTTGAATCCATAGAGCTATTTCATGGCTATTTCCATAAACGAGCTGTGAATTATGATTCCGGGTTGAGGGCAGTCGATATATCAAACGCGATTCTATGTAGGCGAAGGTAAGCTCGGTCAAATCTTAGAGTGGGTTAAGAGAGACTTTGCCTTTGTTTACAAGCTGATACAGCTGGAAAAGGTAGTTACAATAATGTATCTATTTAATTTCGTATCGTTTTCATTTAATTTTAACAAGTCAATTCCGAAAAGTACCAAAAATCCGATAACTATCAGATTATTGGCCTTTTCGGAAAAACGGTACCTAAAAATAGGAAGTTTCTAAAAAGTTATTCACAGTTGTCACCCCCTTGAGTCATTTGTATTCAAATATTGAACCTGCTCTTTAAAATATTAGGTAAAAGTGTATTGAAATGAGTGAATATCAGGGATATACCGTGTTTAGTCTCAATTCTTTACCAAATAAGACGATTACAATACAACAGTATTAACTTAGAAACAACTTCGCGTGTAAAACTACACAAATTCATAAACGATCAAAAATACTACATAATTAGAATTTTTTTTTCGTTTCCAATAACCCACGAGCGGCTTTAATTATTCCGATAACAATAACATTAACATTTCACTCGAAATACGGTAAATGGGTTAATATTAATTTATTTGGCGCTCGAGCGGTTAAAAGCATTAAGTGATTAAGCTGGCCTTGAAAGCCTACACGGAAAAACAATAAAGTTGACGTAAATACTATAATCACATTATGCGAAGTCAGGCAAAGTGTTCACTATTAACCTTTTAATAGGAATTGCTATTTTATTATAGTATAAACGTGGGGTAGTTAATTTTTAATAGGTCAGAGTCAGACTCAGATAGAGCAAGGTTGAAGGTATCGACTTGGTATAACTAATGGATGACCTTGCCTAGTCTATGGGTATGCCAAATAACACAACGTGAAAACTACATGTATTATTGTGATGCCATGGCACCTGAAGTTGTACTGTATAAATACCTACTTTTAAAAACATCAGTGCAAAACCTATGGTGTACAAATAAAGATTTGAAATAAGTAGTTTGTGTAATGGTATCTACACACCAAAGCCGCCGGCTTTTTTGACAACTGCCATTCGTATGACGTAAAGCCGCCGACCTAGCCCAGTGGTATGCCGGCGGCTTTGGTGTGTAGATAGCTTAAAGAGATAGAAAAACGCAATAATTTTAATCTAAATATACCTGTTTAATCAGACAAACAAGAGTTTAAAACGTAAATATGATATCAAGATAGATAAAATAAAAAACACAAAAATGACGTTAGCTTTTTTAACATCCTTCGTAAACCAATGTTGTACCTTTAACAAACACTTTGTTTAAAAGCAGTAACAGAAACAACCAGTTAAAGTAGAACCTCCAAATTTCCACGTAGGTAGCATTAATCTTAATCGTTGTTAAAATGTTTGAGAGTTAAACCATTACTTTGGGTTTCTTCGTTTTGTCTCGACTTGTGTAATAACATTACAGTGTGCTTTTATTAAATTTTCGAACCTGGTACCTTTGGGATGGATTCAGGTGTGTGTTTTTATGTAATATTGTTAGAACGTCGTGTTTTTTGTATGCTGTAATTATTGAACAACCTGGTCAAAATAGACGGAAAAGTCAAAGTAAAGATACATAAAACAACAAGATGAAAATCACAAAAAATGTTCAAAATATAGGTAATTATAAATAAAGTACATATTATATTTCTCCGCCATTCCGGTGTACTGATTATTTTTTCAAAGTCAAACGTTATAAAAAAGTGCCTTTCGCGATTTTCTGCAAAAAGGTAACATTACCATAAAAAACAAACAAAAAAGTTAAAGATCCTAAAAGTATCTATTATTCAAAACTAACAACTAAGTAGAAACCTAAAACCGACCCAAGCCTTCTCCCTAATATGTTTTATACTCTGCTATTTGCAGGAATTAAAACAAAGGTACCAACTCGAAGGAAACTTTACGTAAGATTTCACTAATGTTCGGTAATGAGACGCGTGCTAACATTTACATACATACACTTATACATATAGTTACGGTGTAGAATTTCAGTTGTTAGGGCGTTTTCAGACCTAGCGTTTAATACTCGCGAATACAGTCGTTTTCAGCATACGTGCTTCAAAAAACTGGACGCGTGTTTACGGGCGTATACGCCCAAACGGTGGTGTCATGTCAGTATCAAATCAACATAGACTTTGTGCTAAAAAGATCTTTTGATACGTGGCGGAATTCGGAACTAACGATATCTTGTTGTAAATTGTCATTATTTTGACGTTATTTTGAGTTATTTATTCACCACCCACGCCCTCCCGACAATGTCACTCAAGTGCCAATAGATCCTTGTAGCACTGTACACTATTAGAATCGAGTAAACGCTCGTACGAGTAAAGGTCTGTCTACACAGATCCGGGCCGTGCCCGTCACGTGCCCGTCAGGAGGGAAAACAATTCGTCATCATCACAACCGGACACGTCCCGGGCACGGCCCGGATCTGTGTAGATAGACCTTAAAACACGCGCATATAAAACGCTAGTCTGAAAACGCCCTTAAAGGCATGCTAGGGCTACCCATTACACAGTTTTAATCATTTGTAGGCAAATTTGCTAAATGTAAGGTACTTTACCTTTAAATTTAAGTCTTAATTGAAGATTTCGTTGTTCAACGTGCACATTCTCTTTAATTTGAGAGAAAGCGACGTGTTGTTATGTCTTCTCATGTTAATTGATATTAAATCCCTGTTAAATTAAATAAGTCGCTCTTTATTAATATGTATCTTACTTATATAGAGGTACATACATCATGCCTCTCTCCCATCGGTGAAGGCAGTGACCACGTCCCTCCATTTGTTACGATCGCAAACGCCCACTGAATCTACAAATCTAAAAATACAAGTTACGCTTCGATAAAACATCAGAGAACAATAGATCCCTTAACTAAAGTCCCAAATATCCCAAAATAGCAGATATCAATCTTGCAAACTCGATAGCAACCGTCGAAAGCAATACAGAAAAGCCATTGTACCTGCCTGAAACCATTAACAACATCTGTGCAAATAACCTTTGCTGACCAAATATCCCCAAATAGCTCAAATAGCCGCTATTAGTTCTGTAATAGCTTGTAATAGCCCCGAAATAGTCGATCTATGGAATCGCAGCTAATTTACCGCTCTGTCCTGAGGTTCTGACGGCTAGTATGATTAGTGACTTCATTTTCTGCGTTAATTAGTTTTGTGGGACAAAGATTGTTTGGGCCTTAGTGGTTGTAAGCATAGATATATTAAGTAGGTATGTATTGTTTTTATTACTGAGAGCATTAACGGGCTTTAGATTTCGGAAAGGCATGTTCTATGCTATTTTAGGTGTTTTTTTTTAAATTTCTAATTGAGATAATTATGAAGCAGCGCCTAAGAGGGCCTAAGATGCCTAAGAGGAGATGGCGTGACGATCTGGATGCATACTTGGCAAGCTGGCCAGAGATTGCCGGAAATAGGGAGGCATGGAAGAATGCAGGGAGGCCTTTGCCTAGCAGTGGGACACATTAGGCTACAAAACAATTTATGAAGCAAAAGAAATGAAGATATAAGAGAAATAATGTGGTTAATTGCATACGTCACAACAAAAGCCATCTGTCTGCCAAAGGCCAATTTTCTGAATTGAAATAATGAAAAAATGCTTTACAACAGTGAGACTGCTAAACTCCAAACAACTATTGTGCAGCAGTTTATTTTACATACCAGGTATTATTGCTGTCTCTTCCGACGCATACATGTGAAATATGATTGAGAGAGATGGAAATACTTCTCGATGTGTATTATCTAATGACGGGTACTGTACACATACGATTATTGACGAGCATACGAGTAACGCACAAACTTTTAAGAAAACAACATCAATCAAAAACTTATGCGAAGATTCGATGCAGACTGATGCTACCTAAGTGATGATAAATGACGACAGACGGTAGGGGGAGAGAGGGGGGATAATTTACATAAACGTAGTCTAATGGCTTGTCAGACTGCATTAAGACGACTTGAAGTCTTAAAGTAGACTAATAAGAGTCACGTTTTGATGAAATTTCTTGTAAGTTAATGAAAAGTAGATATTAATAAAGTGTGTGGTATGTAGTTAAATTTAAATACCTCCAAAATATGTTTGTATTAAGTTTTATGGTAATCGCTTAAGTAGTTTTTTTAGTTTTTAAACTTTCAGTTCTCTGTTTCCCATTTATTACCTTACTTTTCCTGGATATTGCGGTGTCAAATTTTTATTTATGGATAGCTCTTTTGAAATATTAATTTTATTAGGTATATGTTTGTGTTTATGCCTGAGATTTGTAAAACTTAAATTGAAAAGAGCAACCCTACAGAGTTTCTTGCTAGGTTCTTCTCTGGGGAAAACTGCACTCTTGCGAATCTAGCATTAACTTTAAAAAATGACTCGTCCTAAGTGTTGTCAAAAAAACCTACAGGATTAAATGATCAGTTCATTTCATTTAAGTGAAGGCGTAACCTACCAGACTTTATCAAATATCTATAATTAACAGGGATATAATGAGTTTTTTAACTTGATTGTTATAAAAACCATAAAATGTTACACCATTAACACTTTTTTATTTACAAATCAAGCATAACTATTACTTTTACAAAAAGAAACCTCCATTTTTAAATCGATCAACTATTATAAGCCGACCCTAACAAATATTATACAAATACCCTAGAAAGCTATTACCTAGGCATAAAGACTATAAAGCTAGGTCTTGTAGTGCTCTGAAACAATAGCTCAGGGTAAGAGGCAAAAGTCTGCCACGAGCATGCTTTTAGCACCATATGGCGCTTTACAAAGCAGTATATAGATGTAGGTAGGTATGTATGTAAGCACGTAGGCATAGACTATGGGCCAAAAGAGGTTAATGTATACTAAAACGAGATTGAAATAGGTTTGAGAACTAATTCAGTTTTAAGTCATGGAACTTCATAGACAAAACGATTAATCCAAGACAAAACGTGATGTATATGACATTTACTTCAATTAGTTCTATAACTCTATTTAAAAATCGTTTTGTAATAACGCTGAAAGAGGTTACTAATACCTATACCTACTTACATACAGAAATAATGCGAAACTACGATAAACTGTAACGGAACGTAATTTGCTAAGCTGGCTACATTACTTCGATGTTTTGTTGTATTATAGAAAAAAATAACCTAACCTAACCTTTTTGCTTTTAAAAAACCCGCCTGCGTTTAAATATTTTTTATGTACCCAGTGTCACTCTCACAGTAAATACGAATCTAACGACACCTCTCATGCTAAAATCAATTAAGCTGTTTAGGCTGTAGAGCATGCCAAAGAATTATACATACATGGGTACATACTCTCGAAAACATAACCCTCCTTCTGGCGCAGTCGGGTAAAAAAAGAGATATCCAGAGAAAAATATTTTACGAAAAAATATTTCACAAAAACTAAAGAACAATAACCTTCACAAGAAAATTCTCGTAACCTCTAAAAGTATTATTATCCCCAATGCCTACCAATTTACCCTTGAGTAAGTGCAAGGTTGCTGAGTCAAGGAGAGCATTTAGTATGTTATACCTCAGACCTTGAGACCTAGGTTAGGTCATAAAATACAGCCTGTGTTCTAGAAAGGTTTAGGAATTTATTGCGACGTTTTATAAGGTTGTAAAAATGTAGATAAATTCTTGTTCAGATTATGTAAGTCACGTCTCTCTCCCATTGGGGTAGGCTGAGACCACTTCCTTCCACTTGCTACGATCCAAACACACCTCTTTCGCTTCATCCACACTCAACAGAGAAAAAAATTGTATTGCCACATTTTTTTTAAAATCCACATTGTTCTCATTTGACATCATCTTTTTAATTATATATTTTTTAAATTGTAGTCATATTTGTTGGTCACACAATTATAGCTAGCAACCCCTTCTGTGTACTTGTGTAAAAACATGATTAATTGATCTCATTAAAAGAATTTTTAAGAAAGGATATAATGCTGTAGTTGCGCTACATTGCCGTGCCCGCGTCAAGGTCCACATTTAGTACTTTAAGTTTATTTATAAGATCTGTAAAAACCTGTGGAGTGCAATAAATAATTGAATATTGAGTAAATGAATGAGTTAAGATAGAGCTGGCAGCTTCCTTGGCCAAAGGATAAGCATTGCAATCTAAAGAGGTAATACTGCTAGCTTGTTGGGTACTTTGCCTCGTGGGGACGCGTTGGAAGTTATATTTTTCCTGTAAATATTTAATTCTATGTTTGTTATATTTATTTTAATAAAGATCTACATATATTGCAATTGCTACAACGTCTTTAATCAGTGCTTAAGGTCTTCTTAATATACATGGGTTTTGCAGAGACAAAAAAAGTAAAAAAAAGGAAGAGCCCTTTCCAAAACATATTTATCACATTTTAACGATAATCACAAGAATTCTACCAAAGAAAAAAACCTTTAAAGCCATCATAAACACTTCATTGTCTAACCTCAAATAGGCCAATACAAACGAGGCGAAGAAAGCCGCAGGTGTTCCGCGTCCTACTTCGCTTATATTATTAAAAATGCATCGACCCACTGCCTACGTATCTTTGAAACCTTTCTTATATTCGACGGCAGGTGGGAAACGGAATATTGTGTGGGAATTCTGTGACAATATGCTTTTTCAAAGATAGAACGTACATGTTATTTGAGAAGTAGATAAAATTTTTATAAGTGTTAGAGAGTTTTTTTAAACATTTGCGTTTGTGATTAAAAATTGATTGTATATAGATACTTTGTCATTCTCAAGTTAAATCTACTTCAAATATCTTTGATTTAAATAACAAAGTAAAGAATACTTTACGTTTAATAAAGCTTTACATCCAATCATATTTTATGCAACTTAAGTACAATGAGGAAGGAATATAGACTGGAGTGGCCCCATTGTTTTTTTTTCATATACAAAATGCGTTTATGACAGCGTTCCAAGGCTGCGCCTAGTTTTCTCATAGTTTTCTTGGTAGATGTCCAGTCAAACGATATGATATCCCTACGAAAAGTAGCCATTTTGCGCCAGACCAGACACGCAGATCCAGATGGTATTTCAAATCCGTAATCCATGACATCAGTGCTTAACTATTAAATAGTAGTTTGGTCATCAGTAATTTGAGTACCTACCTCTGTCAATGTAACTAATAAAAGATAAATTGCCGAGCTAGCATTCAAACTACACTTCTCCAAGCAAATATTACTAAAGTCTAACAAAACCTAATATTTTTAATCAAAATTACTTCCCCTACTAATATATCCCGTCAGCCTACGTTATACCGTAGAGGCGTTTATAGACCTTCGTTCGAGGCGTGAAATATTAGCTGCCTTTTTATAAGCAGAGAATTTATTAGTCGAGGCAGGTTTACGAGTTACGAGGCGAGGTTGATTGAACAAACAAATATGATTAAAAACTGTTTACTTTTTACGTAGGCTTTGTCTTACGAAGGTAGCTGATATAGGTGTGTAAAATTATTTAGGCGAATGTTTGGTAGGTAAGTATATTTTTGAAGCGTTGAGATGAAAAATATAATTTGAGTAGAATATCGAACGTTAGTTTCTGAAAGCTGCTCTTTTTCTTATAATTGACATTATTTCCATAGAAAACATGTACAAATAAAAAAACTAGAAAGATCGTAAAAACTAATAAACTAGTATGTAATTACTTAATTTGAATTAATTTCGTGATAATTAAACCTTTTTAAGAAACAAATAATCACACTAATTCGCAAATAGACATATATTTTAATTATTACAAATAAAGGCTTCATTTTATCTAGCAACCTTTTTCGTTACAATTTTTAACCAAGGCTTCAAAAAATAGCTCGTATTCCAAATAGACTGGTTTTATTTTCGAAAGCTCTCGCTGGCAACACCGGTCACCCTCCTGTCGCGACAAATTACCATCGCATTCAACCCTTGACCAGATGAGCCTCGTAAATCTTCTCTATTAAAACCTGTGTCCATGTATTATGTGTGGTATGAGGCATTAGCAAACATACGAGAATCTCTAGCGGGTAAATTCCTCTAGTTTAAAATTATGTCCCTACATAACGCGATTAAATAATAATCAATGCTGGTAGTATGAAAAACATAAGTATGCCTTTATCTTTTAATATACGTATTAATTATCTTGTAGTGTATATTCAGTAAAGGCGCTCGCGGTTGCAGTTTTATGAAACCGCGCCAAAACTACGTGTCAATTGTCTGATGCTTTGAGTATAGAATATATAAGGAGGTGCCATACCGTCTGGATCTGCGTGCCTGGTCTGGCGCAAAATGACTACCTTATTGTATGGTATTTCTTATCGTTTGACAGGTCATCTACCAAGAAAACTATGAAAAACTTGGCGTAACTTGGCACGCAGTCATAAACTCATTTGTATATGAAAAAAATGGGCCACTCCTTATATTCCTTCCTCATTGGTCTGATGTGATTCGCTTTTTTTTTAATCTTTTAAAACCAACAAAACGTTTTTGAACCAACCAGCGCCCTAACATGCCAGTATCATCTACAGATTAAGATATACCAACTATTTCGTGTCCCATCTTTTTGTTCCTCTTGTGTCATCTACGAGATATACAAACTCTTTCATATCCCAACTTTTTGTTCCGAAACCCGCTACATTCCCATCGCTTCTTCACGGACCAAGCTCATGTTAGCTAAACAGAGGCTAACCCCATGCTCGAATGCGTACGTATTGCACCTGTATCACCGAACACGAGCTTTACATGATCCTAACATGATTACAGACGTACCTATGAATTAGGTTTCATGTAATTGAGATGTATTACTGATAGGAGCTCGTGGAATATCTATGTGGGATTAAGTCGATGGTTTCCAAAATTATTCGATTATATAAGTTAAACTTGGCTGTATAGAGGTGAAGAATGAATGATTGAAACTGAACGAATTATGATGTGAGTGAAAGGTGGAGATAATTATACAGTTTTCAGACTTCAATGAAAATCTTATACATAATCTTTTAATACCTCTTGAATCTCAGCGACTAAATATTGAACCAGACACAATTCATATTCTATTGTTTCTGAGATGTTGGAAGTTGACCAATTTAACAAAAATGATTCGAAGTCTAGTAACAATCAACGACTTTTTTTTATTAGCCTAATGTGTCTCACTGCTGGGCAAAGGTCTCCCCCAATCAACAAATCCCCACAATCAACGACTTGGATACAAATTTTAAAACATAATAGACAAATCTAGAAGGCTTTCACAGACTTACAAAATGCTAAGTTGAGTCTCCACCCAAAACAAAACACAGTCAGACCGCCTCACAAACTAATCAAGCTGAAATGCAAATGCACAAGTCCAAGCCAAATTAAATTAGCTGTACATCAAAATAGAACAAAAAGGAACCTCGGTCGATACTCTGCCGTGACTCCACGCCGTAAACACGAACTCCCTAGGAAAAAACAAAACATTAAATTATACAGTAATATACCGGACGAAAGTTCGGGTGATCGACCCGGCCAATCACCAGCGGGCCTCCTTGATTTTCCACTCGGGAAATTCGCCAAAAAACGGGTTACGAGCTATATTAATGGCGGCTTATTGCTTTTTTATTGTTCGCTTCTTAATTTCGTACAGATTTCTCTCATCAAACTTCTTTTTATTCGGATCGCGAGAAAGAAGAAAGAAAAACACTCGGAAATTAATCAATTCGTAATTCAAAAAGCTTATTTAGAAATTGACTTAATTTTTGAGATTTTTTAGCACGACTTTCTTATTAATAAAATGTAATTTACTTTTTAAAAATTCTTCCCCGCATTCCATATTCTATTCGAATTTTGAATTCTAATCAGACAGCCGTATCTGGCATATTGAAAAAAGAAAAAATGCACCGTAACGTTCTGTGCCAACTCTATTCAAAGATATTGAAAAAGTTTCCATTCATTCGTTCTTTTCGTCCATTCGACGCTTTTTTACCGATTCGATACTCGCAGAAGATAATGGATTGACGGAAATGTAAGTACGTTTGAATCGGAATGAAATCTGGAAACCGAATGATTACACGATTCAACGAGCAATAAAAGACTTGGAAATCAGAATTGATTTGTATGCCTGAACATTTTTGTGTAAATATATTGCTAAATATTTGGTACTTTTAGCACCTTTTCCCAAAAAATCTAATGATAATTTTTCTCTGTCAAGAGGGCACGTGATCGATCGACCCTTATCAATCAGGAAGGTGAAAATTGTCCCCCGTGGGAGTCAACTGAACCTTACTGACCCGTAGAACCCCTATTCACTTGAAGAAACGTTTCAAATCTAAGCCAAAACCACATCAAAACATACTACTTATTGGGCTTCCTGTCATAATAGGCACTAAGGAGACTTTATGTCAAAAATAAAAAAAGAAATATAGTCTTTTTGCTCGTTTGCAAATTAAAATTAAAAAAAAAAAAAACCTTTTTTAATATGTGAAAGAACAAGAGAAACAAAAACTTTACGGCAAATAACAAAATACAATCTCTTTGTAGTAAAATAAAACAGTTTACAGAAACATTTACAGAATGACTTGCTTAATATTTCGTGTACTCAAATATCTCATTACGCTCTCCTAATACCATAATCTCAGTGTTTTAATAATTAAAAGGAGGGAGAATGATTCGTTCCTCGGTTTTGTTAAGAATTATCTTTTAAGCTGTTCAGAGCATTTCCCTTTGTGGCACTGAGCATTAGGCCCGGTAAATTAAGAATTAAAATTGCAAGTGCTTTTCTTGATTAATTTTAGCTTCTGAAGTCTGCATTCAGCTCATTTGTTGTTTTGCTGTTGATACATAAATAATTACAGTATAATTTCAGACAATTTTCAGCTAATGTATGAAAAACTCCTTGGTTGCGTTAATTATCTTTTTATTAGTAATTCACCTCCTTTAAACAATTTCCCCGTTCAAAACAGAAATTAAAAACTAATTTGAAAACGCTGGCCGCAAACACAAAAGGAATATTAAAAACAAATCATAATTGGAACGCCATCATTTGACAGTTGCGCGCCAAACCGCGAACGGAAAGTCGCTCACTAATGAAGTGGCAAAGGCGACGAGTGCATTTCCGTCTTTTGTCCCATTCTAACCTATTATTACGGGGTTTCTTGTCTCTATATAAAATTATAGGGTTGTTACGTAATAAATACATAATGTTATTTGCTATTCGTAGTGTACAACTAAGTAAGTACCTACTTACCGACCAAAGTTTACTTTAAACAGATATTCTCTTTGACAGCGCATATTTATTTTAATATTAAGTAAAATCGTGTCAACGATGACGTCATCTTATTGATAGAAATTAATTACCTCATTTTCTTCTTAAAAGACTCTATGGCCCTTTATCTTTTTGTGTCAATTAACAATAGAATAACCAAGTATTTTTTCATCTAGCAACCCTAATCATAGAGTATGCAAATCCCCAACATAGATAGGTCCCAGTGCTCGAGTTTGATCCATCGCGTAATGAAGTGCGCTTCGAAACGCGCTCCTTTGTTTTGGCGCCTCAAGAATAATGGCGGCGCAGCAGTGGAGCCTTTGTCCCAGAATTTACTGGGAAAAATACGCTTCTTTATGTTTGTCTACGATTATGGAGATGCAAGAACGAATTAGGGATATGTGCCGAATTGTGATGGAAGACGGTATGTTGATAAAATGTAACGAAAAGATTTTCTAATTTTTGTTTACTCATATTTTTTTCTTATGTAAAAAACCGTTATGTAAAACTTATGTAAAAAAATACATATCATAATTATCAGTAGACCAAGAAAAGGCAAGTATGGCATCTTAGAATGATCGAACACTGCTTCGCGAACATGCTCGCCTAGTACCTAAATACCCAGCAATTACTACAAAATTATCGAAAACATACATACTAAAGCAACCACTTAAAAACTAAATTATCTTCAAAGACTATCCAACTTACACACACGACACTTGATACCCATCGTTCATCATAACTTTACCTACAAGCTCGTCTGCAACTTAAGCCATCACTTAGCTCAGTCTGGCGAGTTCCCGCGTGCCTAGAATATTGAATGCAGGTTTCACTTACACTACTTACTGCCTAATTTGATGCTGTTACACGTCTTGTGTATTTTGTGAGTTTTTAATTGATCTTGGATAATATTGAGCGATAGGTAATGAGTTATTTTGATACAATTAAGATAAGATGCTACATAAGGCTCATTAAGTTAGTAATAAGGTTCGAAGGAGCATTTAGCTTAATTGATATTATGTATATTTTTGCAATTGTCGTCATATCTGTCGTAATAAATACATCAAGGCAATTTTAAATGCAACATCGTATAATTGAATAATAAATACCTACGTACCAACTTACCCAATAATGCGTCACTCTAGGATCACTTAAAAAAAACTCTAAAACTCGCTGAGTAATCAAGCCGAAGTTGTTATAATTATTTCAATTTACAGTACATGAGCTTATTAGATATATTGTAGAATCGCAAACTAAATAGTATTTTCTTCTTGTTCCAGGATGGAGGAGACAGTTCGATCGCTGCTGCAGTACAAGAATCGTGTGGAGACGCTGAAGCAGGAGAAGGCATCCTTGTCTTCAGCCCTGGAGGTACGTTTTAGATTTTAATAAGTCATGCGTACCTATATTAACTTAACATTTATTTTTTAATACCAAGCGCGTATGTAACGCGCGTATGCTGAAAACTACCGTTCTTATACGCGCGTATAAAACGCTAATCTGAAATCGCTCTAGTCAAGCAGTGGGGCACTGAAGGCTAGATAAAATGAGATAGGATTGGAAAGAATCTTGTAAGTAACGTTTATTTTAAAAACAATTAAATAATTATATATATTCAGTCTTTTTATAGAGGTACAGGTCTTTCTTGAGCAATCTAAAAAAAGACACAACGTTGATAGAAACCATATTTCCAAGACAAATAAATAAAATTCAGCAAAAAATATCTTCGCGAGGAAAACAATTAAATCGTCTCTAACAAACAATTCTATGTTCAAACTTTTGTATTTTATCCCCAAAAGGAAGTTCCCTATTAGAGAAACTCATAAAAAAGTTTTCACAAAAAATTCGCTCCGCATCATACAATATTAAGTCGCAAATTGCTCCTCAAATATTCTCTAAGCTGCAGAATTAAAAATTCACAAAGTACTTTGCTTTTGTGAATAATTTTCCTGTACCGTATTTGTTGGCACTTTGTTTCAAGTGTGGCTATACGAATGAGAGGTCTTTTTATAGTGGTAGTGTGTTACGAATCAAACGAGAATATTCGAAATATTTCATTAACTGACGTTGTCTGGTTCGAATAAAAGGAGGGCTGAAGTCTGTCTTTGGGCGGCGAAAACAATAGTTAAGTTGGCACTCCGCGAGTTTAACTTTACAATAAGTTCAGGTTTCAATTTAATTCTTATAGTATGTTTTCGCGTGTTGTGAACACGTTACTATTGGTTTCCAGTAAAACCATTGAGTCATCGAAAAATTCACTTTTTAATGAATGAGGTTTCCATGTAAAACAAATTTATTTATGTCACAGATTTATGTACATATTTTTTTACGCCTCTTTCCGATCAAAAGAAGCAAAGACCACTTCCCACCACTTGTTACGATCCAAACACACTTCTTTCGCTTCATCCAATTTCATCAGTCGCGTCATGCATGCACGTCGGTTTACTGTTTTCTTGGCTTGGCCTTTCTTTAGCAAGTCCCCGAATATCTCTTTTTAAATCTTTTTGCAAAAACAGGAAATAAAGATGCATATATCTTTATACATACTTATTTGTGGCGATACACAGTCGCGATCCTTCTTTCCAAAACATTAAAAAAATAAAGTATATTGTCATGTCTTTATAAAGTAAGGAAGCAGCAAAAACCAAAGAAAACTGAATTTCCAGCCAACAGGCGTTACATGTAACTACATACATTTTCTATTAGGTACGTACTAAATTCAATCACAACAAGAATGTACTCTGTGCTTCGCGCCCAATAGAATTTCCTAACGGCGATAGAATGTAAACAACCTATTTACACGAATAGTGTTGCCAATAGAATGGGGATGATGACTACATTCGAAAATTCAAAAAATAATTAGTCCGTCTTTTAGGCTATTAAAAAATAATATTTGAAACACGTTTTTTACCAGATCAAATACATAAATAAATACAAAGATACAGAGCATCAAAGTTACGGAGTGGGGGGTATTGACGTCACTCCTACGTAAAAATCGTACTAAGGTGTGACGTCATGAGCAACTTTAACCCAGTGTATTTGTGTAATTTTTAGTTTAAGAGACAAAAGAAAACATACGTGTCGAATATTTGAAAATAAATCTATGTGATGGACTAAAAAATTTTTTTTTGTCATCATGCCCATTCAGGTAGATGGACAATTGTCTCCCCCTCTCCTAAAAAAGGGGGAATCTGTCACTGTTATCATTAAATCTGAATGGAGGCTGCGAATTTTGATTTTTCCATTTCCTTTTACCGTTTTTTTGGGTTCCGTTATCAATTTGAGAACTTTCGTGTTATGTTTGGGTTTTTTAGGAATTGTACTGTGTTATTTCGATTCCGACTGGAATCTCGTGCTAATTACAATACCTACATATCAGTCACGCCTCCTTTCCATGAGGGTAGGATAGGCAGAGACCACTTTCCTCCACAATACCTACTAACTACTTTTAATGTAACAGCAAGAATTAGGGCCTACGGCCTACTTTAAAAAAAGATATTTGATTGCAATGTTTATTAACTAGATTTAATAATTGACAATCATTTTTTGGATATTATATATGACCAAATAGATATTAATTTAATTGATACTTTAGTCTCCTAGTGTAAAATATTAGCAGTATACGGAACCCACGATCTTTCCTTTAATATTAAATTTTTAATACAGCACGTAAGTATTGTGCGATGTATCAGCCCCTTCTTAACATCCCTCTCTTACATTGTCAGCCATTTTGAAGGACTTTTATTATGTGCCGCAATTCCTGAGCATCTTTAAAACTCTTTTAACTTTTTTATGAGTCTTTTAAGATGTAAAAAAATGCTTATATCTTTTCAAACAGGTGGTAGTTTTGAAAAGTAATTTTTAATTAGATTGAAGGTAGATATAAATAGATATCATTATAATATCTTACATCCACACTCATCAGTCGCCTCATACATGCCCGTCGGTTTAGGGTACTCTTGATTTGGCCTTTCTTTAGTAAGTTCCCGATTTGATCGAGGTGTGTTTGGATCGAAGCAAGTGGAAGGAAGTGGTCTCGGCCTACCCAAATTGGAGAGAGGCGTGACGGATATGTATGTATGTATCTTACATCGAAATAGATTGCTATAGGCTCGTAACTACTCCAATTATTAGAAATAGTCATAACTATAGGTACTTATATTCATATACCTATATACCTAGTCGTATTATGCAATTATCACACTAGGTATTCAATATAAAAATCAAATGTATTAAAAAACGAATAACATTAATTTCAATATTGCCTGGATAAACCTACCAAAAAAATTAAAACGTTCCATTCGAAATTTGAAAATGTCGTTATGTCCTACCAGTACCACCACGGTTTTCCATCATGGAATATTATCCACGGCTGCGTTGAATCGGTCTGGTCATTTGGCGACATTAAACACCGCTTAGAAACGAGAAGGGGACACCCGATCATTTTTGGATTACTCCTGCCTTTGTAGATAAAGGAATTAATTACAAAAGCTTGTTGCCACCAGTTTTGTTTGGCCTGTGCATGGGTTGTGATTTTGGCACGTGATAGTGCATGATGAGAAAGATATTTGTGAGAAAAACTTAACAATGAAAGTACCTGAGGCAAAGATATAGGAAGAGATTACTAAATACTTAGAATCACTTATCGATTCTTATTATTACAGCTTGATTATGCTTTATGTACTTAGGAAGTGTATTTTTTGTCTTGTCGGCTAACGCCCGTTATTAATAACCTATCCTGATCCGTTTTTTACTTGGTTTTTGTAAAAACGGATCAGCTAGCTTAGCATGGCACTCCGTGACAAGACGTTGTCGTGCGTTTGTCACGCTTACTTCTCTGTCTATAGTATTAAATGTGATAAGGACAGCATGCGTGAGATAATTGTCGCGGCACGCCGTGCTAAGCCCCCAGGATAGGTTATTAATAACGGGCCTAAGTAATTTTAGTCTACGGAAGTTTGAGCTAAGTTCAGCGATAAGACAATGATTCGTAACGTTATTTTGGAGCTCAATTGCTAAGTAAGCTAATGCTATCTACACACCAAAGCCACCGGCATGCCGCCGGGCAAGGCCGCGGGCTTTTTGTCATACGAATGGCAGCTGTCAAAAAAGCCGGCGGCTTTGGTGTGTAGATAGTCTCAAACTAAAGTCTCAAAATAAAACAGTCTCAAAATAGTCTCAAAAATATCAAATTCACATGATCATGATGTCAGACCTAAGTCACTTATTCAAACAAATATCAAAATCAAAGATTATTTGGAAACAATTTCAGTAGTAGTAAAGTAAGTTAATAATCTAGTAAGTTTCTAGGTATGTTCTAGATAAGTCTAAGTAAATATTACAATTTCAGTTGTAAATAAAACGTGTATTATAGCTAATATTCTCTAGGTACTCGTTAAGTAGGTATATAACTTGTTTTATATGTAGATGTATAATACTTCCCCCACTTTGTCATCAGAGCTCAATCTTAGCTGGTCTGCTCCAACTGGACGTTCTTTGAAGGATTACGACCGACAGCCATTTTGAGGGGATGATGTTTTTGCTTAATTAGTGGCCGCCGCTCTTTGTAGGAGTGCTTATAGAGTGGTACCAGTACCACACTTTGAATGTGTTTGGACTAGGAAATTAGATAGGGTGTTATAGGTAGGTATGTTGCTGGACCTACTTTTATTTTTACTCGACTGCGCTAGAAGGAGGGTTATGTTTTTCGAGAGTATGTTTGTATATTGATTTCTTTGGCACGCCCTACAGCCTAAACGACTTGCCAAAAGCTAAAAGCCAAGCTTTTTAGATTCGTATTTACCTAAGTAGGAACAACGAGAGTGACACTGGGTACATCAATATAAAAAAACGCGTTTTTAAAACGCAGTCGAGTTTTTTTTTTTATATGATGTTAGGTTAGTCATGCATTTATTTAAAGTAGGTTATATAATATGTTACAAACAAATTAGCTCAAAATATTTTAAATAAAGTTACACTTTGGCAGATATTAGATCATTAACTTAAATCATCACTTCAGTTTTTGATGATAACAGCGCTAATTATAGTGGAGCAGGATATTAGCTTAGAAAGTGTGATGTAACATATATTTTGGTAATCTTTGCTTTTCTACCCCAAACTTTTAATCAACTTTTTTATCAAGTTTCATTCAAAATATTCAAGAGAAAATCATTCATAAAATGAATTCAGTAACCCCATAAATTATCCACAAAGACCTAGACCTTAAGCCTTTTGTCCTTGAGCCAACTTTTAACCAGATCCGAGCTACAGAACCCTGATGTGCCAAAACTCTGGCCTTATGCCAGAACTCTGGCCTTTCGCCAGTGCAAGTACCAACTTACTTACCAACCCGTATGCAACTTTGCAGCGGAAAAAGTTTGAAACTTCTGTGTTCTCAGTTCTCTTTGACAAAAAAAGGGAGAGTTTTATAGTTTTAGGTGTTGCTCCTTTTTTAGGTGCTAGAGGCAGATTTATATGGGATCTAAATGTGTGTAGGTGTGCTTAGAACTTGTTTTTCGACTTGGTTAAAGTAGCTGGAAACCGTTGGATGTGGGCAGCGCAAGACCGGTCGTGGTGGAGATCCTTGGGGGAGGCTTTTGTCCAGCAGTGGACGTCCATAAGCTGACATGTTGTGCTTAGAAAAGTTTACAGTGTACTGTTTTCTTGAAGAAGTTATCGCAATTACGTTCGTTGAAAAGTGCGAATTATAGTATGAAAATATTTCAATATAATTTAAATTCGGAAGAGCAATTCCGAAAATAAACTGTTAGCTCATTTTAAAGACTATTTTTGGAGTTGTCCTTCGGAATATCTAATGGGATTTCAAAAAACTCCAATGCACTTATGTACCTACACAATTTAAACGTTTGTCAAAATAATCTTACTCTACTTATACAAAACAGAAGTAAGTATTATTGTTTTATGCATAATTTTCTATTATAAATACTACTTACGTCACGTTTGTAGACTTAAACCGGTAAAAAATGAGACTTTTTAAATTGCATTATGTTGAATTGACTTACCTTTAAAAAGCTAATATTTTCAACCAGCTAAAACTCCAACTAGCGTATACAAAACCTACTAAAAGAGCAGCATGTTACACAGTAAATAAGACTACTAGAGACCCTTAAATACAAGCTACCTGACAACAATACGAAATACTCGGAACTGTAATAAAGGTGCCTTCACAATCATACGCACACAGATAAGTGGGAAGCATGTTTGAAAATTTTTAATGTTTGGGCTGAGTTAGGGAAGGTAGCGATTAATATCTGATTAGAGTAGTAGGAATACCATAGATAATTTTAGCCTGGGATAAAAAAAAACACTTGAAGCTTTAACACCATCGTATCAGCACCTCAATAATACACATACATACACGCGTGTCACGTCTTTTACCCATCGGGATGGTTAGTTCGTTTGTTCTAAAGTAAAGTGTCACATAATTAAGTAGGTACCTTGCACATACCATCCAAGAAAATCAATAGTTTATATTACCTACGCGTATTGCACAGTGTCGTCTTTTGTTTTGCTAAAATCTTCAGCTATCGAAACTTCAATGAAGTTCACATAATTATGACTTATAGATATTGAAAAATTACAGATTCAATCAGTTTCAAACTTTCAATCTTCGAAGCAGTTTTATCAATCTAGCTTCTTCTTCTAACTTGCCCCTCACGCACACAACAAAAACATAGGACATAGCGGGAAATCGGCTATGCACAATGACTGGGGTTTCCCGGTTTAAAAGCCTCCCCGCCCTGCACCGTGCACCCCTTGGACAATAATTCAGCTTTACCCTTCCAAAGTGCAAGGGCGCAGTTACTGAGGGCAGGTTGTAGGGCGGGTACTATCGATTTTATTTTCATCGATTTTTTTAGTCAGGTGATTTTATTGAAGAACTGCGAAGATTCAAATACTTATAAAAGTCTTGCTACATAATTCAAACTTTGTATTTACAAAGTGCCTGTATGAAAACTATAATGTTGACTGGCAAGCGTTAATGGGGATGATGACTACATTCGAAAATAATTAGTCCGTCTTTTAGGCTATTAAAAAATATTTGAAACACGTTTTTTTCTTGATCAAATACATAAATAAATACAAAGATACAGAGCATCAAAGTTACGGAGTGGGGGGTATTGACGTCACTCCGACGTAAAAATCGTACTAAGGTGTGACGTCATGAGCAACTTTAACCCAGTGTATCTGTGTCATTTTTAGTTTAAGAGAAAAAAGAAAAAATACGTGTCGAATATTTTAAAATAATCTATGTGATGGACTAAAATAAATTTTTTAGTCATCATGCCTATTTAAAAAGTTGGATCATACATTCAAGTCGTTTTCACAGTTATTTTAAACTAGATGAATTGATTGGGTGAATGAAGTGTTTTGATCGTTACGAGTGAAAGTAAATGATCTCTACCTACCCTGACAGGAAAGTGGCGTGACAGATATGTATGTATGTAAGAATTTAACTTCTTATAAACAAACAACATCATATCATTGATAGGTATAGAAAATGATATTTATCGTCATTCATCCTAACCTCAAACAGCTCCTGTTCTAAATTTAAATTACAAAGATCGACTTTATCGATAAAACTTATCCCATCCCTAATTGGTCACGATAAGGGTGCATCCACACGACCCCCCGCAGACTAGGTACCCCGCTCCCCGCGCATGTCAAATTTACACCAAACGCTAATTGTGTTTGCCTTCATTCGGTTATGTTATTTGTAAACGGTTATTTAAGGCTGCCAATGTACTGGATGCGTTTGGAGCACGCAAGGGTTAGATATAGTCTTATGTATTAAACATACATACACACAAGGTGACTTTAAATTAGTGCACGATAGAAAAGGATATCCATGTACTCGTGATAACAAATAACTTTTACTATGGAACCAAGGATGAAATCACAAAAAAAAAATCCCCTATATCTATCAGCTGATGCTTTTTGTATGGGAAGTTCAAAATTTTTGTATAATTTCTACCTTAGTCCCATAGTAAAAGTTGTTTGTTATCACGAATACATGCATATCCTTTTCTACATCATTCACTAATTTAAAGTCATCCTATATAGGTACATATATTTGTCACGCCTTTCTCCCACCGTGGTAGGCAGAAGCCAATTAACTCCACTTGCTACGATTCAACACACTTCTTTTGCTTCATCCACATTCTTCAGTCGCAATTGAAGATTGCCAATCATTTAGTTAGCGCTACTTCATTCCATTTTTAATTTTTTGTATGTAGGTGGGTAGGTAGTAGGTAGGTACTTATTAGCATTTTCATTTAATCTGAAGTTTTGCTTGAGAATTGCCTTCGCCAAAAGCCTGTTTAAGTCAGGGAACGAATGTTTTCAATCTTAAAACTTTTGGCACTAACCCTTACCTATAATACATACATACATACCCACATACATACAGTATTCTTCTTTATAAAAGGTAATACATACATTAAAGCAATCTAAAGCAGAATCTTTATAATTTAATTTTGCGACCGCCGCTGCCTGCTCAAACCCTTTTCATCGCATAGTTTAGCAACGAAACTAATTAAGCTTTACAGAATGTTATGAATACTTCACGTAGGCTTCGAAATTTAATTACAACAAAAATTTTATACCATAACGAGTATATATGTTTCACCTTGTCAAACCTCTCTATAAAGTATTTAAAGCAAACCACTATCTTTAAACTTTATTAATAACATAACTTAAACAAAATCCCCAACTATTTTCATTTTGAAACCTAACGGCCATCAGACTACGCGTGACCGAACAAAGCTAATGACATACACTGCAGGCCGTGATTAATGGTACGCCAAGTTAATTCCAGTTATTGCCGCAAATGTAATCACTCGGTGAAAGGGCGCTTGACGCTCCAAACTACGACAAATAAAGGAATTACTAGCGGTCTAACAATTTTTCAATTGATGTCTATTAATCTTGTGATATTGCAGGTTTTGGTGGTTTTGCGCTAATTTGATTGGAGTTTCTATAATCGGTGTTACGTGGCTATTTATTTTAAGGAAACTGTTATACTTACATACATACATATCTATCACATCTCTCTCCCATTGGGGTAGGCAAAGAACACTTCTTACCACTTGCTACGATCCAAACACACTTCTTTCGCTTCATCTACACAATGTAGAGTTTTCAACTTATGAAATAGTGATATTTACATACTTAGTAAATTTGTTGAATACACTTTCGAATACCTATATTAAAATATATGCATTGTTATAAGCCATCTATTGTGTTTTATATCGAATCTTAGACCTACAGGAAAAGGTACCAATTTGAATAAAGAAGTTAATAGGTAACATAATACCCTGCAAATGGCAGCTGGCCGTTGACACAAATGACTACAATAATAACTTAAAAACAAAACTATTCGAAATATGATTTTGACATTTGACAAATTGTCCAACAACACAACACAAGGGGTCGTGATTCATACAATATAATTCGAGTTATTACGTGATGAAGGCATACTATACTAAAGGTAATAAGTGTAGTTATGCAAATCGAGGTACTCTATTACTGATAGCATGAAATAACAAACATTTTTACTCGAGCCATTTTCTTTGCAAGGACGTGTATGTAATTTGCATTTTTTTCTTTTTTATTACAACGGCCTTTGTTCCGTGTAATCAATCACGTACTGTCCATAACTGAATTTTAAATTGAATTGGAAAAAAGGGATTTAAATTCAAATTTTGGTTAGAATTTTGGAACAGAATAATGATTTTGTCATTTTTACATACTGGTTTTAATATTCATAACACAACACGTCGTGATGGTTTGATCCTGTTATGGCATACGAAAACCATAGACAAACTGTTTTGCGATTGATTTTTTTACTAGGAAACCAAAAAGTTTAATTGATTTCATCATTGGGTTTCCCAACATTTCGAGATACGAATATGTCAAACTTAAAGCCTTTGTATTAACTCTACCAACTTTGTTACATAATAATATTACCTACAATGAAATATATTACTTTTGCAGTACTTAAATGAAAAGATAAATAAATTAATATCACCAATTAAAAAGGCAATTACCTGTTCTCATGAACATCTGTGGTTAAAACGGGAAAACAAATTAAAATGAAATTAACTGAACTGCATAATAAAATATTGCGGTTGGTGTAAGTACTTTACACACAGTTAACTTGACTCTCCATCTCTATGAGCGTATATATTTTTGAAGTCCAAATTTAAGTTGACCTGTTGTAAAACTTTCAGAGACGAACGTATTGTTGCTTTGTTACTGAAATTTAATTACGAGCAATTTACTGATGGAATTCGTAGTTTGTTGGGAAACTCGCGAGTGGTTTTGTTATAAAATGCTTTAAATAGAATTCCTACTTATGGAATTTTAAGGGAAAAGGTCTATCTACACAGATCCGGGCCCTCAGGAGGGAAAACAATATGTCGTCATGACAACGTGTCCGGGACGTGTCAGGGGAAAAATATCATTCCACACATTTTCTATGGATTCGTTCTCACACGTTGTCATGACGACGTATTGTTTTCCGTCCTGACGGGCCACGGCCCGGACACGTCCCGGGCACGGCCCGGATCTGTGTAGATAGACCTTAACTTGCAAAGTAATAGGTTCCTACGTAATTATAAGTTCATTTTTATTTGAGTCATGTCATGTTGCATGTAGGTACCTCAATAAATAAAATTCAATTGAAATTACCTTTTTCACTTTGATAAAATACTTCATTTTGTATTATTCAATGAATAAGGGTAGTAAATAATTTATACGATACCGCTAACTGATACAGTATGTACTTTAACATCTACTTACATGTACCGCATCTATGACAATAAATATTCTTTATCTTTAATTTTCACAGCAATTTTTAAACTTCCATGATAAAGTGCTTAATATTACTTGAGTCGGTTTAAAAAAAAATTGACTGTGGTAAAAGCTACTTTGATATTTAACGCATGTAACCTCACCCATTGAAATATCACCCCCTTTGACGCCGTATCATACTCGTGTTATTTCAGACATACAGACAAACAGACCTCGCGCTTTGTGTCTCGCCCTCACTTGATGACTAATGAAAACGCGCCCGACAAACTTACATTTTCACCCACAAAACACTTCAACTACAAACGTGGAAAAGCAATTTCGAATTCGTGAAGCGAAGCTGTAACTTTGCTGTTTTGATTCCAATCAAAATTTTTAAGAGCTCTCGCTCTCTATTCATTTGGTGTGCGCCTAGGGACCTGCAGAGGTCAAGTTTTACTGGTTTGTTTATTTGTGTACTGGCTGTGGGTGGTCGAGTAATTAAGAGTGCGAATGATGGGCCTTTTTTAAAGGTTTTTTTGAATGACAACAGCTTTGCCGGAGGAGTGGCCACGTCGCGCGCTGACGAGTGACTCCGTAAAAAACACGGTGATAGATAAGTCGAAAAATGACACCCTCGCGTCTAAAAAAAACCTTTTATTTTGAGAGTATTTCCCTTTAAAACTCACGGTGGGGTACATTAAAATAGCTCTTAATGATTCTTTCAACATTTTAGAT
This sequence comes from Anarsia innoxiella, assembly GCA_947563765.1. Taxonomy (NCBI): domain Eukaryota; kingdom Metazoa; phylum Arthropoda; class Insecta; order Lepidoptera; family Gelechiidae; genus Anarsia; species Anarsia innoxiella. The sequence goes on along the minus strand of OX387396.1, from coordinate 9,663,433 downwards.
GGTTATGTTTAAAATGAATGTTACAATTTCAGTTTGCTGTCTGTTTTTCCGAGATATTCTTTTATAGGGGATGTTACTACCTACTTTTTACTTTTCGATGTATTTTTAGAAAGATACTTTCATCTTACATCAAATAAGCATGATGCGTTCCTAACTAACACAAAAATGGACGAGTATCTTTGTATCATACTTAAAATACGATTACGTCAGTGTTTTCTGATCTATGGTCTACCTATAGGTCTCGGTAACGCTATAATATATTTTTACCTAGGTACTTTCTAACACGTAAAAGAATAATGTTGAAAAAGATGATAAAAGTGATGTTTAAAATTGTTTCAGGCGTCCGCAGCTCATTACCAAAGTCAGCTATCCTCACTGACGGCTGAAAACGACCGGCTACGAGGACAGCTGACGGCTTTGACTGCTGGGCTGGGTGGCGAGCAGGAGCGGCGACTCGATGACGTGGCACAACAAGTCGTGCGGGCTTTACTCTCACAGAAGGTAAAGGGCTGATATCTGACGATGACCGCTGATGTTGTTGATTGCTGAGGTTCGCGTCAGATTCGTAGTCAACTGTTTTAATGTAGGATTGTGCCGTGTTACTAAGATAAATTCATGCAAGTAAGGCGTAGGTTATAACTGATTAACTTGTTTCTTTAGTAGGTAGGTACCATCTGTACCTTTCATCTGTTTCCATATGTTTGATTTTAGAAGTCTGAAAAGACCTAAACTAGCAAATAAAATATGTTAAGTTCATTAGACTTTTAATTAGTAACTACTTACATTCAGTTATCTCCTCAGTAAATTCTTATGTTAATTCAAATTACCACCCAGTACCTACTCTGAATGGAATTCCCAAATTCTCTTAATCCGGTGGTAGCATTAAGATGCAACCCAGAAATTGTTTTCTCATAATTATAGTCCAACGTTCAGTGCCTCGCGGATTATGCGGTACTTACTACATTCGCACATAAATCGTCCGAAATGGGACACTTTGGCCTTAGCCCCACCGTAATAATTTCCACGGAGTCCTGGCCCACTATAATCTGGGCCTAATCTGGCCGATAATGCGACCGTTTGTGTTTAAATCCAGTCGCCATGTTGTTTTGGTTTTGGCGCGAAGTTTACAAATAAAGATGGCGCCTTGCGTTGTTGAGTTTTCGTTTATTGTTTGTTTACTCGTTAGAAACTACGCTAAGCGTTTTCGATATTCTGATTAGATTCGAATTGGAGCTATTTAAAAGAGATTTCGGATTGAAAAAAAATGGTTATGTAACAAAATAACATTCGTAGTTCTTCTTGCATATGATTAGATATGTGCCTACTCGTCTATATATTTAATGTAAACCTATATATTTAATTTTAAACCTGTATATTTAATTTAGCCAAAGATAACTCGATAAAGCAATTTGTATCACACACAAACAATGAACCAGCATGCCTTCATATAGATACATCTGTGTACATAAACAGAGCAGCTAAAACCTGCCTACTCTATCTAATCATGCAACACATATCTATCATTATATTAACAAGCCTGTTGATAGATTATATTACGCGGAATGATCCTCTCTTCGTAATTAACATTCATAACGTACGAGTATATCCGACAGAAGCCGTCTTTCATCAAGTATCGGTAATTACTATCTTTGATAATTAAGATGACGACACATGTGTTGGATACCAATTTAATGCAAAGGGATGAACATCTATCAAATTGATTGAGAAATTGATAATATCGATTTTGGAGTTTCATACCTACGTATGATGTAGGATTAAATTAAAATACTTGCTAAAGGAGAATTAATGGTTTGTAGGTACCTGTAATAGGAAATATCATTTATTTTTTCTTTTAGTCTAAGCTCATATCTTTTAAAAGGGTTGCGTAACCTTTATTAGTACTTATTTTACAATGGTATAGTCGAATAGTAATATTTTGAATTATGTTGCTTTAAACTAAAAATTTGCTTGTCAATTATATCATCAAACAGAGAGATTGTGTAGGTATCTACAAAAATAAGTTTATAAATGGTAATATTTTGAATTATGTTGCTTTTAACTTAAAATTAGCAATTATAACTTCGTTACACTCTAAGTTACCTACATTTCAACTTCAATTAAACAACATAACTTAATGCAAAACTCTCAAAAGTTAACTAGAAATGTCGTTACTCGCAAAATCCTTTAAAATCATAACCGAGTTAATTAATTTTATTTTCCCTTAATTAACTTTTAAATTAATTCAGCGGAGTGGCTGAGACCTTTTAATAAACAAAGTTTGGTCTGTCGCTAGCATATCTCTGGTGTTTAAAGTTGGCAACACTGGGATCTTGTTGGTAACACCGTTGTGTTGATGGTGTTGCCATCCTGATATCTCCCCTCACCCGTCAATTACTTGTACTCGAATTTAATTTAACTAATGAAGCGTAATTAAAATATACGCGTTTATTTCGAAGACGTTTGACGAGGGACGGGCCGGGGTTTTTACGTTGTTGTGACTTGATATATTTTACGTTTACGCTGAGAAATGGCGGGGCTTACGAAATAATTATCTTTATCTTATTTGAAAGGGGGTGGAATGATTTTGGAAATGGTGCAATGTTTTAAACGGCTCCTTTTGTTAGACAGCTTATTACAATACAATACAAATATTCTTTAATGCACACAAAGATATAGGGTACGGACACAAACAAGAATATAAGAAGCGACAGGCGGCCTTATTGCTAGGTAGAAATATCTTCCAGGCAACCTTAGGGTAAGAAATAGCGAGAAATAGGTAATAATGTTTGCGGGCTTATTTATAACTTTAAGGTCCATTTTGTGTTATTGATTGGGTGGATATTTGAATTGAAGTAAATAAAGGACACTTAACCATTAAGGTCTACCTCCACAGATCCGGGCCGTGCCCGGGACGTGTCCGGGCCGTGGCCCGTTAGGAGGGTTAACAATACGTCGTCATGAGAACGTGTCCGGGCCGTGTCCGGCATGGCCCGGATCTGTGTAGTCCTTTAGGTACCTAAAGTATTTAAGAGTTAGACTCTTGTCGATGAAGCATCCGCCATTTAGGCCTATCTTCTACCAGTGCTTTGACTTCTTGATACGACATGACATGACGTTAACTTTCTCCTTAACTTCACTTGAAGGAGAAAGTGCACTAGGTACTTTAAATTATAGGTTTTGTCCATGTTTTGTCATTATAGAGAAATTAAAATAACTCGTACAAAAATAGAATTACATAGAAACATTACCTACATATACCTAAATCATAATCGCACTTCAATCAACATATTGCAACGCCAAAACTTTTGCTTTATTTTCCATTACCCAACCCACTTTCTTAAATTCCAGAGTGTCCGCGAAGAGTTAGGATGCGCGCGCGCACGCGTCCGGGAGTTGGAAGCGCAGAACCGCGCGTTGAGTGCGCTGTTGGTTCGTCAGTTGCGTCCGCAGCCGCGGCCTTCCCCCGCCACGCCGCATACCCCGCACACGCCCAGGGATTTGCAAGGTATGGTAACAAGGAATATGAGTGTTATAATATAATAAAAAACAAGCCAAGGTCAAGTCGGACTCGCGCCCGTTAACAAAAGCCTAATTATAATAATGTCTATCAACTACCGGTAGCCATTATTGATATCAAACAAGAAAAGACAAAAATATGACTTTTGTTGCATGGAAGACCCCATTAAATACTACTTATTTTTAGTAATTGTTGTTATAGCGATATACTTAATTGTGAAAACTTCATTGCATTAGCTATACCCTATCAGTTCAAAAGATACGGCCTGGTGACAAACTGTAGGACGGACAGCCGAGTCTTAGTAATAAGGTCCCGTTTTCACCCTTTGGATATGGAGCCCTAAAAACTACTACCACTCATATCATAACGTTCATCATTCCAGTGCATCTCCTAGACGTGGGTTCGTGTGGATCGCTCGTGTCTTTCCGTGACTCGCCGCCGCCCTCCGCCCCCGCTCCGCACCCGCACCCCCTCAGCCACGACGACAAGAGGCGGCATCAGATTCTATCTGATATCTGGACTGAGCTCAAGGTACATTACTATTATTGCCTACCATTAATCCTACTAATTACCTATAGGTACGTAGGTACATGTGTTTGTACCGATGAAAGGATGTTTGTTACTCTTTCATGCAAAAACCACTGAACAGATTTTGATGAAACTTTGCAATATTGTAGATTGTACTTCAGAATAACACATAGACACTATCTTTCCTTATCATAGAGAATACAATATATATTTATATAAATTAAAATATTTATGTACTTATGTGTATTTATCGAATATATATGTGTAGGTTTATTCTTATATATTTATTGTTTATTGTAGTGACTATCCTGCCTTCATGCTATCACTTCTCTCTCTGTGGGGTCTGCAGGAAGAAATTTCTTTTAGAAATATGCTGTACCTTTTGTATAACTTCTCTTTTTTTCTGTCTCTATGTACTATCATCTTACAATTAACTGTTAAATAAATAAATAGACTATATTATTTTCAGATGTCGTGTAAATTTTCTAAGATAGATTTATCGTCAAATGCGTACGAAATCGCGGGCAGCCTCTATGCAATAATAAGTCCTATGATATTGGCCATTAATTTATTCATATATTTGATGATATTCACTGTGTAATTTTCAGGGGTTAGAGGTAACGCCAGCGAATTTAGCGCGGGCACTTTCAGCGGTTGACCCTACTCTTTGGGCGCCACCCACGCGTCCTGCCACGCTAAGCCTCAGCATGCCACAACCTGATCCAGTTCGAGGTAACCTCATATTTTAATTTCTATTTTTAACATGAATTGTACTTTTTGAAAACGGAAGTTAATACATTACATTACGTTACATTTTCTTTTCCAGAAACGAGCGAAGAAAAAGGAACAGAGGAAGAAAGCGGCGAAGTAGGCGAGGCTGGAGCAGAATCTCCCGAAAGTGGGGCGAAAGACGAAGGCTACTCTACTATGTCGAGCGACGTCCAAGCAGACGCTTCAAGACAAAGTGACCACGCAGCCGACCGAGCCCTCCCAGACCTCAACGAAGCTTCAGACGAAACTGATAACCAAACGATCGTCTCCATCAACCCTCGTGAATCTCGACGACATGCCAGACTCCTTACATCTGATACAGATTATGTATACTTTCCAATCGGAGTAGCGTTTGCAGGCGTACGAGGTAGCTACCCACCCTCGCGACCTGTCTTACCATTCCAACACGTCGTCAGAAGTTTCTCAGATTCCCATCTCTGTTTAAAGTTCCTAGCTGGCACAACTTGTGCGACAAGTTGTCTAGATACACCTACACCGAGCTCAGGTGTTTTAGTGTTGGATTTGAAACCTGCCCCAGAAAGACCTTTAAGGCGACCAGCTATAGCATCTACAACTAGTTCAGAAAGAGTCTCATGGGGTAGCACTGCTGACGAACGAGTAGAAGTTTCGCAATATGATGCTGATTACGTCCAACATTGGCTCGAACTTGACGATGCAAGATCAGCATTACAACAAAGACATCGAGATATAGCCGATTTAGAATACGACAGAGCAGAATTAGAAGACTGGAGCTTATCTCTCTCGTGTGAAGATCTCAGAGATAGGCAATCACCTTTTGCAGAAATAACAACACCGGGACAAATATCCTTATCCACATTACCAAGTATTAGGGAAGATGATGCATTGGAATTAGAAGAAGAAATTGGTGATTGTTTATGGAATGACTGTGGATTTGCTACTATTGAAATCGATGAATGCAGAATAGGTGAGCATCCTGACACGTCAGATAAAGGATGGGAATGTTCAAGAACTCATTCACCAGGAGGATCCTGGTCAGACGCTTCAGATGTTCCCGACAAAAGATCAAGCACAGCGCTAAGTGAAGATGGTGACTGTGGGAATGTTGGCGTTGATTTCACTAGAGATTTTTACCGACTTGTTAAATATGAGAGCACAAAAAGTCTAGCTTCTAATTCTTCGAGAGGCATGCCGTCACAAGACGCAAGCAATCATTTAAGGTTTCACGATGTTCAAGCAATGGCTTTACAAGACCGGGAGCAGGCCTTGCAGAATGTTTTAAACTTCATTGCGGAGCAGCAAAAGTATTGCCGTGACAGAGAAGAGTCAGACTCGCATTCTTCGCGGCCGGTATCTGAAATAAGAGAACTACCACCTCCTTATGCATCCGCTGATTTCGATGATGATTCAGTCGGTCCACGTAGTGAAGTGTCTGAGGACAGACAAAGGCCTGATTCCTTTGGTAGCTTTTCCGAAAATGATTCCTGTGACGTGCAACCGGAGCGACTACGTATAAATTACGGTGATGCAGTGTCTGAATCACTATCAACGCCTCGGTTTATCGAAAGAGAAGATCCGTACGCAGAATCTGAAGATTATTATGATGAATTTGCACAACATAATGCAGAAAATGAAATCGATGATCACCATCTACTAAAAGTGCAGAGAAAGAACGAAATCAACAGAAGCATCGACATGAGTCATTTAGCTGATATTGACGATCAGCCGGTGACTCAAACGAAAGACGATAGACCGTGTGATATTGAATCTAGTCGAAGCCTAGAACACAATTCTGCTCTTAAAGAGAACACAGTCAATATAATGTTGAACAAGCAAGTGCCGTTACTTGAGAAAGTGGAAATTGACGCTTGTTTAACGAAATCCTCGAGCTTCCCTTTTGCCAGCGGCGAGACTGAACTGTCCCTTGTGGAAGAGGTACTGAGTGCTTGTAGAAGGAGCACGGGAGCTTTAGTTACCGTCCCAGAAGAGGAGGAGAGCTCATCCCCGGAGATCAGCTCCCCTCAAATGACTGAATCGAACACAACAAGCACTTCTACTGCTGAAACTGTGATAGTAAGTAATAAGAATGATGTTCAATTGAAGAGGAATGAGAAGAGCCGCATACCAACTTTAATGGGAGGAAAGAGGCCTCCATCATCGCCAAGCAAGAATAGGTCGAAGATTCCTGTAGCTGAGAAGAGTCGACCTGGAGCAATGTCAAAATCAACGCCTGAGCCAATTATTGTAAAGCAGGAACATTCTTTAAGTTTCCATGAGGCTGCTACTTCTAAGGACGTTATCGAGGAACTGAATAGGTAAGGATTACACGATAAAGATGAAATAACAACATAAAAAAGAAATATGAAATACAAATTCCGTGTTTTACAGAATGATTCGCCAAAGCGAAGGCGCGGCAGAAGTCCGAGAGGGAGCAGAAAAGGCACACGCTCATAAAGATAGTGCCTTATGGGCGCCTACTGGTTGGGTGCATGTGGAGAAAGACATAGACTTCAGTGATCCTAAGGTTAGTGGGATTTTCTTACAGTAACCTAATTAAGTAGCTAGTCTTTCTGAGACCCTGGTGCTAAGATGGGATCCTGTCCATAGCTTTGTTTAAGAATGATCATGACATGCTAAAATACTTTACTGCAAACAAAAATATACAGGCATTACTTATAGGTTACTGTAACATTGTGCGGAAAGGCGGCCTTATCACTAAGAGTGATCTCTTCCAGACAACCTTCCTAGGTGACCATTGTATTAAAAAATGTGGGTAGAAGAAGATAAAAGACTTTTTAACCCTTAGAATCTTCGAACCACCACCATAGACGCGTCATTCTAATATCCATTTTCTGTAAACTCCAGGCCCGAGCAAACCTCCTGGACGTGATGCTGGCGTCATCAGATTCCTCACCATCATCATGTGGATCTTCGCCCGCGGAGCCGCCGCCGCCGTACTCGCGGTTGCATCGGCTACATCGCTCGAGGAGACAGAAAACTGGTAAAAACTCTTTTAATTATTGACGCACCTTGTGGGGAATTATGCTGACGATGTTTGGTGAATTTTCTTTTTTAATTACTTTTTTATTGGTGGTGTTAATTAAACTTTTACAAAGCTATATAGGTACCTACCTATTATCTTATATTTGTCTGTTTAATAACAGAAATCAAGATATAAATAATTCGGTGGCATAATTCACATGAAGTGTGTAGATTTAGGGCTTTAACGCACTATCAGTTAGACTGCTATCTCCGCGGTTTTAAATCGTGGTTGTGGTTTAGCCGCTCGTTCGTAAAAGCTCTTATAATATTACTTTGTCTTGATATAACTGAGGCTTAAGGCATAGAACTGGAGTATTGTTGGATAAATCACTCGTAGGTACTTATATGCTTAAAATATAGCAATTTACTATAAAACACTGTAAAAGACATGCAAAGATCCAGTTTTATATACCTTTAGCCATTACCTTGCGTCTAAAGCCCCTAAACAAGCCACAAAATGTTCATTACAGCATTAGAACATTATTTCGATATCGCAAAGAACACTGATTTATTTTGTGTCTTGTAACTAGGAGCATTTAAACTAGATATAAAATACTTAATTTATACAAGCCAAAACGCCCTCTGGCGAAAAATATAGCACAAGTAATTTCGTAGTTTTCGTTTATTGTATAAAATCTTGCTGCTATATTTTTCTATATCATTTTCTATCATTCTGTGTCAGTCCAGTGAGATTTTTTTGAATGAGTTTATTTTGATGCAAGCTGTTTTCGCAATATCTTACAGAAACTGAGAATTAATATTTTATTTTCAACCCTTCGGAAATATCTTGGCATCAGGGGTCTGCTAATTTTAAATAGCCTCAGTTGTGTGTCGGCTGAGTGTCAATGGTATTTCTTGACACATTTGGTATTCTGCTAACCAATGGCTTACATTGATTGCGACCAAATGTGTCAAAAATGCCGTTGACAAGCTGCCGACACTCAACTGAAAATATTATTGTCAATTAACAGATTTGAGCCCCTAGTACTCGTCACGGAACTAAAAGGCGCAAAAAGGGGGAAACGCAAAGGGAAGGCCATTCCAGCAAAGTGCGCAGATATTTTCGACGGGCTATCTACAAATACAATAATCTTCAGAAATGCAGATAACTTTGTTCTCTATTACAATATCTGATAAAAATATGTAACATTAGGTACATAAAACAGCTTGCATAATGCTATGTGAATGTGGAGTTTGACATAATGCTATTCTGCATGTCATGACATATCGCTGTTTTGTCGGAAACTGACTGATTAACAGAATAAATGTCTTGACATGCGTATTAGTGTTACGGAACTGATGTAACGCGTTTCAATGTAACCATTAATTGTAACCTAAGTATTTAAAGTGCGTTACACAAGTTCGTGTCAAACTGTGTGAAATTTAATATTTATTTGCTAAATTACGTATGAAAGGCGCATCCAATCAGAAATACATTATTTAATTTATTTTCAAAGCTATGGTTTTGGCTCATTTTCATTTTGTTTCGCTTTTATTGATGTTTATAGGCAGTAATGTTGATTGATTTACTTCTGATTTAAAAACATTGCAATAATAATAGAAAATCAACCTTGCTTGCTATAGTTTGACAAGTTAACACAGAATATTAAACAAAAAAAAAGCAGAGTTCGCATACAAAAATAATTTTAAATAAGTACCTACAATGAAGAAGAGTACCTACTTTTCAATATTTCTTACTCAAATTATCATTGAATACTTACTTGAACAGTCTGTGTTACCTTGTAAAGCTGGCTTCACATTAGATCGCAGTCCGTGCGACTGCCGCGCGACTGTCACAGTTTAATATGGAAATTGACAGCAGTGAAAGTAGCGCGCGTCTGTCAGCTGTCAATTTCAATACTGCGACTGCGACCTAATGTAAAGCCAGCCTTACGTGTTTAAATGTGCGTCATGTGATTTCATGTCATGTTTGTCTGTCTGTCACACGTTCAGCCACGTCACTCGTTTCCGCTCTCACTCACTCGCACCATCTCACTCTCTCGTCTCATTCAGAGTAGATTTCATTATAAAACGTGACGCTCCGAAAGTAAATACAATGCTGCTGGGAAAATTTATATGAATTAAAGAAGCTTTAGTTTACTATAAAATTAAAATCATGAAAATAACACAATTATGTTTTTATCTTTTAAAATTGGTACCTATGACGTACTCGTACCTAAGTACTACTTACCTAAGTACTTAAGTGCTACTGTACTTACTTATGTACATACATCAAATTGAGCTGAGGTGGGTTGTATTATTAAATAGGTATATACCTACCTAGTAGCCTACCTTTTTAGGTATGTATATTCAATAACATTAATTAAACGCTGTAGCAGCTCTTAAAGTGACTTGTAAACCAGCTTTACAAATCGGAGCGTCACTAGAACGCGTGTGAGTGCGCTCGGGGTCCGTGTGTGTGTGCGCGCGTGCTCACGCGTGTTGTCTCGTCCAGAGGGCGTCAAGGCGGGTAGGCCGTAGCCTGTAACCGGCTGTAACCGCCTGTAACCACCTGTAACGTACTTGGTGGCACAGCGGCGGCACTGCGCAGCCGCGGGCTCGGCGTGCTCCGGCTCACGCGCACGCGCCGCCCCTCCATCCTCGGCCGCGACGGCTTCTTCGTCCGCTACGGCGACACTGAACGCGCAGCCGTCGCTACCTTCGACTTCCTCGACGACCTCAGCGGATCGTCCCCCGAAGCCACCAAAGACTGCTAAATAGCAATACCACGTCCTCAAATTATATATTTTTCTATTGTGATAGTGGAGTGTCGATCGACTGGTTACTGTAGTGTTCGCTTTCGCGTAGCTTGTAAATTGGTAAGCCAAAATTTTTAGGTTTATTCTCGGCGTTCTCTCTACATTCATCATTCTTTCACAGAATTATAGCTTCACAGACTTAAGACAATTTAAAAGTTGTTGTAATTCTGTGAAAATACACTTTGGGCAAGTAAAAAAAAGTTGGGAATTATTAAAAGTGTAAGATGTAGAGAAAACGCCCGCAAGCTTAGTGTAGCGATATATGGCTGCACGATCCGTAAGGCTGCAGCTTTTTATCTCGTAGACGAATGGGGAGCCTTCTTATATCCCTTAGGTGTTAAAGTCTTCACTATATTACTCTACGGACAAAGCACCTTAACTTCCTAGTTCTGTTAGTATTTAGGAAGAGGATTAAGTGGAGTTAAATGATGTATTGATGTATTCAGAAAGATTTAATTTTATGTTTGAAAAGTTTTGCTCACGAAATGAATTTTACTTTTAATTAAAACTGTTTTTCTTTAACGAAAATGTCGGAAAGTGATTTGCGCAAAGCTTTCGGCTTGTTGGAAGTTTTGAATAGATTTGGTTGGATTACTTCATGCGAGTTTAGCTTACGCACTAAGTACGAGTACCCACTACTTAGGTAAGGAATAATGATTAAGTAAATGAAAGCTGCGGCCTCGAAGTAATGTGATATTTTTGTATATACTGTAAGTCCCACTTATTTTCATAAACTTTTGAATGGTTTCCTTTCTAACCGAACGAAGCACTATAGTCGGATAAGGGTGTTAACGAATGCGTTTAAAGAGCAATTCTCTCTTTCTATCGATCTAATATACGATAGAGACGGAAGATTTTGTCACGCAGCCTACTTAATTTAACCGTATATTAGGTACTTATGTAAATAATGATGACAATTGCGTATTGACTAGTAGGGATAACACTAAAATTATATCAATTAATAACCGTATGAAATCCGTTAAGTGAAAGGGTACTAAAGTATTTTAAGTGTACGTCATGTTTAAGAAGCCTTAATATTTAAGAAGGAATATTTGCCTACACGCCTTACCACAATGAATAAAAAAAAGCTCTTTGAAGGCAAACAACTTTACATGAGTAATAAATAAAAATACTAATATGAAAGTATGGCATTAATTTTGTCCTTATATATTAAGGTTTTTTCAAACGGACCTGTATATAATTGCTACATGATTGATGCTATTTATTGACATGTTTATTTGCTCTGTCGTTTGTGTATACATAAGACACATATCAAAAAAATGTATTATTATTTAATATCAACGGTCCTAAATAGATGTTTCTCTGCGTATCTATACGTAAGTGGCAAGGGACTGATTTGCCTCGTTAAGAGTTATTTTGTTACCTAAATCTAGGATTTAAATGCTTTCTCATTGAAATAGATATCTCATAAAACGTTCAGAAGTAAGAAATATAAACATAGTTATATTTAACATCAGTAATAAGTATATACAATTACATTACCTTCATCCACCTACACGTAAAAGAAGATACAGTTAGTCAGTCCCTTGTCGCTTACATTAAATTAATATTTATAATGTTTTATTTAATTGTAGACAAATGGGTTATGTCCAATTAAATCGACACTAAAAGAGCGCGCTATATCCGATTCTTATCCGATCAAAGATATTTAGTATAGAAATAGTTGAAGGATCTATCTCGGATCCATTCTAAATACTCGCATCTCGGATCAAGAACAGGGTGTAATGCGTAATCGCTCTAAGACAGTAGATATTCAGAGCCCAGATAAACATCTGGTTTCAGAAGTTGAAATCACGTCACAACTCGTGAAAGAACAGAAATGCTTTGACATAAGTAGAGTATGAAATCATAATCAGCTTCAATAATAAATACTCAATTGATAAACAACCGTTAAGATTGTTTTCCATCAGAGATTTTCAGAGTGCTCTTATATTCAATGAATATGATTGTGTGGATATCAAACGCATCCATAGCAACGTAGCACATCTCTGGTATAAAGGCACCCTAAATTTCAAGTACCTACCTACTAAAAACAAGTCGACAATTAAAAAAAACATTAAATCTAAGTGATTAATTCTAGCCTGTCACTATACTTTGCTAAAGTATTCGATTGGACGGTTCAAAACCACGCTACATACGCGTTCTTATTGTAATAAAATAAGTATTGTTTTTGCGCAACCAAAGTAATTTTATGCTACAAATTGCCAACACTCGTTAGCTTAACACTTTTTGTTATACTTTAGAGACGTTTTGAGATAAGAGAACTGTTTTTTAAACTATACTTACATACAGTATGATTTCAAATGCATATTATACCTAATAGCTGGTCTAGTTTCATGTAAAAGAGGGTTAAGTAAATGTGCGATTTCTTTAGAAGCGTGTCCAATCTAACTAGACGAAAACGGTTTTAGTTGACGCGGAATGAAACTTATTTAACTACTTTAATATCTTTAGATTTTTGTTTTTCTTACATTAACTATATTACTCTTGTAGGCGGTTCCACGGCAAATATTTATAATTTTTAACTACTTAATTTATAAAAAGAACGTCATTAAGGCACAATTTTCACGTTGTGTACCTACCCGTTAGGTACCTACCTAAGTACTTTTTTCAAATTCGAAATATCAAAAGTATCAACATACTAGATTGAAGGTAAAAGTTTATGTTTATCTAAAAGGTACCTATAGGTAATCTCAAAGTTATGCAATTGCTTACTTTAGTTTAAGAATACAAATATCGCCGTTTCTAAACTCTCCTACCTCAAAACGCCTCTAAACCACCGAATTAAGTTAGAATTTTTCTCCAGCTTCGCTTGAAATGAAGATTGAAGACAATAAAGGAAGATTTATACCTATTATTAAAATTAACGTGTCGAATCGATCGACATCTAAAATATTAACTTAGTGTAGACTACTAATTAGCTTCAGTTTTTGGAACTTTGTAAAGACGTCCCATGAAAAGTTATGTAAAATGTTGAAGATAGCTTGAGCGTGAAATACGAAGGAGTACTTATTGTCTGCATAAAATATGCTTACCACAACATCGGTAGTTTGGAAAAGTAGATATTGTAAATTATTTCCTACACCTCAAGCTATCAGAAATATTTAAGAAAAATTCTGTAATTTATTCAATTTAAACTACGACTCTCGGATCTACGGTACGTAAATAGAAACCTATTCTTTCGTTCATTCTGTCACCTAGAACTTTCCTATACTTACATAATTATATTAATGTATAAAAATCAAATTGGCATGTTATAATTTCTCATTAAAATAACATTATATTCACTAAATATTCGTAGGATCCAAAAAATACTGTGATTGGGCTACCAATAATCTTTGGAGCACTATTTGCATGTAAAAGTAGACATGTAATGTACATACACAAAATTATAATAAAAATCGACAATTTAAATTAACCACATTTAAAAAAATACGTGTCAAAAATTACTATTTACTATTACGTAAGTACTACAATTTTAGCAATTTCTTTCGCTACTAAAATTGTAGTAACATAGATACCAATGTACCACAAATACCTGTGTATGTACACTACAATAAAAAGTAAAATAAAAAAGTAATAATATTCCTCGTTAATTGGGTGCATTTGTTAGTAACCTAAGAGTAGGGATACAGATGTAGGTAGTACTTTGATCAGTACAAACATGTAGAGTAACTCTATTATTTAATGATCTACTATTACAGATGGGTTCAATAAACGATTCCGTTCCCAAATATACTCGTGTTTTATTCTAAGGTTCACCTCTATAACATAATGTGAAGAAGTGTGTTTGGGTCTGTTAGGGTCGTAGCAAGTAGGACGAAGTGGGACCTACCCCGATGGGAGAGAGGCGTGACGGATATGTATGTATGTATGCATGTAGGTACCTATGTATGCAGGTACCTACACGATAACCTAAGTAGCTGTACCAATTTATTTACCTACTCAATAGAAGCTGCCGGTGACTTCGTTTTCGTATCGTACGCATTTATCGATAGACCTTGTAAATTACTAAGTAGTAAGTATACAGGTGTAACAGAAAGGGGGTATTAAGCCGAAACACAGTGATAGTTCTCATGAAACTGAACAACTTTCCCCAAGGAACATGTGTCGTAACTCGAAAAAAAGAGTTCGCTTCCCCATACAAAATGTCCGATCAGCTGATCGAGTAAGTATGGGCGATCCAAAATTGTTTTTGGAGTTACGACCCATGTTCCTTGGGGAAAGTTGTTCAGTTTCATGAGGACTATCGCTGTGTTTCGGCTTTATATACCCTTTCTGTTACACCCTGTATAAAAAAGCTTATGTGTTATTCTGATGTGCAAGCTACAAAATTGTAGTTAAATTAAAATTTGTTTTGTGGTTTTTTCATGAAAGAGTAACAAAAATCCTCATATCTATCGGCACAAACTTTGTCATATAGGTACCTGTAAGTTAGTAGGTTATTATTGGGTATGTTTTCCCTCCATGACAAACCTAGAAAATACTTATTTCATGATTCACGCCGTATCTTAATAGTCTTTGTAACTTAGGTAACTTGTTTACTTAGGTATTTGTACCTACCTAAGTATTTTATAACGTTATCAATAAACGTGCATAATAGCAACCTAATTGTAGCAGAACAATGCTGCTGCACTCAAACATTCATACGATGTTTGGCTAATGACGCATTAGGTAGGTACCTACGTAAAGTGTAATTAATTCGATTACCAGCTAAAAAACATATTGGAACTTATCAGACTTCAATTCAACGTGTTTAACCAGCTGTTATATTAACAGTGTTCTGGTCTGTGTCAGACTTATCTCTTCTTTTTTATGACCAGCGAATGAAACAGCATTAAAATAATCAGCGAGTTGCAGTAAAGTTAAATCTGTCACATCCCAGGATTCATAGAACAATAGAAAACCTATTGTGTCTGGTTAATGGATGAATGGCAGTAGGTGAGGGGTTTTTGTGTCAGTTTTTGGACAAAAGACTTCCCCAAGGATCTCCACAACGACCGGTCCTGCGCTGTCCGCATCCATCCTCATCCAACGGCTTCCAGCGACCTTCTCCAGGTCGTCGGTCCAGCTTGTTGCAGGCCTTCCCACACTGCGTTGTCCGTCATACTTCTTTCGAACTTCTTTCGAACTATTCATTAAATATCAAACCGTTTCTATGGAGCTCTAGGTGACTTTTAATTAGTGAACGATAGACAAGGATATGCGTGTACTCGTAATAACAAACAACTTTTACTATGGGACCAAGTTCGAAATCATTTAAAAAAAATTGATCTTCCCATTCAAACTGCACCAGCTGATAGTCTTATCTTATCTTATTTAGCCACTCGTGTCCCACTGCTGGACAAAGGCCTCTCTCCTCAGCTGATAGTATGGGAGAATATTTTTTTATGATTTCCAACTTGGCTCCATAGTAAAAGTTGTTTGTTATCACGCACATTCATATGCTTTTCTATCGTTCAATAATTTAAAGTCACCCTATATTTGCGGCAACAAAAAGTTGCCTCAACGCGTATGCACTATGTAGAGTTTGCCTCGTGATCTCAATTTAGAAACAGGTAAGTGATCAATCAAATTCTTAAATTAGAAACTTTTGGATGGTACATTGGACCTATCTACTTACAGAAGGTACTTCCCGAGTAGAGAACTCGGGACGACAAAATTTAACTGTCAACTAGCAACTAGCAGCTTTGTTCAAACAGCATTGATGCGAAACATACGGCTTGAGTAACTTCGAATGGGCACAGTTAGGTACACGAAGGTAACTGTAAAGGTACAGATTGATACAGTAAAATTTTCAATTACATAGGTACCTACTATATTTTTTCAATTGTATTTTGTTTTTCTATTGTATTTTCAATCGTTTTTTTATTATTGATGTACCTGGAAATACCTGCCTTAGGTATGTACCTACTTAATTTTGCTTCCTATTAAAGAACATAGTTACCTATAGGTACCTTATTGAATTTGCGAAAAACTACCTAAGTAGGTACGTACTTACCAATTGACTCTATCTCAAAATCAAAAAACAAAATATGAACATAAAAAACATATTTTAATAACTAAGCATAATATTTGACACCATTATACTCTGACTTCATAACACTTAAAAAACATGGCTACATAGTTCAGGAATCCTATTCTAAGTACTTAAAAGATAAATTATAAAAAAATAACTAAATAACTACCTAACCCTTGATCTTAGATAACGCACATGTCGGAAACACATCACTGTCTTGCTGTAACCTGAAAGTAATTAATTAACTTAGTTGCATTTTTTATTAAAAAAATATACGTTCGAATTGAGAAACCTCTTTTTTTTGAAGTCGGTTAAAAACAGGATTTGCTGGAGGTGAGAACATAGATTGGAGAGAGAAAGTGAAGAATAGTACCTAAGTGCCTTAATAAAAAATGGCGGACACAGCTTAAAATTAAATGAAAATTCTGCATTTCGGGACTCTTAATTTATGGCGAAAAATTGGACCTCAAATAGGTCCAATATTATTTTTAGGGGAAATTTAAAAAGCGATTAAATGTAAGTACGTTCCTATAAGTTCTACGTATAGGTATAGGTACGTATAATAGTATTAGATATTATTGTGTTATTAACTTTGTTATACATTTCACACAACACACGATTAGGCGGATTGGTTAAAAAGAAACAAAAACAAATCAGGTAAGTATTTCAACATTTATTTAAAAATAAAAAATAAATAATTTGTCATGATCACCATTACGACCTTATAAAATCACAGACTATATTCTATATCAATAAAGGAATTCAATTGTTTACGACTATTTTACATCCAGAGAAAATGAACGATTAAGTCGTTAATAAAAGTTGTTTTAACCAGTAACGACTTTTCATTAAAAATTGATAACAATACCAATTTAGGTACTGTCTTTAATTGGAAACTATTGTTTTATGACCAATTTTCGATAACAATGGATCGATAAAAACAATAAGAAACAAATACCTAAGTACAATTGAATTTTTATACATAATTTACAAAGAACGAAATGGATTTACACTGAATAATCTTAATAAAAGTAAAGAGTTTTTTTTTTACATTTGCTTCCAATTTATTGTTGTAAACCCACACAATGTTCTTCACAAAAAATATACAAAATAAAATTTATAATATTCAAAAACTATATACAACACACAGACAATACCTATAAGTAAACATAAATAAAATTCTAGCATTAAATATGTTAATACAACTACGACAAAACTTTTCAAAATATACACAAATAGATTTTTAAAAATCCATGCTATAAATAAATTAAATTAAAAATAAACATCACCGAAAAAAGGAAATATCAAATATACAACTTAGAAAACCTTCATGACGTGCTTGAAGAAAACTAATATTATCTAGTAATACTCAGTTTGTGACAAAACAAAAACAAAATCTCAGAAAAAAAGAAAATAATGAGACTCTAAGTATTTTATTTAAGGTCCGCGCTAAATATAATCATTTAATAAATAATTAAAATAAAACGTTGCAACATCGCAAGACCGAATTACTATACAAACAAGAAAAGTCACTATCGAGTTTAAAATAGAAGCTTTATTTACCAGTTTCCAGATGTGAAAATGTTCTTCCTAATTTCTCATAAAAGAAACCTAAAAGACAAAACATATTATGGAAAATATTGCCAAATATATTTTCAAGGTGAACTTTTTAATGCATTTTACAATGTTAAGATAAAAATTTATAGTTCCTTCCACATTAATAACTGATTTTAAATTACCACGGTCTTCTGGCCATTAAAAAAGTATTTACACTTTAAAACTAGGTATTCAAAAAGCAATTAAGAATTTTAAATATATACTACATTGAATTTCTTTGCCAAATGTTAATGATGATTAGACATTGGCAGTTGGCCAGATTTCAAACGCATTTGTACACTCGACCGTAACCTTCAAACCTTGATAACATTACAATGTGAAACTGAATTGAAAATGTAACAGTTGATAAAATAAAAATATATATTTCAACAGGAGTACGAACTATTGCAGGCGGTTATAAATTTTGCATTTAGGTTGTTTTTATATACGAGGTAGTAGGTAGTTAATTAAGAAAGTATACCTAATATATTAATGAATAAAACGGAACATAAAATCGTCATAATTTTTAGTTAAAAAAACTACTTCTTAGTAGTTTAGTTTTTTAATGTGTTTTATTAAAACCAAATCGTCGCTATTACCCCGACATATGAAATTACCTTATTGCAGTTGTCTACAGTTTAAAAACATGATAAAATTTTATTATAAATGGAAACAGAATTCGGTCTGTAAAAACATTGTATGAACATTTAATAAATTCATAGCAATTTCATATTAGTCAAATCATTATCTAACATAAACGTTAACTAATTAATTTTAAAATTAACTATTTTATATAAAAATCTTTTACCCAGTTTGTGAATATATTTGTGACAATTTAATACTAATTTAACAGCATCTTATTTATTTACATTCTTTTAAATCTTTATTTTATAACGGTTCCTATATTTTAATATATTATGTTATATTGACATAATTTTAATGTATCCCCGAAATGCAAGATTAAACTAAATATTGACATGGTTCAACGTATTATAGATTGTCTATGAAAATGTGATTCCGCCCATTATGATATTGATAACATTTACACAATTGGTACATTATCTGACGCTATTCAATGGCGAACAATCACCTCATTAAATTATACATTATGGAGATTAACAATCTTTTTGTCGCGTTTCTATGCCAGTGTAGTTACCCTAAACTAAATAAAAACGTATTGTTATTTCCAAAAAAATGTAGTTCTATGTTACGTAGGCATTTTGTTGTTATTTGTGACGATTATAATGCACATAAACGGATGATACAAAAAAATAATTCAATATTCAGTCTAATATTGATTACTATTCGTTGTTGAGATAATTAAATGACGCAATATGGTGCCCCTATACTGCATGTTTAGTCACATTTGTAAACATTTTATAACAAATTTTTACTATACTCTACATTTTTGTACGTGTTATCAAATGTTTACAAACATTAGTAAACATGCAATGCGGAAGCACCGAAGCATTATAGTTTTAATATTTGTAAAAAAAAAACAATAACTTTTCAGTCAAATGGGTCGTACAGACATAAAAAACAAAAAATGTCTCTCCAGTTCCCGAAAGTTAAGGACACTGGGAGCTAATTTCTCAACTTAATGCATATTCGCGTAATCTGTGCCCGATGTAGTTTTGGCCTGTATAAACATTTTGAGGATTGGCTGCTCCAGTATCCTTAATCATCAGGAACAGGAAAGACAATTTTGAACCTAATTCTGTGTATGACTCAAATATATCTTAACTGACAGAAGAGATTTAGGTACATAAACTTAACACTGGGATTCAATGTTATATTAAGTCTTGTGATGGTTAAGAGACTCCGTAAAACAAAACTAGTGTACTAAACTTTTGTTTCACCACCCCTATCAATAAATAAGTCAATTTGTCCAATTTGTTTTTAAAATCTTGCTAGTCGTTGGCGTAAACGGAAAACTGTGACTCGGTACTAACTGTACATTTTCATTCTTATATTTTTAATCGGTATTAAATTTCTGGGTAGCAATCTTGTAAAATCAATAAAGACTCTTGTTAAAATATTGACAATGTCAAAAATATTGTAAATTTAAAAATAGCGTAAAAGTTGCACCATCTTTAACGTCCTGTTAACGAATTGTCAAAATGAAATTTGTTGTGCAACCGGCTGAAAGCAAACATTTTCTAAACTTATAGCTGTATTATTGCGCCATATTATGACATGTTTACCTCCTGTTGTAATTTTTTGTTGTTGACATCGCGACAAGATGACGAACAATTCGTTCGACCAATCGATTTGTTCTATCGGTTAACCTCTCACATCCCACTGACCCATTATAAACCCAGACACAATAAATTTTCTTTTGTTCTTTTTTTCTGGGATGTGAAAGACAAATGTCGAGCGATAGATTCGGCAGCCTTAAAAATCGACGGATATCTATACCGTCCATCGATACCGTAGACAAATGTAGGACGATAGATAGATTGGTCATACTTTGCCATACTAAAAAACCCGTTAATCCACGCACGCTTCCTCGCTACACTATTTCGTAGCACAGTCAAGTTTTCAGTTTACGCCAATATATTAACTATTAATTAGGCACAGCTGCCTTTAGCTCCATATTCTTGGTTTATTACTTCCAGAAGTACATTGTTCTTTTTTCCGTCTGCTTGGTTCCGTATTTCCGATGCCTCCGAACGCATTTTGGCGCGTGTTTGCCTCAGTTTGTGAACTGTATAGGTACAAATATTTATATTATTATTATTTAAGTACTTTTAAAAAAAAAATGTTTTATACTACTTATATTTCTTATCTTCACATGCTAAATCAATTACCTATATTAACCTTAAAGACTCGTGACTTATATAATATTTTCGTGATAGCAAAATTCGTTATAACAATGTGCGATTGTCTAATTCTAAACGGAAATGAGGAATGTTCTTACAGTTAACATAAAAAACTGAAGCTAAAATATGTTGTTAAAAAATCTTTTGTATTTAAAAAACCATTATCTATTTATGTTATACTCGGATAATTTATCCACCAATTTTTATATTATAAACCAGACTCACTCCAGTAATTTAGATATTTATATTTCTATCATTTTACTGATATGAGCAGATAATAATAAGTTTATCAATGCTCAATTATCTTCGATAAATAATATGAAAGTGTGGATTAATCCTGTAGGGAATTGATCATGCAATAATTAACTTAAAATATACCTAGTCAATCTATATTTTGAATTAAATAAACATCTCCACATAACAACTGAATGGGCGCCACTAGATGGTCACAAACGCCGCGGTAGACCTCGAAAAAGATGGAGAGACGATCTGGATGCATTTTCACGGTAATGGCAGGACGCTACTGGAGACCGTGTTAAATGGAAAGTCGCGGGGGAGTCCTTTGCCCAGCAGTGGGATAATGATGGCTAGCAAAAAAAATCATCTCCACATATCTTCAGGACATATCTTGTCTGTGAACGTGGTAGGTATAAGGTATAGTACCTTACCCATGTTAGGTAATATAATGTTTCTTTTTAACTGCTAGAATATTCCTCTAGTTAAATAAAACAGGATGTTGGTAATTAAATGCGTTCTGCCGTTTAAATGGTTTTCTTTTTTTGTTTTAAAGGTAACTATATATGACGATAAATAATGGTGCAAATACTCTCGTGACATGTTTACTGTGCATATAATACCTATATATATGTTACAGTCAAAACCCTTTTTGACTGCCAAAAAAAAAGTGGTTTTGACTGGTTATGAGTTTTGACTGTAACATAGAACACCGTGCCTTGAAAAAATAATATATTGGAAAGCTTAAATTATCGTGCAGTGTTCTTATACTATTAAATGTGTCTAAAATGATATTACGCCCATTTACTACAATAACATACTAAAACATTCAAAAACTAAATAAAAATCGTGCGAATATTAGAAATTCGATTTATTTTAATACTTATTGGTTATTAATTATTCTAACGAAAGTACCTCGATCAAATCAGGGACATGCTCAAGAAAGGCCAAATGAATATGTTCATCGACTTATGATGCTGACTGTACCTACTGACGCATTATTCAAATAGCCAAATCAATTTTATTAAATGTGACTTCGGTGTGACGACTGTTACAATCGAGACTAGCTAGAGGTCCTGACTAATTTTTGCAACAGATAGGCATTATTATTAGGCTATTGTTAATCTAGTGAATGGCATGGAACCCTATGTGCGTGAGCCCGACTCGCACTTGGCCGATTTTTTAACTTTTTAAACGAAACGTTATATCCCAAAATGAACTTAAAGACTCCGTTCTTCGGTCACCAACCTTTGAAAGCCCAGATCATTTAACATCTCGTTAATGAGCTCCATCAGTTCCCCTCAATCAGCTAAATGGTATCAATGAACTCTTCAATTTAATTGACTTGTTTACTTTAATCGAAAAGACTAGGAAAACTAATGAGGAATATAAAAGAAATAAATATATATAATGGTACCTTCACCACGTTTGCTACAAGTAGATATAAATTGAGAACAAAAAGAGCGATAACAACCCGCATGTTCAATGCATTTGTTTTGTACAGATAATTACCTACAAACACTTAACACTTGTTTAAAAAACACATAAGTGCACACCTATTTTTATTTAGTTTTTGAACTAGCTATAATAATTTTATAATGAAAAATGACAAAACCATGGGCATTTGATATTATGTATTTATGTAGTATTTAACTTCTAAGAGGATTGTGAGCCGGTCGTACGCCGCCGCGCTAATCTCCATACATTTGTGACAAAAATATTGCTACGGGCCATAACGTTTCTCAACCAATCCGTAATTAGACAGGCCCGAAACAATATTTTTCTCACAAATGTATAGAGATTCGCGCGGCGCACAATCGGCTCACAATCCTCTTAATATTTAATTTCTTCCCACTAAGAACTTTTATTCTATGGCCCTTTAAGATATTGTGTCTTCATTATAAAATTCTAAAAATACGTATACATCCATGCAAAAGTCTTAAAAATATATAAAAATCTTTTATTATAAAATGGGTTAAAAGCCAATAGCCGAAAATAAAATTTTGTTTACTATTACAAAACTGATAAAAAAAATTACGTAAACAACATGCATGCTTATCTGTAGGAAATCCCGAATTAAAAGATAGCCTTATGTTATCGACTTGTCATTAACAGCAACACTTTATTAAGATTAACTAATTACGACATAAATAAACACTTAAAAAAAAGATTCGTGATCCCTCGCGATTGGTCGAAACAGACACGTCAGTTTTTTATCCGAAAATAGGCTTTATGTGGGTGGAAAACAAGTGTTTTTTGCTATGAGTCATATAACAATCGGTATTACGTACGTGCCTCTAGAAATGTATACCTCAATAGTCGTCAAAGGATTCCTTGCTATTATGACGTAATTTTATTAATGATAACAATGTTTACATTTAAGGAAAATAACATTAAACTTTGTATTTATATCATAAATAAATTAATGCTATTAAATATTAAAACTCTAAGGGAAAATCTTCGTACATACGTGACACGTCCCAAGTAGCATTTTACTCCGTTTAAGAGTAGGTACACATTTAGTTCCCATGTGTACTTGAAGCAGTATTATAGTTATTATAGTGGCAAACAATAACTAAAAACAAATGTTATATCAAAACTAAAATTCGATGCTAACAAAAAATAAAGTCATTATAAAATAAATTCACTAGGCTTTCCTATAGTGTTGCCTAATTACGTAAACTTGTTGAATTACTTCAAAAAATATATATTAAAACATACAAATTAGTTAAGCACATTTAAGCCAAAACTTTAACTGCTGTGTCAAAAAAAAAAATTAATAATTGTGCAAATAAAATAAAACATTAATATTCTTCAAATAATCTTTAAAACATTAGAAATAAGCTTAAAAAACAACAGATTAAGTCTTCATAGGAAAAAAAAACACCTATTAAATAAAGCATAAAATATAAGGAAAACGCAGCTGCAAACCAAGCTTAGTGCTACATAAAGGTGCTCCAAAAAAAGCAAATTAAAAATCACCCGCATGTAAATAAAGCTAGATTCTCACCTGAGCATAATTCTGAAGTCTTCTAAAGCCCTGATGCTATTTGAAAGTCTTGCAAAAGCATTGAACAATGCCACAATTTCAGTCCTTTGCAACCTCTGTGATTTATGTCGAAGACTCAGCCTTCCCTGTTCTGGGTCACCCTCAGGACTGTCCCATTTGCCAGAAAATAATATTTTTAAGGCTGTACCTAAACCTTGAGTCTGTAATTTACCCCATAATTTGCATTTATCACAGCCAACGCAATCCATAATTCGGGATATGTTTTTGAAATGTTCACGGAACTCGCTTTTTAGTGAAGCTGCCTGACTGCCACCGTTGAACATTGAAGATTCGTTAAAGTGATCAGGGAAGGTATAAATGACACTGAGCATGTTCTTAACAGCTAATCTAGTTTCCTCATCCTCTATTAGGTTCCCTGTATAATATTCTTCTCTTTCTAAATACGGGCCTGCTTTTG
Source organism: Anarsia innoxiella (assembly GCA_947563765.1). Lineage (NCBI taxonomy): Eukaryota > Metazoa > Arthropoda > Insecta > Lepidoptera > Gelechiidae > Anarsia > Anarsia innoxiella. The sequence continues at coordinate 9,638,678 of OX387396.1, read as the reverse complement.
ACAGTGCTCTCATTTCTAGTAAATAAACAAAGTATAAATTCTTTAACCAGTTATGACTCTCTCCTTTAGTCTGAGTGGGATCAAACCTTCTTTGAAATTCTTCTAGATTCGGCCCCCACACTCCTTCAGGTGGGGCGGCAAAACCAACTGACTTTTCTGACAACAAATATTTAGCACACAAATGTATATTTATACTTGCATGTAAACCAGATATAGCTCGGTAAAACACTCTTTTTTCTAAACACATGTTACTGAAATCTGAACTCATGACAAATGGGAATGACTCGTAAGGATTAGATTTAGGCCGGAAGCAATTCTCTTGGTATATGCTCCTCCATATCCTGTGAGCTGATGGACCTTTGTAACTGGTGTACCTTTCAGGGTTTAAGGATAAGTCTACATACTCAGCATCAGCGTCTCTATCATCACAGTCACAGAAGTTCTCCAAGGCATCATCATAAGCTTTCCATTTAGCTATTTCATATTGACTGGCTGCACTTATAGTCATATTTAAATACCCCAACTGAGGGTCGTGGTCTGAATCAGAATTACACCCAGACTGGGCCTCTTTAGTGTACTTTAAAACTGGAGATTCATCCAGATGATCATGTTCATAACCATTGGCAATTTCTTTCACACTTTCCTTTGAGCATGTTTTGATGTGACAATGTCTCATAGCACACCTACTATCATCAGCCCAAAAAGGACATTCCTTTTTTAAATTGACTTTGTAGAAACGGAAGTAATCCTTGCTCATAAGGCTCTGTATTCTGGGGAATATCTTAACGTTGTTGAAGTAGTCGATAGTGTCAACATTACACGAGCAGTCTCCGAGGGCGCCGTGAAGCGCTTCAAAACAGACGTTGCTGTCGCAAGGCTTTGTTTCATATATTTCCGTGTCGTAACCAACCGCCTGAACTATCGCTAGGGCGAAAATTATAAACACTACACAATAATTTTTGTATGCCATTTCGAACACGACCTTAGCCATGGCATGGGAACTGTAGAGTGAATATTGCAGTCCGTCGGAACGTCTCACAACACATTTAGTACTATGACTGTAGTCCACATCAAGTGAAAGTTAATTTTACATCGAATACAAGAAGGAAAGGCCGACGTGCGTTGAAGACCGTCCACACATCTCGCTCTATTGATAAAAAAAAATTGCTGCTTGTGTGATGATGTGACGTAAACTGTCATCCAGGTTCGCTGTCATCCATCTGTCACTGTCAACAAAATGTTGCCAGCCGATACTACAAACTAATCATGAACTTTTTAAGAAAGTGAAAACATATCGAACATCAAATTATAAAAAGTTAAAAGAATCACAAGCGCATTTTATTTGTGATTACTGGTTTTTAAGAAAGCATTTAAAAAAATCTTTTCGATACAAAAAACATAAAAAATATTATTTATATTCTGGGATCAGCAGCATGAGAAAAGATCTGTCTTAGCAGTAAATGGATTGTGCTGGCAACAAGCATTGAGGCATTTTTTCTTCATACTGGGTAGGCAAAGGCTATGGCTTTAGTTATGCAGACTGATACTTCAAAATTTTATTTAGCTCGCTTTAGACATCGTACTTATAAAATTATTTTATTCTGGATTACCTTACCCGCTACAGAAACCGGAATCATGCTCTCGATTTCGACAGACTCAAAAAAATACTTGGAAATTCAGCTCATTATTAGAGATCCTTGATCTAGCTAGGTGCGTAGCTTTATTACCTACGTACTTTCTAATAAATAAAACACGAAGTCTAATTACTTATAGAAAATGTATTATCGCCATACAATATGTAAACCATCCACATAAGCAGATCTCAGAAATGCACAAGAGATTCAAAATACAGACATTGCTCCCGATATAGCTATTTACATACTGAAACATGAAACACATAGATAATAAATCACATTTATATAGAAATGCATTATAAATTTTAACACTTTTACTTTAATATAAATTGTAAAATGGACGTTAAACCATTATAACTTTGAATTAAGAAAATAGTTTATTATAATTCCTACCGCTTTGTAGTAACATTATAAACATTCGCTTATCTAACTTAACAAGTACATAGATTTAAAATATGTTATCGATTTAATAAATGGTTTGTAACAAAAACTGAGAATTATGAAACTAAAGTAATATTGGTACAAATCATGTTTGATACATCTATCGAGTGGTATCAACTGGCGTTGAAACCTTGTAGACACACAAAAATAACAAAATAATGTAACACTTTAACTGAAGCTTATAAAAACTTACATATACAATATCTAAGGCGTTCATGGCTTTAAAAAATATATCGACTCTCGTTTGCTACTTTACAAATTTTGCAAAATGACAAATGAAGAGCGCATAAAATATTGTTGATCGTTTATTCGATGTCTTCGTTTCTGGCAACATCGGGTTAAAAAAAAAGTATTATTTCTCGAAAAACATTAGACCAAAAGTGAAACCTTACATCTCAAAAGGTGGGTCTTAATCTAAACCAAACTATTCTTAATTAACTTGTACATATAATAAAAATGTGGTGTTTTCGTAGATGAATCTTCAACGGATCTCATTCGAATGTAATTTTCGCGTTGTCCCCCTTTAGGCATACCTGAAAGCGATAAAACATAAATCAATATTTGCTGTCGTCTTAAATCTAAAGCCAATTTTAAAAAAAACACACACAAATTAATTTTGTTCTTTGCCTGCCTTTACATAAACATTAAAAAAAATACTGGTACCATAGAGAAAAAAAAACAAAAGCACAAAGATTGAAGATGTACATATTGTACATCAGCTTCTGCCTAAGCAAGTTTAATAATGTTTTTAACACAAGTTAAATCAACATAGCTTCTCTAGATCATCCATACAAAAACCTCTAAATCATTAATTACATTTCTTTCATGCGTTAGTACCTATTCTTATTTACAAATATTAACTTACCTAAAATGTGTAAATGCCATGCCTTATATTTTTAGGTATAGGTAAATAAATATCCATTGTTTTGCAGTCTATCTAATAAAATTCAGATTTAATGGATATTTTGGGTTAATCAATTTAAATATTTAAAAAAACAACAAATAGATAGGTACAGACATCTTTATTCATTTAAATGGCGCTTTTTGACAAACTACTTCGCTTAATTTAAATAGAATAAAACAGAATATCATAAATGTACCTATAAGACATTATTTTTGGCACTTGGCATTATTGTTTTGCCAGTCGAACTACAAATCACATATAGTTTCAATTTTAAAGGCATAACACACATTTGTGCTCGTATATTAATAACATTTTATAATTAAAATATTAGGGTTTCCTAATAAACATCTATATAAATACATGAACATGACTTAATGCATGTTATATAGTAATATAGGTAAGTTAGTTTAGCGGTTATATTTTATTTATTAGAGTGTAGTATTTTTAATAACATATTCACATGTATTTTAGCATCTCATAAACACACGTTTATAAAAAATAGGGTATTAAATTTAGTAAGATCTGAGTGAAATAGTTCAATAAAAAAGTACCATAAAGCAGAAAGTTGAATGCTCGGTGTCTGTGGTTTTGGCTAACAACTTCACTTCAATGTGCGGGCGAGAAGTGAATGCGTTCTTCTCGCTCGCACTACATTGATGTGAAGTTGCTGACAAACTTTAGATAGCTCAGAGCTTTTGAGCAATAAACAATCAGCCCTATTGAGAATGTTTGAGATTACAAAATTATAATATCTTGAAAGGGGCGTCTATAAATTACATCTCTGTAAAGAAGCACCTCATGTAATCGACGGTTATGATTTTTAGATTTTACACATAACCGTACAATAGATTTTTTTAAATATAATTAAAAATATATCCAACTAAATGCTTTAAAAAATTACCATTTGTCAGATGTCACTCAGATTTAATTCGTTAGTCAATTAGTAAGTAGTAATTCGAATTTTAAGATCTCAAATGCATGAGATTGTGATAAAGCTTAGTCATAATGGAAATGAAGGGCCTTAGTTTTTATCTTGTCTCAAAAACAACCGAGTAATGAATAGACGCCGCTAATACTATTTCAGATTCTAAACCTTTACCAACGTTAAAAAAGTACAATATAATATGTCCTATTGACGTTTAGATTAATTGAATGAATAAATAACTTACGTCTAATTAGATACTGTTAGATTACCTTCACGTAAAAAGGGTTTTATATGCGTACGCGCATAGATAATCACGACCCGACCCAAATTGTTAGAAGTTATAAATAAATGTTAATGTTAAAGCTAAACCAAGCAAGTAAATTAAATACTCTAAGATTTGAAATTATGAAATATTACTAATACCCACTACCAATATTAGGTAACTATCCAATATATTTTGTTTCAGTTTCAATAAAATTTCCTTCAGATTGTTATTTATATAGTCCCCAAAAGTTAAATGTCCTTGTCTGTTATACGTAGTGCGAGAGAGACGGAAATTTGGAATCAAAATGGCGGCCCGATATTTGAACTTATGAAGTAAAAAGATGACGTCATGTAAAGGATAACAAAAGTCCTATTTTTACCCGACTGCGCCAGAAAGAGAGTTATGTTTTTGAGAGTAAGTATGTATGTATTTATTACAGAATGACATTAATATTGATTTTATCCTTTTAAAATTTTATTAAAAGCTCTTTTGTACCTTTTTACGTGACGGTAACTAAAAAATACATTATGTTAATAAGCTTCACCCAAAATGCATTAAATTTTGCTTTCTTTACCCCTAAGCCGCAGGCAATGTTATGCATTTGTATGTAATGGATAAAATCATTCCATGTTAGGACAATCTTTGTTATTTTTAAAGTTAGAAATAAAACCTCGTAATTTTACCTGACTATGTATATCTATTATGTATACGATGAAGTTACAAATATATGCCAAAAATCAAGGACCATTATGTGCCCACGAAACTATACAAGATTCCCAAAAGTTCAATTTCTTATAACACTGTTATTTTGTTACTCATTTTAGGGACTTAAAAGTACCTGTCCAATACTGTCCATGTAACAAAACAACTATAGGTATATAAAATAATAAGTTGTCAGTACTTTACAACTATTTAATTTAATTTGTTCGACCCAAGCTCGTGGCGAAAGTTATGAAGTTTCTATAGACTTAGTGCCTGTTTGAACACCTATAGATAAAATTTAACTGACAGATACACCTATGTCTATTTCATAAAACATGACGTTTTAGACAGAGACAGGTATAAAATATTCGTCAGATAAACTTTATCTAAAGATAGTGAAATGGGCCCTTAATGTTTTAAATGGAACTGTTTTTTAAAAATCCTGATAAAAAATTCTTGCTGGCAGTGACCTGTTTAGCTATTTGTAAAATTTATCGTATAATTAGTTGATCAATTGTAAACTTGTCGACCAATTTATCTTGTGCTCAAATATTATAATTATGAAATCCTGGATTTTATCATGGTTATATTTAAACCTACAATTTTTCTCGTTATTAAAAAGTGTTGCAAGCATATGCTAGATAAACCAATGTTTGTCTTATCGTCTCGTTCCGTCTTCATAAAGAGTAAAAGAGACAGGTTTAGAATTACAGGGTTTATCTAAAACATGGTGCTTTGAAAACTTTTTATTTTATTTAAGCATTTTGAAGCTTGAGTTTGCTGTTATTTAAATAGTATTCAAAATTGTGTTTTAAGAAGAAATTTAAAATAAGGTAGTATACACTCGTATTGTAGTAATACAATAACATTATGTGAACTGACTTCAAATTATAAGACTTGGCTTAAAAGTATCTGTTGCCAGGTCATTAATTTTATTTTTTTAAAGTAAGTAGGTACCTAATGAAATATCTCTACCGTGTTTATAAAGAAGCTGTTTCTTTTGGGTCGATTAATGCTACAAGAAACTAATCTTTAATACCAAAACGTCATTGGCGTAGGTTTTGGCAAATGTAGGTATGTACTCGGAATATAAATATATTTAAATACCTCAGCAAACTCAAGCTTATGTGTAATAAAGCGTTAACCCACAAACATGAAATATCCAGCCATGCAGTGACAAAATCCGCTTAAGGCAAAGAACTAAAAAAATGTGTTCATAGGTACCAGATTTAATACAAAATATTAGTAGCGAGACCTTCTGTCCATGTTTCGTATGGAGTTGGCGAGGCAGAGCGCGAACAATGCTCCGACCACCTGGAAATAAAAACGAGTTTTTTTTAAGAACAGGATCGTTTTTAAATTTAGAAGCTGCTTAACGGTTTTTTGGGAGGTGAACAACTCTATAAGATTCCACTGAAGTACCTACATTAAATTGTTTACTGCATTAAAAAAACAGGAAAGGGCGAAGAATGCACGTCGGCAATCATCGCATTTCCGAATACAAACGAATGCTAATTTCCATGTTCAGCAATATTAGAGTACCTACTAAAAATTAATAGTTCATTAGAATTTGAATTTAGAATTATATAACAACCATCTTGATGTGTGCGAGTCAGATATACTTACGTATACGAAGTCGAAATTGATCGATCGCCATTTTCAATATGTGCATTCTTTATTGCCCTTTTTGTAGTTTTTAATTGACACTAATCTGATTGATAATAAAATTACCCCTCTTTTAGGCTTCTTATCTAAGTGTCACACTGCTGAGCAAAGGCCTCTCTCCTCTTTCTCCACGACTCTGAGCTGCCTCTGACCAGACTTCTGGTAAAATAAAAAACAAAAGCCTACACTAACCTCAATACAAGCAACTCCGATAGCGACGCCGGCGATAGTGTGGTTCCACTTCTGGTACAAGTCCCCGATCTTCTGGCTGCAGCCGACGGTGTTGGCGGTGATGACGGTGCACACTTCAGCGAGGGTGCCGCGGGTGCAGCACGAGGCGGGGAGGACTTTCAGGACGCCGTAGTCGCTGGCGCTGTACTTGCCGCAGCATTCGAACTGGGGATTTAAGATGTCATGACATGAGGTAAATGGAGGGTAGAACGGAATTGATGCTCCACCGACAAGAGCGTGGAATTAAATTATTGATGAATTGGTAATTATTAAAAAAAATGGAACTTGTTCAAGGTAGGTACTTCGTCTGGATCTGGACTAATGTTGGTCTTTTGTCATGATAAAATATTAAAAATTGTTTCGTGATTTGTATCTACTACACCACTCTGTATAACCACTAAACAGTTACAAAAAGATCAACAAAGCTGACGTTCTCACATGTCAATCATGGTCAAAAATGTGAAAAACGGCACTTCAAGCAACGCGACTGTCCAAAGTTTAAACGGCACAATGTTTAATGTACCTACTTATTGAATATATATGTAACCTTGAAGACCATTCCTTGTGGTAAAAAATAACATTAAAACCCACCTGTTGCTCAATAGTATGGAAGATATTTTCAGAAGCCTGTCGTTCAGAGTCAATGGGGCTCGAGCGTTTGTCGAACACTGCATCCATAGACTTGACGAGAGCATCTTTGACAGTATCGGCGTATACGAACATCAGGACAGCCAGGATCACTTGCACGATGATGATGACGATGAGGAAGATGGCGTACTGTAATGATGGAAAGAGTACAGTCAGATTTTGTAATGTATAATATTCATCTACTCGTGGATGTCCACTGCTGGACGAAAGTATCCCCCAAGAATCTCCACAAAGACCGGTCTTGCGCTGCCCGCTTCGAATGTGCCTATGTATGAAAAGACTAAAATTTATATTTTCGAAAATAAAAATTTTAAATAAATAAAAATATAAATACTTAAATGAAAATATAAAATAAATAAAAATATAAATATAAATATTAAAAATATAAATTTATATTTTCGAAAATATAAATTTTCGTCTTTTCATATTATATCTACTATTCATTATTATATTATACTTAATTCTAATACATATGTACAAGTAAGTACTTTTTTGTTATTTGATATTTAAAAACACCGAAATGCGTCTGCGCATATCTCAAACCAAAATCAAGTCTTTCGTAGCTAGTACTTAGTTTCCACTGTATGCAAAATGCATTCATTACCTACCTACCTAAACTTTCCCTTCCTTCACGTATTCTATTGACATTGCGAAGCGATTTCCAAAACAAAACACAGTCGTGCATTATTCTATTATTGCAGTTTGAACTTTCGAATAGGCAAATACGAGAATTAGGTACAAGGTGAAAATGTTCGGTGGATAATTTTGCTTGTCTTTTTGAAGCAAGCTACCATCTTGTATAAGATTTTACCATGAATGGAAGGTAAAACAAAATACAAAGCACTCTAACAAAAAAAGAAATGCAAGGTGTCTGTCAAATAGGCCAGCACGGGATAAAAGACTGCTAAAGTTCTTTTTTTAAACGGTTTTATTTAGCTCACCCCGTTTGTTTTCTTGGGTCAAATTTAGTAATTCAAATTTCACCCTCTTCCTGTCAACCGATTAATCTGAAATTTTGTATAAACTTTGGATTTTGGTGACAATACAATTATGTTTATTCATTATCATTATAAATTCAAGATGGCCGCCGCTACAAAATGGCGGATAATTTAGGTTTTATTAATCCCATCAATATGGGTATCAAATGAAAGGGCTCAACGAGCAGAATACAATATACTATAAAATATTGAAATCCAAGATGGCGGCCGCTACAAAATGGCGGATAACGTAGGTTTTATCAATCCCATCAATATGGGTATCAAATGAAAGTGCTCAACCAGTAGAATACAATGTACTATATAAAATTAAAATCCAAGATGGCGGCCGCTACAAAATGGCGGATAACTTAGGTTTTATCAATCCCATCAATATGGGTATCAAATGAAAGTGCTCAACCAGTAGAATACAATGTACTATATAAAATTAAAATCCAAGATGGCGGCCGCTACAAAATGGCGGATAACTTAGGTTTTATCAATCCCATCAATATGGGTATCAAATGAAAGGTCTCAACAAGTAGAATACAATTTACTATGAAAAATTGAAATCTAAGATGGCCGCCGCTACCAAATGGCTGATAACAATTTTTTTATCAATCCCACCAATATGGGTATCAAATAAAAGGGCTTGCCAAGAAGAATTCAGTGCACTATACAACCTGAATATTTAAGATGGGCGCAGCCACTAAATGGCGTATAATAATAAGATTTAAATTTAGAAATTGAATCTGTAATTTAGGTATCTGATTAATCCAGCCTGAATCCACCACCCAAGTCAAGATTTATGCAGGGCAGCACTGTGGATCACGCAATCGTATACTTAGGTGCGAAACTGTTTGAAGAAGGTCAAGCCTACGTGGCTCTTTGTAGAGTAAGAGCTTTGCAGGGACTACGTATAGAGGAGTTGGACTGCAATAAACTAACGGGCAAGAAACCTTGCAATAATGAAGCACTAAATGAATTAAACAGAATGCGAAATAAAAACTAAAAACTAGAAAATAAAAATAGGTAAAAAAACTTTTTAAGTTAAACGGTTTTATGTTAAACATATCTACATTGCAATGTTTAAGATAAATGTACTAAAAACCAAAAAATAATAAAATAGACACAGTCGTGGGAATTATAAACATATGCATAGACTAGACTAAAATAAAACCGTGGGGCACGTCAATTGTCTACAATCGTTGATTAAAATGTTTGTTTTGTAATGTTACACTATAATAAGGCAGTTGTTCAACCGACAACGATGGACGTGTGATAAGTAGGGCTAGAATGTGGAAACAAGCTAGCAAGCTCGATTATAAGCGAGTTTTAGGGTTTCATAGTGTTGAGCGAGTAGTACTTTTATCATATGTTTTGTCGATTAAAGACAAACTACGAGCAGTGAAACGATTCTTCGCCAGCCAGCAGTGTGATGTGAATGTCCAACGATAAACTCGTTGAAACATCTCTTTTATTTATATGGAGTGTATAACTATTGGAATTTCCATGAGCAAGAAAATAGTAAGTAATTTCCTCACCGTCTGCGGGCCAACTGCCTAACGACGAATTAAACGATTCTTCTATCGCACATTAAGTCGATAATTTGTAGACAATTGACGTGCCCCACGGTTTTATTTTAGTCTAGTCTATGCATATGTTTATAATTCCCACGACTGTGTCTATTTTATTATTTTTTGGTTTTTAGTACATTTATCTTAAACATTGCAATGTAGATATGTTTAACATAAAACCGTTTAACTTAAAAAGTTTTTTTACCTATTTTTTTTTGAACAATTAGAATTCTTAGAACTATTTGTTGTTCGGCGCACGCGCTTACAAGCCGCGAATGTCTATCGTCGAGAACTTTGTTTGTTCTGTTCAGTTAATTGTTTATTTTTGAAACTTTAATGAGTTCGATAGAAATGTTCTGCGTTTGATGGTATTCTTAGCTAGTTTTTGACAGGCCAAATGCTTTGAAATAGTTGTGTGAATGCATTAAATTTTATGTTCATTCTTGACACAATTGGTCTTAAAATTACCAATTTCTTTAATAAAACGTAAAATTATGTTAATACGCTTAAAATAGAAGTAATAAAGCTCATTTTTTGTACACTTTCCATTCTCCAAATTGGACATTAACTAAAAAAAAACACACCTTAAAGAGACTAATCGACAAATATAATAAATGAAGTCATAACTAGAGGTAACTATTACATATTTTATAAAGCAAAACAAAAACTTTCGTGTTGAATATAAGTATTTTTTTATTCCCAATTCCCTGTGCGCTTTGTTTTGATACAAAGTAGGTCGAATGACGCTGCGGCTTGCCCCTATTACAGTCAGCCACGCACATCCAAAAATTATATTAAATTTAATTAGCTTGGCCACTCCTTTGATGAAACAAATGCAACGTAATATTTTGTTTTGTGAAATCATGAAATCGTGTTAATTCAAATGACAAAGGGCGGTCACGTAAATCTAATTATGTCAGCCATATAACATCTATGTACCTATATGTACAATACAGAGTAGGTTAAGTAAGCGTCTAATTTGTTCATTCCTAACTAAACTCTTGGGCCAAGCAAGATGCGAACATTGTCTTTGTCTCCCGTGCAAGAAACCAAAGTTTAAATACACCCATTCCTAAAATTTCTCGGCTCAAACACCTAACCTCCAAGCCAAAAAGAAATTAATTAAAAAGTTAAAAAAGTGCGGCTTAGCTACGCCGTTTTTATAACTTACCGAGACAACCATGCAGTGGCTCTCGCGAATGGCGCCGCAGCAACCGAAGAATGCGATGAAAAACATGACGACTCCGATGATGATGAACAGCCATGGTGCCACGGAGAGGTTTCCTTGCTTCTGGAGCTCCTGGGTGATGGTTGTCCAGTTCAACAGAACTGCGACGCCAATACCGACGATTGCTACGCCGAATAACTGTTGGGAGAAGAATTATATTAGTATCTTTGTAATACAGGGTATATCAATAACATTATTAGGTATGTAAGGTATGTTTGGCCAGCGTGGTGGATCACGACCTAATCACTCTCGTATGAGAGTAGGCTCGTGCCCACTCGTGACCCTGTAGTGGGGACGTTAAAATGGCTGATGATGATTAGCCATGTCTGGCACCTAGACACTGTGTGATGCAGTAATGTTCATAATGACTCCAATCAACTCTTCCTATGTAACATTTTGTAAGCGATCAAGATATCAAAGTAGTAAAGACAATGGTATTTTATGAGCTATTTTATATCTTCCAGCAATCGCCAATCAAATTGTAGTGCTACTGATTCTTGTCTACCAATAGACTTAACTTAGTCTTATTATCATCTACGATGCAAAAATTTAATACTTATACTTATTCCTATAGTTTTTATTAAATTTACGTTTAGTTCCGGCTGCAGTGACTTGTGCTCATACCTTATCTATGCTTCCATAAAATGTGTGTGTACGTACTTAAATAATAGCGTATAAGGCTAGTTAATTAAAATCGAAGTAAGTACAGGTATTGGCTACCTTTTAAACTTCAATTCCATTTGCCGTGGAATTTATTGTGAGCTCCAGTGCCAGAACATTTTGTATAAAGCTGCTCACATAAATTTATCGGTTGAGTGGAGGCTCTAGTAAAAATTGCCGTCCGATAAAAAAGTCGATAAGTCAGCTAAGAGAGTGACAAGAACTTTCCCCCAAAAAACAGGACGTCAAGTCATAAAATGGTGCTAAAATTAACACCAAGTGGAAATCATGTCAACAGGTGAACGTTTCGAGAGGCTATTTTTAAAGCGAGCTCTCTCGCTTGTTTACGTTATCTATTTTTCATTTCCGAATGATGGGTAAGCGGGGAAAGGATGTACGAATTGAATAGTCACGAAGTAACAGGATGTTTTACAAGGTGCAATAATAATCTAGACACCTTTCACACGCTTATTTTACTCGGCTTTCGAGTTGATTCTTTTGCAAAAAAACGTTGGTGTTAATATTCGAATTTAGAAAGTTATCGGAAAATTGATTTTGAAGCAGTAAAAACTATACAACTAGGTATGCTTCATCCGTTCTACCCGACTAAAGCAAAAAGAAGGGTATTTTTTTCTGAAACCAAGGTAAGTATAAAAAACTTTATTTTCAGGTCAGGGCCGTCGGAACTTGTTTAAGTTTTATAGTTTGACCTGAAACACCTACGAGTACCTACACAGTAAAAAATATATTTAACTAAAGTGTCACTTCAAAGTGTTTTTACGGTTAGAACAAGATAATTTACTACAAAACATGTTTTACGGTGTTTTTACGATAGTTTATTATTAGAATAGTAAATGTCGCAAGATGTTACACGGTAATTAAATTACTTCTACGTATGTATATTTTTAGCAATTGCACAAAAGAGACTGTATGTAACTCTGAAGTTTCTTTTTTTCAAAAAGTCAAATAGGCTTTGATAAAAGTGGTTAGTTGTCGCATTAATTCTACATTTAATAATCTGTTTTTGTTTACGCGTCTAATAAAATCACGCCCTGCATTTTCTATCTTTTAATAGCGCTGTATAAATTTTGCAGTCAGGGGTCAATGTCCTCGCTTCTATCTATACATATTTAACAACTATGCTTCTGCATAATCCACGTCAAAAACATGTACCTACACACTTGAAACATTGCTTTAAACTTTAAAGAATTGTTCCAAAAAAAGAAACATGCATGCACAAAATCATTCCAAAAAAAGAAACATGCATTGCTTGCGCGCAAAAACCTTTCACTGTACAACGCGCACTCTCGCGCAGGAATACTCGACCTCGATAATCATAATGTGTTATGTAATATAGGACCACATCTGCATTGGGTGTGGCTGCGCGCACGCCGCTTTAGTCGCTACTCTTGATACTTAGCAGCCGCGGATCGATTTATACCCTAGCTGCTGTTGGCTTTTTAAGATTAATATCCTTGTTGTGCTATTTCGCGTATAGTGCAATGGGATAGTATTTATTTCATAATATCACACGATGTGTTTAAAATAAGAATGCATTTCAACCCACCATCTTTTGTTTTATATCCAAGAATAATCATCAGCATGACATCATTTGCTCGAATTGTGCGTCGCTAATTTCGATAGTCGCTTGTTTTTACAATGTCACAAACAACCGCCTGCCTAGAAATACAATAAAACGCCGACATATGAACTGATATCGTTGACATTTGACTCACTGGTTTATCTCTGTGTCAGACTATCCAACACAGACCCAGTTTCATTTAAAACTTACATACGTTTATTCAAATTTAATCATTTGGCTAAAAACTCTCGGTACGCGTATAAGTACTAATTATGCCGTAAACACGAAATAGGTTAATTTTTTATTACAGTTTCTTCCACAATTTGTGAGTTAAAGCTGTTTATTTATATTATATTTATTTATTTATCTTTATTTGGTAGATCTTTAGTTACAATGCTAGTATAGGATTGAGATAGTAGTAACCGAAAACTAATATAGATCTACACAGATTATGCTTGTATTATAATACGAAATAAGCCATATTTTCAACACTAGGTAGTATCTTCCAATGAGTCAGTTATAACTGGTATCCGTAAAGGAATCATAAAACGAAAATGTTTAAGCAACACGTGGCTAGCTTTAAATATGAATTCGCTAGCCATGAACTATAGGGAGAGGGTAAATGTAGACGTCTGGAGTCTGGCGGTATCTGAAGTCTAGACAGGCAATGACTTTGAGCTGGGGTAAATAATCAAATTCGGTTTAGGTGTAGGTACCTATGGGGTTCTTTAAATGACAACGAAGCTTAGTCAGTGTTGTGGCCTAAGAATGATTTTGGCAAATTGAATCTTTTTACCAGACTACGCCAGAAGGAGGGTAATGTTTTTCGAGAGTTTGTATTAAGTATGTATGTTTGTATTTATAATTCTTTGGCACGACCTACCGGCTAAACGGCTTGATGAGGTTTAGCTTGAGAGGTGTCGTTGATTCGTATTTACAGTGATAGTGACAATTTTTTTGAAAAATGTATTAAAAAAAGCATAATTATTCTGGCGTAATGCGTCCGACAATAAGCGACGGATCTTCCTATAGATGTAAACGTTGTAAAACGATGTAAACAATCATTGACATCAATAATGTAAGTAGACAAGGAAGGAAGCCACATCACAATTACAAGGATTTAGAAGAGGGCCTACCAATTGTATCTAATAAGATAAAGTACCTAACTATGTATTAGTTTCTTCCCCTAATCCGTCAGATAAGACAGCGAATCTACCCCAATATTATATCCCCAGAGAATGTAAAAGAAATAATACGAGAGCTAGAAGGAAAATAAAATACGTACAGTTGTTTTCTCGAAAAATAAATCTGTATGTACGAGAGTTTTCATATCAAGTCGACTTTATAACAAAAGCTTTATAGAGAGTAATTGTCGGTTTTTGAATTGAGAATGGTCGTTGATCACGTCTCAGACTCATAGTAGGTACGAGATCCGGCCGCTAAAAACCGTACCTATCGAGTTTTCGATTGAAACCAAGTCTTTACACTTATTTATGATTAGGAGAATTCATATTAACTAGGTTGCCTATTAAAATGTGGCACAATATCACATTGCAGACTCAGTCAACGCATATCTACTTAAACTAGACGTATTTTCAAGTAGTGTTCACGTGATTAACAACAAAAACATCAATTCAGACAGAAACCGTTGGTATGTCAGTAAAATACTTGTCAGACTTAAATGTTAATTATCCAATTGCATACGAATGCTGGTAATTTCATTTCTTCAAACTAAGTCTTTCACCTAACGCCGCTAATTGGTCAAATTACACCCAATAAGGGCTAATTGAGTGAGCTCTGGTCAGATTGACCTCAGGCATGACTAAACGAATGAAATTCGCATTTTAAAACGATTATGCAGCCATTAAAGATGTTTTGTTGAGTAATAAGTTGTTATCGGTGCGTTTGGTAATTCATTTGTGTTTTTTTTATTTCGTAACAACTATTTAAGGTTAGCTACAAAAGATAAAGAGTTTATATTGAATAAGTACCTACCCTACGCGGGTAAAATTGTGAAGGCAAATGCAAAACAAGAGTTATCTCTACGTATTTCGCTTTACCGAGTATTTACGACAATCGAGTAATAAGTAACGTACTCGAATGATTCATCAATTTATCCCATCTACCAAGAGTCTGTTCATTCCCAGTTCACACTTCATTACCTTGAGGTAAACGCACCAGTCGTTGACCCCGTTCTATTATCGCAAACTTGCATTGTAAGTATTGTAACGTGTGTTAAAGCTGCGGCTACATAGCACAAGGAGCCGTGTCGGTGTCGGTAAAGTCAGGTAAACTACTGTAGTAGTTTAAATACTTACTAAAATAAAGAGGCAGGTGGGATAGTGTGCGTGCCCTTTGAGAGGTCACATCGTAAAACCGTAAGTTCGTATACACCAAGATTTAGTAGGAGTTTAGAAAGAATTGTAGCCGGAAGAATAAATTTATAGGTGTTACAGATCGAAAGCTATACTCCAAGAATGTGGCCTCTCATACGAACAATAGGCCCATATCGTTGGTATAATGAAACTAGACTTCTAAAAGATAAATTGTAAAAGGAATCATATTCATAGGTACCCCAAAAGACCAGTATTTGGTGGATGTCCGTCAAAAACACGGCATTCTACTGTCGATTATATTCGTAGCGTTCTGATGCTACTTTACAGCCAATTTCAACGTGCTCGTAGTAAGTAATTCAAACAATAAAAAAGTGCCGCACCCGCGCAGATCCCGCGCGCTATGTGGCCCCCTTGTGATATGGTTTTAAAGGTGAAAAACTGATAAAGTTGCCTATGCATACAGTGACCGAGATATTTTACAGCCTTCCAACCTACTTGCACAAGCACATCTATCATATAATTACATAGAGTTATCCTACTACATGTGTTGCGTCAAAAGGAATGTTCTTTATGTTTTTTCAGTCTTGATCACTGGTAGCATTGGCATTTGTTTTGATGTGAAGCAGATGCAATGACAGATCGTCAGATGTTTCGTGTTGCAAGTACGTTTTTATTGGTTTAATGATGTTGCAATATGAGAAAGTGGATATTATATACGAGTTAAGCAGGTACATAATATATATATCTTTATAACTACTTATTTTCTTTTCTGCTTCTATCGTAAATTTAATGTACACTCGAGAGCAATGATTTAGCAATTACTTTCCCCTATTATATAAGTTATTAATTTAAACAAGTTTACTTCCTCTTATTCAAACATAGACTAGATTATTTTATAAATCGAATATATTGTAATTTTTATTTGATGAATGTCGAGTCTTTTTTGGTGCAACGTATTTCACTGGCCATCCAGCGTGGCAATGCTGCTAGCATTCTCGGCACTTTTCCACCAAATTTGACTTGAGATGGGGATATTTTTTACGATTGTGTGGCCTAATTTTGTATTTTTTCTCTAGTTACAATATATAATGTAAATTTTTATTTATACTTTTAAAAGAAAAGCAGTGTTCTCGTGACACAACTATCGATCTGCCGACCCGAATGGTCTTGACAGCAATTATCGGGACAACCTATTACAATACAAACATACGTGTCAATGTGTCATGTCAAATAACTACAGTACTACACAAATGTACCTATAATAAAATGTTTAATGTACTTATAAAATGTCACCAAACACGTCATTACATTTGTTATGGGGATATGGAAGCGTCAAATGCTAATTAAGTAATTCATACCTAAGTAATTTATGTCGCAATGTTAATTTTACACGGTTAATGAGGTACCTACATAGAATATAATATTATAAAACCTAATGTAAATATGAGTCATATTTATTTACTACAGGCTGCTCGCGAGTTAGAACGCATTTATCGTCATATTTATTTATTAATTGGAAAACCAACAGCTTTAATAAACATAATAGAAAATTATAAATTAACAAGCGAGCCAATTACAGGTTTTCACAGATAGTAATATCTTGGAAAACTTATACACCTACAATGTTACAAAATAATACAACCTATGTGTTATTCTGATGCACAAGATACAATAATGTAAAGTTTCATGACTATCTATTCAATGGTTTTTGCGTGAGTAACAAACATCCTCACTTCCATCGGCACAAACATTGACATTGATATAACATTTCGTTAGTAAGAACTAGGATTTTCATGAAAATGAAGTCTTATCTAACTGACAATAACAACCATATTTTATAATATCTGTCTGTATATTCAACGAAAGAAACTTATTCAACCTTTTTCACCCAACATGACTATTGCATTCAGCCTACGTTTTTAATGAAGTGACTGTACATACATGGTGTAAAACCCAGCAACAAACATCTAAGTAGATATCCATAGAAGGGACACCGATTGAATAAACCATACGAGGTATTTCTGCGTTAGAAATCGTGACAGACAGACAACTCATTCAATGCAGGGCGTGCACGGATTTCCCTGCGTTTCTTTCTACAGGCTGGTAAAGTTATTTACGATTTACGTAATGAGTGTAGGGTGGAAAGTATAATTGAGAAATAGAGTCTTGAAAGATTCCTAATATTCCCAAAACTTCCCAATATTCAAAGTCAGATAGCTATCCGAGATCCGTAGTACCTAACTGTCACGTAGCTGTCACTTTTGATATATCCTTCAGAAGAATCCCATTGATTTTTTGATACTAGTAGGTTTATAGGGAAGAAAAAATTCTAAGATAGATAACTATATCTATCTCCAGTAGGGCAAAACCAGAGACAGACAGAAAACGGCCGTAAATAAAATGCTTGTCCATACAAATTGTGTATCAACATTTCGTTCATAGATCAATATTTTTCAA
Source organism: Anarsia innoxiella (assembly GCA_947563765.1). Classification (NCBI taxonomy): domain Eukaryota; kingdom Metazoa; phylum Arthropoda; class Insecta; order Lepidoptera; family Gelechiidae; genus Anarsia; species Anarsia innoxiella. The sequence goes on along the minus strand of OX387396.1, from coordinate 9,620,449 downwards.
AGAACCCACCCACACTATTTATACCCCGCAATTGTACCATGTATGTGCTTATTAACACAGCTTTCCCACAGCTACCACATTCTCAACTCTATTCCAACTGTACAACCATCAATTTCAAATAAAGGTTTGATGTTGAACTAGCATCAAATATTTTTATCCTTTTATAGCGGCTGTAATTGCACGTGCCTGGATTTTTAATTACTTAGAAGGGGTGAAAGCGTATACTAGACGACAGATATAACTACATTTATATCAAACATAGTTCTTAGGTAAAAATAGTTTTATGTTGGTTTTAAAAGACTATATGTACGGTCAGCGTCATAAGTCGATTAACACATGCAGATTTTCAAAAGTAAATACACCATTATTAGACAAAAATCGCTTAGAAAATAATACTCCAGAGTTAATTGAACATCCAGTAAAGTTCAAAATAAGGAAAATAAGTAAGGTTTTTTGTCTAATACTAGCGTATATTACTTTTGAAAATCTGAATATGTTCATCGACTTATGATGCTGACTGTACCTACTGACGCATTATTCAAATAGCCAAATCAATTTTATTAAATGTGACTTCGGTGTGACGACTGTTACAATCGAGACTAGCTAGAGGTCCTGACTAATTTTAGCAACAGATAGGCATTATTATTAGGCTATTGTTAATCTAGTGAATGGCATGGAACCCTATGTGCGTGAGCCCGACTCGCACTTGGCCGATTTTTTAACTTTTTAAACGAAACGTTATATCCCAAAATGAACTTAAAGACTCCGTTCTTCGGTCACCAACCTTTGAAAGCCCAGATCATTTAACATCTCGTTAATGAGCTCCATCAGTTCCCCTCAATCAGCTAAATGGTATCAATGAACTCTTCAATTTAATTGACTTGTTTACTCTCGGGAAAACCGTCCAAACATCGAATTTAAATGGAAATTTTAGGCTGACTACTGACGATCAAATTACTTAAATACGATTGATGAATGTCGTTGAAGCGAAAGAAGTACCTATATTTGAGTCCTAGAAAGGGGAGGGAAGTGATCTCTACCCACCTCGATAGGAAAGAGGCGTGACGGATATAAGTTTTATGATACAAAGATGACTTTTAAAGATTTCAATTAGTTTACACAACTAAAAGGTGATCCGAGTGAGTACTGTACTTGTTTATCTTTACGACTTTCCTGTCATTTGTTCTACCTGAACATCTAGTAGGTACTTAAGGACACATGTGAGAAGTCAAATATTTGTCAATACACACATTACCTATTTATTTTTATGGAGCTAGGTCTTTAAGTCAATATGGTGGTTTCATTATTTTTTAATCAAGAGTACCCTAAACCGACGGGCATGTATGAGGCGACTGATGAGTGTGGATGAAGCGAAAGAGGTGTGTTTGGATCGTAGCAATAGCAAGTGGAAGGAAGTGGTCTCTGCCTACCCCAATGGGAGAGAGGCGTAACGGGTATGTATGTTTTATTTTTTGGTTTTCGCATTGTCCTTAAGCAAAAGTTAAAAGATGCCTTTGTACATTTTTTAAGAACCAAGCCATAAATAGTCCATAGATGAGATATAAAAACGAATCGTTTAAGATTAAGGTTTATTACAAAGATATAAAGATCTATTCAGCTTACTACATCACCTATTGGATCTCAGGTTCGCTCACACGCATGAGTAGTTCCGGGATATGGGACATCCTGTATTAGATTGTTTGGTGACAACCATGAAATTAATGTCATGTTTTGATTGATTAGCATAACGACTTTACTTGAGACTTTGGTGTGTTGAACACAGGTATTAATCGAGTCTCGAATTATTTCAAACTTTATAATTGGAAATATTCTTTTTTTGTAGCGAGATAGAATCTTCATCGGAATTCCCCAAAATTAACCTTTTGAACGTCCGATCATAATATTAAAATCAAGATATTCAAGACTTATAAAAGACGCGCAATATTTACGTTATCTTTGTTTAAAAAAACATATATGTATATGAGACTTTTCACATGTTTCCGGACGTTAATTCTCATAAAATAACAAACGTATGCTAATAGAATTAGTACATAATCAACACGATACGGCATATTTGTTGAACCGATATTTTCGTATCAATGATCTCATTCTTTTACAGAAACTTTCATGCCAATTTGTTTTTAGTATCCGTAACTACATCAATAACTGAAAGGGCCTTCACAAGGCCTTCACGTACTTGCGGTACAAACGCCTTTGTCGTTTGATACAGAAAACGCCTACCGGGCTAGAAAAAATCGGCGTATTTATGGCTATTTCCGAACGGGCAGTAGGTACAAAGGTTTAGACACCTAAAGCTCTTAGACTCTGTGTTCATCTCTAAACTCATATTCATCCAAAGAAACCCTAGAATTTCAACTAAAAACTAAACATAACCAACCAAGTCAATGATGGCAACTTCACCATAGGTCTCCAGGTGTCCCCGAGGGCAATGACCTCTCACATTAAGGGGGGAGGCACGGAACTACGGTATTCAAAGCTATTCGGCATTCGTTCCCACTATTGTACTGAATTGTAAACAAAACGCTTCATTTCATATCCTTGACATTGTATTTCGGCTATAATACGATGGTATTTTGTTTTAACATGGGAGATTGATTCCTCATACTTACAAGTGTGTACCTACATTGTTTGTTACTGCACTAAATGCACAAACAAAAATTTACAGTTAGGTGCAATGGAAGCGAAATATTACACCATTTATGGTGCACAGTTTTGAAGTGTAGCAATCTGACTTTTTGAGAATGAAAATAACAATTGTTTAAGACTACTCAATTCGAACACCCTCTTCTAAAGGACTAAGATAGTATTGATGCCTTAGACCCTCTCCTTTATCTTTTTAATTGAATTAGAGTTACACATAGCTCACAAATTCCATCGAATTGAGATCCCTCGAAAGAGCCGGAAGTTAATCTAATTACAATCAACTCACGTACCGTTTCTACTTCTGATATTGTTATTCAATGTGGTATTTGTCGATAAAGGTACTGTGCTGCATTGAAAACGAAATTACTAAAAATACAGCGACTACACACAAAACAATACATTCTCGGTAAATAAGTAACAAGTAAAGTACCAATTAATTAATCGAATTCCAACACAACAATAAAGTAGCAAAAACGGTAGCAATATATTATGGTGCTGTCGTGGGGTGTCTGCACAAAACTCGGTCAGCCGAATTGATAATGTATAGGGAGTCGCCGCCACCGTTGGCGCCAGCCAGACGATCCCTTACCTACTGCTGACTTCATTTCGGGAATGTTTATTACATAAGGAGAAAGCTCAATCTCTAATAAAAACAAATATACGTACTAGCTAAAGGCTACCCGCGACTTCGTACCCATGTTTGTCGTCATATCTTGGGAAAAAAAGATGACATTTTAAATTATTTTATAGCGTATGTGTATAAGCTACAATATTGACAAATTTCATAAAAATCTATTCAGTAGTTTTTCGTGAAAGAGTAACAAACATCTTCAAATACATCCATCGGCACAAACATTGGCATTTTAGGTAATATTAAAGTAGGATACCTAACCAAAGAACGAAGTCAAACTATGCAATATCCAAGGCTATATTCCAATTCTGAGTTCTTGCAAAAATGTTTCATCAACAACGGCGATTAGCAAAACCAAGATATGAAACAGGGTCCAATAACAAGTTTCCACTCCGATTGTTCTGTTTAGGCGTCAATTTCAGTGTGTTTTACACACAAACCATTGACGCAACATGGCACATACACATTAGTTTGAAATGCGTTTGTCAAAACAATATTTGACGATGTCAGCTACATTGAAAACCTTTCAGCTTACCTAGTTGTTTTCATAATCGACGTTATGCCGCCAATCAACCATTAACAACTACATATTCATGTAATTACATATAAACACGTTAAGAGGCGCCGGATTGGCGTCTGAGACTACGACCGATGATGTCACCCCTCACTCCTCCACTCCGGACGTATCTCGGCTACGTATTTATTCTGTGGCGGCGTAGAATTCAAACATCGAATACTGCTTACCAAGGAGTTTTAAATCTTTGAAATCTCTGTCGGCAAGCAACGTACACCGGAACGTGACTATTCATCCTCGGGTGGAAAACCTCTTAAAGTTTTTGATAAAGTCACGTGCGAATCCGTGCGATTCGTTTAGAATGTGATTGTTTAAATAGGTATTCCAACGTCTTTTTGTGTTCAAATTGTTTCATTACTGGATGCTTTGTTGCTGACGGATATATGACACGACGAATTCAAACAATCGACGATTTTCTGCATGAAATTAAACGCTGCGTGATCGTTTGCCGACGTACATGATGTCGTAAAAATTAATCAGTGATGAGTACATAAACCATGACTGGTTTTTGCAGTGTGACCTAAGTCCTTATTAAGGTGAAACAAGGATAAAGTTCCGGAAAATTCCTCTAGCCTTGAGTCAGCTCACGTTTCAGCTCTGTTTTCCTTCAAGCTTTAAGGATTTTCCCTTGACCCAGTTCAGAGATCCTGCTGACAATCGAATTACGAAACTGTGTTCCAGAATATGAAATTCTTGGCTCCGTTTCGCCGATATTGGGTCTTATTTTACGATCTTTCAAACTGGGTGATCATTTATGAAGTCCTTAAGGAGGAGACATTAAAATGCTTTTACGATATGTACAACCTTGAGCTTTATGAGAATGAAAATGAGAGTCTATCAACATTGCTAACACCATCGTAAAAGTAGAAGTACCCCGACGTCTATTAATTACAGGATTAAATGTCGTAGTCGTATTAGTGTTTCTAAATAGTGTTTGAGATGAAGTCATCAATCAGTCTTTTCTATGTAAGGCAAGGCAGTTGCTGATTATTCCTCGTGACGCATAACCTTGCAGCTAAGGCAGGCAATGCTACAGTCAAGACAAATAGCAACATTATCTAATCAAGAAGGCTTGCGAATAAATTACTTGTTCTTTGAAGCGCTAATGCCTGCCAGTTGTTTTAAAATTTCAGTTAATGTATATTTTTTATATCATAGTTTGTACCATATTCTATTGACATTCTTCTAGAATTCAGGAAGCATAACCACATTATGGTATTTCCCTTCGTCACAATGCTAGGACTCGTCATAAAAGCCACGGATGTACCATAATAATTGTATAGTGAGTCACATTAATTATTCAATGCACCTGTTGACTGGTAGAAGGGGGAGGGAAGGAAAAGGGGCTCTCGTCACGCAACCTTCTTTGTCGACCTAGTTAGACAACTTTTAGTGTTTATTTAGCTGTCGATAATTCTGTTTTGGTCTGAAAATATGGCAGGCTTGGGAACTATGGTTTTAAGGAAAACGGCAAGCAGAAACATCAACTTTTTGCAGTTTACACCAAAAAAATATTCTAAATGGGAATTTCTCGCAAACAGGTCCTTAGTAATTAATGTTATCTACATTATTTGCAAACTCACTGGAGTGTCGCGAAACCAGTTAACTCGTAATGAGATAAAACAACTATTTCGCATTTGTGTAGGAACGCCTGTTGCTTGGTTAAATATTTTATCCTTGGGATCAATTTTTGGATTAATTTTGTAATATTTATTAAGGTCGTACATTCAATTTTATATGGAAGCCAGTACTGGCGAGTCAGTAAATTCGTTGGGAAATAGGTACGCATCAGCGCTAACTGCCCACCAATAATGCCAGAAGTGCCAGGTGACAATGATATGAAGTTTTCCAATGAATTTATGAATCAGTTAATGTTGAGTTGGAAGTGGAATGTTCAATCAATTAATGACTCAATAAAAATTATCCCTTATTTGTTTAATGAGTACCTATAGCTGTATGTAATTGTACAGACAGCGTTTGTTAAATCATTTTTCCTTGCGATTGTTTATTGCCATTGGCCGTTGCAAAAAACTTAGCAAAGGCTATATCAATTACAATCAATTTTAATACTTGACAAGATACGCTCTACTGGACGCTGCAAGCATCGAAATTGGCTATACGTAATGATGCCTGATCTGACCTTTGAAGTGAAGGCGATAATCAAATTAACTTTTGAACCGTCTAGTCAGAGAATTTGCAATAACAACCTTCAGGAATAAACTCATAATATGAATGAATAGGAAGATGTTGTTTGTTTCTCCACCGTATTACCTTGTAACTTATAACTATAACCATCTGTTTCCTCAATTTTAGCGCTAAATGTTTTATAAAATATGCGTCTTGTATGGTTACCTCAATGTCGTCCATCATGACTCATCTGAGGTAAATACCTAGTGACTTCATTGAATGCCTGCCAGACTAATTCTTTGAATAAAATGCACATAAAGTAGTATCAATGCGATCATTGTGTTATCTTGAGAAATGCTTTGTTCGCCATCGCAACTTAGCTGAGAGGTTTTGTAGTCGGCTAGATAGAATGCAAGTTATTCAAGTACTTTGGATTTTGTTAAAATACCCCGCCAGATAGGCCATTAGCTTCATGGTGCCAAATTTTTAAAAATGTTTTGACCTGCCCTACGTAAACCGGGTTTTTTTTTTTGCGTCTAAATATGGTAAAATTGGTAAATAATCCATTAATTGAAAATGCTACCTACTATGTGTGAGTTTTAATTAATCTGCTAAGTAGTATGTAATTACAAAAAGCATGGTGATATTTACTGTAAGGTTATGAAACAAGCACTTGGTCTGTGCCGCTTGCTTGCTTACACAATTACGTCAATAAATGCAACAAGCCTGAATTTTCTCAGTTGCGTTCCACCGTTGGATTCCATTGAAATATTTGAATTACGAACGGACTTTTTACAAAAGCATGAGGTGAAACGGCCGCCGAAGGGCAGCCATGGGTACTGAGCACTGGCCACAGCCACCGGAACCAAACCAAACCGGTTTTTTACTCACCGCCACAATCAAGTTGAAGAAGAAGAGCACATATTTCACAAAACTCGTACCACACCCCATATTTGTTGCACTATTTAAGTCACACACAAAACTTCAAGAGATCCACTCACGGATTTTGTTTATTTGAAGAACGAACGGCGCGACACAACCCACCCGCGGAATGAAGGAAAGACGACTGAATAAAATTGTACGATTTGTTTGAGTTGATCGCGATGGCAGCAGCGGGGCGCCCCCTCTGCCCCGCGGTTGCTCTCAGCGTGCGTGACCCCTCATTCACCCGAACTCTTTCTCGCTTGCTCTTACTGAAAAGCTCGGCTAACTCATCGTCTGTTTCGCTCGATCACTCCCGCCCGACGCCGACGTTTTATCTCGGTAGGATGTTCAAAAGTAGAAGAGAAGAAAGGAAAAAGTGCGTAGGTAGGTACCTAACAAGAAAATGAAATGTGGACTTCAAATTAATTACAAATAAATAAAATATCATGAAAGACCGACCTTATTAAGTTATTTTTTTTTTTGCTTATAAATGAAACAGTGTAGACCGTGGATTAAAATATCTGGGTAGGTACCTACCTACCTAACAATGAGAAGAAAATCGTATTTCCATCTAATTAATCGAAAATTATTTGTTGTAGATACCTACCTACTTAATTTTTTTTAATAGATACCTAGCTACTTAGCTAATGAATTGATGATAATGATGATTAATAATACCTACCAACCTAATGAATTTAAAATGCCTAGGAAAAATTTCGCACTCATTACGAGCCGTAAATTGTTTTAAAAGAATGTAATCTATTTCTACCTGTCCTATTAAGGTAGGTCCTATATAAGTACTAAAATAATGACGGGAAATTCACTTTCGATTCGAAAAAAGTGGATTGTGCAGGAGCTAAGTGCCCATACAAGTAAAGTGTGCACAAGTGGACGTGGTAGAAAGTTAGTTGGACCCCCCTCTCTGACCACTACCGAGCTTTGACCCCCCACAACCCTGTTTATAACTTTCATTTCTAGTGTTGCTGTAATATAAATATTACACGACGAACTGGCCAGTTGACTATAATTAATGCTACATACTTACGTACCTACCTGAAAATAAATAAAAGTTCATAAAATGTCCGTAAGTTAATAAGCAGTAGGTAGGTTAGGTTAGGTACCTACATAGGTAGGTAGTTTAATTTAGGTTTTATCACGTTTTATATATAATTAGGTTCCTAGGTAGGTACGACATTTTTCCTACAAATGTCTGTTTTTGATAGGCACGTTGGGTTAAGGAATTAAAATAAAATGCATGTTTTAATTCAAAGGGTCTTTAATTTAAAAAATATTACAAAGTCTAAATATTCGTAAAAAATACAATGTCTCACAAAGAGCTAATCACAACTTCAAAATTGTATTAATCAGTCTACAGATAACACACTCTTCTTAAGGATTAGGTCCTACACGTCCTTCTTACCTATTCTTTCTGATTTTTATACTGCTGCGTTGTTGCAACAGCAATCGATATTTTTTAAACATTTTCAATAAAGGTAAATATAAACTATTTATTAATTAGATTAGGTCATTTGGTGGTTTTGTGACATGTCAAGTGAACTACTTTTAAATAAAAATGCGAATTTGTTTAGACAAAGCCCCCTACGTACGAGTTAATAAATTATCTAAAAACATCAAATATATTCTGGGAACATTCATATTCTGCACAAAGGGATGCTTCCACTATTTAAAAAAAGATAGGTAAGGTAATTAATTTCTCTAGGTCCTTAGAGTCTAGAATCTACCTACTTTAACGACATTCCTCAGGATTAAAAATGCATTTATAATTTAAATACCGTTATTAAAATTACCACTTTCAACACATTTAAGACAACCATGTTAATATATAGGTAGTTTCTTATTCTTGCTACCTAATTAATCATTGCCTAGGCAGTCAAGCTTGAAGTCCTAAGTTCTAGGTCTCACGTAGGTACCTAGGTATATTATATAATGGCATTGTTCTTTAGATACCTGTAAAAATGCTAGATTTATTGGTATTTTGCTATTTATGTATCTATACGCACACAACCTCAGCTTTCAAATCAATTAAAGAATAAATACTTACATAAATACAATTAGTTTCTCATATTTTAATGCATAATTTTGGTGAAAGGCAAGACTTTGAGTAAAATAAAGTCTTTTTTATTTCTTGAAAAGTTGCAGCATCTTTCCAAGGATTTATGAAGAAAATAGGTCTTATACTTAAATAAATTAAAACTTTTAAATAAATGTCACTCACACGCGTATAACATGAATTAAGCATTATCTTTTTTTTATCACAATAATATTATGTTAAGAGCGCTTAACTGGGCGGTCATTTCACAACATATTTTGTTTATTGTTTTGTCCTTTCTGAAAAACAGACTTTTTGGAGATAAGGCATTTTAAATACTTAAATTGAGAGCCTTTTTAGGATAGGTACTGGACATACCTACTGACTTTTGAGCTTTTGAACGACGGTGTGGAGCGATGAAGTAGGGCCCGATTTAGATTATTTTAGTGTTTAGGAGAGTATTTTAATACCTAATACTTGAAAGGCAAATTATTTACCAATAAAAACAAAAATTATTACAGAATACAATTTAGTGGCTTATAATAATTACCTACCTACTAAAACCGTAAAGTAGAGAGGGAGAGAGGCATGACGGATATTTAGGTATGTAAAGCAAGTATCGTTTACGTGTCAACTAAAGTACTATCCACTCTGCTAAACACTACGATAATGTAAATCGGCCCTATTTTAGATTTACCTACAAAAACTTATAAATAAAAAAACAAGAACTTAACTAACTTAATACTTGGGCAGTGTAGGAGCAGGCGCTGATGGGCTATTCAGCAGTGAATCATCAGGGCTTGCGAAGGTAGACTCCCTGATTGAAGTGGAGTTCCTCACTGAAGCTCGACGCTTCGTCTTGATGGCGTGGGCTAGGAAGAATGTGCAGAAGATGCCTGTGCTCTGGGGACAAAGAAAAAAGAAATTGAAATAAAGATGAAAGGAGATGCTATGTGACGATGATGTAGGGAGGTTTGGCAAATAAGTACCTATCTAAAATTTGACATTTTTGTTGAAAATGTGGGAGGATTGGCGAGTGACGGCGTCCATCCAGCCATCAATGATTCATTGACGTGAAGACGACGACGCGCCGCGTTAGCAGTTCGCCCTCTTTTGGACAAGAAAGGGTATCTAGCCCACAATCTATCTAGGCAGTCTTCGTCTTTTAACACGTTATGCTTATGCGTATAACTTATGCCTCTATTCACTTCTTCCAGGACTAAACTAAACCCCATTATGTCATACCTACTCAAACGGTTTAACACGACTACTCGACTAAGATCGAGACATCTTTCGTCCATTACTAAAAGTCCCTAGAGACTCGCATTGACTCGTTAGAAGCAAAGTTGCAACGCTATACCGCCCGTGGGATAAGCAATTTAGTGCATTAGCGTGAATTGAAGATGGTTACGTAAGCTTTTAAGACAATGTTTAAATTGAAATGGAAGAGGCTAAGCTAACTTAACAGTGTTAAGATCTATCTACACAGATCCGGGCCGTGCCCGGGACGTGTCCGAGCCGTGGCCCGCATGAGGGAAAACAATACGTCGTCGTCGCGTCGTGTCCGGGACGTGTCAGACAAAGAATATCGTTCCATCTATATTCTTGCTAAATCATAGATTATATGACCGATAAGCTATTCCACAAAGGCACGTCTAAGATGGCACGACGACGCACGACGACACACGACGCAACTGAAATGAAACGGTTCAAACTAGTTTACTGAAAAATTATTGGAAAATGGAAAATGTTCTCATTTTAAAAGCAAATAAAGTACCTAAGTATGGAGGGTACTACCTAGGTAAATACATATTTTCTTTAGCAAAAGGTTATTAAGTAATGCTGGGTATAATTGTGGAACGTATCAAGAACATAGCGAACTTTTACCAACAGAAATAGAGTGTTGGCTGTTTGTCGGTTGATTCATCTTATTAGATTAGAGTCTGACAATAAGTGAGTCAATGTACGGTACTGACGTACGTTAGTAATAATAAAACAAAATATCCTCTTTGTAATTCCTAAAACACCGCCCATAGTAAACAAGTACTTAACAGTATCACCTAAGATGACATCATTAACCTACCACGTCCTTGATGCGCAATGAATAGCGTGACGTCATAATTCGCGACGCAAGCGCAACCATGTTGGCAACTTCATAAAATGAATCATGCCATCTAAATGCTACAAGCGATCATGCTTTAAAAAAGACATGCCATCATGTAGTTTTAGGAAATACTAACTAGTAGGAAGGTGCCTAAATATTTAGATGCCTATTTGCGAAGTGTAGATGCTAACGATTTTAGCGTCTTGTGTTTACGTGATTTTTACTTTGGCATAGTCACAAATGGCGAGCCTTTAGCTTATACATACTAAGCAAATAAAGGTCTATCTACAAAAATCTGGACCGTGACCGGGCCGTGGCCTGTCAGAAGGGAAAAAAATACGTCGTCATTACAACATGTGTGAACGAATCCATAGAAAATGTACGGAATGATATTGTTTCCCTGACACGTCTCGGACACGGCCCGGATGTGTCATATATGTTTAGATACTCATGCTCCATTCATTACATAATATGAGAATAAGACGGCACGATTTTAAATGGATTATAAACTTAGGTAAACTGCCTTTAATATAACTGGGGGTAACCCGAATGCCGACTTCGACTATTCGGTTTAAAGTAAGTAAAATAATTATAAATAGGTATCTACCTGAACTTATTAAAATGTTATAATGAGTCGACTGAAGTTGAAATTGGTACAGACAAGTGGAGATTACCTTTTACATTGAAGCTCTTAGTAAGATGGTAAGTACTGGCTTTGAAGTAAGCCTTTATGAACCTAAAGATAGATGTGAACTTAGTTGTACCACGTTGTACGAACAGGTCTAAAAGAATGGCGCATTAAAAACAACCAAACAAAGCGGTCTGTACCAATTTGTAAGTACAGTAGTCGAGTTTCTGATTCAATCCAAAGAGCTCATTGTTCAAAGCATGAGTCAGCGTCACAAATAACTTCCTCATGCCACAGTTTAGAGGAAACAGCAATACTATGTAAACTAGTGGACTTACTGAGGGTTTAGAGCTGAAGTGTTGTGTCGTTTCCATTCTGTCATAAAGTGGTTGTAAAGGTCTATCTACACAGATCCGGGCCGTGCCCGGGACGCGTCCGGGCCGTGGCCCGTCAGGAAGGAAAACAATAGGTCGTCATGGCACCGTGTCCGAGACGTGTCAGGGAAAAAATATCATTCCAAACATTTTCTATGGATTCGTTGACACACGTTGTCATGACGACACGTATTGTTTTCCCTCCTGACGGGCCACGGCCCGGATCTGTGTAGATCTAAGGTGTAGATAGACCTCAAAACTAAGTAGGTACCTACCTATTAATTTCTATGTTGTCAACACGTATAACTTTGTAACTAAATGAAGCTACACAGTCAAATCCTAAGTACCTACTTACTTACCTACCCTACTCATATTATGCTTAAACTTCAATGTTTGTGCCAATGTAAGCCCTATTTTGCAATGTTTGTCGCTCCTTCACGCAAAAACCACTAGTTACATTGTAATGAAACTTTACAATATCATAGCTTAGACATCTGTGATAACACATATGTAAGCTTTATTATTTTAAGATATTATGTAAGTACGTTTTCCAAGATAATATGATGACAATGGCGTATGTTGCTAGTAGTTGGATAAAAACACGATAAAAAGTAAATGGTTTTTAATTCTGTTATCGTGATGATTCACATCGCGTGTTGACAACTTATACAACAATTAAAGATCTGTCTATAATAGTAGGTAGTTCTTGAGAAGATGTCAGAAGGTCGGGAGATAAGACTGAGTATAAGAAATTCTTTAATTACCTACTAGTTTTCTTAGAAAAAGTCAAATGCCTTCGAAAAGAATCATGTGTTGTTCGTAGACTTATTTATTAAAATAGTTTACAATGTAAGTTTTATTTAACACTGCAGCTGGTTGCGCTACAAAAAACGAATTCGTAAAAAAATGAATGTTACAACTTTAGTAGGTATTAGTGAAAATGCAAGATATCCTAATTAAGTTAATTTGTTTTTTTAATTTTATAAGGTGGGAAAGTTGCTAGGATCTTGTAGACAACACAAAATAACTTTACAAAATCACATTCAGATGTAAGGAAACGATTAACGTATCATTTTTAACAATCAGGTGTGTAAAATCTAACAAAAATCCACCAGTAAATATCTCTACAGACAGCCACACCTAACAACAGACGCGATCAAAATCACTAAACATCCTCGATCCTACTCTACCACTTCGAAACAAACAGAGACAGACAAGTGATCGTCATTGGTAATTGTCTGGGTACATTGCATGTAATAGCTCGTTGTTATTATGACATCCTCTGTTCCTCGCCTGGCTGGCAATTTTCGAATTAAATATAGGAGCTAACTTTTCAATGTCATGTCTTCCTGGTAGGTTCATTTAGGATATTTTTGGAGATGGGTCCTTCCTCCTTTATGTTACCTAAGCCATTAATGGTTTTCTATACAGGGTGACTTTAAATTAGTGAACGATAGAAAAGGATATGCATGTAGGTACTCGTGATAACAAACAACTTTTACTATGGAACCAAGCTCGAAATCATTCAAAAATTTTTGTACTCCCCATACAAAATGCATCAGCTGATAGTATGGGGGAATATTTTCTTTTTATGATTTTGAACTTGGTCCCTTAAGAAAAGTTGTTCGTTATCACGAGTTCATGCTTATCCTTGTCTATCGTTCACTAATTAAAAGTCACCCTATATTTTATGCCTTACTCAAAAGTTCTGGGCCTTCTGACCACTGGTGTCTTCTGTTCTTATGATCATCATCAGCCTATTACAGCACACTGCTGGATAGGCCTCTCCTATCACACGCCACTGTGATCTATCTTTGGCTGCTCGCTTCCAGCTCCTGCTAGCCGTTTGCGCAAATCGTCACTCCACCGTGCCTGAGGATGTCCTATTCTTAAGGTCAGTTAGATACTATTAATAGCTGATAACTTAAAATAAGTAAGTTCTTATGTAGGCACGCAGCTGCTGGTAAAAACCTATCAAATACCACAAACACGATAATAATAATAATCGGGGATTCCCCGTTTAACAGTCGCTGTATTATATCTGATATAATAAAAAATATTCTCTGTTCGAAACTACTAGCGATAAAATTCGTGGAAAACCAACAAAGCTTTTAGTAATTTGAAGTACCTAAGCCCTATTATGCTTCGTCCACATTTTGTCGTTGGTTACGATTTTTGAAGGAAACATGAATCTATAAAACGTTAAGCTACTTACAAATTAAGTTAATAACAATCCCCTTCGTACGACATTCCACAATAACACTTCAGAATGAATCTAACGACAAATTTATGATGCCAAGTGGCGTGAGATAACTGTGGGAGGCAGTGGGTTGATGATGACCAAATTCCTTTCTAGAGACTTTAAAACGTTTGTGAGGATGTTAGGGAAAACAGTTTCCAGAAAGACTAAAGCTGGTAACGGCAAACCGTTGCTTGCACCACGATTTTCATTATACGAATTCGTAAAAAGTTTTGAAGGTTTAAACCAAAATTAACATTCTTTTTACGAAATCGTGAAAGATGTTTATGTGGCCCAATATTAGGCTACTTGTTTCCTCTACATTTGTACATAAAACTAAACTAGGTATATTTTACTATTTATGGGTTTGACTCATACTGAGAATAGGATAAAGATTTTATGTCGAGATGGAATAGTATTTGCCACACAAAGACGTATAGTTTCCATAGATAGATTCATTCTGTATGAAGTGGCGATACCTACACGAAGAGCTTGCAGACAAGCCAGCCGAACATTGTATAACCAAGGAAGTTGTATAAGACATTTTATAACTTTAGAACACAGACGTTATCAATAATTATAAAGATAATTATTATAGGTATTCTACATTTGTGGTCAGTTTTGTTCCACGCAACTTACAAAAGACCAGACCATCTAAACGCCCAACATTCCATAAATAACAACATAGAAACAGCTAAGGATCACTAACCACATTTAGCCTTGATCTAATTGGATCAGCATTACGTCATAGCACTTTAAGAAGCGGTCTATCTCAGCCGAAACGAAATCCAAATCATTTTGCTTAGTTAATGGACTGTTTGCACGGATGCGTTCAGTTTTAGGAGAGTTAGGGAATGTGATGTTTGTAACGTAATTAGGAGCATTTTTTGATGCGCATGTATGGTACATACCTACGCGCGTTTTTTATTCGTACAAGCAGCGTTTTGATGTGCGTAGCGTATACGCGCTTATAGTCCATGATTGCAAATTCGTATGTATTTATTGTCCTTCAGGAAAACTTAGGCACACACATTAAAATACTTGTGCTTAAGACTATAATGTATGATTTAAAAAAAACTATAATGTTATAAAGATATAAAATCTTTATCAACATTATTCACGGTTTAAAAATTTAATTTTAATAGCTATGAAAACTTATAGAATATAACTTTTAGTATTTATTGTATTTAAAACAATAGCCTTCTTGGTATTTTAAACTTTAGCAATTCTATGAAGTCACACGCTGGTAAGCCAGAATAGCATCAAATCATAGGTAGGTAACTAAATAACGAAAAATCAGAAGCAAATGTAATGTCTTTTGTAGAAACATTATAATTTTTAACTAAGTTAAGGTATAAATTCAAATCTCTTGTACAGTATCAGAATTTACAAGATAATTTCAGCGCTTAGTTATTCTTTTCGGTCTATTAATAAAAAAGAAAAACGAGAAAAAAGCAACAAATTGATTGGAATTATTTAATAGTGAAACCGCGGCCATTACGTTGATTTATATCCGGGTGCCGTGACATGAATTAATTTAGCGGGAATCGGGAATGTAGTTTCAGAAATACATTCTATGGGTGCGGGGGAATTTAGGAGCAATATTGGGAGCGATGCATTTCTTTGTTTGGTATCATAGAGACGCCTTTGTTTACTTTTTAGTGCCGTCACCGGATATCGATTTCTTATTTCTAGGCTGCATATTGATATAGGAAGTGATGCACGTAACCGGTAGGACACGAAAGATTGTGTCCATCAGAATGGCGGGTGTAAAGGGTAGGTACAGTTTATCTAATGCAAGGTACAATTTAGTACTATTTAGGTACTATTTTTTAAGATAAGTTACTTTAATATTCGGAGACAAAAAAAATTTACACCCGCCATTCTAAATGGACACGAAAGGTTGCGTAGCGTCATAACAGTAGGTACTTAAATAATCTTTTTCTCCGTTTATCATCATCAGCTTATTGCAGTTCACTGCTGAACATAGGCCTGTCCTGCATCTATCTTCGGCTGCTCGCATCCCGCTCCTACCAGCCATCTTGCGCGATAGCCGTTTATCGATACCACAATTTAAAGCCATTTTTATCAATATCAGTGGCAAAATATTTACTTTCTTCTAACTCTCAAATATATTAGCACCCTTGACCACAGCCTTGACTAAATCTCACAACACAATACCTAATTAAAATTCCACTATGCATCGATGCATTGCTGATCATTCCGAGGTCATGCTATGCCCTGAAAAACCTCAAATTGCCGTAACAAAACATTATTTGAAGAAATTTTCGATAACATCTATCGATAAACACAAACAATGCTTCAGAACATGAAGCAACTAAGTAGTAACTTATGTTTATATACCTATTTCTTGATAACTCAACTGCTAAAAGATTTAATGGTTAAGGTAAGCATAGAACTACCTATTTAGGTGTGCCTTTGCGTCTTTAGAAACTTTGCATTACCACTGACAAGTACGGCAACGTTATCTATTCAGTAACCTTAAATAGAAAGACAAAGCACACGTTGCCTAAGAAATGTAAATATAAATAGAGATTAACTTTCACTGATCGACGCCTACCTCAGGCTGGCCGGTCAAATATGGCGTAGGAAGACCAGACTACAAGACCTGCCACGTCCCTCGCACTTCTCCCGCTAACGGGTAAAAGGGGAATACACTTTACATTTCGAAAGGTCTATAAATAATGGTAAGTGGGTGTGACAAAATTGCTTTTCACAGTTGCGCAATCGTAGAACAATTTGTTTCAACGTTTATGAACGTTTGTGTATGAAGTGTAGTAAAAATAGAATACTTGATTGACAAATGGATAAACTAATGATACTGACGTAATATTAGGTAAAATATTTTCATTTTTATTCAAATCAACAGGTATTGAGGACTGTCGTATGCCTTTATGTCCTGATTGTATTTTGGATAACTTTGCGTTACTATTATACGTTACTAACTTATGCATACCTTTGTACTTAATTAATGTTTCCAATTGCATATTCTAAACGCTATTCTTAACTACAACAGTTATTTTTAGGCACTTTAAGTACAGTCGATCAACAGCTTTACTAAAAGTAGGTTCCATTTGAGTCTTTGGGAAAGTTATTCAAATTCAAAAGCAGATTACATCAGTTCAATAAACTATATTTTACAGTGAGTAAGTACGTATGGGTCAGTGAAAGCTGTACAAGGTAATAGTATACCAGTTATTATTGTTAAAGTAGTCAGGTTGAAGAATGATGGCTAAAACTAGTCGTGTTAAGTTATAGACGGTCTCGCCTACAATTTTAGAATAATATTGATTCAAGTTACCCTGGAAACATAGCTGTTAGCACAGCAGAATATTAATGGTGTCATGCCTTGTTACAATACCATACAAAAATGACACGGAGATAAAAATAGAGTACAATACAATACAGAAAGAAACAGGCGGCCTAATTGCTAAACATGATCTGTAAAATTGATTGCTGTTTAGTTGTTTCGTCCTTATATTTTGATGATATTTTGATCACGTATGTAGGTATGCTAAAAATTATCATAACTTATTTAGCCATCAGTGTCGCACTGCTTGGCAAAGGCCTTTCTCCTCCTTCTCCACGATTCTCTTTCCTGAGCCGCCTCTGCCCAGTCATCCATGAAGGTGTCTAGTTAAAAATACTACGGTATATCGTCCACGCTTTTGCAATAAGTAACCATTATATTGCCCTCAGAATTATTATTAAGAAAGGGTTGAATTGGCAGCACCCCTTGTGTCACGCCTTTTCAATTCTATTGTGACGAACCCCTTAAAATCCCACATGATATGATCATGAATAAAGCTGACCAAGGTCGTTGGTTCAAGGTTAGATATCAGGATCAAATGCTTTTCTTGGCCTGTCATTTCTCGTACGATGAAATGAATCTGCTGTTGTATTAGGCTGTGGCCAATCAAATGAGAACTTTTCTTACTTTTCTACGTGGTTGAAGTACTTATTTGCTATTTGACATTACTATCTATTTATCTGTGATATTGGCTAACGCTTCCAAGAAGAAATACCTACAAGAAAAATTCTGTCGGTTTTAAGAAGCTTACCCACGAATGCGTGGGATAAACTCGAGGTCTTGATGACCTTTACCTTATTTAAGTACCTACCTGCTCAATTCGTTAGGATCCGATTAGTGATATGCAGTCTGTGATAGGCACACTTTGATTAAAATTGCAAACGTTTTTTTGCTAAACCTCGATTCGTAACTTGTTGTACAACTTGTTTGGGAACCGGTTCCGCAAGTTTCAAAGTTATTTACACGAGTCATTTTAACACATCGCTCGCAAATATTCGGTAAGGCTAAATTTGGTTTCGGATTTGTCAAAGTTTCGTAACGGGTGTTTTAAACTTGATAACACTAGATCTTGGAACAACAGTTTTTAAATTCTTGAATGATATGTTCTTCCCTGTATGTACAAGCTAGCCTTTAATTAATATCAGAACTGGCTAAGACCCGGCGTAAGTAGGTACGTAGGTATTTTCCAAAATTATAAGTAAACATTTCCTGATAGGCCTTTAATATCTATCTATTCTGAATAAACTTCTAGACAGTCGTCGATTTCCGGCTCAGAATCCAAGGAAAGCCATTCAAATAATAATCAACATCATCATGTCATCTCGTGGACGTCTACTGCTGGACAAATGCCTCCCGTAAGGATCTCCACAACGACCGGTTCTGCGCTGCACGCATTCAAATTTAGATAATATCGGTAACTCAATCTTAAAATTATTTCATGCCGAAACTCTACCCTTTTCTCAACTCAAGTTACCTACGCACCTCTTTCCTTATCCCTGTGACCTTTAGTTGTTATTACGATGTGACCTGACCTTAGCACGCCCCAGTTGGCTACAACCAAGCTAGCACTAACCACTGTAACCCAGATTTTTGACCAAATTATTCACGCGGTTGCGATGTCTTGAAATGTTTTATGAGTGATGTAAGGTGTTTGATGAAGCTTGATTTACGACTTTTGTGAATTTAATTGCAAAATAGATTCAATATAAATAAGCGATGTTAGTTCTAATGGGCATGACGACAAAAAAATTTTTTTTAGTCCGTCACATAGATAGATTATTTTAAAATATTCGACACGTATTTTTTCTTTTTTCTCTTAAACTAAAAATGGCAAAGATACACTGGGTTAAAGTTGCTCGTGACATCACGCCTCAGTACGATTTTATCCGAGGAGTGACGTCAATACCCCCCCACTCCGTAACTTTGATGCTCTGTATCTTTGTATTTATTTATGTATTTGATTAGGTAAAAAATGTGTTTAAAATGTTTTTTAATAGCCTAAAAGGCGGACTAATTTGTTTTTTGAATTTTTGAATGTAGTCATCATCCCCATTAAGCTGCTTTTGGTTTGATGAGAGTTTATAGAGTGATGATGCCCTCTCGATGATATTCGTTTACAGCAGCGCCGGTCAATCGTGTAAGGATTGAATCAACTGTGTGGGACTTCATTTGCATTATCAATCTGGATGCGCGTTGCATGGGATAACTAGGTATAAATAAAGTGAGAGTGTACTTCATGTAAGAAAATAAGGTTCCTACACTCTCTCTTTTTTTTCCTATCGATGTGACGGACCGACAGAGAAAGAGCAGTAAGGTAGAGACTTGCAAAACTTCAAATCCTACTAATATTATAAATGTCAATGTTTATGCCGATGGATGGATGGATGTTTGTTACTCTTACACGCAAAAACCACTGAAAAGGTTTGATGGAACTTGGCAATAAGTAGTTTGCAAATCAGAATAACATGAAGGCTATATTATTTTCAGATATCATGTTTTTTTCCCAAGATATGACGATAAATGCGAACGAAGTCGCAGATAGCTTCTAGTATCACATAACTTCTTTTTGGATATAAAAACAAATGACAAACTTTCCGCACGCACATTTTCTATCATCAATTTGATACTCGTAGTTATCCCAAAAAGACCTAATATTAAGAGAAAGTTCCTTGAGCCCTGTCCAAAATAAAACAGCCAATGCACGACCAATTCGTTCGTCTCGCTAAAGAGTCGGTGACCAAAATAGATCGTAGCTTGCGGAATTGCTTATTTTTGTTATTGGTACTAATAACAATGGGTAACGTGCAGTTAGGTAAGAAAATGAACTTTATTTCTATTGTACGTCGTGCTGACAAATATTCGTATTACCAAAATATCTATTTTATGCATTAAAAAGAACGACAACTTATGCAATCACGCAAAAATTTAAGTTATTGCAAACATCGTCACAAAAGGTGGCAGTTCGGTATAACAGAAGACGCATGAAACAGGCTAGATCCTCCTACTGTGTGTCACATGCTTAGATGTATTATTAGCAGGCCAAACACTCCTTCTGTCTAAAGCAGACATCGCATACTTTAATATATCAAGGAATAAGTCATGGGCCTGATGACTGCTTCTTTTCTTTTTTCGATGGCGAAATCTTCTAAAGCGTTTTGGTGCAAGCAACTACTTACTTGATTAGGATATATAGGATTTCCACGCATGGAACTTGCCTATCTGTGCATACAACGCGCTCTGTTGTCTAGATCATCTCATTAGGCTTTCTAGATCGTACTAACCCAACAGAGTTCCTTGCTAGGTTCTTCTCTGGGCGAAGCTGCACCTTGCGAATCTAGCGCTAGCTTTAAAAAAAATACCTATATAATAATGTAACGGCACAGATTAGAAAACACTAGTAACGGTTTCAAGAGCATTTTTTGTGCCTATGAAATAAATATATTTTTGACTTTGACTTTAAATTGCTAAATAATCATACAAACATCTTATGACTGAAATTATGCTAATTCCAAAAGGGAAAACATTATAATACTTATTTCAATGTCACAAATTGACGACACATAGTTATTTATGTCGAGGTTATTTAATTAATATTCAGCCGGTGATAATGAGCTATTGTTATTTAAGGTCTTCTAACACTAACTAGCCATAGGTAGTACCCATGGGGGAACATTGTATTCGAAGCTTATTATGATGATGTGTCACAAATTAATTGCGTATTTTTTAACGATGTTGTTTTTTGATAAAGTCCTGTTGGTTTATATGACACATTTGCTTATGTTCTTTTGTTTTGAGCACTATCAGATAATAAACAATTGTAAGTAGTTGCGATTTGGAAACACGTTACGATTTGGAAATGGCCCCGGCGAATATCTTGAGCATTGATAGACGTGGAGGGAGGAATTGTAGAGGAAATTTCTCGTGGATTGTCTCATCATACAATTAGGGTCCATTTTTGGGCTGTTAATGTAGTTACAGCTACATAATGACATTGCATTTACCGTCACATGTATTCAGATAAGCTATTCAAACTGATATCTCAGCTTTATCTGTTCGACACTAGAATGTTATGCGTAGTTAGAACCTTAAAAATAGCTCTTTTATAATAATTGACTAACCTGTAAAATAGAAGCGACAAGCGCAGTCATAGCAACCCATAGCAGCACTTCCCTGGCATACTGATGCATTCGTTTACCACACCCTCTCTGGTACAGGGTGGTGCAGTCTGCTGCGTAAGGCTTGTTCAGGGCGTCGAGAGGACCCTGCCCGCAGCAGGAGAACGGCACGTGGCCAGCAGTACTGAAGTCATTGGGGCCACTCACTCCGCAGCATTCGAACTGGAATTTGAAGAGTTTTATTCGTTTAAAAATGGTCCAGAGTGGTGGATTACGGCTTAACTCTCGTATGGGAGTAAGCTAGTGCAAGAGTGAGGACTTAGAAAGACAGATAAGGAGAGTCAGTTATTGTAACGACATGCAGAAGTTAAGTTTAAAATCTAGTCTGTTCTGAATTTAAATCGGGTTTTATTAGAGGCCTCGCTACTTTTACCTACTTCAAAAACAGATACCTACTTCAAAATCCTATACAGCTGCTGGAAAGGCTGAGCGGCCTCAGCATGGTGAAGCGGTTATATTACAATAGACTAACTCCATATGGTACAGTACCCTATGGTTAATCTACAGAGATCAAAATATCTAGTTACGATAACTTTGAGAGCCCAACTATTTGTATCTATGTCACCGGAAAATAAAGAAAACTGTCAATTGATGAGTTTTCGAAGTCATTGATCAACTTTCGGAAAACCATAAACGGCAATTAAAACGTACTATTTAACGTATACATTTTTCCGTTTATGATTTTCCGAAAGTTGATCAATGACCTCGAAAACTGATCAATTGACGATTCTCGTTATTTGCCGGTGACATCTATACGCCAGAGTCACAAATTCACAAATTACCATAACATGCAACCGATCCCATCGCACAGCATCAGCAGAGTTAGGTTCCTTATTTGCTGCAGTGGACATAAAGTATGACGTCATGGTTGTCTTCACATCAATCTCGATGTTGTCCCATTCAACCATCGCCCAGACGAACACTGCGAATTCTATCACCACCACTAGGGTTATTAGGACGCCTGTCTGAAATGAGGAAAAGATATTTTTTTAAGGTAGGTTTTTTTTAAAGGTTTTTTTTAAAGTCTTTTAATGTTTAAAAATAAGTATATGAAGCGATGACTTTTAACCCTATATTTGACTATTTGCAGGATGCTTCCTAATAACGACACTCTGGGTCCTTTGTCGGTTGCAGAAAAAGTTAATTAATAACCTAACGCTACATTATAGCTACAGCCATTGAACTATTTAAGTACAGTTCGTTGGCTATTATCAACAACAAAACTGCGTTATTTTGCAGATAACTGAATACCTACTAGCGTTTATGTTTTAATCGATAATTAACTTAAGTACCTACCTAAACTTATTTGAAACGATGGAATGAACCATCGTAATTCGAAAATTAGGTAAGTATTAGAATTGGGAAAACATTATCACAAAATGGTCACTCGCCACACCTCCACCCAAAAACATCTGTCTCACCAATTGATATTGGTTTGATTAATGGGTGATATCTAACTAGGTAGGTAGTGTGATAGTGATACATTTTCAGGCGAAATGATTCATCGGTGTAAAGTCTGGAAGAGACCACTTTTTTGTACCTCATTATGTATTAACTGGTTATTTTAGTAGATAGAGTTTTAGGCAACTTTTCTTAATAGAATTAACATATAGGGTGATTTAAATTAATGAACGATAGAAAAGGATATGCATGTACTCGTGATAACACTGATAACAAACAACTTTTACCTTCGGCCAAATTCGAAATCATAAAAAAATTGTTCCTCCATACTATCAGCTGGTGCATTTTGTATGGGGAGTTCAACATTTTTTGAATGATTTCGACCTTGGTCCTATAGTAAAAGTTGTTTGTTATCACGAGTAAACATGCATATCCTTGCTTGTCTATTATTCACTAATTTAAAGTCACCCTATACTATAGGTATACCTAAGTAGGTAAGTAGGTACTTATAGAGCAATACCTACCACAATAATATGAAACTGATGCGTGGTTTTTGCAGTCCTCCAGCCAATCCAGGCCACAGAACAGGTGATAATGGCCATCATGAGAAGTAAAATAGCTGGATACTGCACACCCGCTCCAAGAAAATGTCTGTATATAAACAGTTTGTATATGAGGAACCCGCTCATCCCAAACAACACCACTGCTGACATCTGTGGACAGAACGATGCATCTCTATTACTTTATTAACCAACAAAATGAAAAAGGCAACGATTTTCCTCTGTCAAAGCTCGTCAAAGTTTCCTCCTCGCTCAGGTGACACAAACTTTATTTTGCGCGTGTCGATTTTAAGAACTAAAAATGTTACATTGAATTTGACATGTAAATTGGCAAGTTTGTTCGCAACTAGCGCCTCCACTAATAGCAAAATGAGCTTTGCAATTAAACAATAGAAACTAGCGCCATTAATTGTTTCGGCCGTGATTAATTCAATTTGGTTTCATTACGTTAATTCACAGAGTTAATTTAAGAGTACAATGCACTCTTTGCTAGTTCGCTGAAGAATAATATGTGTGTCATCAGCAAAAATGTTAAGCTAGGAGTCATTCATTGGTAATAAAATAAATCAGATTTTCATATATTAAACCTTCGCTTTGTCGATCGTCTAGTTTAGCAGCAGAGTTGTTATGACAACAAAGCGCAAAGTAGCGTAAACTAACGGGAAACTTTACTTTGAAAGTTGCTTGGGAAATGCAATAGTTAAAGAAAAAATAAAAAACTCACTGCGAAGAGGACGTTGTAGGTGAGAACGAGGTATTTCCAGCAGTTAGTAGAGAGCGCCATTGTAGAGTATTGTGTTCACATGTTATTGTCAGAAATTATACACGAAACCCGTCTCAAAACAAAGGAGTAGAGTCCGGCACGTTGGTAATGTTTGTGTTCGCTCACAGCGCGCTCGTCGATCACTCGACACGGTTCCCGACTAGTGATGCAACTGCCGAGTCACCACAGAATTAAACATTCGACATTTTGCCAGATTAATCGTCTTATCTCACCAATTTATTTGAAAACGAAGGCGCGTTTAACTCTGTAGACTTTGACGAATATGTTCTAAGAAAGTGAGTCGTGTGGATAGTTTGAACGCCGTACTATTGTTATCATTATCAGCTTATCGGTCGATAAACACGATGGATGGATGAATGTGTTGTCGTCGTAATCTAACCTAGTTCCGAGTAGATAGTACTTGTGGTGACTACTTTCTGAGTGTAGTTTAGCCCAGAGAATCACACTGCCGCGGCCGAGGCATGCGCCTAATAATAACTGCGTGACATTCGAGACCGCATTTCTCTCAAGACTGTTGGTAGATGTAGCTAAACTGCTACAGAGCATTTCTCACTCACTTCCCTATACCTTTCACTAGAAAAACAGTTACAACAACACATTTTTTTTACAAATATTCGCAACTATGTACATTGTACCTACCTACATAGGTATCTACCTACCTAACGTAAAGTTGGCAGAGTAATCTATAAGAATATGAAAACACCTCGAATAATTTAAAAATTATTTAATTAACATTATTTTAATTTTATTGACGAATAACGTTAAAATTACCTACATTGGAATAAAATAGGAAGCCACTTATAGTAAGTTTTTTCTCTACGTCTGTCGTCAACAAAATCTTGGAAAAAATAAATAAACATCAAGCTTTTAGAAATTAATAAAGCCACCCTCACTGAAACATTGAAGATAATTACAGAAACACAAATTCTTAGTCATTGTATCCGGCAGCTCCTCTATCTTTACAATGTGCATAAACTTTCGAATCTGCATTTCAATATCTTCGCTGACGGGGCCCACTTGTCTCGCCGTTCGTAATATGGTGCGAGCTCTGTCGACATCTCTATCGCCCATAGCGAAGCTAGCCAGCACAGCCCAGGCGTCGGCCAACATGGGCTCAGCTCTCACCGCCACAGACGCCCAACGCTCAGCCAAACTCCCTTCTCTCTTTCTAGCATAAATACGAGCGATAGCCAACGCCGTATGAGCGCACGGTGTTGCCTTATGAGCCCTCGCTGCACGCTGCAATGCCTTATCCGGGTCAGTTTTAATTCCACTAATAGCCGAACGCAGTAAAGTGGCAGAGTTAATTTCGGCACCAGCTCGCTCCGCTTCCTCCAGTGCTGCTTCACATTCATCATTCCAGTAACTTTTGGCCATCAAACACGTAACACGCATCTGAAACAAGATGGCATACGGCCCGAATCGCCGAATCCCCGCCTCGGTTACATCCATAGCTGTATTCGCCTGTCCTCTCAATATCCATGAAGCAGCTCGCAAGTAATACGCGTCTGCTGTGACATGTGTCACGTTTCCAAATCGTGATCCACGTGTAGCACATCCCATTTCGTAACATTTCAACACACACTCACTAAACTTATAACAACGCAGACAAAGAAAAAAAGCTGCAGCAATTATTAGAGGATTTTCTAGATTCAAAACTTTTGGAACCCAAAACACCTCCTCTTCACCACTCGTTTCTACCCAACGATCGTAGAACTCTATCCACTCTCTTTTCAGTTCGTAAGATTTCCTCATCCTCTTCGCTGCCACAAACGCTGCATGGGGATTACTTTCATAATGATGCAAAGTGTGCAGACCAGCCCAACCGATAGTTCCCGCTATTCCATCCGAGTAGTCACCTTTGACCGCTATCTGAAATGCAGCTATAGCATATTGTAATCTCTCAAAACCTTTGTCAAATTCCAATGCTCCCAAAACCCAAAGTAGAAATCTGTTTCTTGTTTGAGAATTAATAGCTTGAAGCAAATATGTTTTCGCTTCTTTATCGTTTCTAGCTTCTAAATTTCTTAAAACTTTGGAAAGAAGGGCTCTAGGATGTTTGTCAAGAACTTTAGCGTTTAGTTCGACATGTAGGTTGGCCAATCTAGTATCGCCTGCCATGCGACATCGAGCGGCGGCGAGCTTTGTTGCAGGGCGATCGTGGTGGGACTGCGGTCGGAATGAGGCAGTGACAGCGCAACGACTCGCTACATGCTGAGCCATCACGGTATCCTGCCATTCAACGTACGAACACTCTCCCGGTGGGAACTGTTTCAACATCGTTCGCACACGTGTCAGCAAACGATTTGCCGCTGTTCGTTTGATACCTTGGTTCATTGGAACTGCCCCGCGACAAGCTAAACTGCTTAATTCTTTATGAACAGCCAAAGCACCACCCTCTTTTCGGATCTTTCTTACATCAACCGTTGGATCTTCTGGCGGAGGCTCCAGATATAATTCATCTAATGGTAGTTTAGTTTCTGGCATTTTAAAGCCAATTGTATCGAAAAGTTCTGCCATTTTTCTCTTTTGCATCAGAGCGTCCTGTAGATCTAATTTGATGATGACATAAGGTGTGTGGCCGTAAATATCTACTAGTTCAATAGGTTCTCGAGCACTAGCTTTAGCGCTGACTGGCGGCAGTTCTAATAATGGTACGACGTGTTCCGGTAACTCAGCTTCTACAAAGTTTTTCAATTTGACACACGTTGTTACTGTATTTTGTGATGCTTCTAAAAGAATCCTACCGTCGACTTTTCCCATATACCGCCCACGAACATCGACTCTGCCTGCTCTCGGGACACCGGCTACTTCGATATGGAACGGTTGTTTCAATCGCTCCTGTAAATCTAAGGTATCCACGAGTACTCGTTTTACAGCATACCAGTACGCGGAAATACAGATTTCAGTATCTTTGGTATCTACGTCTGGGGGAATATATTTGTCGTCATGAGGGGCAACATACGCGGTGGCCATCATTTTACCTCCAGTACTTGCAGTAGCCCACACCACCTTCTTAGCGTCGACGCTATTAAGAGACATACCAAAGTTTACTGCCATATAATCTAATAACCCATCCAAACCTATAGCCGAAACATAAACTGTACCGTCCTTTACCGGTGGGAGACAATGTGCTGAAATCATTGTAAGCACAAATGGTATTTTATTGTTTTCTATTTCCGGACCATGAGATGAGACACAGACATTCAGTTTTAAGCCAGAATTTTGACCACTTGGCAGTGTAAGGTATATTTTAGCAGAAATTTTATCGTTTCCATATAAAAGAGACATCATATCAACCGTTCCACCTGCGCGGGTATCGGCGTTCGATAATAGATCAGGATCCTTAGCTTTACCTTCACTGCGTAGTAAAAAAATTAGTGGTCTATCCGCAATAAGGCTGTGAGTTAGTGGATCCAGCAAATCTATACCCAAATCTGGAATTTCATATTCCACATCATGTTGCCATTTCATTGTATGGATTATACGATTATTGAACATTGTAAGAATATTATAAACTGGATGCACTGGGATCTCTCCTACAAGACGGACCACTATTTTAACGATACAAGGAATATGACTTTCGGCAGTAAGATTGCTGGTTGTAAGAGTAGTATCGGTAGGGATTGATTTGCTTTTTGGTGAATCAGCAGACTTTTCTTTCGGAGTTTCTTTTGGAGTTTCTTTCGAAGAAGGTTTTTCTTTTTTTGGGCCCATTGCTATATCGACCAGTTCAAATGTGTAATCATTCAGAAATTGTACGTAATTCTTATTTTTTACTCTTCTTGAGTCTCACAATCATAAGTGAGCAGGTAGGTACCTGTTGTATTATTTCTTTTCAGTTTTATTTATTATCCAGACATCCACACAGTAAATGACAATAAAATAGGAAGGAATGGCAGTGGAATGGCAAAACATCAAATGACATGACAAAAGAAAAGACCAGTCATTATAAAACTTGGCCGTACTTAATTTATCTCCGAGCCTAACTTATTTTAAAAAAGTACAAATGTATTTTTTTTTCAGAAAATAATTTGTTTAGTCTCTATAGCAATTTTAAAAAAAAACATAAAAATTGGTTTATTTCACAGATTTAAAAGTTTTTTAAAATGTATTTGGTTTATCTCTGTGGTTAATCTAATCACAACACAGATTCAAAAATAAATTTCAACCAAATCGCAACAAATAAACTGGGTAGGTGTACCTACTACATAAGTTTCTGAAAAAAAATTCGAATCAATTTAGAATTCTTGACCTATTTACAATTTAGAGAATAGTGAAGAGTGGCGCAAACACTCAAACATCACCGGAAAGAGCCACGCCCGCTCTTAAATTTATGATGATGACCTAGCAACACCGTTTCACATTCTATTTGACATTTTGGCTTAAAAGTCATAGCTACCAGCCCATACAATTATTTAAAAAACAACATTTGACATTGACAAGACGTTTTTGTGACGTTTCGCTATTCTATTTGGTTTGGTATTTTGGTTTCGTTCGTTTCATTCATAGAATTACAGAAAACAGAAATAAATCAGGTTCTTCATCAGTTTTGTTTTGATTGTAATAGTTTTGTAAAATGTTATAAAAATGTATACGTTATTACATGGCTTTTACAAGTATATAGTACAGAAAGACGAGTACTTTGTATTAATTTTAGGTCTCGACAATGCTGGGAAAACGGTATGTGAAAAACATTGATAATAATACGTTTACGACGCGACGTGGCTAATGTATGTAAATGTTTCCTTATACATTTTTAACGTTTATCACCCCTTACAGACATACTTGGAGGCTACGAAGACGAAGTTTTCTAAGAAATATAAGGCTATGAACCCTAATAGAATAACCACTACAGTAGGCTTGAACATAGGAAAAATAGACGTAGATGGAGTTAGACTTAATTTCTGGGATCTTGGTGGACAGCAGGAGCTTCAGTCTCTGTGGGATAAAGTATGTTACATTAATTATTCTCTATCACATAAATAATAATTAATTGTTTATGTATTTTAGAAGAAAATAAGTGACAATTTTGTAAGATATTTATCTGATATAATGAGTGTAGTAACTTTTTTATTTTCAGTATTATGCAGAATGTCATGGAGTTATTTATATAGTAGATTCGTCAGATAGAGGGAGGGTGTCAGAATCGAAGGAAACTTTTGGTAAGCTTGTTACATTATGATTGTTTCTTTTCAAACTTCACTGACTCAAAATAAGCATGAATGAACTTCTGCAGACTATAAACATGCCTCATAAGCTATTACAAATATTACAGTACACTATTAAAGCCTAATTAACTGTTTATTTCGTTCTATGGTTTACTGTACAAAATGTTTTCGATTTATTTAAATTATTTCTTTTTATATTGTACTCTTATTAAGTTTTCTTATTACATACGCAATGTGGAGATATTGTCTTACCACAGATACAAAGTAACTTATATTACAACACCCACAATTTTGTATATTAAACTTTTGTCCATTAATTGAAGATATAATATCCATATTTTGCAAGTTTTTTAACACTGACCTTACTAAATATATACTTTCATTTCCAGATAGAATGATAGCTTCAGAGCACCTAACAGGGGTCCCACTGCTGGTGCTAGCAAATAAACAAGACATTCCAGACTGTATGGGAGTACATACAGTGAAGCCTATATTCAATCAGAACGCACACCTCATCGGAGCCAGAGATATTATGCTTATGGCTACCTCTGCGTTGAATGGGTAACTTTTACTTATAACAAAAGGAGTTTTATTTATAGTCCTAGAATAAACTCAGATAAATGATGTTTCAGCTATAGAAAAAAAGTCAAAAAATTATATTAGTCCTAGGACTATATATTATTTAAAACATGTTTTGTAATAAAAGGTTTAGATTTATTAACAGTATAAATTATGATTAGATTTAAGAATAGTCAAAACACTGGCAGAAGATAGGCTAATTGAAACATGCTTCACTGACAAGAGTAATCCATAAATAGAATAATGATGGTAGAATAGTCTTTCTTTTTTTTTTTTACAGTTTATAGTATAAAATAATTATAAATAGTCTAAACATGATCTTACAAAACATGATTATAAGGTAGACAACCTAGTTTCAGAAAAGTCTGTTTAATTTAACTGTTCTTTAAAGTGAAGTAATGTTATTTTTGACAATGATTGTGTTGTGTCAGTATTCTAAAATGACCTTTTCTA
The DNA here is from genome assembly GCA_947563765.1 of Anarsia innoxiella. NCBI lineage: Eukaryota > Metazoa > Arthropoda > Insecta > Lepidoptera > Gelechiidae > Anarsia > Anarsia innoxiella. Next base: position 9,589,680 of record OX387396.1, on the reverse strand, counting down.
TAGCTCTGTGTCGAAATCTGTCCAGTTTATGCATCAAAAGTTGTAAAAAAACACATGCAACCAACATTGTGAGAAACATGTTTTTTTAAATTACTAATGGGCTGTTTCACTATTTACAGATAAGATTTATCTGACAAAACTATATATATATAAAAATGAAACCCGTTTTCCGTTGTCAAGGCATCACGCCTGAACGGCTGGACCGATTTCGCTAATTCTTTTTTTAAAATGTTCATTGAAGTCCAAGGATAGTTCTTACGGTGAGAAAAATTCGAATAATTGCCGGGAAAGCCCTAAAACAGACCTTTTCTTTTTCCCATACAAATGTTTTCTTACTAAAATGTAGAGTCAATTTGAACTTTATTCCTACACAATAAAGTTCATTCTAAGGCGGGACGAAGTTCGCCGGGACAGCTAGTATTTAATATCTCTGGCTAAAATGTCATGTTTTATGAAATATACTTAGGTTTAACTGTTAGTTAAATTTTATCAGATGGTGAAACAGACACTTACTCTCTGCTTCTAACTAAATTATATCAAGAAACTACATTTACAAATACAGCAATACTATTATTGTAAGGCCTACTACCTATAATGTATTTATTAAACAATGTTTTGAATTTTGTGGGAATCATAGTCATACATAATTAGTACCACTGTTAACAGACAGGTCAACTGGGTACTAAATATACATTCTTTTTATTTAAATATTGCATCAGAAACTGAATAAATTGTTATGCTAATTATTGTACTAATAAGGTAGCTAAGTCACTGCATGTTATCCATATAAAATGTGGCATCAATCTAACTCTGACACAGTTGAGTCAATAAGGATAAGAAGTACACTGCACCACACAAGTTTTACCTGTTTATTTATTAGTTAAATGACTTTAAAGATTGATAAGACTGTTTGGATGGTACAGCATTACACATGGATTATAATTTATTAGAATTTGTGGAACAATGTTGTCACAAATAACAATTAAGTAACTTTATTTATAGGTACATAACTTAATGATTTACGAAGCATTAAAAGCTCGTTAAACTGTCGCAATTTATATACAAAACATGTTTTATAATGATTACAGTGATGGAGTCGACGAAGGCATTAGATGGCTGGTTGACTGTATAAAGCGAAACAGCATAGAGCGGCCGCCGCGGAACTACGAAGACAATATTTAGGCACCCACCGCACACCGCGCGCGCTCACTCACGCAGTTAACAATGAATAATAATGAGTATTCCTATTAAGATAATGCTGTGACTCGATACATTGTTTTGTACATACTATATCAATACAATAAAACATTAATAGAACTGTGACTGTGTTGCTGTCCTTCTTTATAGTGATATCTTGATAAGTGGTACCTTTGATAAGAGATATGGAATATGTGGATATTTGAGGAGCACCTGCCTGCACCTGATAAAATGTTAGTGATAGTGATAACAGTACAGTTTGCATTGTCGACGACAGTGGCTGATTGTGAAATGTGCTCTTTGCAAGGTTTATAGTTTGTATTTGTTTATACATAAGTTCACCATGGCTTATCCCATGTATGAAGTGGATTGGAGTGTCCTGCCGCCAGAACAGAATAGAAGGTAGGTGGATTGTTTGCCTCTATAGGTAAATAGGTATCAACCGACATAAATAATAATAAAAAAATAGGGAAATACCTACTTAATACAATAATACATAGTATTTCAGCAGCAGTAGGAACCTTTTACCTAAAATCTATTTGTCTACTTGACTGTACAGAGGAGGTAGGTATGTAGGGAAAATCTTTTTTCATAAACTTTTCCACGTAGCATTCGTTCAGAAATCCATAAAATCTAGTTGTCATTTTTTTCCGGAGTCAAAACAAATACCCATTATATCATATGGAAAGAATATAAAGTTAATTAAGTTATTCTAATTTCATAAATAAATAAATGGTTTTTCAATATAACTGTTATGCGTTTTAGATATATTTAAAGTAGCTTTGAACAAAAAGGAAGTAATTTGTTTTAAAATTGAGCAAACGTCATGCGAGTCACGTCGGCCATGTTGAATTTCATGCAACGCAAAGGGAAATGTCAGCTGGCGGCTGCCGTGTTATTTCTTTGAAAAAACTGTGATAAAATCATTCAGAAGACAAATTCTGTGATACATCAGTGAACAAAATATTCCACAATTAACATGTTTTAGTTGAAGTTGAGTTAAAAATATGACCGAAGTTAGCCAAAGGTGGCATGCGATTTCTCTTGCATTTCTATGGTTTGTCATGAGATAAAATGAGTTTATGCCTGACTAAAGACTTGTAAATGATTTCTTTAGTTTGTTTGTTATGATTTGGAAGTGTTGAAATTGTATATTCGTGATAAAGCGTTTAGTTTGAGTGGTCCCGACGTCTGTAAATAAATTGCACCTGTGGTTATCAAGAGTGGTTACCTGGGCTTGTCATAGTGCTCCTTGCGCTGAGGATCTGGTCAGGATTTACACGTATTTGAACCTCTTCAAAGGCGTACAAGATGAACGGCTCGGAATCCGGGTAATTTTGTTTGTTGGTTGTAGTAAATAAGTCTGTTGTAGTCTTTGGACTGTATGACCCAAAATATACGTATGAATATGACATGTGGCTGTTTTGGTATGCAGTGATGAAATTGTGCACTCAGTTTCGTCCATTTTACCAAAAAGATCCGGGCTAACAAGGTTTTATGGCTTTCACAAATTCACATTAAAATTCTATACCTACTACTTAGCTTCCATAAAACACAACTGTTTACTAAATTAGATATACTAAAGGTACAATATGTGTTTACATATGATATGTAATTAAGAATAGTCTCCATAACATACTTGGAATACAAAGGGCTTCATGTACTAGGTATATTGTGTGGCTCCCTATTGTTACAGTTTGTGTGCCTTGCCTGTTCCTATTCACATTACATAAAGCAAAGGAAATTGTGGTATAATTGAAACGTTATACAACAACAATATTAAAAGAACATACCAATTACTTATTTGGATATGTACTATCCTAAATATTAAAAGATTTATAAATTTCAAGTCAATAAGCTACATTGCTTGAAAAGTTACTACTTAGTATAATACACCAGCAGTTTGTTTATGTAGCCATGAATAATCATATTTAATGAAAATATTGCTTGAATAGTTATTATTATACAAATAGTAATTTATTCGCCTTGAGTGTTTGTCATAAAAACATTAGCAATAAATTATTTTGTTTTATTATTTTTTAATGTACGTACAAGATTACTATTATACAGTTAAGTTATGAATTTTATGGTGTAATAACCATGGATTATGAAAAATAAAAATAAAAGCTTATTTCAACCTATTTCTTGCATAAATATATTTATCAAAGTAAGTTGTGTAATTAAGATTTTTAAATAATAAAAGAAAGATGTAATGATGTTACCTTAACTGGCTCATTTAAAAAAACCTGGTATTTAAAGTGGTACTTAATAAATTAACAATTTTGTCATCATATTACCAAAAATTCATACCAAATATTTGTTCAGCCAATGTCACAATTGATATAGCTATATTGGGAGAGTAATATTAGTATAGTTTATTGAGTAATTGATTCTCATTGAATGCAATGACATTACCAGTTATCAGACCTGGTCAATTGCTGGCATAGGTATAACTTTATTACCGCAATGTATACTAGATGAGTTATGAAAAGGCAAGCTTATTTCAAATGTGGTTTAAGTTATTAGGGACTCAAAACATATTCCTTACTGTGACATAAATGGAAATATATTCAACCTTTCATTGATGAGAATAGATTATATTCTTGGTAAAATTGTTGCTTAATAACAATATTAAACCTACGAGGGGAGGTCCCTTGTAGGTTTATTAAAAGGGGGGTAGTTAGAGGGTTTATGAAAAGTAAGACATAGATACCAGAACATAAGTATCAGACTACCTGAACAATAATAACAAAACAAATAATAAATTAATAGGGAATGACTCTTATTGAAATGTCACATTTTAGGTGTCTTAAGTTGCTTATTTCAGAAACATATTATTTATTTTTATATAATACAACAAGGTACAATATTAAATAAATAATGTTTTGTTTTAGGTTTAACCCGGCGTTTAACATTGCCACAATAAAACAAGTGGTAAATGAGGCTATAGAAAGAGGTGAGTTTTAAATTAAATATAATATAAACTATTAAGCTATAGTTTATAAACTAGTCTTATGTTTAAGTTAAGTCTTAAGTTATTAAGAAGTCAGTTTTTTTCGCTCAAATAGAAAGAAAGTAGAACTGAATACACATTATAAAGAATTATAACTATTAACTTTGATTCTGCATTTACTAATAGTTTCTTTTGTATATAAAAATGAATTGCTCTTAATTTCTTTTCTCTATTTTCTTTTGGGTTGGTATCTCCACTCATTTTAATTGGGTGGCTTAAAGCTAGATTATTCTTTTATCTGCTTTGTCTCTCTCTCTACTAACATATTTCATATTAGTTGTTTGTGTTGAGTTCAAATGTATACAACCCGTCGGAAATATCTGCGGACCTGGCTTGATGACGTCATTCAACTCGTACGTACTCGTCACGGTACTGGATAGGCGAAATCGGGGGAAGCGCGGGGGAAAGCGCATTCCAGAGAGGTCCGCAGATATTTCCGACGGGTTGTACCTTTTTAGATTGTTAATGAAGATATCTGTTTGTACTGTGTCATATTTAATATAGAGTTACAGACAGACAGTTACAAACAGACAATAGTAATCGAGACAGAAAAACTAATTTTTCGGTTGTGTGTATTTAATCCTTTATGTAAATTAAATTCATAAAGCATTTTTTTTATTCTACAAAAAGAATAAGAGGCATTATCTTGGCACAGTACAACTGCCATAAACTAAAAAAAAAAAACTTTTTTATTTAAAGACCACTCAACACAATCATCTAAAAAGCACTTAAAAACAAATGCACTGATCTATGCTTTGTATGTGTGTGTGTCGTCCGTAACAGTTGCGCCGGTTTCAGTACGGATGCCGACGCCGACTCGACTGAGGGACCTGATCAGACAGATCAGGGCGGCTAGGACGGCGGCAGAGGAACGCAGTGTCGTTAATAAGGAGTGCGCCTATATCAGGTCCACTTTCAGAGAGGAGGATAGTGTTTGGAGGTTAGTATGAGTTTATATCTGTAAACTTTAATTATTGCTTAGCTTCATTGACATAGACATACATTTTATGCACAATACTTGCCCAAATTAAACAGAACAAGCATAAGAGAAAAAGGGAAACACGAAGGTCTCAACTCAGGGTTTTCCAACGCGTCATGGAGCGCAGAATGCTTGGTTTAAATCTTACTGAGAAAGTAACAAACATCATAGTGGAAAGGTGGGATGAGCTAGATACCTTCATATATGGTAAAGGTGGCTTAGGATAGATAGCTTGGTGGAGAAAAAAAAGCCTTTGCCCAGCAGTGGGACATTGACGGCTAGATAAGACTTTCATAGTTAGACGATTCCGTCAGCAAAAGTCTATCGATTTCTCACATATTTGCATCTGCCTTAATCTTTCACATCCCAGAAAAAAAGAACAGTAGTAAATCTTTTGTGTCTGGGTTTATAATGGGCCAGTGGGATGTGAGAGGTTAAACTCACTAGTGACTAGGAAAGAATGATACGAAAGAATCGCTTTTACATCGTCATAAAATAATCCTTTGCTAAAATAATCTCCTTTAGCCGCCCACGGCCCATTGCCGCGAAAGTTCAAGGCATTCCCGGAAAACATTCCGCGTGGGTGTCCACAAAGGATAGCAAGAGACAAGCGCTCTGAGATTTAGACTTTAATATTTAGTTGGTGTAAAGTAAATATGTCCCCAATCGCGTGATCTCGGAAATATGTAAAACGTAGCCTGGTCCATCAAGTTTTTAATCATCAAAACATTTTTTTTCCGAATTTACATTAAAGCACAGATATCTTTGGCCCATAGATTTTTATGGTCCCAATTTCTCATAACTTATTGTGAAGTTTTAAACATATTTTGTCCAGTATTAAATAGCCAATAAATTTTATATCTTTATAAAAGAGCAGAATACTATTATTCTCTAAACTGCAAAGTTGAGGCTTGCATTGCTTGAAGCCTACATTAGTTTTACGTGTCTTGTGGTATGAGGATTACTTATACCTCGTTTTAGTTTGAGTCATATCAAGTTGATGCATACAAAAGGTTCATTAACCTTACTTAAATGACGAGTCTTTACACTTCCAAGAGAGAAGTTCAGTGCAAAATGCAAATCAGTTTTCCAAAGATTATCCAAACATCTTTGTAGCACTTCAACCAAGTAGTAAAGATTACATATTCGTCTCAACGTATCTCAACGTGAGATTATTCACGCGACGCGACCCTGTTTTGCGGTTTGTCAACCTTCAAATACCTCGATAAGTTTACCAGATTGTTCTCTTATCACGTTCAATGTTATTCTCTCTAATTCTATTGCAAACTGCACAACAGTTACCTGCTAAATGCATTGTAAAAGGGTATGAGTCTTAATTTATTCAATTTTATCAAATTTTAGTAACTTAATCTATCAGTATCAGGCCTGAGAGGAGATGGCGCGACGATCTGGACGCATACTTGGTAAACTGGCCAAAAGTTGCCGGGGATAGGGAAACATGGAAGAATGCGGGGGAGGCCTTTGCCTAGCAGTGGGACACAATAGGCTACTAAAAATATCTCAGTATTTAAATATTCATAATTTCGTCAAACTGCGGCAGCCATGATGGTCCTCATTATAAGAAAATATTAATTATCTCAAAATCTTTATTGTAACTTCCGTGCATGAGTAATCTGGCCACTGAGACGTATCTCAGATTACATGTACGTAGCCTCATTTTTGTGGCGATTAAGTAGGTTGTATATCATAAAGATATAAAGGCTTAATTTGTTTTAAAAACTAAAGTTATTGACGAATAATTTTACTTCTAATGATGTTTACTTTAATCGATCTTAGATTTTAATTTTCCATGTGATAACACCTAAATAAAAGAGAATAGAAGTTGTGTCGTATTAGGTGCTTAAATGGACGGCGGCAGAGAATAGAGCAGTGTGGCGAAGACTGCACCCACAAGAGCGATGCTCCTATGGGTGAGGTCACAGCTCACTGGTGTATTGTTTTCGTGGGGTCTGCGCCGATTACATGATATGCTAACTGTAACTCTTTAATCCAACTTTTTCTCCCAACAGATGTCGGAACATCGCAAAACTCCTATACATCCACATGCTGGGCTACCCGGCGCACTTCGGCCAGCTGGAATGTCTGAAACTCATCGCGAGTCCGCGATTCACCGACAAGAGGGTCGGCTACCTCGGCGCGATGCTGTTGCTGGACGAGCGGCAGGACGTCCATCTGCTTATTACTAACAGTTTGAAGAAGTAAGTGTCATTGATTTGCAGCTATTTTATGACGTGTCCACAATGTGTACGGAATTTTGCTGCAAAGATAGGCTACATAAGCCAGCTTAGAGCGCACGAGCGCCAAACCGAAATATTAGGAATCGAAGTGGTCGCAATGGCCGAAATCGGTCGGATAGTTCATCATCGTCGTCATTTTATGACTAAAGGCTGCCTGCGACGTAGGCGTTTATCTTCGTATCATGGAAAACATTACGCATTTACTAAAATACTATATCGTTAAACGATAGCCTGTGTGTTAGATTATAATGTACTATAGATATGTATGCTACAATATTGTTAAGATTCGCACCCACCAAAAAAATCGATAGGTAATACATTTAGTGAATCGATAACTTTAATCGCGTTATGCTAGAAAAGCAGTAGGAGGCGTTACAAACATAAATTAACCGATAACTGAATAGTTTCAGTTAACGTGTCATTGACTCTTTTATGGAATTTCGTGCTGGCAAACGTTATCTGTAACACGTCGACCTGATAATTATAGTGCCTGTTACCTCTAATTTAAGTGTAAAGAGTATTTCTGTACGTACTAGAGGCTGCTAGCGATTTCGTACGCATTTATCGTCATATCTTGGAAAAAAAATCATTATACAAAAATAATACAGCCGATGTGTTATTTTGTTAAATAAGCTACAATATTGCCAAATTTCATCAAAATATATTCAGTGGTTTTTGCGTGAAAGAGTAACAAACATCAATTCATCCATTGGCACAAACATCGACATTATAATATAAGTAGGACATGATAGGCAAAGCTGTTAGAATAATTAACGAACTTACAAATATTAAGTTAGCGGGACTTGTATAGAAGGGGGAAAGGTGTGTTAGGTGAGGACGTGCCTTACTTACCTCAGACAATGGAGTATTATAACTTATGTCACAAGTTCAATGGAGCTTATCCAACCATTAATTTAGATTGTTTATAGTTGTGAAGTTCAGTAGTTCTGGTTGACTTTAAAGTGTCTAACTAATTTATAAATAAACACAAACGTACCTACCACGATTATAACATACTTACAGACACAGGATTATAAAAAAGGAAAAGTTCGTCCGCCATCTTGGTACCTCCGCCATATTGAATTTATTGTGACGTCATAATTGTCGAACGTACAGAAGGTACCTTGAGAGGATGTCAATTTATACAATAAAATGATATTTGATATGGAAATCAAATAATGAAAATAATTGTGAATACGTTTATGAATCAGACATCGGAAAATGTGTGAAAAACTTCCAAAATTTCTTTACGAATTTAAAATATAACTCCTATGAATAACAATACAAAATCGAATGTCAATCAAAATTTTGTCGACGTAGAAGTGTCGATTTGCGTAGTTTAAATTAGTTACCTACCTTTGAGGTATTGAAACACGTCAGTCTTGCGTTCGACACTTTAGAAGAATATATCGTTATTTTCCTCAAGACACCTACATAATTACCGCAATTACATAACAAATTCATAGTATTGTACCTACAACGAACATGATTTTAAGGAAGATATCTCTAACTAAAATATTGTTCTTTTCAACGTTTCGGCTGTATGATCTCAATTTGCTAGAACATTAGGCCAAGGCTGTAAGAAACTGCAATCTGTTAACTGTTTTGAAGACCGTTGCAAGAACGGTCATTGTCAAAAAACAGAACGAGAATATCTTTAATGGCTGATTAACTTAATGAACGTTTCACGCAACTGAATTCTATAACATTTGTTGACTAATTTCAAGATGTCCTGGATATTGCGGGGTCAAATTTTTATTATTTATTTATTGATAGCTCTTTTGAAATAATTTTATTGTATGTTTCTGTGTTTATGCGTGAGATTTGTAAAACTTAAATTGAAAAGAGCAACCCTACAGAGTTTCTTGCTAGGTTCTTCTCTGGGGAAAACGGCACTCTTGCGAATCTAGCATTAACTTTAAAAAATGACCCGTCCTAAGTGTTGTCAAAACCTACAGGATTAAATGATTTTTTATTTCATTTCAAGTGCCTACGAAAAAGCTTTTGTAGTCAAACTAGGCTCAAGATTATCAAGCCTACTTAGGCTTCGCGTGTAGTAACCACTACTATCACAAGATCTTAAGTGTCTATGCAGTGGTTGAGTTTAACTAACCTACCTACTTTCTATTCGTTTCGGCCGACATAGCTACGTTTAAAATAAGAATTCTTTTTTGACAGGCGGACTGTCTTTCCAATACCGATTTGAAACTAAAGATAAGAAAGATACTAGTTGATCTGGCACACTCATTTAAGTACAAAAACTTCTACAAACTAGACTTTGATTAACTATTCAATAGCCTGAGAAATAAGAATAAAATAAGTAAATAAAATAACAAAAGTTTTTGCTATGTAACTGTATACCTAATGTATACTTAACCGCGGTTAAATGTCCAAGGCCTTTAGTCCGGTCGGTAAAGAAAAACGTTTAATATGTACAGTTCAGTAAGTATAGTGTATCCAGTTTATTCACCTTTGATTATGTAATACGATAATGCAGATGTAGCATTGAACTACTGTTTTAGCTGTATAGTAACGATTATTGATGGAAATGTTTTATAAAAGGATTGCCGACGTCTAAAACTATCGAACCATTGAGATTGTAAATTGTCTTAAAAATTGAATTATCGACTTACTATTTCAAGTGCTGGACGCCTACGTAACAGAATATTTAAGTTTCAGTCCATTTAATTTTAGTTTTCTATCAAATGTAAATAAGTATCACAATTTGCGTCTTGATCATTTTTTCGCCTTTATTCTAATTGAAAATATCATATTTTTAATAAAATCTCTAATCTAAACACAGACTTGATAAATATAAAATGCCATCCAGTTGCGGAAAAAGTCATTAAACCCATTAAACAGCTGTCACTTTCATAATCAAAAGAAATCAGCACGATGTTTAATGGATAAAGAATTTTACGTTCATTTCTGCAACCTAAGATAACTAGTTCTTACAACAATATAAAACAAAGACAAGCGAACACATCTCCATAAAATCACACGCGTGATCCGTCGATTTTACGAGTCTATAAACTAGACAATGGGGTGACATTGTAAATCAAGTCGCGAGTGTCGTCTCGGCTGTAATGAGGTTGTCAATTTGATCCGATCGTCGGCAATCGCTCCCCTTGGGTCTCGTATCTGCAAGGATTGGGTTGGGTAATGTGAGATGAGCTAGCTATTTCTGGTGTTGGTGGGTTATGAGATGTTGTAATGTAAATGTTGATAAGTAGAAATCAAGAAAAAATAACAGTCTCCGGTTTCTGAATTGAACATCGACGTTGATCAAATCTCAAAATCTACTAATGTAGCGTTTACTAATGTATCTTCTTTTTTTTTAAAGTAGGTACTCATTTCATTTTACAAATCTACTTGCTATCGATAAGGTCTTTACCAAATTAAGGTTAGACGTTCGATACAGAAATGTATCGTCCTATGCGCGCCAAAATCGTAAACTCGTAAGCTGCCATCATTAACGTCCAATTTTCCTTTATCCACAGCGACCTAAACAGCAATACACAATTCGTAGTCGGCCTAGCACTATGCACGCTCGGCGCGATTGCATCTCCAGAAATGGCTCGGGATTTAGCTTCGGAAGTGGAGAGACTGATCAAATCTCCCAACGCGTACATCAAAAAGAAGGCGGCTCTCTGCGCCTTCAGGATCATTCGACGTGTGCCCGATTTGATGGAGATGTTTCTACCGGCGACACGAAGTTTGTTGACTGAGAAGAATCATGGTGAGTTTTATTCTTTTATCTCGTTCGTGATTGGCGTGGATTAACCGAAAGAAGTGTGTTTGGATCGCAAGTGGAAGGAAGTGGTATCTGCCTTCCTCGATGGGAGAGCAGCGTGACGGATATTTATCTATATAGTTGGTCTTTCTCTCGTTCGTGTAATATGACAATTATACGTTGTTTTGTTTGAACATTTTGAAGCTTTAAGCTCAGACCACTCCACCAGCGAGGGAACTGGGTGGGATAGCGAATAGTTCGATACACACCGCGAACGCTACTGTGTGCTAGAACTAAAATTTGGATTTGATTCCAATGATATTTGTATCATTACATCTGTTATCAATCGTTTAGACTTTGTTTGTACAAACGTATCCTTATTTCCAACAGGTGTCCTCATCACGGGTGTGACACTCATCACGGAAATGTGTGAGAACTCCCCGGATACGCTCAATCACTTTAAAAAGGTAAGCACACTGTCAGTCTATGTATCATTGTATTGATGATTGATTAGATTTTTGTTGAGTTGTAGTCGTTTAAGATTTGATGATAGAAGTTATATTGTATTTGAATCATTATTTATTACAAATTATTATACGTAATCATTTTATATTTAGGTGGTTTAGTAACTCACGATTTAACAAAAGTGCAGTCTAATTAATTTCTAATTTCGTGCTTAGCCATTCAAAGACCAAGTTTGGTGTAATATTTTAGTTTATTGTTTGGTTTGGCCAATTAGCTGTATCTGAATGTAAACATTTTGAATCAAATCAAAAAGTACAGTTATAATATTCAGCTAGCTTGTTACTTAAATTAAATCGGTCATTAAACTATAAACCGGTTTTAAAACTCGCGTGTAATTCGTTTAGCACATGCTTCAATACTTGGCCATCGATTTATCTTGTAAACACAGACTAAAAGAATACGCAGACCGGGACGGCATGGCAAGGGATTTTAATTTTTACTAATGGACATTCAACCGTACTTTTACAGAAATACGACATAAATTGCTATGCTTTAAAATGATGCCATGGCATTGAAAGGGATTTTAAAATAATACTACGTGCTATAAGATGTATCATTCATTATATTCACTTAATGCATAGTAAGATATGAATCAAAATGTTATATCTTTAAAAAGATTTCAGCTACTCAAACACACTACCCTAAGATAATAATTTAGCTTATCATTACATACCTACATCACACATTGATGCCCTTTATACATTATACAATTGGCAGTACACTAATTGTTTTGTTTGTGTTGTCCCGTAGGAGAGCGGACAGCGTGAGGTAAACATTCCTGACACGCACTTTGTATGTTTTTTGTGACATTGCATTGTAAAAAAATAAAATAACATAGCATATCGCGATAAAACTATAGATAACAATTGATAGCATACTTTCGAATGATAAGTAACGTAAATACAACTCAGTGTAGTCATTCTCAGTTTATAATGCAATGTGACTGTATTTAAAACATTGAGCATGGATGTATGTGTTGGTATATTTACCATATTCTGTATGTTTCGAGAGCCTTTCAATTGTGTCTTTTGTTTTGCTGTAAGGTTCTTGTCGTTATTTCCTGTTATTTTTATTATTTTTTGTGTTTTCGCAATCAGATTTTGTGTTTATTTAAAGCATTATGTCTTTATTTCTAATATTGGATGAGAACCGTCGTATTTTGGCCCGATTTGTTAAATCCTCTAAATCTAAAGTCCTCTAAGCTTCTGACTAAAAAGCACATTCTTGAACGAACTTATATGCCCAATGAATATTACCTAGCCTATTTGATAGTATGATTATGTTGCAAGGCTCTCGAAATTGGGGCAAAATTTTCAATCTCGAACAAAATCGTCGAAGTACCTTCGTACCTTAGACTTACTATTTTTGTGTGAACCGCACACTACACAATCTATTTCAGAATTAGATAGAATCTCCCAGATTTCACCTACTAACTTAAATCCGATACACCAGTTTGGATTTAGCACTCGACAAAGTGACTAATTTTAAAACGTTCGCCATATTCGAACGTCTTATTTCACAAATTCTTCAGTGTCTACACGGAAATAGAAAAATAATTTTGCACCGTTTGAAACCCTTTCTTCTCAGTAAAGTAAAAACATATTTGATTTCAGGCGATATAATGAAAGAAAATTAGCTTCATGGCACGCCAACTGATTCTTATAGTTTTAAAAGTTGTAGAAACTATTAATTAAAGTGGTTATTTTAAAATGTTATAAATAGTTTAAATAATTGAAATTGAGTAGATAAAAATTCAGTTGTAATCATTATTCATTCATTGTAACCTGCTCATGATAGTAAAGATTTTTCTTATATATTTTTTTATGAATATAAAGAGACTGTAATTAAACAATGTAGGTTGAAAATCGCTGTTGTGCAATGTGAATACGCCGTTGTATTTGTGACATCATCTACTTAAGGCCGGCGTACATCTGATGGAGCGCAGCGCAGAGCATTTTTGATTGTCATATTATTATCGACATTGTTCTCATTAGAATAATATTCAAAATCAGTTGACACAACAAATGAGCATCAGCATCGAAGCAACCAAATGCGAATAATGTATCAACTGATTTTGAATTTTATTCTAATGAAAACAATGTCAATAATAATATGACAATCAAAAATGCTCTGCGCTGCACTCCGTCATATGATCGCCGGCCCTTATTGGCTGTCATTGCAAGTATTTAGAACATACTGCCTGACGTAGGTAGGGTGTTGCAAGGGTTGTAATGGTTGAAGATTTAGAACGCGGCATTTTTGATCCCTTTTGTTATTCTACTGTGCTAAATAAGTGGCCTATTGAGCTCGGAAACTCTTGTGCTAATGAATATCGACCTAGTTTTAGAAGCTAGGTACTTTGGTTCACAGGTCTAACAATATTTAGTTCCTCCTAATTTTAAAACAGACATAGACGCTATCCTCCTTATTACAAAAGACTACGAATAATTGTTATTTATAGCAAAACTAGTTTTATTTATAGTTCTAGGACAAACTCAGATAAATAATGTTTCGGCTATATAAAAAACGCCAAAAAATTACATTACACCTAGAACTATGTTTGAAACTCGTTTTGTAATAAGGGGGTATTGGCCTTAAACACTAAGTTTAACTATACAGTGTCAAGATAATAAAATAAAGAAATACATATTAGAAACGGTCTAGAAAAATGCGCGTTCAAAATCTTAACCTAAAAACCCGTAGTACTATCATAGCAAATCAAACAATCCTGACTTTTCTTTCCGCTTCGTAAAGTTCGTATTGTTACTTCTCTGTGCATCGTAATTCGTGGGTGTAGTTTAGTGTTGTCAGTTGTTTAAATGTTCATTCGTTTGTAGATCGTACCAAATCTGGTGAGGATATTGAAGAACCTTATCTTGGCGGGATACTCGCCGGAGCATGACGTCAGTGGGGTTTCTGATCCCTTCCTTCAGGTGAATATTTATAATATTGATTGATTAGATGTTTTATTTATGCTTTATATCTTATTTTCAAAAAATATTTGCGTGATATTCAATCAAGATTATTTTAATCAATAATATCTAATTGTTTTTTGACTTCTTCATGAGATGAAATGTATTGAAAGTGCCTTTCTAAAGCCACCGGAGACTGGTTGGGTCCTGGTGATGAATGGCTGAAAAAAAAACAAATAAAATTGTAGCGTGATTAGCGAAATATCAAAATGTAGATTCAGGATATGAGTCTTTTATTAAACCATTTGAAAATACTGTGTTTACAGATTTTTTTCAAAATATCGTGTCACTTCAATATCCTTTATGCAACGTGTCAATACCCCCAAATTACTATTACAGGTGAAAATCCTCCGCCTTCTCCGGATATTGGGCAAGAACGACGCGGAAGCGTCAGAAGCTATGAACGATATACTCGCTCAAGTGGCCACCAACACGGAGACCAGCAAGAACGTTGGCAACACCATCCTGTACGAGACTGTGCTGTCTATTATGGACATTAAGGTGAGTTAGTAAGGTTGAGTTTCACGTGTTAACTTTGTCTTTTGGCTACGAGTCGACTTCTTGATCGAACCTACTCCTCTATCTTCTTTATAACTTTATAACATTCCATCTACTTTTTCTCCTCTTACTACTTGGCTTAAAAGTCTTAGAATCCAGGCCATTAATAAAAAAAAACTCTAACTTATATTTTCTTTGCTATTACAGTCAGAATCAAGCTTACGCGTGTTAGCAGTGAATATCCTCGGTCGTTTCCTACTGAATAATGACAAGAACATCCGCTACGTGGCGCTGAACACGCTACTCCGGACCGTGCACGTTGATACGTCAGCTGTGCAGAGACACCGGAATACTATTCTTGAGTGTTTGAAGGTGGGTAGTTAGCGGAGCGGAGCGGAGTAGTCTATTTATTTATTTACTGTAGTCTGCCCGCGACTTCGCTCGCATACTCGATCTTCGCGTCATATCTTGGAAAAAAAACATCATGTCTTAAAATAATATAGCTTAAGTATTATTCTGATGAATAAACTACAATAATGCCAAGTTTCTTCAAAATCTGTTTAGTAGTTCTTGCGTGAAAGAGTAACAAACATTCTTACATACATCCATCTATCGGTACAAACATTGACATTTATAATAACAGCCAAGTTATTATTTGTGTAACCCATTAGTTTGTCGCCCAATATTTTTTTTAGCTCCTACAATAATTATTTCCCTTATAATATTAGTAGGATGTTCAAAAATAAAATCTTACTTATAAAAACCATTTTTCTGTTACAGGACCCTGATGTGTCAATCCGCCGCCGCGCGATGGAGCTATCCTTCGCCCTCGTCAACACTCAGAACATCGTCAGTATGATGAAAGATCTGCTCGCCTTCTTAGAGCGGTCCGACGCGGAGTTCAAAGCACATTGCTCCAGTGCTATGGTGTTAGCTGCTGAGAGATACGCGCCATCGAATAAGTGGCATTTGGATACGCTGTTTAGGGTGTTTTTGAAGGTATGTATTTTTTTTATATATATAGTATAAAGAGATTGTAATCAAACAACATAGGTTGACATCGATAACGTAATTACGTGGGTAAACATGTTGCATATAGAAATTGTACGCCTACAGTTTCATTCCGGTACACCCGTGTTTTGGCATTAGCAGCGTTATTAACATTGCATAAGTATTGTTTTAACACATATTTAAAGTAAAGCAAATTTTATGAATAACGTGTTTTTATAGCGGGGCAGGTAATCTTCAAAGCTTGACATTGCTGCCCACGTTGTGTTAAAATCTGCAAAAAAAAAAAAATTATTCGTTTTGCCTCTCAAGAAATTGCTCGGTTTGCCGCGCAAAGTTATACCTACGCATCAAAAACTCTTCTATATAAATATGGTAACTAATTTAAACTCAATTGTACCCTACAGGCAGGCAACTACCTCCGCGACGACACAGTGTCGAGTACGATCCAGATAATCTCAGCGGCGGCGGCGGAGCGGCAGGCCTACGCCGCTATGCGACTCTGGGCCGCGCTCGAACGCTGCGCCGTCGCTGGGGACGCCACCGACAAGCAGCCGCTCGTGCAGGTAACATAACCGTCGCATGCGCATGTGGCGGCCTCTCTTATAATACTTAGGCCAATTGTGTTTTGCAACGTCGCGTCAACATCAACAATCAAATCTTTGCCCGCTTCGTGGACACAGATTTAATTGTTTCTACCACAAGATGCATGCATTCGTCAAGCATTCGTCTTGCAATTGTGAAATGACAAAGACGTGCGTATGACGTGCGGTTCCGTGGACAGTTAGCCTTACTTTACTTTAGATGACCACTACACGAGCAATGTTGAGACCCTCTAGCTTTCTGAATAACTTACAATTTTGTGTGTAGGTGGCAGCATGGACGATCGGTGAATACGGAGATCTACTAGTGTCGGAGGCTAGCAGCGCTATTTCTATGGTTGACGAAGATGGAGTCGGTGAGTGCATTTCACTATGATTTTAATAATTATAAAACAGTATATTTGTGGGCATTTTAACTTTTTGTCCTCATTTACTGACTGACGTCCGCTTGAGTCAATAAGCTAGCGTGCGATGTGACGACTAATGGGCCAACAGCAAAACCAAGACAATGCTTTCTTATCATGCCGCTCTCCCATCCGGATAGGCAATACCACTTCGCTCCAATTGCTACGATCCAAACACACTTCTTTTGCTTCATCCACATTCATCAGTCGCCTCATATACGTACACGTGACTTCGCCTTTTTGTAAAAAATCTCCGATTTGATCGAGATATGTTTGGCAGTTCTTCGCAAGTATTTGATAAAAGCTAATAATCTCTACATTAACACTGTATCCAAATTTCCGTTGCAGACGACTTCACGCAGCCGTCGGAGGAGTACGTGATCGACATGTATCAGAAACTGCTGTGGTCCACGCAGCTCTCTATCACCACCAAGGAGTTCCTGCTGCTGTCGCTAGCCAAGCTCTCCACCAGGTTCACCACGCAGGCTAGTCAGGAGTACGTGCAATTTAATCCCACTAATATTATACATGATTTTTTGGGAAGCAACCACTGATAGAAAGGTCTGTTTTAGGGCTTTCCCGGCAATTATTCGAATTTTTCTCACCGTTTAGACCTATCCTGGGGGCTTAGCATGGCGAGCCGCGACAATTATCTCACGTATGCTGTCCTTATCACATTTAATACTATAGACAGAGACGTAAGCGTGACAAACGCACGACAACGTCGTGTCACAGAGTGCCATGCTAAGCAAGCTGGACTACGACAAACATTTTAAAACCAAAATCAGCTCAATCGGCCCAGCCGTTCTCGAGTTTTAATCAGACTAACGAACATCAATTCATTTTTATTTATATAGATGTCTAGGTTTATGTATGGATGTCTCTTTCAAGCAAAAACCACTTTATAACAGATTTTAATGAAATTTAACAATGTTGAATAAAAATTCAATCATCAAGATGTAGATGGGTATTGTGTTGACAATACTAATACAATACTTATGTAACGATACTTGTGTTGATTAATTTATGAATTTTTGTTCGTAGTAAAATCCGCGTGATCATCGACACGTTCGGGTCTCACATACACATCGAGCTGCAGCAAAGAGGGGTGGAGCTTTCACAGTTGTATAGGTATGTTACATATTTACGAAATTATATCAAAAATTAGAAATATCTATCTTAAACGTTGTGCATATGTATATAAACATATGTTAGTTGACAATTCTTTAAACAAAAATTCCTAAATCTTTAATATAGTATAAAGTGTCCATTACTAACTTACAATCAATTCTATAGACAACACGCGCACCTCCGACCAGCTCTACTGGAGCGCATGCCGCCTATGGAGCCGCCCGGCGCAGGCGCACGCGCTGACGACAACGACGTCGACATTGACACTATGGCCGGACATACTGCGGCTAGGGAAGGGGAACATCAGGTCAGTGGATAGTGATATCATGAGGAAAATGTTTGAAGTTTGGTTGCTAGTGTGTGAACTTCGAATCGCCAATTAATGGTCAGGAAAGACGTGATTTTTACGGATCTAGACAAACAAGCTAATATATGAAATGGAATTACTTTAAGAGTCTATATAAACAAGCCATTATATAAGATCACTCCGTGGAATACCAGCTTTAAATTAAAACAACCGCATCCAAATCCGTCCACGCGTTTAGGAGCTACAGTGCCAAAGACAGACACACAGACAGAGGCGTCAAACTTATAACACCCCTCTTTTGGAGTCGAGGATTAAAAAATGGAATTAATACAAATTGCTGTCACCGCAAGTTTTAAAGGCCATCTATTACAATCTTGACTCGGTAGTCTCTGGCTGTAAGTTTTATTGGACGGCTATTAGGATATAGCCTAGTTAGGTATATCTCTCACAAACAACAGAGGTAGGTAATATACAAAATGTAACTAAAAAACACCGACACTTATAATAAAATGTGTTTATCCAGGACGCGCTCCTAGACCTGATCATCGGCTCGGAGTCTCTCACCAACGGCGACGTGGAGCATACGCCGCCGCCTGTCAGCACCAACAATAACACTACCAGCAATGTAAGTAGTTTATCTAATAACCGATCGAATCTAGTAAGATTTACACAATTAAAGAAAAAAAGGCAAAGTCAAGAGTACTAAATGCGCGTATTCATTGGCGTGCTGTAATGTAACTGCAGCCGTTGCATGCACTGTAACAAAAAAACGTAGTGTGTACCCGGTGCGCGAGTCGGCGACGAACGCGACACGAGCGGCTCGCAGCAAGCCCACGATTATTGATTTTTGCCGCGTAACAAAGGTAACACAGGTGATATCAGATGGTTCTTGTTTTGTTCATTTTCATCTTTAATTTGATATCGTTCACTCGAAGCGAAACATCTGACCACGAAGTAAAGGGAAAGTGCCATTGAATTCACTAGTGAACCGATCTAGAGTGTTTCATAGAATACTTCCTATGCCGCCATGTTGGCAGCATTGAAAATTTGTACTGCCACATTACCCTCATTGTGTTTCGCAGTACAAATGTTCAATGTGGCAGCATTGAACATTTGTACTGCGAAACACATAGCGGCATAGAAAGTATTATATGAAACGAACTCTTAACTTTGTTGGATCTGTTCATTCGGCTTCTTTCACTCGTACTCCGAATAAACGAGAAGTGAAACGTCTGAATACATAATGAAGGTTCACTCTCTTCCCCAGGACATCCTAGACCTCCTGAGCGGCCTGGAGCTATCAACCCCGAGCGCCCCGGCCAGCAGCGTGGTGAACAACAACACCGCCTCTACACTACTCGACGGGTTCTTCGCATCGCCTAACCATGCGACGCCAGGTATTTTATCTCTGAAATACTCAGATTAAGGGCCTGTTCACCATCCATAGATAAATTTTATCTGACAGATGTTTTATACTTGCCTCTGTCTAAAACGCCATGTTTTATGATATAGATATAGGTTTATCTGTCATTTAAATTTTGTCTATAGATGTTAAAACGTGCACTTAATCCTACAATATTCTTAATGTTTGTGCCTATGAACGGATG
The DNA here is from genome assembly GCA_947563765.1 of Anarsia innoxiella. Lineage (NCBI taxonomy): Eukaryota > Metazoa > Arthropoda > Insecta > Lepidoptera > Gelechiidae > Anarsia > Anarsia innoxiella. The sequence continues at coordinate 9,569,446 of OX387396.1, read as the reverse complement.
TTTGTTACTTTTTCACGCAACGGATTATAATATAACTTTAAAGTATAGTAGCTGTTCCGGCCCGCAAATGTAGGTGACAATAAGACGGCGCAGCGTAGTTGTAAATCTTATATTTGTTGTTACATGATGATATTGTACTGAACGCTCTGGACGCTCTGGACAATAGCAATGACTTAGAGCTACGCTTATATACTAAGATGCTGGCCGCGCGATGATATGTGCGGACGTGATAGGCTACGTGATTGCTGATGCAGCGGAACCGTATCGATGCAGGAATATTTTTACGCTCGCTGACTTGTCTTATCTATCTCGTACTCGAGGTCCGCACATAGCCATCAGAATAATAAACAGGCTATTAAGATAACGTGTAAGTTTTCCAAGATATGACGATAAATACATACGAAATAACGGGCAGCCTCTTGTAAATATATACCTCCTTAGTATGTCCAAGTAAATAAGCAGCGAGGGAAGTTGTTAATAATGTGACAGTTAATAGGTGTAATTAAGCATTAGCTAAATTGACTCTTTCAACTGGTTGTTATCCTTATAGATCTCTATATTACTCTATTTTATTTCTCGTCTACTCCCAGCTACGGAAATAGTGTCAGTCCCAGCGCTGGACAAGAACGGCGTGGTGGTGACGCTCGAAGCGGCGCGTGGAGGGGATTCAGTTACGTTGACGATGCGCGCACGCAGTTCTGTGGACACGCTGCAGGACTTCCTGTTCCAAGCGGCTGTGCCGAGGGTAAGTGAAGCATTTTTAAAGATTGCTAGATTAGTATCATTGGTCATACTAGCTCGACCAATAGATGTGTATTCACAAGGCGAACGTCATAGCGAGCAGCCATTCATAAACTTATTTATTGCAAATTCAATAGAACCTTACTATTCCTACGACCATTCTTAAGAACCTTGTTATACGTTCAAGTTATGTACTTCTAAGGGACCTCTTTTAATTGGCCGATTTCTTGCCTCGCGAGCTACTTAGTAAGAATTAGAAAACACTAAAAATAGTTAGGTAGTATTATCAGAAATAAATATAAGACTTCAATCTTCAATTAGTTACCTCATGGAATGCAATTATTCAAACGAGCTGGCTTTGGTCCCTAATACTACGAAACACAAACACTTAATCGTCCCTTATTCTTATACCAATCGAATCCGAAATATACATAAATAAATCGTGTATTTACAGACACTGCAGCTAGACATGATGTCTCCGTCGGGTACTGTACTCACACCGCAGAACGAAATCACGCAGGTTCTCAAAATTACTAATCCATCCAGGGTGAGTATTGTTTATAATATTGTTTTACAATATTTTCTTATACCTATAGAATGTTTTTAACGACATTTTTTTTTTTGCGTTTTTTGGCGTGTATTCATGAGGAGACTAATAAATGTGGATGAGGCGAAAGAAGTATGTTTATAACGTAGCTAGTGGAAGAAAGTTGTCTCCGCCTATCCCGATGGGAAAAGTATATGTATGATAGCGCATCCAAAAGTCCGAGATATCTGCCGAATATTGTCACCAGTGCTGTGTTCTTGATTATTATCGTAATATGAAATAACTCGTGTAAAACAAACTATTATTTACAAATTGTTAAAATTAACGATAGTTAATAATTGTTATTGTCAAAACATTGTATTTAAGAAACTATTGTATTATCGTTGTGGCAAAGTGAGTAACACGTGGTAATTTCTTGTCAACAAATGTTTATCACGCCACTCGTCGGTCGCGCCACTACCACCTCCACCCGAGCAGGTAGTGGGGAGAGCGGGGAGTGCATATAAAAATCAGTGCGCTCTAAAGGGCTCATTCTGTATGAAATCATTGTACTGAATACACCTCAAGTACTTACTCAAAACGAGTCATTGTTTAATAGGCATGTCGAAAGATTTTGAAATCCTATTCCAAAATGCAGATACACATTTACTGTTTACAACAAAAACTTTATTTCGGTATTTAACTAATGTTTTAAGAAGATTAAAGCCATTTTTATAATTATTTTTAAATACTGCGTGAAAACAGCTCTCCGTGTCATGGCGTCGCGTGTGACGTCACACTTTTGTAAACGTCAAATGTGTTCCCGCCCGGCTAGACAACAAAGTAAACAAACGTTTCGTATTTCTTGTGATAAAAATGAATTCTAAAGTTTATAAGTGGTGTGCAGTACCTCTGTGCAAAAATACATCAATAAAGACACCCAACAAGGTGTTTGTTCATGTCCCATACATAAAAAAAATAAGAGATAAATGGTTACAGCTTGCACGGCGAAACCCGAACGAAGTAAAATTAAATTCGTCACTTTATTTCTGTGAAGATCACTTTGATGTGAGTATGTTATCATGTATTGATAGATTTTTAACTTCATGTTTGACGTGAAATAGATGAAATGACAATAATAACAAATAACAATAATAACAAAAAAAATACAAGGCGGTTTTCACGTTTCTAAATTCGGAGGAGCAAAATTCTTTATTGGTTGCCAGGAACTCGCCCAACATTAGCAAATCGATCCTGGGCAAATTGGAACTGTTTGCCCTGATAAACCCTGGTTCCATTATAATAAATTTGTAGTTATTCACAAAAATAAACAAAAAGTCAATCCTAGCGTACAATCAGTCAAAACAACACAGTGATGTTTGTTTACATGAGTATGACGTCATGCGCTGTGATTGGCGTTTCAGTCAAAATGGCCGATTGCAGTATTTTACTCTTTTATTTTATAGAAAATCTTGTTAATCTCAATTTTTTAAATAAAACTAAAATAGTTTTTTGAATCCTTTAAATGTGTATTTTCCCCTGAAATCATTAAATCTTCGATTATTTCATAGTGTCGTCACGCCTATTGGCGCTCGCCGTTCACCATCACCAACTCCTGTTAGTCTGCCTACTCTAACATGTATAATGTTTTCTACGATTTATCATTCAAGGATGTGGATCAATTTATAAAAGTTAGAGCCGGATTCACCACTTACAGATAAAATTTAACTGACAGATAAACCTATGTCTGTCTATTTTCATAAAACACGACGTTTTAGACAGAGGCAGGTATAAAATATCTGTCAGATATATTTTAAGTAACCAATAATTTGTACTCGCAGACCCCTCTCCGCCTCCGGATACGAGTTTCCTACACGATCGACGGCAACCCCGTACTAGAACAAGCAGAGGTGAACGCCTTCCCGCCGGACCTGTTCAACTGACGACCTGCCTACTCACACCACCGCCGACACACGCATATATCCCACAATACTTGTAACTACATCGTGTCTGCGAGAGTCACTGGGATTCATTGAATGGTGAGTTGAATGTGGTGTCACAGAAATATGTTTGGAATTTAAAGCTTAGATGCATTGTTTGATGAATATAAAAAGAAGGAACTAGACCTTGAAACTTAATTACTATCCCCAAGTAATGTAGGTTGAATTACGTCAAAAGTAAACGTGATTACGACAAAAACGGTCGAATTGAGAAACTTCCTCCTCTTTTTGAAGTCTGTTAAAAATGACGTTTTTTTTTCATACTTATATGTTGATCAGCTGATCAAGCATTTTGTATGAAAAGTTCTGACCGTGTTTTTGGGGTAAAGTTGTTCTGTTTCAAAGGTAGATAAAGTCGTTTCATATTGGACATGGACTGAAACACCGCAAACACAAATATTGTTTTGTCAAATTTTGGAAAGAACTATTACTTGTGTGTGCACTACTCCAGTTGTATCAAAATCTAAACTGGTTGAGATCTAGGTAATGTATAAAACTTTGAACAGTAAAAATATAAACCTCAATGAATATAACAATATTATTTTTGTGATACCATAATGTCTGTCTTTCAAGATAATCGGCGGATCTGGTCAACATTTCAATAGTTTTATAAATCAGTGAAATTTTTATAATTTTAGGTTGTATATTCGTTATAAAACTTCGCTGCTAGATTAAGTAACATAACAACTGTAACTTTGGTCCATATATAACAGTAAATTATTATTTTTTCTACTTAAATATGACTATTCTTTCTAAGTTTAAACTGAAGCGGAGGTAATATCTGAGGGCTAATGGACTTGAAGCATTTCTTGATATGTGTACCTACATAGAAATATGGGAATTACACGGCAAAATTTAAAAAAGCAGTGTTCATATGTTACTTGATAAAAAACTCAATATTTTATTGGTCTATTGCAGATATTCACTTCATAAACTGTACTATGTTTTCATTGTAGAACGTCTCCTTCACTATACGCTTTGGTTTATTTCTTATTATATCAAAATATATTGATAAAAAGGCTGACTGAAACCCTTTTAGAAGTCTAGCCTAACCTATTTACTTAAATTTTCCTCTTAATTGCTCATTTATCTTAAAATTTCCAGTCAATTATGATAGTTTGAATATTTTGGCTTTGATCACTGAGATTTATCAACATTCCAATTTTAGCTAAGTTAGACTACCCTTTAGTCGGAAAATATTAGGGCCTATGTTTTATATACGCTGACCAGTTTGTATTAAACTCATTAGGTAATTGTTTTGGGCAAGAGATTGACATTTTGAGTTGGAGATGTGACATTTTGCGAATTGGACATTATGCGATCTGTATTAACTTTTGTTTCGTTAAAAAGTTTTTTAAGTCAATTTAAAGTCTCATCTATTGATTTCAATGTCATAATCGCCCTTCGCATTACTCATCTCTATGTGCAGCGGAAACTTTAATACAAAAATAAAAAATTTATAGCTAAATCAATTTGCAAATAGTATTTCGTAGGTTTCATTTTGTTTACAATAGATATTCAAGTGATGCATTATTTTTCATAGGTTAGGAATTAAATCTGTGAAATAAGAAAAATTGAATGACACTACTGTACGCTTCTTTATATTGGGTCGAATGCAACCGAAAAAAGTATAGACATTAGACATAAGTAATTAAGATAATCTGCAACAGTTAATCTATAATATAAAAATGAATCGCAAAATGTTTTGGTAAGCGCATAACTCAACAACGCCTGGACCAATTTGGCCAATTCTTTTTTTAAAATGTTCGTTGAAGTCCAAGGATGGTTCTTACGGTGAGAAAAAATCGAATAATTGCCGGGAAAGCCCTAAAACAGACTTTTCTTTTTCCCATACTAATGTTTTCTTACTAAAATGTAGAGTCAATTTGAACTTTATTCCTACACAATAAAGTTCATTTTAAGGCGGGACAAAGTTCGCCGGGACAGCTAGTAATGTGATAAAAGCACGATTGTGACTTAGCGTTTTGCGTTTGTTGACTTACCTCAACTATCCTTTCAATGAGTGCCTATTATGCAATAGTTTTATGTATCTAAGAGATTTTTTTACACTTACAGACAAGATTTATTCTTAGGGATATTTTATACCTGTCACTGTCTAAAATGTTATGTTTTATGAAATAGACAAAGGTTTATCTGTAAGAAGGGCTCGTTTCCCTTAATGCCTGTATCACCACCTTCAGATAAAATTTAACTGACAGATAAACCTATGTCTATTTCATAAAACATGAAGTTTTAGACAGAGACAGATATCAAAATATGGGTCATACAGACATAAAAAACAAAAAATGTCTCTCCTGTTCCCGAAAGTTAAGGACACTGGGGGCTAATTTCTCAACTTAATGCATATCCGCATAATCTGTGCCCGATGTAGTTTTGGCCTGTATACACATTTTGAGGATTGGCTGCTCCTGTATCCTTAATCATCAGGAACAGGAAAGACAATTTTGAACCTAATGCTGTGTATGACTCATATTTTTTTTTTCTTTTTTTATTCAAAAATAGGCAAAATTCATTACACTTTTTTGATGTCACTTTTTTAATCTAAAACTACTGCCGGTTCACTACCTGTCAGATACATTTTATCTGTGGATGATGATACAGGCCCTAAGTCTGTTTAATTCCTATCCATCAATAATGACTTTGGTTCAAAACTCGACCTAATACTAATAAGCGTATCGCTTGCTAAAAGAAAATGTCTCTTTTAAACGAAAAATGTTCGAATGAAATACAAAAGCTGTAACATAACGATGTATAGAGTTGTAAAAGGTTGTAAGGAATGTGTACTTAATAAATATAAATAAATTGAATCATTATTATATAAATATTATGTGTGATATGTTAAAATGTCTAAATTGCCTCGAAGTTGTATATGTATAATTTAGTGATTGAAATTTATCGGCTGGGGTGTTGATGTTTTGCATTTAAATTAAGATCCCTTGGAAAAAATCTTTATTTAAAATACTGGAAGAAACCTTTTCCGATTGTTACAAAAATTTAATTAATAAAATGAGATCAACAGTACCCAGCCTCAAGCGAGTATATATTTTGAAGGGAACTCAATTTTCTCTAATTTAAATAAGTTTACCTGAAGCATTATGTTTTAAGAATAGTTATGTATGAGATTTCTTTACTCACTTCTATATTTAGACTATATTTATTGTGTTTAGTCCTGTGGCCTTTGTCTAGTTAAATTCCTATCGTGATTTCTTTTAACATCGTTTCGTTATATCCATATATTTTTACAGCTCATTATTTTACGTATATTTAAGAGCTCTAGCTTTAAAAGAAATCGCGATGGAAGCGTCAGGCAATATTAAGCTGTTCCTTTATTATAAGTCTTCGAGGATTTTATATTTTGGCAAAAGTGTAAATAATAAGTACTACACATCGCTTATAAAATACGAAACTTATAACTTCTAATATTATTACTCCCGATTTGATGAAGTTTTGGGATATTTTAACCTTAGGCACTTAGTTTTTATTTTTAATTTCGTCCTATTTATATTTTTAGATTTTATTCACTAACCACCCACTTATTGAAGTATATTGTAGTTGTTAGATAGTTGGAGACGCGGACACTGAAGGTAGAAGCACGACCTGTTATGTTGGTAGCCGCATTCCGCATATAATCATGAATATATATTTTCCTTTCAATTATGTAAAGAGAGCTTGGCAAATATATCGTAATTTGGTGCTTGTTTTACTATTATATGTATCAGATTAAATAGAAAGCCCTCCACGTCTTGAGATGTTATGAGTTTGTGTAAAGCTATGTGGAAGATGTACATAAAGATTTATGTAAATTGGTTAATAAATATTTGAGAATGTTTATATAATCAACTTGGTTGTTTTATTTTGGTAAATATCTGATAAGTTTTCCATTTTATAGCGTAAATATCAACAATGGCAACATTTCACTTTAACTTTTTCCAAATTATGACTAAACTTACCAAGAATACAAATAAAAATAGAAATTATTTTAATTCACGTTTATTTTTAAATTCGCTTATTTTACAAAATGGTTACATATTATTATAGAAATGGAGAAATCAGCATCGGTTTCTTCACGAAGCTACATCGTCTTTCAACTTTCATCATTAGAACTGTAATATTGGAGATCTTCTATATGGTTCCTTTTCGAAATTATTCCCAAAGATACAGTCTATAAAATTCACTAATTAAGAACTGGAGGATAAATCCGTTGGATGCAGTTCAGAAAGTCTTAATCACTCGATCATAGGCGTCGCAGGCGCAGGTCGGCCGCTCACACTGTTGAATAGCCTATCCTTGATCATCTGTGCCATGAGGCCGTGGATCACTTCTATGGTGGTCTTACAGGCGTCCTTCGTGGCTTTTCCTAGTTTATCTTCAGAACGTTTTTCTGGGTCCATACCTGCTACTATGAAATGGCCACGGCCTGTAATAAATAAGTAATGTTAAAGTTTTAAATCCTGTTGCATAATGGGTGAGTAAACTTATCTCTACATTAAATCTATAGCTGACACATTTAATGTCCAAAAAAAGAATAAAATACCACATTAAAGCTAGAAACAGACTGATCCTAGAAACACACATGTCACATGCAATGCTATTCCACTTTGCATATGACAAGTGTTCTTTTAACCATATTATTTATATGGAGCACAAATGCATTGCGAACGTTGTAAAGCACGTAGCACGCGCAGTCTGTTTCTAGCTTTATATGTTGTTTTCAAAAGAATGATATATCTTTACTACAATTTAAGCAAACAGCAAATTAGCTTTTCTTCTTCTTCTCAGCATATAATTGCCCACTGCTGAGTATAGGCCTCTTCATTGCGAGCGGTCCAATTAGCTATTAACAAATCTATATATCGACGATGAAGGTCGAATACCTCCTAAGTAACAAAAATCAAATTTTACAGGAGGCGAAAAAAACGTTATAATTTTTTTTGCACCTATTTTATGACAATGTGTTCTATAGCAAATTGTAATTAAATGGGGCTGCGAAATTGTTACTAGCATTGATTTTACGTACAGACCAGTGGTTTTCGAGTTAAGTGTTAGTTAGAAGGTTTTAATGTCACTTATGTCCAATAATGTCCATGTCACACTTGTTTTGATATAGTTAGGAGGTATTTTTTAATAAATTTAATAGGAAATAATAACGAAAATCTTTATTAGATAACCCAAAAAATACGTCTCTTGCTCTGTACTTCTATATTGAAACTATATTGAAACTTATTTATATCTAAGCTTCACAAAAAATCACGTCAAATTAGTTTAAGGAACGATCTGGATTAAGCGAATCCGAAACCGTTCTCCGACAGCCAGATCGCCGATGCGACACATTTATTGTTATTAGACCACAGACTAGACTTAACAGACTTACTTTCTTACTTCCTGACTACTTTCTTGGTTATCTGATAAAGATTTTCGTAATTATTTTCTATTTTTTTATAAAGTAATACCTCTTAACTTCATCAAAATAAGTTTGACATAGACACAAAGTGAAACGAATAACTTCTAACTAACACTAACAAATGGTAGAGATAGGAGGTATTGGCACAGTATTGGCAGAAAAATTTGCTCGAAAGTAACTTAGGAGATATTCATATTGTAAGTTAGAATATATTCGCAGCATTTCAGGCTAAAACGCGCAAATTGTGATTTTAGGAGGTATTCTCATTATGAATTTGTGCCGTTATTTATTACAAAATCACTTCGGTGTTTTTGCCAGTCGGTGCAAAATTGAATTCTAAGTACAGTGGCATAGATAACTCATTTTGGCCCTGGGTGTCAGTTAGGAGGTATTCGACCTTCATCGTCGATATATAAAAATGAAACCCGTTTTCCGTTGTCACGGCATCACGCCTGAACGGCTGGACTGATTTCGCTAATTCTTTTTTTAAAATGTTCATTGAAGTCCAAGGATGGTTCTTACGGTGAGAAAAATTCGAATAATTGCCGGGAAAGCCCTAAAACAGACCTTTTCTTTTTCCCATACAAATGTTTTCTTACTAAAATGTAGAGTCAATTTGAACTTTATTCCTACACAATAAAGTTCATTCTAAGGCGGGACGAAGTTCGCCGGGACAGCTAGTAAATAATAAAATAAATTTTCAATACATTTTTTTTTTGTATAATTAGTAGCTAAAATCAGTTGTTGTGACCTTTAGACACAGCAGTATGCTGAGCTGGATAACCTTTTCAGTATCTATGTAATTTGCCTATTGTTAAGTAAAATATTGTACCTTGAGTGATACCGAATAAAGCTTTTTCTATTCTATTCTACAGCACAAAACTTACCCAAAGACACCTCACTCTGCTCCAACTTATCAGACAAGTCAAATATCTGTCCCGTAGTATAATCAGCATTGGTTATAAGACTAGAACTGCTCAATGTGTTCACCCAGTATTTGTTCCACAGAGAGTCTAACAGTCTGCGGTCTAGAGATGACTTGAAGTATGACACTTCAAGTGAGTAGTATTGTTTGCAATGGACACCAAAGTCTTCGATCTTGTTTAGAGGGATCGTTTGGTATTCTGATGGCTCTTCGTTTGCTGGTTTGTAGCCCTGTGATTCAAAATGGAAAATCAATTGTTGTTTTTTTAAGTATGAGAATAAAATTAACCTATTTATCATGACATCAAAATATTATATACTAGAGACTGATCGTCATGATTGTCAATCTTGATAAAATGAAATATCTTTAGATACATACAGCCAATACCTATATGACATTCTGATGTGCACGATACAATATTACAAAGTCTCATTAAAATCTGTTCAGTGGTTTTCGCATGACAGAGTAACAAACATCCTTACATTCATGTATCCATTGGCACAAACAATGTCATTTATAATATCGGTAAGATACTAAGATGACTAAATACACAATTTTCCCATCATAATAAGAATATTATCACTATACTATGTACCTTTGCCCAGCAGTGGGACACAAATGGCTAGATTAGACTAAATGTACCTTAGGATAAGTTCTGAAAGCTCCAAGGCAGACTTTTCCAGCTGAGATAGTTCTGACGGGATCAATGACAATAGCAACAAATGGTTCCTGGAAATTCTGGTTCAACATCTGAGTGGAGACATCAATACCGGATAGCCAGCAACCATAGCCAGGATGGGAATGATACCAGCCGATTGCGTTTTCATGGCGGCCAACCTGTGTTGATAAATAATGGTTTAAAAGACAATTGTGTAAAGATGCCTTAGAAATCTAATAAGTGTTAATGTCTTAAATAAATGAAGATGTAAAATTGTTTTAAGAGGCCAAGGCAGCAAGGAGCATTCTATGTATCTCATAATCTCATTATGTGCTTAAGGATACCTGCTTAAGCTTGCTTCTTGCTTGCTTTGTACGAATTAAAAAGTTAAGAGGGTAGTTTAAAATTCAATTGTTGAAAAATTACAAAATGTGCATACCTGTTTAGCAGCTTCAATATAAGCAGTCATGTACTCATAAGCTTGAGCCTGTGCATTGACCCTGGTCTCTGTACCCTCAACAGGCAGGGCAAACGAATCCATCACTATCATTGTATTGGCGTCTACTTTACCTGAAATTAGTTATAATTATAAGTAAATTTTGTCTTGTAGTAGTATTAAGAACAAAGCCATTCGGATATGTTTGTAATAAAGTAAAAAGTTAATTTCAACAGTTTATTACTTACCTAAAAGCAGTCCCATGACTTCCAGAGTGCCTCCAGAACGAGCGTGCATAACCATCTTCAATAGAGCCAGAGCAGAAATCTTTATATCTTTGAAGAAGTGTGGGCTAAAAAAAATATGAAAATCTTAGCTGTGATCCTAATGAATTCAAAAAGATAGTATGTGAATTTAAAAGGAATGCATTCTTACTCTTTTTCCCAGGGTTTAGCAGCGAGAATATCCTGTTGTTGTTTTTTATCATAACGATAGATTTCGTCTACGCTCGATACGGTTTCTATGTTGTTTGCCATCACCCATGTCTTCTGAGCTACGGTTGCCTGCGAATCTGAGCTTGTTGAAGCCATGCTGCCTAGCATAATACGCTTAACTTGATGAATAGAACCAAATTATCGAATTTACAGTTTACAAAAAAGGTAACCAACAAAACAATGGATGACGGTTCAATCAATGGATGGATGGCTGGTTGGCTTTATTTTGACAGTTGACAGTTATTTGACAGCTTTTTTTTTTAATTTCGTTACACGCAGAAATATAGTTCCATTATACATATTTTAACGTAAATTTATATATTAACGTATTTTATAAATTTATCATTTATTTAATTAATTGTATCGACATATTTTAAAGCAATAATAACAGTAATGATTTAATTAATTTAGCTTTTCTGGTCTAGGCGAACGATTTGAGAATCCGGGTTTTTGTTTTCTCTTTCGCACGAACTTATAACTCTATTTCCCATCCTAGTCTAACTGTAAAGATTGATAAGGAGGGTCCGCCCACTGATAAATGTCAGACCAATGAGGTGGCACCACATACACGCTTTCGAGAAGGTACATCGCGCACAACTTGACGTGAACCCAAGCGAAATGAACGACGCAAGTTATCGTTCTCCCGTGAACCAGTATCATAGAAATCTGCGTTAAATAAATGTTCTCAATAAATATACGCGATAATAGCATGCCATCGTCTAGACTTTAGAAGAGTCATAAAGTGGTGTGTGGAGTTTGTTTTGTTTTGAAGTGTTTTATCCGTCAAAGCCATGACGATGAGCGCTCCGATTATCATCACCGTGCCCAACGACTACCTGGCCGTGGAGGACATGGAGTCGAAGGTAGCCGGGCCGCCGCCGCCCTCGAGGAAGCGGCGGCTCGACCATCTCTCCTGGGAAGAGAAGATGCAAAGGAAGTGAGTACAATTTGTTTGCTTGCGTGTCACAATCAGCATTGTTCATTAACGGGACAACGGCTCTAGATATGCTGGTTTTTCTAGAACAATGGTCTGACGCAATTCGTAAAATGGTCTCTTTACTGAGTAAGTAGGTACCTACTTAGAATAAATGTTAATAGGTAAAATATATTCATATTTAGTTGCATGTTAATTATCCTTTCACTTGTTTCTAGTCAATTCTATGTTATGTTTAAGACCTTGCATTGCATCATTCTAGACATTAAAGTCATACTTACTACTTTAATAAATCAATCAACAAACATGTTATCCTCAAAAGTTTCTCTTACACAAACATAAAATTAAAAGATATTATTTTCCTTATTAGGAAGCTAAAAAACCGCGTCGCAGCGCAAACCTCCCGCGACCGGAAGAAAGCTCGGATGGATGATATGGAACACAACATCAAGAAGTTGATGGAAGCAAATGAGAAGTTGACAAGCGAAGTAGCGAGTTTGAAGGCGTTGAACGAGCGGCTTGTGAGTGAGAACGTAGCGCTACGCAGCGCGGCGGCGGCGCGGGACGTCGCGGGGGCCCCTGGACCGGCAGAGTCCACTCCTCAGCAGCAGGACAGGCCCCTGCCGGCGCTCCGCGCGGCGCGCCTGCTGATGACGATATGCCTCCTCTCGCAGACCTCCTCGCACACTTCGACTCTGAAGAGTACCTCGACACCCTCCATCAACTTGCAGACTCCCTCCTCCAAGAAATTGGTGCAAATTCTTCAGGAAAGACTCAAGATGTAAGTAGTTATTTCCTTCATTTAAGTTCCTTTCAGCTTTAAACCTATATTTTAAGTTTACTAACAGGATACTCATCTGTAAGTATTACCTCATAAAATGCATCCATGAGGACTAGCCATATCACAAAGATTTACTATTAACTATTAAAAATAAGTAGGTATATATTTATTTCAAACTTAATTCATCACAATCAAAAACATTTCATCAAGCAATTTACTGGAATTATTCAAAAAACGGACGCGATCTGTTGCAATCAGATTGTAAAACAGGAAATCCCAAACATTGCTTGTATTATCGTCACACGCCGCCGGTCGTGTTTACCATATCTACAACATGCATGAATTATCTTGACACTCAGCAATATGAACATTTAAAGTGCTTGGGTTCTAAGTAAACCATTGGCGGTACTTTTAGCGTCCGGCGCGTGGCTGATGCAATGTTATTGAACTATTACAAACTTTTTCAACATCATACTATCTCCAACAAACAAAAATGACTCATGTGTCTACTTAACAGTTCTAAGACAAAAATGTCGAAAGATCAGGGACACTTAACACTTATGACGTCATGCTATGACGCATTTTGGAACTTAGCGAGAAATTGCGTGGGCGGATGAAGCAATCCTCTTATTTGGTGTTTCTGTGTAGGTTCATAATTTTAAATATTTAAAATAAACTAAAATGGTTATCTTTAAACTTTTGCCTTAATTCTAATAAGTATGTAGATGCATTTTAATATTTTATTTATCCTGAATTTCATTATAGGACCTCTTACCTACCATCTAATATGCCTTTCCTCTAGCATATTATTAAATATACATTTCTGTTGTCACAGGTCACAGTCGGGAAGTCTGGAGAGTGCCCTAAAGCAGCTGAAATGGTGGGGCCCGCAGCAAAGCACCTGGAACCCAGTGGAAGTGCAGTCGTAGACTTAAAGCACGACGTGCACAGAATACTGCAACAGCACTCTTATGCACATCCCTACTCAGACATTGACCAGCTCAAGACAGACATCAAAGAAGAGGATGTAAATGATAAAGGAGATATGTTCTACGCAAACTGCGATGATGAGAATGATTGCATCACCATTGAAGTCTCTGAAGACCAAGTTGAAGAAGTCATACCTATTAAGGTGGAAACGGACTTTGATCTGTTGGATGACAGATCTGGTGTGACCTTGGAGTGTGACATGAAATTGCTGTCTCCAATGAGTTTATCACCTAACTCGATGAACGAGAACCTCCTTGGTGTGTCTCCGTCACACACGAGTTTAAGCTCGGACCTCGGCTACGAGTCGCTAGCGTCGCCTCTCAGTGAAACAGACATGGACTTATCAGATCTCTGGTGTGAATCACTATCGGAATTGTTCCCCGGTTTAGGGTAGACCTACCGAGGCGCAACTCCGCGTAAAATTCACGCCAAAGACTGATTAGTTCGTAGTCCACATGTTTTAGTTTAAGTTTTAACTTTTTAAGTCACTGAGTGATTATAATGTCTATAAAATGAACTTTATTGTTAAGTATATTGAGTTGAAAATTAATATAATGAAATCGTTGTATTTGTAATAATTTTTTATTTAATTAAATGTTTAGTTTAAGGGATGTACAAATATAGTGCCGTAATAAACAGTGTTCTGTGTAATGAAACAGTTTTATTTCGTCAAATGAAAGTCCGTCTTAGAAAAACATTAAATATATTTGTTAATTAAAATATTACTGATTCAATAAAATCATGTTCCTTACGTTTACATAAATAACTATCTATTTAAACTCGCGGTTAATGTAACCCACTCTTATCGCCGTGTTAGCAAGCCAACGGAGACGTTGTCGCAATTGGCCACAACTCGATGCGATAAGCGAGTTGCTAGTCGCATCTTGTCACAATATGACCTATCGAATAAAACACCTACCCCGAGAACATAAACAACATGTTACCGTATAATAAACTCACAATTAAATCGTAAGCACGTCGGCCATTACAGCCCGATAAGGGATTTGGCACACACTACTGCGATAACGTAATTGAAATACTAGAAATATACATAACATATAAACAATATAGCAAATAACTGTACAGCGGGACTAACTTATGTACCTAATGGAAGATACACAGTTTAATTAAATGAGTCAATGAACAAGCGTACTAAAATGCATAATAAAAAAATATTACAAATAAAAATATTTTACAAGATTACACTTATGTTAGGTTTGTAATTTTAGAAACTATAACAATATAATCTACGATTTTATATATCAGACCGATTTGTAACGTTTTAGACCACAGAATTGCACATCTCACAGATCAAAAATTATAAGAACTTACTAATTATATTTTTATTTCTACGTAGGTGTCTTATTCGTTAACTCGTCATTGCGTTAGAAATAAAGAGTAGGTAAGTGGTAATGATTTTATTCCTTCAAATTATTTAGGTAATCTTGTAAGGAGATTGGCAATAGGTACCTATACAGGTGACTTTAAATTAGTGAACGATAGAAAACATATCGTATGTACTCGTGATAACAAACAACTTTCATTATGGGGCCAAGTTCGAAATCATAAAAAAAATGTTCCCCCATATTATCAGCTGGTGCATTTTATATGGAGAGTTCAAAAAATTTGAATCATTTCGACCTTGGTCTCATAGCGAAAGCTGTTTGTTAAGACGACTACATACATATCCTTTTCTATCGTTCACTAATTAAAGGTCAAGACAAATACGAATCACTAGGTACAATGACGAGTTCTTCAATATCACAACTTACGTATAATCGATCGATTCTAATCTACCAACTTGTACAATCATTATTTAATTTATTTATTACAAACATTTTTATGAATTAGTCATCATCACATGCACTAGTTAAGACTTTTTAAATCACTGACAATATCTATCTACTTATTTAACAATTAATTTTGTTTCTGGGGTTTTGTTTTCAATTTACACAATTCGAGAATTCCTTATCTATAGATATAAGAGCTTTGAACAATGTAAGATGTATAAGTATCTACTTGTTTTTTAAAATAATATCGTAAAATATACCTACTTACCTAGACTTTTTTATTGTGTAGGTATATGCAATGGCCTTTATATCATCCCTTTATCATCAGTTTACTTGGATCGATACAGATACATAATTTGTTTGTATCGTACGTTGAAGTTCACTATTATAAATCGAGTAGCGAGGTAGATAATGTCTCAGTCGATCGATTGTAATAAATAACTATTTCATTTCATAGTGTACCATTCCCGTCATTACTTAGGTATCGATTTTATTACTTTGTTTTCAAACCAATTAACGGCTAAATTGCTGTATGAAAAAGCAATAAGGTAAGTACTATGTTGTTTAAAAAAGTTATTTATTCTTTGCTGTCGTTATCCTTCAAATAGGTAGGTACTGATAATAATCATATATTTTTTTAAGAAATCGACCTAAGCAAACTTGTTATTAGTAAATCTCATTTAATCATACTTCATATCAACGTAGGTGATTACATTATCGGAATTATTTTCCTATTATTTGGATCGGTTAGGTCTAGAAGCCTTTGAAAAACTCAATTTTTGGTAGGTTTTAAAGGTTACAGGGAAAGATCTAATAAAAAAGGCTGGAGTAAGCTCTGCTTCTTTTGACATTGGCAAAATCCACTTTAGGAGTTGCCATTTAAAAAAACATAGCTGGACATACCTAAAATGTATGTGTTGTATTCTCGAACATACCTAAAGTTATCATTGTCAGGAAGAATTCCATATAAAACATTGATAGAAATCCATTTATCAGAGATGTCTGTTTATCGTCTGTCATTCGAATAATCGTAATCAGTTATGTGTAGATTAGGGTTTTAACCTAAATAAAAACATTACTCAAAGTCACGTAACTAAGTAATTATTGCTATCAGTGTTTTATCACGATGTTATGTTGTTTTCAATGTGTAAAATAAAAAATGATAAAGCTTGATTTCTTTTGAAGTAATCCTTTTAGGGTTCCGTACCCAAAGGGTGAAAACGGGACCCTATTACTGAGACTTGGCTGTCCGTCTGTCATCAGGCTGTATCTCATGAACCGTTATAGCTAGAGCGTTGAAATTTTCACAGATGATGTATTACCATTGCCGCTATAATAACAAATATTAAAAATAGAATAAAAATAATAATTAAGGGGGCTTCCATACAACAACCATGATTTTTTTGTTTTTTTTTTTACTTGATATCAACAGTGAATGGTACGGAACTTTTCCTGCGCGAATCCGACTCGCACTTGGCCGGTTTTTAATTAGGTACCTACAGGTTCTTAATTAATTTGAAACGCATGTGTAATTTTATTGATAAATGACACTACTTTGAGTTTACTAATACACATTTTACTAGACTATCCTGCCTTCATGCTATCACTTCTCTCTCTGTGGGATCTGAAGGAAGAAATTTCTTTTAGAAATATGCTGTACCTTTTGTATAACTTCTCTTTTTTTCTGTCTCTATGTACTACCATCTTACAATAAACTGTTCAATAAATTAAAAAAAATATATCGTTGCGTTAATCATAAAAAAGAAAATGACTTCATACTCGTAACAACATTATCAACTTCTAAATAATCTTCACGATGTTTAGAAGCTAGGTAAGTTCTTAGAATTATAAGAAAAGAGTCACCAGTGGAAAGACCCAAAGTTCAAAGTTTCTACTGATAAGGATGTATCTCAAATTGTGTTCGCTAATTTATATTTTTAAATATAAGATAACACCGATGGCACGATACATACTGCATTGGATGCGCAAGAGTTGCTTTGCAAAGCTACCATCCGTGGAAACTATATTATTTAACTACTTTCTCAGAGTCAATAATTAATTAGCATTAGTTTAAGCTTACATCTATGAATTAGTCGGCAGTTTGCATTGCTTTGTCGCAAGTTTGTATTGTCCAAAGAAACTCTGATTACAGGAAGTATCATTTGCAAAAGGCTTCCGTCATAATTAATGAAATTATAAATCATGACAACCCTGGCTCAAGATTGCACTAAATTTGATTCAAGATTGATCAATAATGCAGTTACTCCATAATTTTTGTTTATTTCGTGAATTCTTACGCCATCTACCGCTTGAGCTGCGAACTTAACCAAACAATTTATCGAAGCATGTATGACAGTAGGGCTTATCGTTTTGCTCTTTGAAGGTGCCTTTGTTCAGCTGTCGGAGGCAGAAGGCGCAGACGAAATGCTCTGGATGGAACTTCCTGAACATCGCCGTGATGCATCTGCCAGCGATGGGTTTGTGGCAGCCGGCGCAAAGGGAGCCTCGCTTTCCGTGGTAGTGCGTCTCGCAGTAGGGCTGGCCTTCGTGCTCGAAGAAGGAGCCGCCGTGGAAGGGCTCACGGCATTCCTGGAAGGAGATTAGGTTTGGTTACTTTATGTGGGTGTTAGAATGAGCAATGTCGTTGCTGAGAAACGAAATTAGAAAATCAGCGATCAATCAGATAAAAATCGCGGCGGTTTGACCGCAGTGCGGCCGAGCACCGAGTGAGGTGGCAACATTTCCAAACCACGTCACTACGATAGTTGTTGGTAAAAATGTAAAAAAACTAATTGTAAAAAAAACAATGGTAAAGGATCTACTTGGTAAAACATCAGAACAGAAATAAGTCTGGATATCACAATCAAAGCCTATCAAATCCAAGGGAAAGTGAAGTAAAGTACTATAGCTATTAGGATTATGGTGTTCTCTGTAGTGCTTCATAACTGTCAAATTTTTCCTTTCCCAAAGAGATGATGGATTCCTAGCTATTCAGATTTTTGTCGGAAATCGGTAAATATGACTACATAATACATTCATACCCTGCATATCCATTTCTTCGTTCCAGTAAACGATGCATTGTTTCCAATAGCAACAGAAACGACAATAAAACCTAATAAGTAGGTACTCAATTAATAACAGACACTGTATTGACCTCGATATTTCAAGAAAGGAAAAATACGAAAAAAAGACTTGTTATTATCTATTGTATTCTAATAGAGAGGGGCTGGACAATATTACTTATGCAAATAGGGGAAGGAAACATTTTAAATTATAAAATAACAATAGTTAAAGAAAAGTACTTCCTTCAAGGCTTTACGTAATATTCATTTTACAATCACGCTAAACTTTAGTAAGTACCTATATGTCTAGAACTCACGTAAACTTTATGATTTACGAGTTTAGGTAAGTAGATAATTACTTTACTATTACGTAATTAAAGTCACTTATATGACGAAAATGTATATTATTACAAATGAGTTAAAACAGTTGTTTAAATATTTAACTAAATTACCTACCTACTCATTTTGGGCATTCTATAGCTAAGAAAGTACCTACCTACTGCTTGAAAGAGTTCGTATTTATGGAAAAGACTTCAATAATCTATTATTCTACCGTTTTATTAAACAAGTTATTTCTACATCCCATATCTAGATTTGTAATGATTTTAACTAAAACGTCTCTTTAACCACTCATCTCTAAAACTATTATAATTTTGTACATTTCGTGAAAAACCTGAGCCGATATTGTATCAACTGATTGGCGCCGCGCCACAGTTTTTCCATCAAAACAATTGCTGTCGCGACACGGTTGAAAATACAAGTTTTCTAATATGTAGAACATCGCATGCAACTTATGTTTTCAATCCACTGTTTTAAAATTTTGACTTTTTTTAACGTGCTTTTGGCAACCCACGCTAAATGTCTCTTTGTGAATTATGGCAACATTCAATCCATTGTTAGACATTTTTGTATTTAAATGGATATTTGGGCGATGTAGATATCTTCAATAATACCTTTCTTTATTTAGAAAATTTGCCTTAAATTCAGGGTATAGATATTTCGTATATTGTCAATGAGACTCTATTAGACTCATTTTACCTGCTGTTAGTTGAATGCAACCCTGATCTAGAGTAAACAGTCCTCTATCCACTTAGCGACGATACAAAAATAGCGAATGTCATCAAAAATAGCGTTTGATCCGATGGCCCATAAACAAAGCGGCCTGATTTACGGCAGCCGGTGTGGCTGCGCAGACGCGGCGTGACGTCACGGATATAAATACCCGCGACCAGCGACACGCCGCCGGCCGGGAAACCCTATATCTCCCTAGCACTTGACCCCGTTTACTATTTCTTTACGTTTTTTACCACCGTCCTTCCGTATCTAAACAATGAATTGATAAAAGGTCATTGCCATGAGTGCGTGTACGCGTGTACGCAGTGACCTTGACTGGCGCGTGCGACGGAGGGCGCGATGCCATACCCGGACGCAACGCGCTGGCCTTTCCCATTTCATTTTGTAATTGTTGTTTTTATGTTTGTTATTGTTTTTTTTTTTTCTTATTTTTGTTCTCTTTATTTTAAAAGTCTTAACATTATACAATAATTTTACAAAAATATATTACATTACATTCCCTATCGAGTAAGCTATTCTATAGTTCAGAATGTTGGTGAACTGAGTACTTAACATCTGTGTTCTGTGTTTTACCATACGATCCCGTACTATGTTGTTGTGAGCATAGCTGAAATAAAAAGGGGGAGGGCATTCGTTTGGGAGAGGGGTTCATGTGTAGTCATCCCTTATTCATCTTCATCGACTCCGACGCATTTTGGGCATACCGGCTTCCCTTCCATAGCATAGAAGGATTTGCCTTTGACGGGGATTTGACATTCCTGTGATTGAAATATTCAGTTAAAAATAATCCTTGGCATCCACTTATTTTTTTGAATGCTGAGGTTTCATACTTGACCTGGCACAGATGCTAGACTTACGGTAGACAACCTGTTTGAAGAAAATTCCGCTGGAAGCATACTGACCTTGCAGACGAAGCAGTCAGGATGCCATTGTGTATTGAGCGCGGAGATATAGTTCTCCATGATGGGTTTGCTGCAGCCGCCGCACTTGGGAGCGAACATGTCGAAGTAGTCGTTACGGCAGTAGGGTTTACCGTCCCGCTCGTGGAACCCATCCTCACCGAACTGCTGACCGCATTGAGCGCAGAAGAAGTGCTCCGTATGCCACGTCTTTTCTAAAGCTGTTACGCATTTCTGGAACAAAAAACGACTTCAGCATCCTGAAAACGTCGCGGCAAACTCCCAGACACGTTCCAGATACTAACATCAAGAATAGGACCGTTGCAGTAAGCACATCTCGGCGAGAACAAGTTGTGGTAGTCTGGCTCGCAGTATGGCTTCCCATCGCGCTCGAAGAAGTTCCTCGTGCCTAGTTCTTGGGTGCAGTGAGCGCAGGTGAAGTGCTCAGGATGCCACGTCCTCCCCAAAGCCGTGATCACCTGTATAAAACACCATATTTTTACACTATTTGCACTTTATGAGAATTCACTGCAAAAATCCAGGTGGTTGGTGTTCAGCACCTGTCCGACGATGGGTTTCTCGCAAGCGTTGCAGCATCCCTTCTGGGGAGTCTGGACTCCTTGGCGACTCATGTCTGCCCGGAGAGATCCGAGCATATGCTCGAGAGAGGCGGATTCGGGTTGCCGCGCGCTGCTGCGGTAGTGCTCCTGCCAAGCGCGCTTCTCCCGGTACACGTGAGTGCCGCCCTCGCTGCCTGCGCCGCTAACCTGCACAAACAAATCATTGAGATTTGAAAAAACCGAAACTGTTTTATCAAATCTCAAAGTCACGACTCATATCTTCGACTCAAAATCAAAGTCAAAGATCGTAAGTCGGTGTTTCAGTGGACCTACAGCAGATAACCACCCGCTCTTGTCGAACTGGAGCGAATGCCGGCCGAGTGAAATGTTTGACTATGTACTCTAATATTATAAGCTGGCGGCCCCACCACGCCTGTGATGTAACGCTCGCGACTATCTTTAGATCCGCGAGGATCAACGGGTGCGAGCGGGACGACACTACTGCTGGAGTGACGCCTGCTGCTGCGGCTGGAAATAGACGTGGACCAAGAAAGGAGAGTTGTAAATATTTTAATAAACAGAAGAGCGTAGTGCAGTGTGCCGATGGTGATGTTGCCGCTACGTACGCCCGATATTAGACCTTAGGGTGCGTGACTCACGCGGAGATGGGAGATATGTTACTACGGCATCTAAGAGCCGTGATCGTAAAGTCGGACGACCAGCTATTATAAATACAAAAGTTTATTTAGCAAGTACAGGTTTCATGAATGAAAATTCGGTTAAAGTAGGCTGTGGAATGTAAACATTGTATAAACGGGGTTATTTTATAGCGCTGCTATCAGATTTTGGCAAGTGGCGCCCTTAGTCACATTTGTGGCCGTTAC
This sequence comes from Anarsia innoxiella, assembly GCA_947563765.1. Lineage (NCBI taxonomy): Eukaryota > Metazoa > Arthropoda > Insecta > Lepidoptera > Gelechiidae > Anarsia > Anarsia innoxiella. Next base: position 9,547,270 of record OX387396.1, on the reverse strand, counting down.
AGTCGCGGCCTTGCTCTGTATGCACGTCTGTAAACAAACTACCAAATGCATCCTGTCATTTCCTCACTGGACAGTTTCCACAGGTTTATGTCCATCATAAAGATTTCCTACGTGACTGGTATATTTGTTGTAGTAACCTAGTTTTATCTACCGTGTCAGTTTTGAAACGGCGTGAAAGAATGATGTTACGTTATATGTATTTAAAGCAGCGTGGTAATCACTTAAACGCTCCTTAGATATGGTGTTCAATTAAATAGCACTACAAAGAAAAGTATTAAAAGTTCAAACACGGAGCCAGAAACTGATTAATTCTGCTGAAACTTCAATTTGAGATTAAAATTTTGGAGTTACTTAATGTGCTTCAAATTATCTACTCCATCTATAACAACCTAACAAGAATAATCCTGCCCAAATCATAATACAACAAGATCCTACCTTGAAATCACTCAAGCTGGCCATCAAGTCATCGAGCTCCTTAGTGGCGCTGGAAGCGTGGTGCTGATGACGCACTACCGCATTGCTGGGGACCTGCTGGGGCTCCACCACTGTCTCCTGGACTGTCACCGTCACGTGTTTCGTGCCGGGGCGGGGGAGGGAGCCCGAGGGGGGCACTGGGGATACTGATGAACGGCTGTTGACAAAATGGGTAGTGTTAATCAATTATATTACAGAATAAAGAAGTATTCTTACTTTTACAAAGACTGTCCAGAACATGGTCGACCTAATCTTAGGATTTGACACTAAATGAAGTGCAAAGCTTAGATTAGATATGTATTCAAAGATTCCTGTAAAATTAGTCAAAATAATTTGTCGAATGCAGGAATGCATCAGTTTCCGATGTTATCGATCTTGACTAGATAACACAGATGGTTCACATAGTCGAATCAATCACTCAAAAAGTTAGTTAAACATTATTTCTCGTCAGTTCTGCCGTTGAAAAACAAACCAATCAACAATTAATCCAATCACGTGACCAATTAGCCGTAATTGGACCGTGTAATTGGCAAACCCAAAAACTGCAGCCAAAACACATTGACGTTTCTCTTGCAATTATTTAACGCCAGCTTAATGAGGAGACTATAAAGATATAGAGTTCCTTCCTAAACAAGTCTATTTGTATCCTAGTACAGTACATAAATCTGAGTAGTTAGACAACGGAATTAATCTGTACGTCCATTGCGAATGCGTTCCAGTAAATAATGCAAGTAGATTAACGAGACAGGTGCAGACGCCGAAGCAATAAGCATTTCAACCACTATTTCTTGAGCTCTACCATTCCGATTCTGAAAATAGTTTGTAAGCAAACTACAGTCTTTTTCGGTATGGCAGGGGTCTCTATAAACTTGAAAAGAAAACCATGGAGAAACGTGCACGCGTTTAGGGTACAAGCCAAAAACAATTATGAGCACAATGTAGTGTTTTCCAAAATTACAATATTTGTAGAAAATGCAGTACATATTGGTAATAAAATTAAGTTATGTTCCACTCCATGTGTTTGCAATTTGCATATTTTACCAAACAATTTCATGGAAAGTTCGAGTTCAGAAATCAGAATACATTTAAATACAGAATCCATTTACCAACATTGGTTTTATTTTGGAACCCTGTCAATCTACACAGTGAAGTTTTGAGTGGTTTTAAATTGAAAGTAATATCTATACCTACTGGAGTATGAATATAAGGAAGGCTAGATAGGTAGTAATCAAAACAGAAATTAACAGTGTGTGTAGAAAGCTTATTTTCTTATACTATTCAACATGGAAAGGGGCAAGTTTATGTGTTTGAATGCCAGCTGTCTGTTAATGCATTCGTCATCTAAAGGTTTAAATTTTAAGTCTTTTAAGGATTAGCATTCAAAGACTATTTAAATGGGTACTGCATGGAACTGTATAGCAAAGCTAAAACACCATAAATCTCTATTTCCAGCAACCAAAGAACATTACCGGCACTGTAAGATCAATAACGCCGTAAAATTTTCACCGGGCGGGCGGCGGCGTGTGCAAAAAATATTGTATCAGATACATTGACGTAACTCGCTATCAATAGGCCTTAGTCTTCATATAATACATCTATTATTACCGCGTATAATTATTACGCCATCGACGATATTTACGACGAAAATTTTCTTAAAATTTCTGGAAAAATAAACACAATATTTGGAGCAACGGAAATCATAAATCAAGTGAAACGTTAGACGCACTCTTTAGTAACACTTTAAAGATTTTAAAGTTTGACCTAAATGTGTAAGTGATTGACAACAAATGAGGGTTTAATTATGTGCCAAGTTTTGATGCCTTTGATTATAAATAAAAAGGTCCCGTTCGCAGATGGCACCACGGTTTAGATCGCCGGGAAACCTCAAAAGTAAAATGTGGATTATTACGAAATACAATTTTAGAGGTGTCGTTGTCTTTAGCATTTAATTACTTTTGGAACTATGAAAAGATCCTACTCAGTACCTATTGCTTGAAATCTTGTAGGTATGATAAGTCAATTGCATATAAGAATTGAAATCATTTTATAGTCAGCCAGAACATTTTACTTAGCGTCTTACTCGTAGTTAGAGTAGATTTATTACATCAAAAATATTAAAAGCTTTAGCACTTTCAGTTGAAAGTGTGGCAAATGGATCGCGCATGGAAGACTGACCAAGACTAATGATGAAGTAAATAGGCCACACGAATTCATTACAAACATAAGTCTGTTTAATTGAAAAGCACGGTGAGGTCAACAAGATTTAGGCAATTTGTCAGCTTTTTTATTAGGTTGGATTTATTGCTGTATTAAAATATAATATGATTAATCAACATATTTTTCTTTGAAGACGTTATAACTGGAGGAAGATTTATTTATTCAGCGAAGTACAACATCTTAGAATTACAGCTAGTAACTTTTTAAATGGCGGTATTTGTTTTTTTTTTTGCAAAAATCATGGTCGCTCTACGAATATGAAGTTAAGATATGATCACAAAACGACGGCCACCCTACTCATAGGCGATTATAACAACAAAACCGATGTATCGTGACGCGGCATCTATTTGTGGGGGCGGCTCGAAATACGCGCGACTTCACACGGCCCGCGCCGGCCCACGGCCTGTCGCAAATATCTTCATGGGCCACCCCGACTCATTCAACGATACCACCATCATTAATTATCTAATACAGGAAGATAGGTTAAATATTTTGAGGGAAAACATAAAAAAGTTCTCAGTAATAATGAATAGCTACACAGACCTTGTCTGGCGCCGCAAACGGATCACAAATCTAAAACGTTGGAGTGTGAACTTGACCGTCGTCAGCTTTAACCAGAATATATATTTCGAATAATCTTGAATATTTCAGTTTATTACGTAGAGATTATTCCCGAAGTATATCATGTGCTGTTTGACTTTATGACCTGAATAAAGATCTCATTTGGATGGCGTAGAGAGTAAATCTGGAATGCACTCCCATGAGAATATCGGAAGGCTACTGGAGACCATGCTAGATGGAAAGTCTTTGCGAAGGCTATTGTCCGGCATTGCTTGATTCGAATGGCTAATTTTTAAAACGAAAACATATTTTACAACTGGGTATAAATCTCCTTGTCGCTCCTAATGTTACTCGTTCGAAAAGAATGGGACAAGTAATTATGTAGTAAGTATATATAGGTGGCATTAAACCGGTCGTGTGTTGGAGAGAAATGTAGAGGCTTAGGCTCAGCAATTGGCAGGTATATGCTGAGAAGGAGAATAAAAGTAAGTAAACAACACTTCAAAACAAATTATGACATAATACTTCTAAGTAGTACTCGTAGTTTATTCCAGCCAAAAGAAAATTCTCACAGTAAATAATCTAATCTGTCAAAGATATTACAAGGTGTCGACATCTCAGACGGTTAACTTTCATTGCACTTGTGATTCTAGCACTAGACCGTGTTTTAGTGCTCATCTAGTGCCAGGTTAACGTTGAGTGCCAGATGACGGATGTTACTTGTTCTAGATCAATGAGAGAGGGAAGGAAATTGTCGGTTGTGTGTTGAAAAATGTGCTTGAGTAAAGACTAGGAGTACATGGTTTGTTTGACAGTCTAGATGTGTGTTTCGTAAGTAAAAAAGAACTTTTTCATAGGACATAGACCCAGGAAATATCCGACTATCAGCGCTGTAAAGCGCAGCGCTAATGTTTTGAATGAAGTAAAAAGTGTACGGATTGGTGTCTCAAAAGTATGTTGAAGAAATTGATGATGAAAAAAACAATTGACAAATACTTCTAATCTCCCATTTTCTTCTACTTTTAAAGCACTTCAAAATGAGTCATACACAGAATTAGGTTCAAAATTGTCTTTCCTGTTCCTGATGATTAAGGATACTGGAGCATCTAATCCTCAAAATGTTTATATAGGCCAAAACTACATCGGGCACAGATTATGCGGATATGCATTAGGTATGTTGAGAAATTAGCTCCCAGTGTCCTTAACTTTCGGGAACAGGAGAGACATTTTTTGTTTTTTGTGTCTGTATGACCCAAATATGTACGTATAGTATACTCAATATGAACCCAGTTCCATTAAAATAGACTATATTTTACGATATCAAACAGCCGGAAAGCAATTACGGTGCGCCATTAAGTATCACCGCATTGTAAAGTGTTAGTAAACTGAAATGAAACGCACGGATGTGGACATTGTGGACATTGTGGACACACTGTATAGTAGCAAGACACACAAATAGAATTGTGGTGTTGGATTAAATAAAGTGTAGACAGGATGTTTTTTTTTCGAAAGTATGAACTGTCTTTGTTAAGTGGGCAGGGTATTGGTTAGTTGTTTTAGCTGAATCTTAACAGTTGTCTATGCAATTTCGTTGTGGTCATTTATCCTCCATTTTTTAGTAAAGAATCCAATTATTTTTTCTACTAGAAACCAATTGCTCATATAGTTATTGCAGCGTTTGGCAGATACACATAATAGAAGCTTTTTTTTTTCATTTACGAGAGGAAATTTTGCCCAGTGGGACATTGACGGCTAGATAAGTGATCTTCAACTTACCCATTAGGCACATCAGTGCTGAGCTGATCCAGCAAGGAGTCCACAGTAGGTCTGGAGGACGCTGGGCTCGTGGCTCCATTTGTACGCGCGTAGCCATCTGGAACAAAACAATGCGATGTTTAGAAGTAATCAAGGAAATAAGTTACGAGTATTTTCTTTACAGATAGACGATTTGCATACGTCATTTATAATATAGTCTAATGTTCATTCATTATTTGATCGATATAATAATTTATTTAATTCGTAAGCAGCTAGAAATAAACAGTTTAATCATCTGTTATCGAAAATGTATAATCGCATTTGATTGAACTTTATATGGTTCCGATAATTGACTAATTGTATTTAACTTTCATACTCAACCATATGATGTGGGTATATAGGTACGTACGACTATATTATAATAATAATAATAAAAGAACTTTATTCATCAAAAAAATGTACAGTGCAAATGAGATTTAGATACCTATAGTGTTAATAACAAACTTATGACTTAACCATACATATTTTGAGGAAAAGGAGAAAAATCCTCAGCATTAATGCTGATTTTCAGGACCCTCCTATGAATCACTGCGTTGGGACACACCCCGGCAGAGCGACAAAAATCGAGTCGAAAAAAAAAGTCGAAAATAAAAAACGAGAAGAAATCGAGTTATGTACGTATTATGTAAGTTTCTTCTCTTACAAGTCACCTGTAAACGTTTCCTAACTGTCGCAACATCCCAACCTTCGCTATCAGTGGAAGCGACAGACGACGGGCGACGGAGACGCGCATGAAATAACACGTTTTCACTAATTAGGCCTGCAGCCAAATCTAATGGAAACTGTTTCGGTCACGCCGGATTACCGCGGAAGCAGGTGGGCTGTTATACTGCCACACTGGCAGCAATGCCAAGTGCAAGAGGTTAAATAGAAAAAAAAAATGTTTTTAAAATAAATGCTGTTGTTAAAGTTACGTGTACTCAATGCCAAGATCAGACTTTTTTCAGTCCTGGTAGTACAAGTTGTTGACGGTTATTAAATGATTTTTGTACTGTGGCGCTAGAAAACAATATTGGTTCTATTGGCTAGGATTCTTATTCAAACAAACTTAAGATTCTAGCGTAGTTAGTGTAACGTAAAGATACACGACATATTTATGCCAAGTGTGACATAATACAAACGTTTTTATTGTTGTCTAGCGCAACGCAGCGTCGTACAATCTCATTAAAACACGATACTAAATATCTTCTGTTATATTGACATAGAAAATAGAAGAGGAAAGATGATAGGACACTTGATACGACATGACGGTTTCTTGAGAAACATTATTGAAGGAAAGGTTGAGGGGAAGAGAGGCAGAGGAAGACCGCGACGTACTTACTTCACTCAAGTGAAAGAGAAAGTTAACGTCATGTCGTATCAAGAAGTTAAAGCACTGGCAGAGGATAGGCCTAGATGGCGAACACTCCACCGACAAGAGTCTAACTCTTAAATTAAATGATGAAATGATGATATTGACATTGAATTTATAATCATACGATAACAAGCTTTCATAATATCAAGCGTTGATAGTTACATTAAGAGAAATCAATTTAATACGCATTTGGAAGGTCACCTTAGCGTTTAACATTGTAATATGTTGTATAAACATCAAGACCTCAGTCCCAGCCCAGCTGTTACATCGTGTCACAACTATTATTAAGAGTTTACAAGTCATCGGTTCAATCCGTAGGATCAACATTCATCGTCCAATGAAACCACTTTATTTTACAATAGATAGGTAATAGAAAATACAGTTTATTTTGTTCTAGAGAAGCGCAAGGGGTATGCTTACCCCAAATCCTTTTCAATTAGTCAACAATTAATATTAATAACAAGACGGTATTACCTATGAATCATATATATTCTTTGTAATTATTGAAAGAAGAGTTAAGATCTAAAAATAACTCAAAAAAACTTGAAACAAATAGGGCTCTTGCAGACATTAAATGATGTTTCATTTTCATTAATGAGAACTTATAATTGATCAAGAATTCAGATATAAGTTCTACACTTGTGATGTTTGTGATTACACAAGGACAAGTGAAATCACCTACATAATTTACATGACATAGATATGTACCTAGATTAAAATATGGACCGTTGAAGATATCTTGGATATTAAAGCATGCATCGGTGCCAGCACTTATTAAATAATCTATAATTTAAATCCACAGGTTTTGAACGAGTGACGAAAGTTTTAGTTAAAGAATAGATTTCTTGCCAATATTTTGCAATAACTGCGGATATAATGGCGCCGTAATGTTTGTCAGAACGTTCTGCTGAATGATTGTTTTTATTTCATTCTTATTTATTTATTTATTACTGGATCTAACTGAACACACAATACGTCTGTCATATCAATCAGCTTCCATTTTCTTTAAATTCGGAAAACATTTTCTTTTCACATAATAATGTCGATACATTGTATTTTCTTAAAAAAAAATATTTTATATGAACTCAGATAGTGATGTCGATGTTTTCATACACTATTTTTACGAAAGTTAATGCATACTGTTTTGGTTTTTGTTTTTTTTTTTATCCTTATTTATTGAGGGTATATTATTGTTTCTTAATCAAGAGCAGTTTAACCACGGTTCATTAGACGGTCATGCATATTTCTATTTTAAGTTCGGAAGCCGTGGCCTTGCCAACGCTAAACCAACAGTCGCCTATCACTTGCCGAGCCAATGTGTTGTTCATCATAATATTGTAATTTGTTTACGACTTTCCTCAGGCGGATATATTAACATGTTGCGAGAAAAAATATTTATGTTTTGTTATAAATATCTTGTCTTTTAACGGGTTCTCTGTTTTCATTGCCATTTGCGTGTCACGGTAAACTTCTTGCACTTCTTGACCGTTCATAGGCAATTAATGTTGCTCATGATTTTGCCGTCTCATGCTCATGATCAAATCCAGCCTATAACCAGCCAGTTGTTGCAAAGGTCATTAAAAATAATGCTCCGTTAGATTTATAACTAAGTCCTTTATAGTCAAACTGAAGAAAGGCTACCAGTAGTATGCCAAAATGTGCTGTCGAAAAGTGTTTCAGATATTTCTTTAGTAATATTGTGTGGCACTATAACTATATGCTTTTAAGTCATTGGTCTTTACACTTTTAAAACGATTTTAAGATCAAGGTACCCATTATATTATTTATCAATGAAAACTAATCACTGTTCGATAGCTAGCAATTAATATTGCAAATTGATTTTGTACAGGCCGTGCCTTTTGGTTATCTTGAAATACAAATCAAAATGCAAAGAGAGAATTATGAACATGAATCAATTTCATTTTTCAAACAAATCGAACTGTTTAATAACGAGCGTGTTTTCAAATAATGAGAAGAAATTATAATATAATAATATTTGTAAAATTATTTCGTGTCTAATAGTTGGATGTAACATGCAATTCGTAGTAGATTTTTTTTCAGGAACTTTTAGCTTTTATTATCTTGTGCATCCACCTGTGCACCTTTTTGTGAATATATAGGTACTTATAGAAACATACATACGTAATGTTCATTAATTCATATACATGTAGAGTGCGTTTCACGAAAGAAGTCCTCCGGATATTTTTGGAACTAAATTTTACAGGTCTATTTTCCCTATTTTCTGAACTTTTCCCAGATAGTAGGTCGAAAACCCTATCTTAATAAAAATATACTTTTTACATAACAGAAATAGGTAAGTAGGTATAGATAAATACATATTTTATTAAAATGTGTACCAACCTACTCATGGAAAGACCAGGACACTCGAAGTACTTATGCAGGAAATAGTATTATTTGATAAATTACAAATGAAATTATATAATATAGGTAAATTTTGTAATTCTAAATGGCAACATTATCAATTTTGAAATGATATACAGCGCCGCGGCTAGGGGACTTCTTTGGTGAAATGGACTCTATTTAAAAGCCAGACTCTTGTCGGTAGAGTAATCGCCATCTTTGCCTTTCTACCAACAATTTGACTTCTTGTCTACTTTACAGGTCTTTAATATAACAAAATAATTAAAATATCACTTACCAGTGCGATCATTGAAGGACTTGTCATAGTTTCCATATCTCGCGTTGCTGAGGTCGTCGAGCAGTGTGTCCAGTTCCGTAAGGTTCCCACGCCCACTGTTGGTCCGTCCATACCCCGGCTGGCTGTTGTAAGGACTGTGGCCGTATCCTGATTGGCTCCCCGTGTATTTAACCGGGATCACTTTCTCGTTTAAAGAACTTGTGTTTTGGTATGTTGGCTGTGGACAAAGAAACATTTGGAGTCAAGTTTTGTGGCTTGTTAATACCTAAATATAGAGATTTTAGTAACACGCCCTATTAGTAATTTCTAGGTACATTTTTCCTTGCTTGCTTACGTTCAAAAATCATGAATATTCAATTAAGATAGTGGCGCAGGTGGTGTGGTAGAAAGGTTTTTAAATGACGGTCCTTGCTGGTATTAAAAGAGGACAGATTTTTTCGTTCTCATATCATTAAAAGTATAGAGCTTCAAAATCAATATTAGCAGGCATGTAATAAATCATAATTCTATATTTTCTTGTAGTAAAATCATGTCCAAAGGTCACATCAGTGTAGATGTAACAAATGACAAACAATAAAATAAAAGTCGTCACCTTGTAAACAGGGAAACAATATTTCTGGCAACATTCAATGCTAACACAACACGTGATCGTTTAAACTCCAGAATACCGTATATCATTTGAAATAGAAAACAAGTGACGATCTTTATGTTCGTACTTGTCTGAACTGTCCAAAATAATGTTGCATTTTAGTTGGGCGTGTTCATTTTGCAAAATGTATTATCGTATTTGTACCGTAATTTCTTGCCAAAAAGCGAATTAGCATAAGACATTCAACAGTTTATTTTAACTATGTATAATTATGAGCACATCGTCTTATTTGATTATTTCTAGGGATTTTCTCCACAATCAGTAGGTAGTAATTTAGTATGACGAATGGAGAACAAGCATAGAAAAAAGGTCATCTAAGCCCCTTGAAATACAAAACGTAAGACATGACCTAGCCTTGACACAAACAGCGAACTTTGCAAAATTAATTCGACTCAGAGCATCGAAGGACGTTTTAAGAATCAATACACAATGAGTCAGGCATTAGCTGTAAATCCAGTTCAATTTGAGCGTGAAGCACGTCTATTTCCAGATATCCTAGGCGAGGCTAGGTAAACAAACAAAACTACTAACTGAATTAACTATCGAGTACGTAAAGTTATTCTAGGGTGTTCTTTTAAGACAGTGATAGATGGAACTAAGTAAATGAAAATGAGAAGTGAGAAGATGCGATTTTGTTACAAAAGGAGAGATCTTTTGCAGCCATAAACTACAGCAGTTTTTTTAATGACCAAGATAAGAATTATGGACGAATAACTAAGTAATATGCTCCTTCGTTTAGCTACTAAACTATATCTAGATACTCGTAGGTCTCTATAAACTGATTAGTGTAAAGTTTTCGTAAAGCGACATCTGTTTGAAAATCATAGTTTCTTTGGAGTGTTTCCAATTCAGCGTGGACCGCGATATGAGTGCTTTGACGGGCCCGTTTATATTTATGATGAAATCTTGTATTCTAGATAGGTGGCGCTGTTTTTATATTATTAAATTTATCAGTGTTTAAGTAGTTAGTTAATTATTAATTAAAAGTACAACCACGTATTTTTTTCTACAAGACGTTCTCTACATATTATTTTACAAAAAGAAACCATTTAAAAGTTTTGGACACAGACATACTTTCTAACATAATGATTTCACGTCTGTTGCAGAAATAATTGTAAAAGTTATTAAGGTTTTATTTTGGTTTTTGGCAATGACGATGTCAAATATAGGTATAAAGTAGCGTTATTTATTTATTTATGGATGATTTACAGCAAAATAAAGTCCTTAAATAGATTTCTATGTTCAACAATGCCAATTACAAATCTTCACCTATGAATATTAAATTAATGCACTGCACTGCAATATTGATGAACTTGTTAATAACACTAATGTACTTGTTAAGTTGGACAATATATCTTGCAAAACTAAGTGTGAGTTTATTAGAAGAAGGTGTTTGTCAAGGTGCGTTTAACAGTTGTAGTGCTTGTTTCATACAGGTTAAAGTCATGCAGGGTAGCAATTCTGTTAAATTAAGTTAAGCGACCTAACTATAGCCAACAGATTAACATTCTACAGCAATAGGTCACAAATTTGGTATTCTCTTATGTGCCACGAAATAGTCGATTAGTAGTCTCTAGAGGGCTTTGTCATTCATTTGTCTTTGCGAATGATTTAGTTGTCGATGTTGCCAATATTTAATAAAATTATTGTTCGAAGAAATTGATCAACCGATTGATAGATTTTTTTCGACCTAGAATAAGCTTAGACATACTTTAAAATACAGAATATTTATTTCTATAAGATTTACATGCATTTTTTGCATAAATTGCACGTTAATTTTCGAAAAAACACCCAAATAGTGTTTGGGTGACCGAACGACTGAACGACTGAACGACTGAACGACGGACGACCGAACGAAATGCCATTAGAGAACAACTGTCAAATAGCGAAGAGAATACCGTTTGGAACTGCCACTCATGTGACATTGCGGAGTAGAATACCAAATAAAGCGTAAAGTAATAAAATGTACGGCCGATCGCTGTCCACTGTCAACTTATCTGTTAAGAGAATACCAAAATGTGTCATTTCATACAATTCACATTCTAGAGAGACACCATTTTTCATTTGGTAATTAGAAGAATACCGGCCCAGGATAGATACATTATTGAAACATAATGCGCTGCGAATCAAAAATGATTTTCGTCTGTAGTTTAAAGAACCTTTTTTGCAACTGGTTTTAACCAATGATTCACCTCAATATTAACATCGAAACGCATACTTTCTTCTCTTAGTCATGAGTTTTGTGCATTTTGAAATTCCCTCGGTTCTATCCTCGGCTTGTTGTGTCTGCGATATTTTCGTGTCAAGAGAAAATTGTTTTTGTTGGAATATAAGTCGGTTGAATCTTTTGACGATAGATGAGAGGTGTTAGAGTGAAGATTTCGAAATTTTAAGAATGTTTCTGTGTCTTAGACAGGTCTGTATAACGATTTTGTGACAGACTTTAAAGTAAGCCTGTATGAAATCAAATGATACTCGTTTACTGTTCCTGATTGTTAGTATAGTCAATGATATGTTAAGCTAGCAGATTAGTTACTAGCAGGGCTTTGCTGTTTTAATTTGGCCTCGAAAATATAATCTTCGTTGTAAAATCAGGTATCTAGGTAGGTCTAATTAAGTATTAGTATACAACTAATTAGGAAACACTTTATGCAAGTATCGATATTTCATTATACATGCAAGCGAGCATCACATAATAGAGGACATTGACACTCAATCGCTTTGAAACGTGTCACGGATTTCATGAGTCACAGTTCACTAGTAAAAATCTTTATAGATAAATGTTATGAAGACAAATAGAAATCTAGAATCAAAGAAACAATAACTATACCAAGTGAATCTAAAGGATCTACCCACGACAATGTCAATGAGAAGGAAGATGCGTAGGAGGTATGAACTTAAGAACACAAGATTCAAAAGATATCAATATCAATGTAAACTGTAATAAGGATGTGCACTTCATAAAACATGGACAAACGAGTAATGCATCAGACAATGATAAACGTAAGTTGAAGTATGCAGAGCAGAAAAATGTACCTACATTATGGAATGGTGTGCTTTTAAGACGAGTGATGGATCTTTTGGGAAGAGCTGATTGTACACAGACAAAGACACATATTGATTGACATATATACTCGAAAAGTGTACATTACGAGTATGTATCGGTTTTGCTATTCGTAGTGTTGAAGGCAATCAAATTACGTGAGATTTAGTCGCTCTATCTAAATGCGTTTAACGTTCTTAAGAATATGATCACATGATTTGAAGCGCAGATGATGATTGTTTCCTAAATAAGAGATATTAAGTAGAATGGAAAAGGTAAATCAACATGTTCGATTAAGTATCAGGTATTAGACCGATCAATAATTTTCAAAGAAAGTATAGGGAGCTCTACCAACTATTTATTTACCGTAAGACATAACGGGTGTTTGAATACGTCGCAATTAACAATATTAGATAGTTACACGGCAGATAACATTGTGAATGTGATGATACTAATCAGTGTCGAGAAAAAGATAATGCAGGTATTGATTTAGCAGATAACGAAAAGTTGCAAAACATGTAATTGTGTAATAATTATATTTTGTTTCACTGATTAACAAAACTGAGTAACAAAACTGATCCGTGGTTATCCGTAATAAAGATGAAATACATGAAATTTTTCTTTCAAACAGAATAGACAGAGAAAAATGTTACCCAAATTATGAAGAGCTTTTGGAAAAATTACCTACTCTCAAGTCGAAAGATAAACAATCAATTCTAGCGCTTAAGTGATTAAATGAACACCAAAAGAAGTATAAGAAATGTAAACTCACCGAACCAGGCTTATTATAATCTGAACTGATATTCCTGGAGCCATTGATTGAGCCGTATCCGGTAGACGTGGGCGAACTTAAACTGCCACCGGGAGAACTTAGCCGTCCGGGCGACGTTCCCCTGCCCAGGGGTGAGCTTGTCCTTCCTGGTGAGCTGGTTCGCCCACCAGGGGAGCTTGTGCGGCCTGGACTGCCAACCCTCGCGCCAGGGTTGATTGAGTTTTGAAGATCAGCGAGTAAGGCATCTGTGAAAGAAGGAAATAAACGTTTAGTTAAGGTTTACCAAGAAATATTGCTGAATGAGTGAGAGTGTGATACTTGCTTTTACACTTTTGTAAAAGCAGGTAATCCAATAGTTTATGTTATATCTGCTAAAGATATCATTAATTCAAATAATGATAAATTCAAGTCTAATCTAATACATTATGTGTGGTCTACATACCTAAAAATAGACTTTCAACCAACAGAATAAACAATAAATTGGATACAACAAACACATCTAATCACCCTGTCCTCTGTTTAAGTAATTACAGAGTATTTACGTCAATTGAACTAAACTAACACCCAGACTAGATAGGTCGATTGCATTGAACCAATGACATCATGGTCTCCAAGTAAATCTGGGATCTTACAATTTGTTGTGTACGTGCCATGAATAAGTGTCATTTTACAACCACAAGACAAGGTTTTTATAGAATCATACAGAACTGTTCCAGGCTATAAAATACAAAGTTTCGAGATTTAAAATTATAAAATGAACTAATCGCAGTCAGGAATTTCAATATGCTTTTACTGGAGTAAAAGAAATGTTAGCTTTGGTCTCGTAAATCGTATTGTTTTCGATGTCTGACGGAATGTACATAATCGAAATAGGTTTTCTACAAAAGGGTAATAAAGTATCCAACACATGATGCAAAAGCGAGAGATCCCTAACATGTGGATGATTCCGCAAAAACCTAACATTTAGCGTCTCAATTTGTTTTAATTGGTGCTTCAGTTAAGAATTTAAAGTTAAGTCTTCGGCGAAATTTATTTGCCGATTCCGAAGCCGTCCTTGACGACCTGTTTGCCAAAAACTAGTTTGCTTTTAGGGTTCAATGCCATTTCGATAAGCAACCCACCTTCCTTATACCAACAACTGGACTTACACCTTCAAATATTGACATAATAAGAGCTATTATTGTAAAGACTATACTACTACTTACTACTACTTTATTTATTATTGTTATGTTTCTATTTGTGAAAACCTGTAATTGGCTCCTTTGTTAATTTATAATTATTTATTTTGTATATTGAAGCTGTTGGTTTTCCAATAAATAAATAAATAAATAAGACGATAAAGGTTCTTATCGGTCAAACTGTCTCCAGTAGACTCTCAAAAAGATAACCGTCAAATGTGGGATAAAGAACAGTGTCTTCTTACATGAATGTAATAAAACTCAATGGGTTTGTCTCGTGTTCGACATTACAAAGAACTCTCTGTGAGACCTTGACTGGAAAGCTGGCTATTAATATGAAAGGTCATCTTCATTACGATCAAACATTCCGTCGAATAAAATAAATTATAATAAGTACCCAATCCTTCACAAGCCTCGTACACTTCAGCGTATTGCGTCTGCGGCTTCAAATTCGAATGAGTTTTAAGTATTTTCCCATAAATATCGTCGTTCACTGTGTAATGTTGATTTGACATTTTGGCAACGAAACAAATGCACTTTCAAAGGTTAGTCACTTAAAAAGGTTCACAAGAAACTGGCGGTCGCGACGCGAGAATCGCCATAAAACAAGAAAAAAAAAGCGCAAGGGCAAAAGGGTTTCTAAATTTAAATATTGTATCCTTCTGTGGGACGTGCGCGGGCGACTCAGTTATGGACTAATGCGGTACTGATTCACCTCGGGCGGCGCACACCGCAAAAATCGCGAACAGCCTAACACATTGTTCACATAAACATTTGCTATTCCACACCCATGTTGTTGAGTGCAGTTGCTGAATACAGCGGATAAACTACTCAACCGTGTATTTAAACAATATATCTCTGGCTTAAAAAAACCGTTAACATTGCTGGAGATTTTCGGCGCCAACAGCCAGTATCATCTTGCTAATTATTTAATTACTACTTCTGTCCAGAAACCCTTCAGCGAAGTCCCCGCTTAACCATTTTTTCTAGCAGCTTGTTATATTCTTTACAGTGACACAGTCTAAGCCACAGCTTTATTAAAGCACTTTCCGCTTAAAGACAGTCAATGAACATGCTGACGCCGCCGCTTTGATAATGAAGACTGTCGCGTCATTGGTGACGCGACTTCCAAGGAATTTGTCTTGTTGACTCTCTTATGTGACAGAAATAATTAATTTAAATAAAGGTAAACACTTCAAGTACCTATTACAATTAAAGAGAATTATCGTAACAAATAGACATAACAAGTAGATATTAACTAAGCCTGAGTTGCAGCAAACAACTAACAGATATTGCTAAGATGTTCAGTTAAGAAACCTTTAGGTACTGAGTTCCTTACAAACAGTGATATCTACCTTTAAGGGACGCTAGGTGCCAAAGTTACGGCAATCGTATTAAACTATCCTAATAATTCATAATTTACTAAGCATTACACCGATTGATGAAGAACATAGGGGACCTGTTTAAAACCTTTAATTGTCTGAATTAGATTGGTTTCACTTTATAAATGAGTGTTTCTCTCCATGAATATTTATCTAATTTACTTTATAGAGCATTCCAATGATTTATCACAAGTTATATTAAATACAGCTCTATTTATTATTACATACTGTCGATTATAAATCTCCATGATTTTCTCTCATCTTTTAACGATGAATAAAAATATCTGATTATTACACCGTTAAATGAAGTAGGTCAATGCTAGTTCTCCTTGAAAATAAACTCGTAAGGAAAATACATTATGTATGTATGTATGGATTCCGATTATCTGTATATTATTCTAATAAATCTGACTTCACAGGTACATTAGAGCGTTTACTATGAAACGACTTGTTTTAAAAGTTAGATGACGTCTAATGTCGTCACCGTTTATAAGAAATAGGTCACGCACGATGTCATTTACATGGTGAATAAAAATTGAATTTCTAGCAATCTATTTTTATGTCAATATTTAGATATAGATAACTAAAAAATTACTAACGAAAGAAATAATAAATGACCCATGTAATGAAGAGTAAAAACTTCTTAAAGTTTGGATGGAATGGATTGTACGCAAACGCCTGGATAAATTACTCAAGCAACTCTACAACGACGAGTCTTTGCTATTATATTAAAACTGTATTCGCCTGATGTATTACAATAGCAAATACTCTACATTCTACTAACCGCATACAAATTGATGTAATGGTAAACACTTTAGGCGTAAAATAAAATATTTACATAAATAAATTTTACTTATCAGATGCCTAAAATAAAAACAAATTAAACCATACATTAAATTCGCATAATACAAATGACTATCAATTGTTTTAAGATTTAATTATAAACAAACACGAGAGGGTATCAATGTATTGTGGTGAGAACCGCAAGGTTATCTCAATTGACACTATGGCTTGGTCAGACGATACCAACTACTAGCATATTCTCACTTTCAGCTGCGTAAACACTATATTACTAAGATTAGTCATAAGGGTGACATCAGGGAATCAATAGAAAAACATTTAATGTAAATGTGTTGTTCAAAACAAATGCTCATTCCTATTGCAACATTCCCTAATGGGAAATTGGACTAATGTCCAATTTCGTTTTTGTTAATTCTAAACAAGTGGAAACTTCCAAACACATGAAGATAAATAGATGACGTCAAGGTATCTATCGAACTGAAGTACTCAACATACATTAGGCAAATCGAACAGTAGGTACTCCACAGTGCCATTAGCATCGATTGCGCAAGTTTTGTTTACGGACGGCTCGGTCCCGATCGCTCCACTAACACGCCCCGATATAGCGCAAGGCCGCACAATAAAAGCAGCTGACTCACTGTACGCTGTATACTCCAACTCCTCGGATTATGATGCACTTACCGAGGTATGTGCTGAAATCAGTAAAGTACGTCCTCCAGTCCGAAGATTTGAGCTCGGGCGGGATCGAGGGTCCTCGGTCCGCGCTGTACTTGCGCTCGAGCACCGGGGAGAACGACACCGACTTGGGGGATGCGGAGCGCGTGCGCACGGACGCCATCCCTCTGGGGGGTATATAAACGGGTGCTGGTCAAGTTGTCGCGCAGTCGGTGCTGCACCGCGGCTGGGTGAAGACTGGTTATTTTCGCGAGCGTGATCGTTTATCTGCGCGGGCGCCGCGGGTGATAGCGCTACGGCACTGCCCGTCGCGACGCGCTATTCCCGTCAGGTGGACTTCCGCCGCTGTTTCACAATCGCGAAACTTCATTAACCTCTTTACTCCATTAGAATCTAAAAATATTGTTAAAAAAGCCATAGACACCTGCGCGTTATGTAAGACAAGTACGCGTGGGCGGGCGGCGCCCTACGACGCGCGAGTCACGTGGCCGCGCCGCCCTACTAACGTAATCAACAGGTTTGTTGCCAGACGAAACAAAACCGCTTTCTAATTACATTTAGAGAAATCTGGCAACCTGTTAACACACAATAACTTGATAACGTGCATTTTATTTCCATATCGAAAGACGTGTCTATGAATACATTTAAAGACAATGATGCCAAGCTTTAATAACGATGTACCTACATACTTCAATTCTGATCGAGTATTCCACACGACCACACATTCACAAACTATAGTTTTAAAGCTATTATTATGATGCACGAAATCTAAGTACATAAACAATAGATTACCGATTTGAAGTACTTAAACGCAAAGATTAGCAAATAGAGCTTTTAGTATGATGCATAACGTTTACTGGTATGATGCGAGATTTGTATCATAAATGTCACAATCACGCAAAGGGTGAGGTTTATCGAAACTAAACAATTTAGGTATGGGACTTCTTTGTCCTTCTTACACCTGAGTCTACGGTAACGAAGCAATTTGCAAACCTTATACAGCGCTGGCTAAATAGGAATTTCAATAGTAATTCTCCGCAAAAGCTAGTGACAAGTGACGACAAGACAACTATCCCCGATATAGGCATAAAATAAATCTCGTGTGAGTTTTATAACTCATTGTTCTATGGTGTCGTAGGCGGCGCCCATCCGTAGGCGGGACACTATTGAAGGTCGCCAACCACGTTGTTACGATATGCTCAATGGATTAAAGCTTAGATAATCTAAAACAAGAGCACGTCAACTTTGTTGGAGATAATGATTGGTTTATTTGTGGCAACACTATTATTATATACAGTCCACTTCATTCGTTCGTTGTCACTTCACTTCCTCTTTACCAGCATTGCAACGTGTAACAACCATCTAATTAATAAATATAATTTTGCCTAAATTAAGTGTTTCCATCCAAGAACTTTACATGGTCCTTTGGATTGGAGCCGGCGACCTATGAAGTAAAAAAAAAAACCAGTGATTTTAAAGTGCAAAACGAATTATTAAATTTACACGTGCAACAATTTTGGACTGGAAGCAACAGGGGCTGCGACATCCGCCATTTTTGTTTCAATTTGGCCGGCCTCCTGCAAGGATATCAAGTTATCAGCTGTAGAGGTAACTGTGTGAAGAGGCTGCGAAAAGGTACCATTTTTTAATTTTGGTCAGCCTCCTGCATAAAACTCAAGAAATCGCATTCCCGTACATCAATCGAAACGACAACAGCGCCATTCGAAGTTCCGTCCACCATCTTTATTGATCGTCTCGTTCCCGTTTCCGGCGTCAATCCATCGTGCCTGTGTGTGTGTGCATGCGCATCAAACGAACTTTCATTCATTCTTCCTAACCTCGTGCCGCGTGTGGTTAACGTACCATATTTGTTATTAATTATAAGCCTTTTAAAGTTTTAAGTATAGTTTTCCATAGCATAAGATTCCATAGTTTAAAGTATTTTTAACATACCTTTTGTGTAATAAAATGGCGGAGTCGGAAAAGGAGTATAAATTGTGCAAAAAACTGAAGACGCAACGTGGTTATTTTAAGGGCGTCATAACACGTGTCGTTTCCCTTGTAAATAACCCAGAAAAGGCTACGGAGCAATCGCGATCGAACCTGGAAGCTAAATTAAAACACCTCCAGATTAATTTCGAAAACTATGAAAAAGTCAATTGCGAGATACTGTCGTTGGACGATGCCGACGACGACAGCGAGGACATACAAAAGGTGGAAGAAGATTACTACCATGCCCTCGCCGCATTAACTGACCTGATCGCCTCCAAAGCCGCGGTTGTTTCATCTCCTCCTCCGACTGCGCCACCTGAAAATAATTCAAGAAGTTTAAAGTTACCTACTATAAGCATACCTGTATTCGATGGTAAGTTGTGCTCAGAATATGTTACCTTTATTAACCTATTCACATCCCTCGTTGATAAAGACACCAAGCTGGATAACATCCAAAAGTTACACTATTTGAGGTCATTTCTAAAAGATGAAGCTCTCAATATTATCAAAGATTTGCCACTCACACATAGCAGTTACTTGGAGGCCTTGCAGTTATTGAAAGATAGGTTCTATAATAAGCAAAAAATTGTATCTGAACATGTAGGCTCTCTTCTGGACCTGCCTATGCTAACTAGGGGTGGTGATATCAGGGCCTTTATCTCACAAATTAAGCAAGCTATGGCAGCGTTAAAAAATTTAGATAAAAGTGTTGAAACTTGGGATCCCATTCTAATGGTTATTTTCAACCGAAAACTAGATGAGCTCTCATCTAGAGCTTTCCAGCTGGACAGAGATGTCGACAAAGAGCCGACTGTCACCGAACTTCTGGCGTTCCTCTCCAAGAGAGCTTTAGCTGAGGAGAATTCGGAGAGACCATCCTCCGCTACAGTCAACACATTGAAGTCTGCTGCGAAGAAGACGGTCAACTTAGCTGTGCAGGGACCAACATGCTTTAACTGTGAGTCAACTTCTCATAAAATATTTAGTTGCAAACAATTCCAGTTAATGCCATCAGCAGACAGAATAAAAATAGTTAAACAAAATAGTTTGTGCAATATTTGTTTGAACAAACATAAAGGAAAGTGTAGGTTTCACTTCAGGTGTGCGAAGTGCAAGAAGGCACACAATACATTATTGCATCCTGAAGAGCAACAAGACCCTGTCACTGGGCAACAAAAACCTGTCACACTATTTTCCAATTCATATAATAAAGTTTTACTCCCAACAGCTCGTGTCAAGCTTTTCACTCGAGATAACAGGGAAGTACATGTGAAGGCAATCCTAGACTCTGGGTCGCAAGCCTCTTTAATTACAAATAAAGCTATAAATGTACTTGGCTTGACTCCTGTGCAATCTAAAACTGTTATCGCAGGAATCACAAATTCAGTCAATACAGTAAATTATTCCATCCCATTGGAAGTCCATTCATTGACATCAGACTTCAAAACAACTGTTAATTTTCATGTGGTACCTGAAATTACATGTAAATTACCCCAGCAACCTGTTGACATAGAAAAAATAAACTTACCTCCAGGACTGCAGTTAGCTGACAACACCTTTGGTACTCCATCTGAAATAAATATGTTAATGGGTGCTGATGTCTTCTTCCAGGTGCTGCTGCCGCCGTCTCCTGCGACTGCGGAGGAGAGTACGACCTCCAGTACGAGCCAGCAGAATAAGAGGACACAGCAGCATGAAAATTCACTTCCTAACCTAACTATTACTAACACCAGGTTTGGTCAAATAGTAGGGGGTGCTTTGCCTAATTTTTATAATAATAATTACAACCCTAGGGTAATTTCTTTACTTTGTAATACTTGTGAGTCTGATATTAACGAAGTCAATGCGAATTTACAACAGTTTTGGAAACTTGAGGATGTTCCACAAATTGTTAATGAAAAATGCCTCGAACCTGAACTAGCAGAATCGATTTTCTCAAGCTCTGTTAAGATTGAGAACAATAAGTTTCAAGTAGACTTGCCTTTAAAGCTCAATTTAGATGAAGTTAATAATACTTTGGGAAGCTCTTTTGACTTAGCATTGTTCAGGTTTCTTAGCTTAGAAAAGCGTTTACATAAGAATGTTAATTTGTTGAGTCAGTATCAAAAATTCATAGACGAATATGTTGAGTTAGGTCATGCACATTATGTTGATATTAACTCCTATGATTTTTCAAAAGACCCAGTTTATTTCTTGCCCCACCACCCAGTGGTCAATGAGGCAAGCAAGACAACGCCTCTTAGGGTTGTTTTTAATGGCTCTATGCCAACTAACAAGAATATTTCACTCAATGACATTTTATTGAATGGACCCAAGGTGCAAAATGATTTATTTGACATTTTGCTACTCTTTAGGTTTGGTGAATATGTTTGGACCACAGACATTAAACGCATGTTTAGGAACATTAACCTTAACCCTGCACATAAACCATTACAGAACATTTTGTGGCGCAATGACATGCTTAAGCCAATAAGTTGCATATGCTTAGATACAGTTACATACGGTTTAAAAAGCTCTAGCTTCCTCGCCACACGATGCTTACTGGAATTGGCAAATAAGTATGAGTGTGAATACCCTCGCGCATCCTTTGTGTTAAAAAATTGCGCTTATATTGATGATGTGATATATAGTGATGGAAACTTGGACTCTTTGATTGAAACCAAGCGTCAGCTTTGTGAGATGTTAAAACTTGGAAGCTTAGAAACCCACAAGTGGTCCTCCAATAATCCCAATGTTTTGAATGACATTCCTATCAATAATCAACACTTTGACGACTTAGACTTTCAAAAGGATTGCAATTTCAACATTAAAACATTAGGTCTCACATTCAATTTGAAAAGTGATTCATTTATTATCTCAAGTCCTGACAATAACACATCAAATGTCATCACAAAAAGCAGCATTTTAAGTTCAATTTCACGCTTCTATGATCCTTTAGGATTTGCTAGCCCTATCATAGTTAAAGCAAAAGTGATCATGCAACGTCTGTGGGATGATAAGGTTGATTGGAATAGTTCACCTTCAAAAGAAATTCAACATGATTGGCTACAATTTTCTGATAACTTAGCTAGCATGCAACCTATACATTTAAATAGGAATATTCAGATAACAGCGACTACTGCTGCAGTACAGCTCATCGGGTTTGCAGATGCTTCGTCGACAACGGGCTACGGCTGCTGTTTATACCTACGCGTGGTGGAGAATACAGGTAATGCTAACACATTCTTACTCTGTTCAAAATCAAGAATAAACCCGCGTACTAACCCGCTTACAATCCCGCGATTAGAGTTAAATGCAGCACTGTTACTGGCAAAATTAGCACACAAAGTTTACTCTACTCTCAGTATTAAAATTAAAATAGATGATGTTTACCTATTCAGTGACTCAACAATAGTGCTTGCATGGATTGCTACCGATTTAAAAAGGCTTCAAGCCTATGTTTCGAACAGAGTGAGAGTAGTAAAAGAACTTACAGGTACCTGGCTATGGCTACATGTCCAGTCTCAGGACAATCCCGCTGATCTCATCAGTCGCGGCGTGGAACCGCAAACTCTTCCTGGCTGCACGCTGTGGTGGAAAGGTCCGGCGTTCCTGAAAGAAAGGGAGTACAATTTTAATAAAAATAAAGAATACTTACCTGTTGATGACTTACCTGAATTAAAACCTCTATCCTCGGCGACCCCCGAACAAGTTACTCTCCTTAGCGCAAAGCCAAACGAGTTCCTGCAAGAATTTATTAATAGGTATTCGGATCTAAATAAAATGATTAGAGTTCTTGCTTATATCTTGCGATACCGTGACAATTTAAAACTAAAAATTAGTGATAAAAATAAAAACATTGATAACTCACCGCTTTCTCCAAGTGAAACACAGATGGCGTTGTTGGTAGTGATAAGGCAGGATCAAAGTTATCATTTTAGAGATGAAATTAATTCATTACAATTGAATAAGGAAGTATCTGGTTCTCTTAAACCTTTACATCCATTTTTGGATAGCGATGGCGTTCTTAGAGTAGGCGGTAGGCTTCAGAACTCTGACATAACTTACTCACAAAAACACCCCATCATTTTAGCTAAAGGTTCTAAAATTGCAGAATTAATTATTCGTAGTGAGCATTTTAGATTGCTTCATGCAGGGCCTAAGTTGTTGTTGTCTAGTATTAGTCAAAAATACTGGCTCATTAACGGCATTAGAGAGGTAAAGAAAATTACACACAAGTGTATTACTTGCTTTAAGTTAAAAGCAAATGCAGCAAAACAGTTAATGGGATCATTACCCACTGACACTTCGCAGGTCCAGTGGATGTCAAACAGTCACGGATTCGACGTTCAGTTGTAGGAAAGGGGTACATCTGTGTCTTTGTTTGTTTCAGTACCAAGGCGGTTCACCTAGAGCTTGCTTCAGATTTGAGCACGGCTACATTTCTTGCTTGTTTTAGAAGGTTCATTGCAAGACGAGGTTTACCAAGTGACTGCTATTGTGACAATGCTGGTACATTCCGTTGTGCCAGCTCTCAACTCACAGACTTGTAAAAGTTGATAAACTCTTCAAATCATCAATCCCAGGTGAACGATTATGCTGTAGGCAATCAGATTAAGTTTCATTTCATACCCAGTTACTCACCTGTGTTTGGCGGTCTGTGGGAGGCAGCTGTGAAAAGTACCAAATTTCATTTAAAACGCACCATTCATAAAGTTTTACTAACATATGAAGAGCTCAACACAGTATTAGTGCAAATAGAATCCGTCCTTAACTCAAGGCCACTGATACCTATGACCTCAAATTGTGATGATTTTACATATTTAACCCCAGGACATTTCTTAATAGGTTCTTCCTTGACTGCATATCCTGAGCATGATGTATCTGTCACTCCTATTAATAGATTAAAAATGTGGAATGTTTGCAACAATATGGTTCAATCGTTCTGGAAAGTGTGGTACAGGCATTATTTAAACATTTTACAATGTCGACCTAAGTGGCAAACTACTCAAAATAATATCAAAGTAGGATCTCTTGTATTGTTAGTTGATAATAATTGTCCTCCACTTACCTGGCCGATGGCTCGTGTAACTAAAGTTTTTCCTGGCAGTGATAATAATGTAAGAGCCTTTGAAGTTATGACTCCTAATAGAAATACTCATGTAAGATCTGTGACCAAAGTTTGCATTTTACCATTAGATTAAGAAGATTGATAATTTGATTTCATTGATAATGTTTGCTCAAAGTCATATAACTTAGATTACTTTGGAAGATAAGATGTAACGTTAGATTAAAAATAAGTTGCAAGTTTTTTTTTAAGTTAAAACGTTTTATTTAATAAGTTCCTTAAGGCTAAGGTGTTATTTTAAGTTTCATTTTGTTTTGATTCACAATATCTTATGTCATGTAAGGCTATTATAGTTTATTTTGTTTTGGATACTTGGATCTAGAAGAGATTTTTATCTGATATTTGCGAGTCCTTGTAGTGAAGTAACTATTTTTTTATGTTTCATTTAAATTACATTTATGTAACGGCTAAAACATTGTTGTGCCCCCCAGCATGTTGGAGATAATGATTGGTTTATTTGTGGCAACACTATTATTATATACAGTCCACTTCATTCGTTCGTTGTCACTTCACTTCCTCTTTACCAGCATTGCAACGTGTAACAACCATCTAATTAATAAATATAATTTTGCCTAAATTAAGTGTTTCCATCCAAGAACTTTACAAACTTAAGCAATTTAAATTCGCAAATAGTTACTCAAGTACAAAATGTATTCTTGTTGTTATGTACTTACTCAATTAATTTTCAAAGACAAAAAGTTATTCGCAAAATTTTAACATTTAACTCTTTTATATTTACGGTCTTTTTCCTTGCGATTTTTAGACCGAAAAAGAATGATGCAAAAAATATGGACGATAAATCTTTCAACCGATTTATTAGGACAGTTATAGCTTTTCTACATTAAGGCATTACGGCTTATAAATCAAAACTAGCTTAATGATCTTCGGAGTGTTTCATTTACCTATATCACTTCGTAAGTATAATAACATTGCTTAAATATAACAAAATCGTTCTTCGATGGTCAGTTTTTCCTTTCCCAGAAGGATTTCCCACAACCCATCAAAAAATTCTACTAGCTGAATCTCCTAATAGGTCAGAAGCTAATTTCGGAAGTTGATTAACCAATTACGGCACACACAGTTTATAATCACATAATTAGACTCAAGTTTGATTGAAATGGCATTCGCTGCATGAACGCTGGCATTTTAAAACCATGTTCAAGATTTCCTTTTTGACATGAAAATTACTAATAATTATAAAGTTTATGAACATTGTAAATTGTGGCAGATTAAAATTATCTATTTTCTGTATTAACTTGTCATACGTTATTGTTGACAAAGTCGTTAAAGTTATTGTACCTATTGTAATTATATGGCTCATAAAAGACGTACCTACTATTAAAAGAATAATTAGCAGCAATACTTTTATTTTCAATTAGATTAAAACAGATAATCATCGCGCGCGCACACACTCGTTCGGGCGAGAAGAGAGAGAGAGGGGGTACCAGTGGCGCCATCTTCGCGTCACTAGTGCTGCTCCCTTCACTGTTATTAGTAGAGATGCGCGTAGATATTTTTCGGCTAACAGTTCGGCCATCCTGCAGTCCGTCGGTCCCCGATGGACAAACTCTTCCTTCGAAATGTTCCGCATCAGGCTCCACTCTGGTAGTCTTCTTGGCTGCTGCTGATTCTTTAAGTGGAGAACGATGCAGAAGCATCCAAGCAAGCACAAGGCCCCATAGGCAGGCTCACACATAATTTGAATCACACTATTAGGCCCCAGAAGCAAGTGTGTTAACAAGCACTATGAGGCTCCGGAAGCAAGTGCCAATGAACGCTGTTAGGCCCCGTAGGCAAGCGTCAAATAGTATATTTCAATCATACGCTATTAGGCCCCGCAGGCAAGCGTCAATTATATGGTGCATAGGCCCCGTGGGCAAGAGCATATTTAAAATGGGAGTGCTGTAGGCTCCGTAAGCAAACACTCACTGAATGAGGCCCCGTAGGCAAGTGCATATTTAAGATAGGAGTGCTGTAGGCTCCGTAAGCAAACACTCACTGAATGAGGCCCCGTAGGCAAGTGCATATTTAAGATAGGAGTGCTGTAGGCTCCGTAAGCAAACACTCACTGAATGAGGCCCCGTAGGCAAGTGCATATTTAAGATAGGAGTGCTGTAGGCTCCGTAAGCAAACACTCACTGAATGAGGCCCCGTAGGCAAGTGCATATTTAAGATAGGAGTGCTGTAGGCTCCGTAAGCAAACACTCACTGAATGAGGCCCCGTAGGCAAGTGCATATTTAAGATAGGAGTGCTGTAGGCTCCGTAAGCAAACACTCACTGAATGAGGCCCCGTAGGCATAACAATCGTGTTACAAGGCTCCGAAAGCAAACACCAAGAATAAAGGCCCCGAAGGCAAGGTAAGTGCTGTAAGTATAGGTTATGAAAAAGGCTCCAAGACCAAGCACCATCAAGATAGGCCCCGAAGGCAAGGTGAGTATTGTATTGTTATGAAAAGGCTCCATGAGCAATCACCGTGAAGACAGGCCCCAAAGGCAAGGTGAGTATGAGTAATATCACGAGAAAGGCTCCGAAAGCAATCTCCATGAACTTAGGCCCCGAAGGCAAGGTAAATATGACAAATTATATTAGAACTGAGGCTCCGAAAGCAGACTGATGTTTACAGACATGCTATGTAGGCCCCGAAGGCAAGCATTTAAATTATTAAGTTACTAGGCCCCGTAGGCAGAATCATTCCTCTGCACCCGACGATGAGCTTTCACGTCGTGGTTGCCATATCTTCAATTTGTCACGTGCCAAGATATTCTTATAAGCTCGCTTTCCTTTTGTGAGCGATGTCACTTCAAAACGATCATTAGGCAACACAGCCGTCACCTTATAGGGTCCAGCATATCTCGGGACTAACTTGCCACTAGACAGACCCGGCCGTAAGATCTTTCGCTCCACCATTACCAGCTGATTAACACCAATGGCTTTACCAACCCGTCTACTGCGGTCATAACGCGTCTTCATCTTAGAAGCTTTCTCATTTATTTGCTCAGCTGCTTCACTTCGAAGCTCATCAACATTACCACTGTGCACTGCCCCTTGTAAATCGTTAGCTAAACGGGGTCTTAAACCACACAGCAACTCTAGGGGTGACTTCCCCGTACCTTGACTAATCGATGAGTTCAGACCCAGCTGCACTTTTGGCAAATATGCATCCCAACCTTTTTGGTCTTCACCCATTTCAGCCGTAAGTGAACTGAGTATCGTTCGATTGAGGCGCTCAACTTGCCCATTAGCACGTGGTGAGGCTACAGCGTTCATTATATGTTTAATACCATTATCATCACAATACTTTTTGAATTCTTTACCAGTGAACGCAGTACCTCTATCACTGACAATACGCTCAGGATATCCAAAAACTTGGTTCAGTTTAGTCAAAGCTGTAATAGCTCCCTTGGCATTAGCACTAACAACAGCTTCCAACCACACAAACTTGGTAAAACCATCAATAATAGCAAAAATGTAAGCCTTACCATTACTTTTGCAAAATGGACCTAAATGATCCACGTGTAAGGTGTGGAATGGCACAGACACTCTGGGGATTGGATGTAACAAACCTGGCTGTTTCCCTGTTGGCTTTTTAGTGAATTGGCAGCCAATACAGCTTGCCACGTACTTTTCGACATACTTCCTCATCTTAGGGAACCAGTATTTCGCCTTTATAGCCTCTAAACATTTTTCTGCACCCAGGTGACCATGCTCGTCGTGATAGATCTTTAGTATATGAAATCTTGCGCTTTTTGGTAAAACTGGCTTATAACCATCGTCAACTGATCGACATAGTTTTCCATCTATCAACTTATATTCTTTAATCAGTCCATTTTTCTTTTTCTTATCAGCGTCTTGTTCCAGTCTTAAATTAAGAATCAGTCTTTGTACCTCTTCATCACCTTCTTGTAACGCATTTATCAGGTCTTTCTCTTCTATGTGCTGTATTAACACAGGGTTTCTGCTTAAAGCATCAACGTGTGCCATATTAGTCCCTGGCCTGTGGTCGACTTCGAAGTCATATTCTTGCAAGTCGAGCCACCAACGAGCAATGCGAGGCGACAGGTCTCTTTTCAGCCAAGCCATCCTGATAGCTGAACAGTCAGTCACAACACGAAATTTAATGCCAGAGAGATACACCTTGAAACGACGAATAGCAAACACTACGGCTAAAGCCTCTTACTCAAAGCTGTGGTATTTCTCTTCAGTAGCAGTCGTTTGTCTACTAGCATAAGCTACAACCTTCATTTCTCCATTCGCCTGACGTTGGAGAAGAACAGCTCCCAGTCCAACCTTCGAAGCGTCAGTGTGGACCTGAGTTTCTTTTCCAGGGTTGTAAATCGCAAGAACTGGATCAGAGGTAAGTATCTCCTTTAATTTATTTTCTGCCTGTTGCTGCTCTGATTCCCATCTCCATTCTGCAGTTTTCTTCGTGAGCAAGGTAAGTGGACGAGCAATAGTTGCAAAGCCCGGGATAAACTTGCGAAAATAACTCGCGAGGCCAAGGAATTGGCGCAGCTCGTGTACGTTGGTAGGACTCTTGAAATTAGCCACTGCAGTCAACTTATGAGTTGATGGACGAATTTCACCACAGGAAATTTCATGGCCCAGGTATTCTACACATTCGGTAAGAAATGCACTTTTACTTTTCTTTATTTTAACACCAGCTTTTTCAATTAATCCCAGTACCTTTTCTAAATTGTCTAAGCACTCTTTATTCCCTTTACCCCACACAATAACATCATCGATATAAACCTCAGCACAGGAGTGAATGACAGGCTGCAAGATTTCATTCATGGCTCTCTGAAACACTGCAGGAGCATTGCAGAGACCAAAGCTCATCATCCGGTACTGATAATGCCCATCAGGCGTCACAAATGCGGTAAGCGGTTTGGAATCTTCAGCTATTTTAATCTGGTGATAACCATTAGCCAAATCTAAAGAACAGAATACCGACTGGTCCACTAGTCTGTCCAACAAATCTTGAATCACCGGTAGGGGATACCGCTCTTTCTCCGTAATTTTATTAAGCGCTCTATAATCGACACATAATCTGTGTCCACCGTCCTTCTTCTTGACTAGTATGACTGGACTAGCAAAAGCAGACTTAGATGGTTCGATAATTCCAGCACTGAGAAGCTCTTCTATAATATTTCTGACAATATCTCTCTCATGAAAAGACATCCTGTAGGGTTTGTAGTTGACTACCTTGTCATCTGTCAATTTAATATTCATTTCGACACTACAGTTGCCTAACTCCATTCCATTGCCGGAGAAACAATGATCATATTTATTTAAAAGACTATCTAGAGATACCCTTTCATCTTCATTCAGTTGTTTCCCAGTCTTCACTTCATCAACTTTATCAAATTCCTTTTCTATTAGCTCAGCCCTTGCAATACAATCATTCTCTTTTAGTTTTATAATTGTGTCTGTCCGGTTAATTAATTTTATAATAGTATGTCCATCTGTCGATTCAACATTGTCACTCAGTACATCCTTTTCATTCAGTGGCTTCCTTTGCTCACTTTCTTTTATGTTTATTGAACCACTCACTGTAGGCTCAAGTCGCACTAGAACCTTATTAATTCCAGGTACAATTTCAGTATCAGTTTCAGGATATAAACATATCTTGTTGAAAGTTTCACATAATTCAGTTACTTGAAATGCCATCTCCTTCTCATAAATGTTTAATTCAGTTGCAGTTTTCACAACCACGAGATTGGGTGATTCGGTAAATGTTTGTCCGATCAGTACGTCCACATCTTGAATATTGTCTGGCACAATATAAAATTTGTTTGTTTGTTGAACACCATCAATCACCAAAGAAGCTGAAACTGATCCTACTGGGGTAATTAAAGCGTCTCCGTATCCTTTGATTACGATTGCGTCGTTAGGTGTAAGCTCCAAATCTAGGTTTTCGTAAAAGCTTTGTTTCATGGTGTTGCATGAACTGCCAAAATCCACATAAGCGTTTGCAGCTACTCCGTTGACAAGAACATTTTTATAGTATTTCTTATCCGATGAATCAACACCTACCACTTGTACTTTTCTCACAGTCTTAGAATTCTTCCTACACTCCTCCAATGTATGCCCATCTATCTTACAAAAACTGCAATGTTTATTAGAATTCTTCTTTTTGTAGCATTCTGACTCCAAATGACCTAATTTGTCACAAAATGAACATTTCTTCGTTCCCTGATGCTTGTTATTCTTCCTATTGTCTTTACTCATGCGACATCTACTTGCTTTATGACCTAACTTTCCGCATGTATAACATTTTAAGTTTTTGTTAGAACCTTCTCTCTTAAATGGTTGATCAGATTTTTCTTGTTCCATAGCACTAGAATTGTTAATACTAGCCAAGTACCTAAGCAACGAACTAGTATCATGACATCCAGCTGACTTTGCACCGACTTCCAACAATTTATTACCAAGAGTACCAATGACTGCCTCAGTAATAACCTCATCGCTCAGCTGACATGACATACCTATACCTAACTTGCTGTAATAGAACTCAATGGGATCTTCATTGGGCAACTTAACGCGGTTAACTAAATCTCTTATTTGAGACAATTTATTTTTAGTGAACGGAAAGGCCTTAATAAGTTTTTCCTTCCATTCATTCCAACTGATCTCATAAGATGCTTGTTGCTCGTACCAACCCTTAGCATAACCACTCAGTTTGGCTGTACAATTACATATAAGTGTGCGTTCGTCCCAGCCGTGCATTTTAGCCGTACTTTCTAAGTTACGAATCCAGTGTTCCACTGACACAGATGTTGTTTGTGGATTAAATTCAGGAATAAAGTCACTACGTCCTACATAACGAACCACTGGTCGCGGTGTTACCGTGTCGCTATTGGAAATAACCGGTGTTGTTTCAACCACTGACTCCGGAGACTGAGGTCGAGGTGTTTGTTCATCACTATGATAACTTCTAGTCTTTCTTAATTCCTTAATAAGACTCTCTAAAGCCTCTATACGCCTTTTCTTATGTTTAAGTTCCTTTTTGTACTTCCTTTTATCACTATCTGAAGAAGATGAACTCGAGCTACTATGAGACCGTTTCTTATGTTTAGACCGACCCATGGTAAATGTTTATATTATGCAATTTAGTAAATTAATAAGGCACAAACACACACAGTGCAATTAAATTCAGTTCAAACAGTTCAAAAATGCACATTCAAATTCAAGTAAAAATTCAAAATAAGTTTCACCATACAAAAAGTTCAAATTTGAAAATTGTTCTTATGAAGTTCACAACACTTATTTTAGTTTATATACACTTTGGTTAAATAAATCAACACAAATATTATTAACACAACAGTTCAACTGAGTTTGTGACACTTCAATATTCAAATTCGAATCGGTTAGGGAGTTAGAAAAGATACAGCTCACCGGGTAATCAGCTACCACCTGTGATGATGCCAACATGCATGGATACAAGCAAACCATGCACTTCGACCTCGAACGAACTCGCCTAGATACCTAGACCTCGGCAAGTATGCAATCCGAAACCACTGGCACCAAAATTGATGACGTCACATCGTGAGCACATTGTAACTTGAGTTCGTGAAATCTATTTTTAGTTACCACACACCAAATGATTAGTTAATTGTTAATAAATGCGTTTGTTATCTTAAACTTAAAGCGTTCTTATCCTAACACGTGCACTTAACACTAAATAAGCATCCTTTTTGCCGAAATATTTTTCAAGGTTAGAAACCTTTTTGCCACGAGAAAGTCAATTATGATTAGAACTGCGTTTTTTACGAAAATAATTAATTTTGTGGATGCCATTCCACTTCTGAAAGTTATTAAAAGAATAATTAGCAGCAATACTTTTATTTTCAATTAGATTAAAACAGATAATCATCGCGCGCGCACACACTCGTTCGGGCGAGAAGAGAGAGAGAGGGGGTACCAGTGGCGCCATCTTCGCGTCACTAGTGCTGCTCCCTTCACTGTTATTAGTAGAGATGCGCGTAGATATTTTTCGGCTAACACTACCTACAACAAAATTACTTAAGTCATTTAGCAAAATGTTTATAAGGGAATATTTTTTTACGTACATGAAACTAAAAGACAGTCTATATGAAAGAGTATTTCAAGAGCGTTAGTATCTTCAAACAGACGCAAATGTAATAGAAACTAGTCTTACAAGAAAAAGCTTGTAATTTGTGTCTTTACGCTTTCTAAATGAAACTTTTGTTAGAGTTAAGAATTAATTAAAGAGAGGTAATTTAAAAGATTAACTCGAAGTGAAGTTTTTTAAGCAATTTTGAACTAATACAAATTAGGAACTCTAAATCTTACAACTTTGCCACTTCTTTGTATTGATGAATAAAGTTCGATACTCATCGGTGTAAGACTCAAAAGAATTTTAGAAAATTGAATCCGATGTACAAGATAAAATATCAGAAAAAACTTCACGTTGTTAGATATTGTTGTTATTTGTCGGATTATGACTAACTCCATACAACAAATGTGGTTCCAAAACAATACATTTTAATTCATTCAAACTTTGATTCCAAATTCGTACCATGTAATCGGATTAGCCTCCTAGGTAAGTCACTTTGAAAAGAATCTATTATATCTAATGCTCGGATACAATCCATCATTCCATCATAATTTGTTCCTAGCTGCAAATGACGGGTCGCCGACGTCCGATACATCGCTACAAGATTAATTAATGCCTTTCAATGTTTTGTCCTCTGCATAATTTTAATTATTTTTTCTACTATTAATTCGGTCGCTACGCAGAGACTACTATTATTATTGATTGTGATTGTGATTATTGATATTATTGATTTTAATCAATTTATGTTTTTATCTGTTAGTCAATCTATAGACAGCTGTTAGTTTAAAAACAAACTTGACGAATGAAATACAAGGTATAGATTAACTATTGATAGGGTTTTTGCTTAGTTCAATTTGATTTCTTTTCTTATGCAAATTAAGAGTCAGTTTTTGAAGATTGAACAGCATAGAAATCTACGCAATTAATTGATAGAGTAGTCATAAGCATGTGTTTTTTTTTTAAATACAATGAGTTTGTGTTTCGTTTAAATATTCTCAACGAAGCAGTGAACGAATAGCCTGGAATCTTATTTAATTAATGACATATCATGGATAGAAAACAGTGATAAATAATTACGTAGACATATTTCCTCATCGTCTAGAACTGATTCGAGCCTTTATGGTGCTTCAAAATTTCACACCTTACGGAGTAGGCCACGCTACTCCCTGATATAGTACGAGTACGACATAAATCTTAGTAACAAGTACGGAATCGAATCATGAATATTTTATACAATCGTGACTTTTGTTTTGGTAGAATTAGAATTTCAGAATACTACTGGTGTGAAATGTAAAGACACGTAGCCAACGATACTTAAATAGGGGTCGCGGGATTGAAAATATAAGACTTCTGACTAAATCATTGAAAATTCTTT
Source organism: Anarsia innoxiella (assembly GCA_947563765.1). Classification (NCBI taxonomy): domain Eukaryota; kingdom Metazoa; phylum Arthropoda; class Insecta; order Lepidoptera; family Gelechiidae; genus Anarsia; species Anarsia innoxiella. Next base: position 9,513,137 of record OX387396.1, on the reverse strand, counting down.
AATATGCTGTTACATAAGGAAAAGTTCTAATAAGTGTACCCAGTAAATCTATCCTAAATTAGATAACCTATTAACAAAACAAACTGCCCATAAAGTTCAGCAATGTATCAAAATCCCTGAAACTATGTTGCCCTGTCCGTAGTTAGGATGCTTGATCAAACCACCAGTTTAGACTGGACTTCTTTAGTTTAAGCGAATGTTCTTGATAAGAAGATATCCAAAGGTCTCTGTATAGTGGTTGATGTGAGCCCTGTTTTATTTATAGGCAATTAACACAGCGTGTTGCGGCGTCGAATGGGATGGCTTCATGTTCGTTTGATTGACTGTTGACATTTGTGACGCCAAAGTTTCATCATGTCGCGCCGCCATCGACGTCGATACGGATCCTCGACAATGTAAAGACATTGTTCAATCGCTACTAAATGTCAAGTTTTGGTATAAAAACAATGGCCTTTCATGTCAATATAATGGAAAATCGAAAAACATGAAGCTATTCAACGAACAACGCTGAAGAGAAGCAAAATCAAAGGTTGTCAATCAAAACGTTTTAAATTAAGATTTTTTAAAAATTAATTTGACTTTTCGTAACAAAACAATTATATCTGTTGCAGTGTATCCCATAAACGTAAACAACTAAAGCGACAGAACGTAATTACGCTACGTTACGCTACTACGATAAACATAGATAATAATGTTTATCGATAAATCCTAATGATCGCGTGCGCATCGCGAGTTGGTGCCCTGCCAGTTATCTCAACCTGCACGCTCTAATTACTGCAAACTCCTGTCATATCAGTCGGACTGAGACATCCGTCAACCAGTCAACACCCAGAGCCGCTAACGAACACAAATTGCCGAATCCGTCTCGCACTCGATACACCACCGATGCGAATCGATTCACTGTGGTCACTCACAATTTTAACTAAATCGAGAACGCGTCAGTTCGAACGGTGATTTGAAATCTCGCGCTCCGCGTCAGCGTCGTGGTCGCATGGATGTCGCCGGCGCGACTGACAGCAGCGGCGGCGGCAAGTCGCAGCGTCTGTGGGCTTCTAATGATCTTCCACTCATTGTGCGGAATCGCGAGCTAATGGGGGCGTGGGCGATAAACGTATCGAGTGGTAACTAGCCACCCGGAGCAGGAAGGTCGAGCTCGCGGATCCGCTGCTTCTCGGAAGCGGGAATGCAGCACACGACTGCCATGCAAGGAATGCTGGCGATTAATGCCGACAAACCTGCCGCTTCCCCGATGCACTTTATCTGCAGTCGCTGCGCTTGATACCATCTCATCAAACTGTCAACACATTATTTTCGCAGCGCTTTCACCGATGGCAATATGATTAATGCCAATGACAAAACGCTTAGATGTTTTCATAAGATATGCTAATCAATTTGTGACAGCTTAATACAGCACTTTGTACCTAAGTAAGTATAGGTACCTAACTTCATTTAAACTTTCACACGAATTATGGCATGGCCTATCAGCATGAAAGTTTATTTACTTCTACAAAATATCATACAGAAATAACTCCTTGAACGTTTATCATAATATCAAAATGTCAGAGAAATCTGATACGAATGAACGTTTCAAAATATGAGAGACAAAAGTAATGAGGCGATGTTACAGTACGAACCGTATCGAATGCAGTTGGCCGTTGCCTCGTACCCATCAAAGCGTAGCGCCAAAACATTATACTTTATTACGCTGGAGGTTTTGTAATACGTAGGTACATACCTAATATACCTATACTAATTAGAGTATCATTATAATGTAGCCTAGTTTCTTCCGGGTAGAGTGTGGGCGAGTCTTTTGGACGCTTGTTAGGTACCGGGTTTTACGCGCAAATTATACGCCGCGGGCCTATGGTCATCCTCCACTGATTTGACTATTCATGTGGAAATTATGTGTAGTGTACAAAATTTCATTTAATATTTGTGTCAAACACCGCGGGAATTAATTTTATTAAAGGTTTCTTTCCAATGTTTTATTGAAGTTTAACAACCTGATTAGATGCTGAAAGCATAATTAACATAATCACTAATTATCTACATTTTTAAACGTAACTAAAACTAAAATTAACATAAATTAAATAGCTATAAAACTTTAAGAGCATAAAGTCATAAAACTAATCAATTTTTGACCAAAACAAGAATTTGGGGAGATTGAAGAAGCATTTTATTACTATTTATTATAAGTAGTTTCTCGTACCTACCTATTCCAACATTTCTGTACTTACGTATCCTACAGATTTTAAGCGTTAAGAAATAATACTAATTTGTTATAGAATAATATAAATAACTTACTTAATTGGAACGTATTATGACTAAAGTAAATCATAACCATTTAGCAATCATGCAAATGAAGAACCGCATAACCTATCGTAATAAATTTTATTTTATATGGAATCAAAGACAATTCATAACAATAAATTATATAAGTTATTTTACATTATATATGTTAAATAATTAATAGTATAAAAATATGCGAGAGAAGGGTTACTGGTGGTAGGTAATAAATAACACGTTAATCTTAATTAACATACATCCTGCAAATATTTCAAGTTAATTTCAACTAATCTTGGTAACAATATTTCTGGTCTATGTAACAATAAAGTGCCGCAATAACATTAGACATACTCGAGACCAACAAATGTAAACATCCAGGTGACAAAATATACCTAGGCTTGACCACAATAAAACTCTTCATACACCTAACAACTAAGAAAAAATGAACACAGTTTGCTGTACACTGTGAACTCCCAATGTTATTTCCTTACTTAATAAGTTAACCACAATACCAATTAATGCTTTTTGGTCTTCCTTGCATTCTTATGGCAACACACAAATGGGTCATACAAACAGACATAGAAAACAAAGCGTCTCTCCTGTTCCCGAAAGTTAAGGACACTGGAAGCTAATTTCTGAACTAGTTTTAGTCTGTATAAACATTTTGAGGATTCGATGCTTCGGTGTCCTTAATCATCAGGGACAGGCAAAACAATTTTGAACCTAATTCTGTGTATGAATCAAATATCGGAATCGAAACTTCATGGTGACGGTGACTACCCTGTATCGAGTTCATACTAAGTGTAGGTATCTACTATGACCACAAGTCGGCGCTTAAATTCATGGTGGGATAAGTACTCAATTAATTGTCGCGTTCGAAGGTTGATCCAATCGCCTCTATTTATCCACGACAAACTGATATGGTGTAAATTGTAGTGCCCATGTTCATTGTCTCACTGACACATTGCTCTTGACACACCAAGCTATTTATTGGCAATTGTTTAACGTTTCTATGGGAACTAGTATTTGTGGGTACGTACGACTCTACGACTATTCGTGGTATGTTGGTTGGATTGGTTTAATGCTGGAGTTTCGTCTTTGTCAGTTATCTCGATCATCAAAATGCTAAATAATAATGAATCTTTACAGTTAAGAATAGAGTTCACTTTATATGAGGATTTGGTTTGAATTTTAGATTTGATAGACCTTGCAATTTAACAGTTTATTTTTGATAAAATAATACTAACAGCATTAAACTTTAGCTATCCAATCAAAGCCTACACAAAACTATACTGTTACAAGTAGGTAGGCACTTGAATTGCGACAAGCTACAACTCAATCAATTAGCTACTTACTTATAAGTAATTACACTCGTACTTAATCTGTGACAGCGTAACCAATACTCGGACTAAATAGATAAAATCAATACAAATATCAATACCAAAACCAGATTCTTTCGACCAGAACAATTTCAATCAAAGTAACATGATAAGGCAAGTTGATCGACAACAAGGCGCACAAAATAACTTAGAACTCCGTGGCTATATTCAATCTACGCCGTTGTGTGTCAAGTTAATTTGTTTGAGTGGTTCATTCTATTGCTTCTGTTCCCATGGTTCCGCTACTGATATCTTGATTACAGATGTAATGTAATAATTACAGACATTAGGTTGATCGCGTGTAATTTGGAGGTTTCGTTGGTTTTAGAATTATGGTGTAATACTCGTTAGGTGGAAATTGCGAGGATTTTTTGCTTTTATTGTGTCGTTGTCGCTTAGTCTAACTTAGTTTTATTTCAGACTTGCTATAGCGAGGATCTGACTGACACCCATCATAGTACCATTTAGTGTTCACTTATTTGCCTTGATCATCTTCATTAAAAATAAAGGTGTGAAAACGCGGCAGGCAGAACGTATAAGATTTTTTCACAATTAGCTAAGTGTTAAGTGGAAATATCGCAATTCTACGACCAAACGCTTCATAAAACCTTAACTAGACACCCCCTGCTGCGTACCGACTTCATAATTAGAACCTGTTTACATAATCGATTATACATTCTACCTACTCGCTCTATGTTAAACTTGGACTTATAAAAACCTCAATGACGATCCAATTTGGTCGAGTTGTAAATCATTCTGAATCGGACTGTGGATTTGAACATAAAATTCAATTCATTTTGTTAAACAATAAGACTGGCTCAATGTCAGCATTTTTGCGATATACCTAAAACTCTAAACTATTACAACTTAGGGCCCGATTCTGAAATATATCGAAAAAATATACCTCAAGCATTTTGTTTCACAAACAACTTCATTTTGTGGCCATTGAATTCCGTCATAACATAATCTTGCCCAAGGCATTGTCCAGTAACAATTTGTTGATGAGTTGATAAGTTCATAGTTCATTCGTTCCACATTTTCTTTACAAATAAATGTCAGCGTGGAATGGCCACCCGCACGTGGGAAGTCACAGTACACAGACTTTTAGAGAATTTGTTTGCTTGAGATGATTATTTACTTTCTCTTTGAGATGTTCACATGGGTTTACATTACCCCAGTATATTGGCAAATGGAGTAGGAAGACCACTATAGCTTATAGTTTAGTAACTATAGTTTAGCTCTGTGAAATATTAGGAAACAATTTTGTTTAAAAACGGTTAGATTTCGATGAAAACAAATAAACACAATACTAACGAAGAGTTCAACCGCAAAAAATATAATATAGGTGTTCAAAATCTATATTTTCTTATTCAAGATGTCAGATGTAGCAAAGGGACATAACAGACTATATGTAGCAGGTTTAAATAAACCTCGACGATCGGTACTCAAGTGAACAGGACAACAGAACTAAGAGACAGGAATAAAATCATTAAACATATTTATACAACAAATCTCCGTACTAACCATTCTACTAGCAATCAAACACACTACAAATTCCTTAAGTCATAAGAAAGAAAGCTCTTGGCCTAGCCCCGGGCTACCGGAGTCAACCGGCGACTCAGTGGCTAATGGTCACGTTTTTACCCAGATGCGGCGACTTATCTACGTATGTTCGCACTTACACTCCCTTATTTGGGGGGACAGTGGCCTCGAGAGACATGTACTGTGTACTGGACACTGCTAGTGCGAATAAATGTTCTTCGTAGTAGAAACATTGCGGTATCGTGAGATGTGGTCCGTAATTTAATATCGAAACTCATATGTTCGATTAACGCTAGTTCGACTGAACGTTTGTGCGAAAAGAGATTAGTGCGAAAGAACGTTTCGTCGACAAACGCTTGTTCGACTGAACGTTTGTGCGAAAAGGGATTACTGCGAAACAACGTTATGTCGCCAAACGCTTGTTTGACTGAACGTTTGTGCGAAAAGGGATTAGTGCGAAACAACGTTTTGTCGACACACGCTTGTCCGACTGAACGACTCTTCGAAAATTTCAGAATCGCTCAGCACATATTGTGGTTTAAAGTCCAAGCCACATTCATTGAAAGCATGTCGCGTTATGATCTCAAAGAAAATATAATAACAATTTTGCGTTTTGTTACTTAGCAGCCCATACACATTATATTTTTTAGTAATTCATTAATTATAGTAATGTGTTGCCCTAATCCATATACCCAAATATATACTGTAAATGGATTTGTGGTTAATAAGGACCGCGCTTTCAAACTCGTACCGTTATTGTATGGATTTTTAATAGATTATTAATAACAGTTTAATAGTATTATTACTGAAGTACTTACTTTCAGTTCAGATAATTACAACAATAACATGTATAATATAATACAATACAACACATGAGAGTCAGACTGATTACTTACTTTATTATTTAAAATAATTTAATTTAGTACCTACAAATACATAGTACCAAAAATACAATTAATACCAAAAAATATTATTTAAAGTGATTTTATTTTTCATAAATATATATTTTATATATTTGTTTATGTATTACTATCAGAACTAAAAGCACTAAATACTAGGCCCTTAATAAACTTAAAATCCGGTGAAATCCGTCCGGATTGAAAATGATACCGGATTGCAATCCCTAACTACAATATGTGCTGAGCGATTCTGAAATTTTCGAAGAGTCGTTCAGTCGGACAAGCGTGTGTCGACAAAACGTTGTTTCGCACTAATCCCTTTTCGCACAAACGTTCAGTCGAACAAGCGTTTGGCGACATAACGTTGTTTCGCAGTAATCCCTTTTCGCACAAACGTTCAGTCGAACAAGCGTTTGTCGACGAAACGTTCTTTCGCACTAATCTCTTTTCGCACAAACGTTCAGTCGAACTAGCGTTAATCGAACATATGAGTTTCGATATTAAATTACGGACCCCGTGAGATGTGACTTGTTGACTTGGATATGTTTGTTAAACAATTTTAAACGTGTTTCTAGGAGACAGGTAATTTGCAAGATTTTCAGGACTAACTTGCCAAACGCGACATCTGGTCATCAAATTGATCAAGACGATAAAAAATAACGTGTTTGTAAAGCTGTACTTTTGTTTTATCAAATCAATAAGTTTTCTTAAACAACGACAACGTCCAAGTGAATTTGCCCTTTGTCTGTAAGACCATTCACAATCTTGCTTGAGTCTTGTGTGGTTTAAGTCCTACGGCACAAAGGTGTTTGACATCATTGTTGACGTTAAAAATAAGAAAAATAACCCAACTTTACGATCGCAGGCGGTTATTGAAAAGCACATAAAGTTTGCAAGGTCCACACCAGCATTCCATGGTCCAGCCGTAAAACCTAATACAATGACATAGCAAGATTGGCTCGCGTATGACCCATAAAAAATCTAATAATAGACGCCATACACGCGGCTATTTTGTTCACCCTAACTTGTTTTTGTATTAAATTCTGTTAAACTATGTTTTTGTTAAACTAAATCTGCCGACAAGTCTAGTCTTTATGAAGGGAATAAACTCAGAGACACTAAAGTGTTTTCCATACAGTTTCCAAGTAAACAGAGTGATTCAATGCAAGATCGCGAACATAGTTATTGGCAATGGTAAGACTAAGCGCTTTCTTACGATGCGGTTAGTGAAGAATCGATCGTCATTTGTTTATGAAGTCATCGACTTGAAATTAACGACTCACACGCTTAGAAAAGCAAATCGCTTACCAGCCATGTCTTCCATCACAAAGAACAAAACCCACGGTCTTTCACTGCACTAAGAAAGCATTTAAAACTATAATTTTCAAACTCGCCTTGCTATCCACAAGGAACCAAAGCCCGCACTGAGTGTTCTAGATAAATCCGCGGAATGCGGACCGCCATATGTTTTGTATTTGAATGGGATAACTGGGATTGGCGGCTGGAAAGTTTACATTACGCTAACACGAGAAATTGAGTTTGTAATGAAATATTGCCTGATGTTCTTGTACTGTATCATATACTCAACCGTATGATATGATATAGTTGAATAAAGTTTACGATTTGTCATAAATGCATTATGAGTCATCGAAGAGGATTCTATAGCAGAATTTTAGCAATCAAAGGGTACCTATTTTATTATATTGATGAAGATAATTCTATATCATCTAGTTAATTTCGAGATCTAAAAAGCTTTGTGTAGCTCAAAAATAAAAACTTGTAGTAGGTATGTACCTGAATTTAGAAAATGCTGTTTTGAATTATCGAGTTTTCAATCAACAAATTTTTCAGAAACCCTACTCATGCGACAACAATACGGAAGCTCTATTTCCGCAAACCTAATTTCAAACGTACCTGGACGACTGCAATGCGATCCCACTTGCATTTTGCACAAACGAAAACGTCACTTAACCTTTTCACACCTTTACAGACACAGACACAACAGAGATCTGTTGCCAAAAATCCTAGACGCAATCTACGGAGCCAGGGGTCAAGGATCCGCAGTGACATTACGGTAGCATTTCCCGGGGGTGCGCGGGTAGAGGGGGAACCCACGCTGCACCGGTTAATGCACCCGTGACGTCACGCAGGCAAACTGATAACACGATCGATATCATTGCGAATCGGGATTGAAACTTCGGGAAAAAGACAAGGAAGATAAATTTTGGCTAAGTATTTTTTTCAATGTTTTGATAAAAGCAATTAATTAATTAATTTACAGTTTTCTAAATATATGCAGGTGGTAAATGCAAGTGTTAATAAGCGCCATCTACCGCTAGCAAATTGAACGAATAAAGAAACGCTTGGTATAGAAACTAGTGCCGTGGTAAAGGCGCCGCCCACGGGTTTCCCAAGCAGGTTTTCAGTGTTATTGGTAGATGGCACTTGCTGTTTGTAAATAAAAAGTTTTGGAAGTTTTATAGACGAGAGGATAGATGAAGATTAGGAAATAAACAATAAACTAAACATTGTTATAATATTTAGAAAAAAAAAACAGAAATAAATAGGGTCACGCATGCAATGTGTACGCGTGACACTCATGTCTTAGACAATCCAGTCTAAAAATATGAAAACATTTTCAAAAATAAACTTAATGAAGTAAACACGTAACAAAATAAACGGCCCATCATAAACTTCCTGAGCAAACAAGTGATTCAGACACAAAAAATAGTTTGTGTGAAATAAAAGAGCGTTGGCTTCGAGTAAAATGATAGATGGTGCTTTTTACAAATCTAATAATACGTGTAAGTGTGGCTAGAGTGGAAACAGTCACAGAAATAAAGGGGTGATGTAAACGATTTGGGTTGACAGGCGTGCTTAATGAGGCCGTTCACCGGATCACGGACACATTTCACTTTTCTTTCAAATAGATTAGTGTTTAAGCTTTCGTTTTGAACAGATGTTACTTACTGGTACTAATAGGATGTCCTGCTGATCCTGATTTGAGAGAAAGTTTGAGTAACATTGATATTTAAGTATAATCAGTTATAAATAGATATCTTAACTCTATAGCAACTAAGCATGTCAAAGCGATGATGCAAAAACGATTTGTTTATTTACTTGAAGTGACGTACATAGTGTCAAATTTAAGGGCCCTCGAGGACGTAGCAAGATCTTGAAAGAGTTTTAAACATACCCACGCAACATAAGATAGAGACATACGAGTATCATCTTAGAAAATTGAACGTGTAAATTAGAAGCACAATATTAAATTATTTATATTGTGCTTATTAAGATAGAAAAAGAAAACATTTTCCATCTTATCATTGTAATCAATAAATTTCAATTTCTTGCTCTATCTCCAACATGACTTTTACGACACACCCGACAAGATAACCCTCTGAACAAACTCTCCTAAAAATTCCCACAAATGCCCTTGTCAAATTAATATCCCATTTATCAAACATAGACCTTGACTAGCACTCTATGGAATCAAGGCTGAGGAAATGACTGTCGCTGATAGACCTTCGTGGCCACTCTGATTAGCAGAATGAGCGGCAAGGCTTCAGGCGAGGCTGACCTGAAAGCTATATTAATGCTAACGACTAGGCGTGGTCAGCACGCGTATGAATTGCATAAAATTATCACGATTCATAACGGTATTGGAGTTATAGAGAGGGTTTTCAGGTTATGGAGGAAAAGCAGAAATAAAATAAATATAACAAGTTTTAATTAAAATGTCCCATGTCCTTTTTATTTTATGACAGGCGTAGCGGGGGAATCAAATGCAATTAATATTGAATAACTTTTAAGTATCAACAAATCATAAACACATTTAATCAAAAATACTTATACATAGTTAAATGTCCTTGGATAAGTTGATAATTTATTATATAATCAGCTTATCGAATGCGTACGTGATGAGTTTGTGGTACCGGATGTATGTCCTTGAAAGGATTTGGAGTCATTCATTCATACTATTACATTTAGACACACAGTTGCATAAATTAGGATCTTTTGGGTATACTTTGTCATGATGACTTTGAAATTGTACCTAAATGTGAATATAGCAAGTTATTCTAGATTTGTATCAGATGACGTTGGAGATAACAAATAAAAATAATCTAAACAAAGGCACCTACATCAAATACAAGGATTGTACATTACAAAAATAAATAAACGCTTACCAACTCAAAAAACATGGCCTAAAACCAGTTAGCAGTTATGTCAATACTATAGAAAATTATGAATTCCTATAAACAAAACTTAAAGAAAATCTTGGGATTCTAAATAATAGAAAGGAAATAAAACAATACAGCGGAACACAATAAGAAAGACAATCATCGATAATTACGATTTACAAACCGATTGTTTGTTAAAAAGGGAAAGTTTCAAGATTTATAAATGTGCATTAACGCGTGCACCATGTAATTATGGATGTAATTTGAAAAAGCGACAATGCAGTCGTTTTCTCACACTTTCCTATCGACTGCATGCAAGAAGCTAATGGCGTTGCCAATGACTATAAAAAGTTTATGACTTGTTGAAGTGAAGACCCCACACTAAACAAAAAGATGAGACGTGTTGTCTACAATAATTTAGTTTAATTTGATTCATTGTTACATATTTTTATTATAAAAGCAGGAAACATAATAAAGAAAAATATATTTTTCGCGGCAATTGACATGACAATTCCGAGGTAGATAACTCTTGAAACTTATTTGAATAATAAAGACGGTGTCATAGGTCGAGCACAATTCACGTAAATAATGATTTATGCCGCTATATACTAGGTGTGTTTGAGTTTAAAATATAGTTATAAGTTAATATAATTACATCTACAGAAATAGAAGCAAAATTGTGGCCATTTTTAGCAAGGCAAATTGTAAAATGGTGATTGTAAAACGCAACAAATTCAAACAATTTGGCAAAAGTCCAGGATGCGACAATTAATCCGACAAGAGGAATGATTCCGATGCCATTGACCGACCTAGTTTTTTTTTAAGTATCTCATTGAAATCTGAAAATGTTTAATACCGAACTATCTTGCCAATGTTTCACAAGATCGCGACCTAGGGATTAGTTGTAAACAGCTAAATGGCAGGAAATCGTTTGTGGTAGACGATTCGACCAGACTGCTGTTTTGGAGTAATCTTTTACGTAAACATGGACATTACTAAGTTATCAGCTTTCCGTAAGAACCTACTGATGAATGAGAAAGGTGATGAAAGAAAATCTAGGCTAGATAACAGAGTAACGGTAGAAAATGTCATAAGTATTGCTTTGAACGCAAATGAGCTATGAAATATTGTTGCGCTACGGACACAATTAGGTTAGGTATGATGATATACGCAAGGATAAAGTGTTGAATACCCAAAAACTTAACTATCATAACATGCCAAACAAAAAAGGAGAGGTACAATTACTCATTAATTAGAACATCTCATCATAAAGATCAAGGAACTGCAGCGCGAAATAAATTAGCATTGTGTAAATTTATTGGGCTGCAAACAGACGTGGCTGTTCCTAGATAGCACAATGTGGCTATTTAGGAATTAATTAGTACTCTGTAACGGTGAGCTGAACCTAAGGTATGGAAATGCTTTAGTGCTATTTCAGCATGGTGCGTGTGTTCCGCATATTTTGATCATTGTTTGGGTCATTTATTTTCATGACTGAAATCCTTGTTAAAAAATGGGCTCAAATATTGTCAATACTAGATACCGTTATAAGAAAAATAAATTATACATGATCCGCCAAAAACCACAAACTCCGTTTACTTACAAAATTTGTTTCGACCACATTACTCGATGTTACAGCTATAATTTAGTAAGTGGCGTCCGATTACCTCGTAATTTGGATTTAACTGAACCCTAAAATAGTTATCTGACATGCGAGAACCAAAACTTACGAGACTTAACCAGCAGTGATCTCACAAAAAACGACCTAGATCCCATGTTTTGGTAATGAATAAGCTATGACACATCGTGTTTGTATCAACATAAACCATATGGTCAAGTGAGACGATGTTTATGTGACGAATTTAAATATTTATACTCAACATTTCAATATACACCGCAAGATGTATTAAATTCGGAATTACGAAGGGCAAGAGGTACTTGATTCATTGAATGTGTGTGAATGGACGAGTCACACTACGCGAAACTCAGAGTTTCATGGTAGGTACCTCAAAAAACCTTGTGATCGAAACAAAAGTATGTAATTACTCTCTTAAATATAGCAGCGCAATTATGTGCAAAAGCTTCCCGCCCTTGCCAAATTACCACATGATTAAAATTCTGTCCATGGTAAAAAAGTTATTTGTAACAAATTCTTAAATTATCCTTTTGCTCGTTGCTATGAAACTTGAAGTCTGTGATACAATTCAAGGATAATAAGTGAACCGAACGTGATGCAAATTATCAGTCAGTTGGACAGTTATCTTTATCAATCAGTCGATTTACCTCCTTAAATGGAGAAGGCTTAAGGCTTTTGTGTGACCTCCTGGGGCTTGAGTCATGTGGCCTTTTCTTCTTACTACACAGTCATATTGTTATGGGAATTGTATTACTCATAATTATATAGTTAAAATTAAACTGTAATTAATATAAAAGCAATCGAATCTGAGAGAATATAACAAGAACTATGACTATACATTTTAACTCTACCAATGTTTCGCTGATCAAACTTGTACACCTTAGTAATTATCATCAAGTGAGATGTATAAATTTCTATGTTTGGTTATTAAAGTCAATCTACGACATTCTTCACATTTAAAACACGTCTTAATTTACCTTCCATCAAAAATTCAAGTTATTCGACTTAATTCGATTTTGAATAGATTCCGATTTGCATAAATATCGATATTTTAATGAAGAATTCGCGTCGTGTTGTGTTGACCCTTAGATGGATTATATCTATGAATATGTATGTTTATATCATCGGATTTGCTCAATAGAAACGATATATGGTAGTGGTATAATCAACCGCAGTGCCATAGTAAATGTACAACAGAAGGTATATTTTAGACTAGCATGGAATCACGAGTGTCACGACAATGTTATAACAATTGATTTAAATGAAAACCACTAGTTGTCAGTAACCTAATAAGCTACAGTTTTAAACAAGAATTAAAGGATCTTTTCCTAAATAGTGAAAGATATTAAAATATAAAACATATCTTCTTGTGTATGAGTTAAGAGGAATGGTAAAAACACTACACAAGTTACAACTATTATTTATCTTATATTCAAAAGTTTAAATTAAAAATATTACCTACCTTTATGACGTTTTTTTATGATGCTGGATATTTAAGTGCTGCAAATGCATATGATATGAACCGATGATGTTTATAGGAGGTAAGTTGTTTTTCTGTTTTATTTCATATATGCCAATAGAAGCGTTTCATAACGCAGATCGCATCATGCTGTGGTATGTCCAATGTGATCACTATTGTAGGTTTATGTTATAATACGAATTTAACCTTGGTACGTAATTTTTGTCAATTATATGATGCGAAACCATCACATGATGTTTACGTAAATAAACGTTATTAATTAAAATTAAAGTAGAATTTAGATGCTCTACATTGTCATCACAAAAATGTCAAGAAAAACTGAAATTTTCGGTGCGTGTGTCTAAATTATGATTGTTATAATATATTTTGTTTAAGTATGAACGTATTTCATTATTATACAGACATAAAACATAACTTCCTACATAAACTTTGTTCTCGCACTATTGAGATTGATGGCCAATGCGTCAAAGAAACTTAATAGCGAAACTAATTAACTTTTCAGAAGAAGTAATCTCCCAACAGATTAAACATGTAACATAAATATGAAACTACGTATTAATAAAGTCTTTGATGGCATAAAACTAGCGATAATGATGCACAACAAATTATGACCCAAATACAATCGATTTCTTTCATTCAGTTTCAGATAGGTATAAGTACCTATGTCAAACACATAACACACTTCTATCAATAAGATTAATCAAGCAAGAGCAAATTTCACTCGCAATTTCACGTGAATTCACAAAGTTGACCTTGAAGACCAGGTGGTCGACAAGAATCAAGAATTCACTCTGCTTCCATATATCTGTTACATCACACGACCTCGAAAAGGTCGTCGTAAACTTCGCTCTATTATAAAATCCAGCAATTCAATGGTAACTGGTTTACTCTCCAATGTATGTGAACTTTAAATTTCCTGTCGCGGTCCTGCGTCTGCGCAGTGTGTCAAGGAAACACTACCTGCTTCATCTATCAAAGACTTATGTCATTTTTGTCACACAATGCCGTCATTCCGTTTACGTCTGTAACTTGTTTGCATTACGAATTTGTAGATAATTTATGAAAATGAAAACGGACCCAAGACATGACAATACTCATAACGTCAATAATGTAAGGTTGTTATTATCGGACATGATTTCGAGAAGTATGTGGAAAAGATAACATATTTGATTTTATCAGTAATTAATTAGTATTTGTTGCAATGACACAATATTTATGAGGGTTTTGTTATTGTGAATAAGTTGACTAATATACTAGGAGCGAAGAAAATGAAGGAGCATCTTGGCTAGGAGCGAAGAAAATGAAGCACCTAAATGCATCTCATAAACGTCAACTTGTAAGTAAAGTTCCCTTCAAATAGAAGCACCATTAATTTAGTTAAGGAGCTATTTGAGCCTTTGTAAGTACATCTATTATAAGATTTAATGTGCTAGTAGCTATAAGTTTTATGACTGTCTGTAAGTTTGACAAGAAAACGATAAATCATTACTTTATCTTTACTGGTAAAGCAAAAAATAAAAATGGTTGCGAAATATAGACATACAAGTACATATTATACTCCTTATGTATTAATATCTGTCTTTAAAGTGAATAGCAATACTAATCACCTTGATAAAGGGCCTGTAGGCGGTACTTCATTAGCAATTTAGCAAGATAGGTACCCTGGCGGACAGGCTTGATGTAGTCACTAGTCTCACTACCCACGGGACGCGGGCGCAACCATTTGCATCCAAGGCTAGGTTACACATCCATATTCATTAATAAAACCCAAGCAATTGCACTAAATAGATCCTGGACGAGATTTGAACAAAGGAAGTCTGACTTACAGAGCAAAGGAGCAAAAAAACAGCAATACTGATATGAATAACAAGGATGATAAGAAATCAGTAGTTTGAATATCGTAAAACATAGAGAGATTTCAGAATTGGGAATATAAAGAAGTTAATTTAACAGACAGGTAGCTACGCGTACGAACTCCGTAAATTCGGAAAGAATGTAAATATTTCAGTAACAGTTTACACTAATCCCTCCTTCCATAGACTATAAAACCGGTTAATGGGACAGTAAAAGCCCGAATATTATTAGGTCCCGCCCACGAGGTCCACCAGGAATAGAATTGGACGTCATAAAAGAAACATAGAACAAACCGCAAACGTCTAACTAATGCTAATGGAACCTAATTGAAAACTGCTATTGACCAATTTATGAGTCAGCTTAGACCTATCACCCGCCTGGGAAAGTTATAACAGAATTATTAAATAAACCATTTGCAATAGGTAACCCAGACGGATTTGTGAAAACCGAATTTAAACGTGTTGACACACCACAACAGTCGGCTAAACACTCCAAAAATAACGAGCTGGCAACCATCACTAGACACACAAAGAAGTGTACACCTTAAAACTAGCACTCCCTCACTACGGTAGTAAATAAACACGTCTCATGCATAATGTTGAATTAAAACACATCGGAAGCATGCACTCGGACGCACCTTATAAAAATAAATAGACCGGATGGGCGAAGTAAGTAGAGGTAATCGTTTTGTAACCAACACACGCACTGTTACTGAACAAAATGATTGTAAACAAACGCACGAGGGGCCACAGCTGTCGATAAAGGAGATTTATCCCCTCGATCGACGTACGATCGATGACACAATAATAAATAAACAAAAATAATACTCACAGCCCGGCGATATTCCGTTCTCCTTCATAGCGCAGCGGAATGGATAATAAGTGCCTGGCAGCACCTTGCCATACATTGTCCGATCCATCTTCGGCCAATCGTGAAGCTGTTTTTTAGAAATAAAACACCCACGGGCCCGCCACTAGGCACCGCGCACCATAATCACAGCCTACACCGAATACCCGAGCGAACTGCGTCCCACGCACCGCGAAAATGCATAAACTTTTACAGCTACGACAATTGCACTTGCATTCGATAAAAGTTTGGGTCTATTGTCAAGGACGACACCTGAAGTATAATCGGCAGTTTATATTTGGTTGATATTGGTGGACTTGTCTTTATTCTTATTAGTATTGATAAAAAATGTGATAAGGTGTGATAAGTGATAAGGCAATGTCACGAGGGCGAGGTCGCGGTAAGCAGCGGCGCGCGGCGTTTACTGCGAGAAGAGTATTCGTCAACGCGTCCCAGTCACAACTAACGTCGTCGTAGAGCCGTTCACGTAACCGGCGCCGGCGCACGCCACACTCCAGCCGCAGCGGCTGGATTATTTATACGCAGACGCAATCACAAATCAATTGCATTCGTCAAAATCGAACGATTGTTCCGACAACCAAGGTGGATTTATTGCTGAAGGACTTGTACGAGTGCCCACTTGAATTCCGAATTAAACCAACAGAAAATCCGATAGCACTGATTGTAAAACAATATTTTAGAGATTTATTTATCTTTATCCAAAAATGAATAATATGAAATTAGATTATTTTTGCTTTATTTACATGATCGTAATCGTTTTACTTGTCGTGACGCAATAAAGATTTATGAAGACTCATTTTCATGTTAAATCGTTGTCACTGAAAATAAGCGACCAAAACCAAATGACACAAATCTACTACGAACCAATCATTCTTAAAAGCAGATGCTCCAGATTCCTGAGATTCACATAAGGAGCGTTAGAAAAGGCTATCGATCACGAATTCTCTAGCGGTTTGAATACATTCTAATTTTGATGTTGGTTCCCGCCAAATTCCTTTACATCCGGCGTTGCGCGTGAGTCCCTTGACACGTCACTTCCGTCTCATCATTCTCACTCCATCACAATCTCCTCAAGTTTACGATAGTCATTAGAAAGGAAAGTAGCGACTACTTTGATCTGTTTGCTGTTCCCGGGAGCAGTTGAATTAATGCTTTTACTGGAATCGCTACTGAATTTAAATTAGAAACTTTATCTCGAGATATAAAGTAGTCGGTGTGTAACTTAAATCCAGAGGTTGGGGCTAGAGTGGTTTTATAGCAGCATTTATGTTAAGTGTCTTTATAAGCTGTATTTCTGTCAAGGGAGGACCAGTTTCTGAAGTTACAACCTGGCGAAGATAGTCAACATCCTAGCCCTTCCTGCGAATAGCACTTTGTGCATGTTTCTTGGAAAATCAATCATTTTGTGTGCAAGTAACAGAGAGCCTGTTTATGATCGTAGCGAAAGATAAGCTGCTGAGGAAATCTTTGAATATTAATGCCACTAAAAATAGCAGCGTTTCGAATGACCTGCGGCTACTCATATTAAAGCACTTCGGAGGTACAATACCTTGCTTGGGTATACATACATACAGGCTTTTACAGTTTGAAGCAAATAGTTAATGCAGAACACATAAGCCTGGGCACGGGAATAGCAAAGACGGCAGCATTAAATTCGCAAGACCCAACACAATACTTTCAAAACCAGCCTTGTAAAACCAACAAATTGCCCTTTACGCGTGTCCATTGAGAATTTTACGATCCACCTAACTGTTCATTGTTCCTGAACCCGGGACTCTAATAAGGAAGTCAATATTTGAGTTAGTCGCGGTGCTAACACAACCCACTTACATACCTAACTAGAGTAGACGCAACATGCGAGAAATTAAACTCATTTGGACTCTAGGTGACGAAATGTAGGCGAGACAATCTGAACTTGGAGTAAAGACCCTATAGGTAGGGTGGTAATGTGACCGTTTAAGCAGTTTAAATCGAACATACCTACGTAAGAAAGATTGTCAATTTTAATTTTTTTAAGAACTACTTTTGGCGGTTTGTCTTGATTTAAAAAGAAATCTCTGCCAAATGAGCGAAATGTTTAATCGGCAGATAGAAAATGAAAACAACGAGACGGTTACGAAACATATTGATATCAGCGGGAACAGAAAAGTAAATGATGATAATTCTTTAAAAGCAAGAAAAACTAAACCTCAAGTAACATAAGCAAATATTTCACACAAATAAGAAAAATAATAACAACCTCTAAACAAGAGATAAAAATATAAAACATGACCACGCAATGTTTACATTTAAAACGCATAGCTTTAGCATGGTGTTAATATGAACAACAAACGTAAGCCAACTTGTGCAAGTATATGAAGTAAGTGTCGAGTAACTTGCACATTCTTGAGTATGTAGAGACGCTTATTAGATCGCTTACGTTTTGAACCAGAAAATCACAAATTACAAGTCAAAGACACTCAACAATATCAACGCAATAGAAAAATGCAATAGTACAAAAAACAAGAAAGCTGACCCATAAATTAAAAGTCCCGTAACAGTCTTCGATGTTGAAATAAGGGCTTCTATTGGTCTAGTGTTGCATGAGAAATACCTAGAATACTAAGTGTTATCAGATCCTCGACAGATTCAAGTGCCTAGCATGATAAACAGTTGAGAGAACTTGCAAATCTTGCAACAGCACGGGTGTTTTAGTATGCAAATTGTGGCCGATCGTTAATTTATAAGTACGAGTAAGAGACAAGGTGTCTCGAAGTTCAAATAAAACAAGACAACTTTTTTTTATAAATAATTCAATCGATAAAAAAGTCGTTTTGATGCATCATGCAGATATTTGGTATTTAAACTGAGTGACTCGTTTTATTATATTAATCAATTTTTTTTTCATCATTAATTACTACTTAAGTATTTGTTTGTACATATTGTGCGTCATTTCGAAATAAATGTTTCACAAAATCAATTTGCAATGCGAAATCAGAACTGCGACCTTCTCTTTCTACTTCATTATGTTATCAAAACATATTATTCACTAGTCGGAAGCTGCGTGTCGATTAAATTTAAACTATCATTGAACATCAAATAAATAACTCCCAACTTGCCATTGAATTTGGTATCGAATTGTCTAAACAGCAGGACTGAAAGTTTGAACAGCCGCCAAGATCAACCAATTGCCTGCCAACATTGTAACTAAACACAACATCAATGATCGACCATCACTACTGTTTAATAATACACGCATCTAATGAATATTTCACAAAATAAATCACTTTTGATGTTTATAGCGAGTTATCCGACACTGAAAACAAACAATCCCTTACGTCTTGAGAAAAGTTTATTGTTGTTACCTTTAATTAATTAATAAACAGCCGGCCAAGATTTTGGGAATTACCATCTGTCAAGATTTACGCGCCTATTTTTTTTCTCACAGTTTTTTTAATTCCCGCGAATACGTTACGCACACGGCCTACGCGTCCGACTGACAGCTGTAATGTAGGGGAGGACGACTTACGTTATGGACACGCACGAAACATCGCAAAGCCAACCGTGACGACATTTGACGTCATCGCTTTACTAGATAAATATGGGATTGGACAATATTAGATTAGATTACTTAAAGCCTTAACTACCATACTTTATGACAATTGGTTACTTTCATACCTGATCTAAAGTATTTTGGTTTTGTAAGTAACAAACAGAGAAAGCAAACAACCACATAACATAGTGCGTAGAGTTAACACGAGCCCATTAAAAGGGCGTGTCATACATTACGTGGCATTACGAAAGTTAACGAAGTTTGTATAATTAAGTTAATTAAAGTAGGCAGAGTGGCCGATTAGTGAGTGCGTGAACATTACTAAAGTAACGTGACCACAGCTAATGTTTAAAGTTACCATTTACTGTGTCTTTTCAAATGTGTTAATAAAACCTTATTTGTTTATTTTTTCCATCGGTTGATACGCCCAACCCAAATACGAGAGCTATAAAACAGTAACAGAACAACGCATTTATTTAGCAGAGTTATGTCTTTTTAAAGATATTATTATTAAAATATTTTAGTTTCGAGATTTTTATTATAATTCAAACACGGTAACGATGTCATTCACTCGTTTATTAATACGATCGTAAAGATAAGAATTTTAGATAGGATATTGGTGAATAGACTTGTGAAAATGTTTTGCGAATTAACCGTAAGCCGTAACTCTGTTGAATTGGAAAAAAAACATACAACGTTGTATGATCAGGTTACGAACATAATAATTTGAATATGGCCACTTAATGATGGAATAGCTGAGTTTTTAAAATATATCATAGCTATGATATTTTAGGGACTCAAAACTTGATATAAGTTTCGATAAATATGCGAACTATCGCGTAAATATAAGTACGTAATCGAACTCTGTCTGTTGCCTGTCACTTCCAACATTAAGATCATGAACAACACTTCATAATTACAAAAACAAATTACAGTAGCACTTCTACGAGCTACTACCGCCAAACATCCCTTTGAAATCAATCACCGTTTGAAAACTGAGACGCGTACTCCCCTTACACTGCTAGTTACAAATCTAAAAATACTCTATCCAAATCAATTTATTGGAGAGATCATTCAAGTAGCAGCAATGTGGCTGGTGTATGTCACTCCGGAATTCAAGTCGAAGGTGACAGTTTCGGTATTGTAGGAATTCCAGCTTCTGGTGCATTGTGTAACATTCCTGAATGTTTGGAACGTTGTGAAACAAATAACTGTTGATTTATTGCTTCGTAATGGGAATAATATAATAAATCGGAATTTATGTTCCAAGTTTCCCATTTAGCTGGATTTTGTTGACAGGGCTCGAAATAGAATTGACTATTGTGTCTTCGAAAATATTTACTGGAATTAAATTGTACGAGTTTTAATAACGCCCTATTCGTTTTCTATTCTTTCTTGTAAGTATTTAGGATTTAACCATAGTCGATCGTTATATAGTAGATATCATGATATGGAAAAAGTTCTGTTACAAAGAGATCTACTTATGATACAATGTATGTTTATCTTAATCTCCATGTTATTTCGTCATTTAGAAGCACTAATTCATACAACAGACTGCAATTACCACTTACATCCTGCTCTTACTTTGTACGACTGGCTATCAAGTATATTTATAGTGGTATAATGTGAAACGATAGTAAGGGCGGGGGCAATTCAGTGGGTCATCAATCATCCGCGCCTTTGGGTGACGAAGTCAGGAAATACGCGGATTATTGCAGTCGTTAGATTAGAAAAATTGCTTGAAATGTTACGGAAATTTGGATGGATATCGGATAAATTAGATACCTATTGTCGGTACCTATCTGTTGCAATATACCTCGTAAAAGTTATTTAGCTTTAATGACCTTTTCTGGAATTAGCTGTTAATCTGGTAATGGAAATCTAAGGACTAAGTATACGTTTAGATTCTGTGAGATGATGGTGTAAATGCAGGTAGTGTTAAACAATAATGATTGTTAGTCTTAATGCGTAAATATAGTAATTTTATTACAATTTTGATCTCTATAACACGTCGGAAATATCTGCGGACCTCGCTGGAATGCGTTTTCCCCCGCGCTTCCCCCGTTTTCGCCTATCCAGTACCGTGGCGAGTACGTACGAGTTGCATAACGTCATCAAGCCGCAGATATTTCTGACGTGTTATATGTACTCTACTTAAGTGTATGATAGTTACTCTAAAAACTCACGCACACTTATTTGGGTTCTTAAAATTACGTATTTTTTTAAAAAGTGTCACAGATATGGCACCGACGACGACGCGACGCCGCCAACATCGCGCGACATCAGTAAAAATTCGTATTACCATCAAAACTCGACACCTTAACGCTTATTTCCTAGCCTTATAGACACATAGCCTTTTACGTGGTGGCGTAAAGTGGCTTGTTAATGGTATTAATGTTTGTGGTAACAATCTCCCCTACTGTTAAATTGACTACCAGTTGTTTTATAGGGTAGAGATGGCTATAGTGCCCTCACTTAATGGCTCAACCTAATTATGGTAACCTATATTGAAAAGATAAGTGTATAAGTTGATATTAAACATCTATTTTTAGCTTTACAAACCTTTTAGATATGAATGTATATAAATAAATTATATGTATTTTATAGCTTAACTAGAGGCTTCCCCCGACTTCGTACGCATTTATCATCATATATTAGAAAAAAATCATCATATTGTAAAATAATATAGCCTATGTGTTATTCTGTTGTTAAAGCTACAATATTGCCTAGTTTCATCAAAATCTGTTCAGTAGTTTTTGCGTGAAAGTGTAACAAACATCCATTCATCCATCCTTGGGCACAAACATTGACATTTATAATATTAGTAGGACAAGTAAACATTAATGAAGAGCAACTTAAGAATACAAAAGCTTCATTATGTAACAGACATGATAATGGATTTGTTATGTTAAATCTCTCAATGACAGTATATTATCCAGTTATTTAGGAAGAGCATCTGACCAGCATCTTGGTCTCAAGATGTAAGGTGGAAAGAACTATGGGTACTGTAAAAGTAGGAAAGTTAGATAAATGGCTACACTATGTTTTTAAGGTATTATTATGTACAAAAACGGTTGGACTGGAGCAAACGGGGCGCTATGGTATGAAAAAAAGACTTAGAAAAGTTTTAATCAAAAATGTATGGGGAAAAGACTCTGACAAATTTTGGACAAAAAATCGACCTCCGATGATAGTCTCCTTTTTTTACGCCATTCGATCGGGGATATCAAGGGCTACAAAAAACTATATGACCGCTTTTCTCTGTGATGACTCCTCGCTGGAGTAACTATCGACAACGATGGATCTCAGCTGTTATTGAAGCTACCGTGTTCAAATTGCGAATATAGCTTAAGGTACCTCAGCATTTACTGCACCCATCATTGGGTGAGGGTCTGATGATGACCAGCCAATAGCGATAGGATCTCGGCCGCCGTTGAAGCTACCGTGTTCAAATTGGGTATATAGCTTCATGCCCCTTAGCATTTACTGCACCCATCATTGGGTGAGGGTCTGATGATGACCAGCCAATAGCGATAGGATCTCGGCCGCCGTTGAAGCTACCGTGTTCAAATTGCGTATATAGCTTCATGACCCACAGCATTTGCAACCAACGACCAACGAGCTTCGCCCCGCTCTGCTCTCGATGGTCATATCGTTGTGTGACCCATCCTTCCAATAACAATTGAAAAAGACATAATACGGCATTAATCGGGCTTTGCCCAGCAATGGGATCTTATTGGCTCTCAACAAACCCTTTCATTTGATACCCATATTGCAAAAACGCATTACAAATAACAATGCCGCCATCTTGGATCGTCCGCTATATTGGATTCAGAATGACGCTATATAATATTTCGAGTAACTCTCAACAAACCCTTTCATTTGATACCCATATTGCAAAAACGCATTACAAATAACAATGCCGCCATCTTGGATCATCCGCCATATTGGATTCAGAATGACGCTATATAATATTTCGAGTAACTCTCAACAAACCCTTTCATTTGATACCCATATTGCAAAAACGCATTACAAATAACAATGCCGCCATCTTGGATCATCCGCCATATTGGATTCAGAATGACGCTATATAATATTTCGAGTAACTCTCAACAAACCCTTTCATTTGATACCCATATTGCAAAAACGCATTACAAATCACAATGCCGCCATCTTGGATCGTCCGCCATATTGGATTCAGAATGACGTCATATACCATATCATGCATAGTCGTTCAAACTAAACGTGTGTACAAAATTTCAGCTCAATCGGTTGAAGATATCTATTTCAAAATTGAATTCTAAGATCACCCGAACAAACATTCCATACTTACATAAGAGGCTCTCCTTACGGTATTGCTTAAAATCAATGAGCCTAGCTATTTTAGGCCGCGATTTTCTTGGTAATTTGAGTATTATATGCGATTTTCGGTGTTTCCTGCGATTTCTACGATTTTAGATTTGTTCGAGCGTTTTTAGACTATTAAACCGTTTTTTTCAAAACGAAAATAAAAATATATTTCTACACTTTTTTTTATTAGTTTACACTTTTTTTTATTACTTTACACTTTTTTTTATTTCTTTACACTTTTTTTTATTACCTATATTTTTTTTGCAATGGACCCATTGCAGTTGATATTGGCGCGTAATTTCACTTTTTGGAATTATGCGGCCAATATCACTTCGGAGGGGCAAGCCATTGAGGCGGCAAAGCAATGGCTGCTAATACCCAACGGGCCAGCACTTTGCCCTAACTGTCGCAGGGTGATGTCGCGAGAAACGCGACGTGATTATAAGTTAGGGTTTAGATGGCGCTGCCGCCGCGCGGGGTGTAATGAGATTTTGTCCCCCGTAAAAGGTACCTTTTTCGAAAGGTCTAAAGTCTCGGTGTTAAATACACTGAGACTTTTAATGCACTTTTTTCGGAGGGACAAAGTCACACAAGCGGCTCGAGACGTAGGAGTGGATGTTGCTTCGGCCATACAAGTCTACCATTTCCTCCGGGAAGTGTGTGAGGTGGCCGAAGCACATGACCGGGAGAAAATTGGGGGGAGACATGATGTTGTGGAAGTCGACGAAACCCATTTATTTACCCGTAAATATCACAGGGGTCGACTTCCACGACATCAAACGTGGTCGTTTGGATGCTTAAGTCGGCTCACGGGTCAGATTCATGTCGAGATAATCCCCGACAAGACCCGACCCACGTTAGATCGCATAATTGCGGCTAACGTGGAAGAAGGTACTTTTGTCATGACTGACAGCCATCGGTCATACTTTGGGCTGGACATGAGGCTGAACATGGGTGGGCATTACGCGGTCAACCACTCCCAAAATTTTGTCGCTGGCACGGTCGACATTCCCGTCCATGCAGATTTGGGGTCTCCAGCCACTCCTCCCAATGTGCGGGTTAAAATCCACACCAACACGTTGGAGAGACAGTGGCTCGAATTAAAGAGACACATGCGGACCTGCCGTAGCCAGCGTCGTATTAAATGGTATATGGGGGAGTTTATGTACCGGCGCAATATTTTACGGCCTCTGCCTTCTGATGCCGCGCGTTTCCGCCGATTGCTCCGGGATATACACCGTGTATATCCTGGTCGGGGGAGACGCGCCATCAGATTGGTAAACTGCCGGTGCCGCCGATGTAGGCTATAAACTATGACCCCCCTCCCCACCAAACGTATCGGGACCCTATCCTCCCTAAATTGTGGAGTATTCCTACTGGGGAAACCACGTTAAAAAAAAAGCGCCGTGTACACTACCTCGGAGGTGGTGCGGAAATGTGTACATTTACTTAATCGAAACAACAAAAATCATCTTTAGAATGACGTGAATTATGTACTAGGTTTAATTATGTTGTTACATTAATTTGCGGAAAACTGAGCGTGAATTGATATCGTTTTTTTTTGTTAGCCAATAAGATCCCATTGCTGGGCAAAGCCCGATTAATACAGTATTATGTCTTTTTCAATTGTTATTGGAAGGATGGGTCACACAACGATATGACCATCGAGAGCAGAGCGGGGCGAAGCTCGTTGGTCGTTGGTTGCAAATGCTGTTGGTCATGAAGCTATATACGCAATTTGAACACGGTAGCTTCAACGGCGGCCGAGATCCTATCGCTATAGGCTGGTCATCATCAGACCCTCACCCAATGATGGGTGCAGTAAATGCTGAGGGACATGAAGCTATATACGCAATTTGAACACGGTAGCTTCAACGGCGGCCGAGATCCTATCGCTATTGGCTGGTCATCATCAGACCCTCACCCAATGATGGGTGCAGTAAATGCTGAGGTACCTTAAGCTATATACGCAATTTGAACACGGTAGCTTCAACGGCGGCCGAGATCCTATCGCTATTGGCTGGTCATCATCAGACCCTCACCCAATGATGGGTGCAGTAAATGCTGAGGTACCTTAAGCTATATACGCAATTTGAACACGGTAGCTTCAACGGCGGCCGAGATCCTATCGCTATTGGCTGGTCATCATCAGACCCTCACCCAATGATGGGTGCAGTAAATGCTGAGGTACCTTAAGCTATATACGCAATTTGAACACGGTAGCTTCAACGGCGGCCGAGATCCTATCGCTATTGGCTGGTCATCATCAGACCCTCACCCAATGATGGGTGCAGTAAATGCTGAGGTACCTTAAGCTATATACGCAATTTGAACACGGTAGCTTCAACGGCGGCCGAGATCCTATCGCTATTGGCTGGTCATCATCAGACCCTCACCCAATGATGGGTGCAGTAAATGCTAAGGGGCATGAAGCTATATACCCAATTTGAACACGGTAGCTTCAACGGCGGCCGAGATCCTATCGCTATTGGCTGGTCATCATCAGACCCTCACCCAATGATGGGTGCAGTAAATGCTGAGGTACCTTAAGCTATATTCGCAATTTGAACACGGTAGCTTCAATAACATCTGAGATCCATCGTTGTCGATAGTTACTCCAGCGAGGAGTCATCACAGAGAAAAGCGTTCATATAGTTTTTTGTAGCCCTTGATATCCCCGATCGAATGGCGTAAAAAAAGGAGACTATCATCGGAGGTCGATTTTTTGTCCAAAATTTGTCAGAGTCTTTTCCCCATACATTTTTGATCAAAATTTTTCTAAGTCTTTTTTTCTTACCATTGCGCCCCGTTTGCTCCAGTCCAACCGAATTTTAGGTAAATTACAGCAGGGAAACCATGCCATGGTATAATTAAGCTTTATACAGGGCACTAAACTGATTTTAAGCCTGTAGGTATGATTTTTAAAAGTTTTAAGCTTTAAGAGTATAAAGGCCAAAGTTCAATGATACGAAACGTATCAATTAGCAGGCTGCTGACAGGATGTCACACCTGATAAGTATCTTAATATAAACAAATTGTATTTCGCCTGCTTCCTACGATGACGACATACATCCGGCCTTTAAAACCACCCCAGGGCTTCAAATAATGTAAAGAAAATCTTCCAGAATCTTTGAAAAAACACGTCATTGCAATTCAGAGCAAGAAAAACAGGTTATGATATCAGCAACGGAATTAAACTCACCCAAGTCGTCCATGGCGAAATTTTTGCAATGGCAACGTTCACAACACTAATTATCACTTTTACTTAACTACGAATCGTTCACTTAATATTTATGCTAATGTAAGTACCGCACAATACTGAATAAATTGCAAAATACTGTTTTTAAGCACTACATCAAAACAGAAAAATCTAATCCAAATATGGTTAAAATTTTAATGTTGACATTACTGGTAAGCTGTCAATGTTTGACAGCCATCTGACCTATGCGCTTTTATAGTTTCTTAATTTCACCATTAAATTCTTAAAGTATGAAGGTTGACGATGACTTTGTTTTACGTGTGTTCTGTCTTAAACTACAACTGTGTTAAAAATGTTGGGTACTAAGTGCATCATCTGTTTTGCCAACATTGAGAAAATATATGTCGCAAAGAGTGCGTTCAAAAATCTTATTTATTTCGTATACTTTTGTTTAAGAATATATTTTAAACGTAAATAAAACGGGATTCATCAGTTTTTACGCGTATATAAAGTTAAATAATTATCATTTTGATTTGTTTTTAACTTAATTTGTACCTTACCTTACGTATCTCTTAAAATATCTATATAGTTTGTATACATTACTTACAATTTGAACGTTTTGTCACAGTCCGTCAGGCACAGTGTATGTATATTGATTCACCCTCGATTGTGCCTCGACTCGATTGCTTTCGTGTTTATAAAAACGCCCTTTTCTGTAAATCAAGCTTATTTGCTTGCAATAGAGAGCGTTTAAAAATGAGTAGCTCAGGTGAGCAGCTTACTCTCGCTAGAGACATAAAAAGAGTGATAGAACTGTTGGAGAAACTGCAACAAAGTGGTGAAGTGCCAGCTACGAAGCTAGCAGCTTTACAGAAGGTGCTGCAAAGTGATTTTCTGAATGCAGTTCGGGAAGTATATGAGCATGTGTACGAAACTGTTGACATACAAGGCTCGGCAGATATCCGAGCTTCAGCTACAGCTAAAGCTACAGTAGCAGCGTTCGCCGCTGCGGAGGGTCACGCACATCCGCGAGTGGTGGAGCTTCCTAAAACAGAAGAAGGTCTGGGATTCAACGTCATGGGTGGAAAGGAACAGAACTCCCCCATTTACATCTCCAGGATCATCCCCGGAGGTGTTGCAGACCGTCATGGAGGTTTGAAAAGGGGAGACCAATTGCTTTCAGTGAATGGAGTATCAGTGGAGGGAGAAAACCACGAAAAGGCTGTGGAACTTCTGAAACAAGCAGTTGGCTCTGTGAAACTGGTTGTTCGGTACACTCCGAAAGTATTGGAAGAGATGGAAATGAGATTTGACAAACAGAGAACTGCCAGGCGACGTCAAAACTATAACTAAACTTGTATGTGTTCACTTAACTGATATTATGTTTATTTGGATGTTAGAGAATTGAGTTTAAATCAAAATAGATATTATGATTGTTATGGAAAATTAGACCGTATAATTGTTAGGAAAGTATTATGATAATTAATTTTATCATGATGTCTTGTTTTGACTTTGTTATGGAATAGCTTTTGCTTGTAGCTAGATCAATAGTACTTTTACACAAGATATAAAATCAAAATACATACTGCCGGTTTGTGTAGCAGATCCTATAAATGAATTTATGTATGTTTGACTATAAATTGTTAGTATCTATAGGTGCAAGTTTTAGAATTAAGATTATAAAATTCATTAAGCCATGATTGTAGACTCATAAAGTACTTAATTATATTCTAAGTTTATTATTTAGATTAAGGACAACGCCAAATCAATGTTTTTTAAATAAATTAGTGGCACCAACTTTTATTCAATCATGTCAACTTCTCAAAATAATTTACCTATGACTATATTCTACAATAAAATATCAAATAAATCACTTTAAAAATATTTATTTATTTTTATTTACATCTTAGACTTATAATTCAAGTTTACCAAGAGTCAAAACTACCAAAGTTATACTTTTTGTCAGTTTTAGGTTTTTTAGCTGGAACCTCTTCTTTTTTTAAATTTTTATCTTTAGAAGTGGAGGCTTCTTGTAAATTGAGGTATTTGCCGACTCCTTGACGGAACACCTTGAGGGGTTGATTCGATGCCTTCTTGGGTTTCACTCCAGGACCTGACTCTCCACCTTTTTTTTTAAATTCTTCTGCTCTTTCGATAGCCAGCTGTGGATAAAGAAAGTTTTTTATTCATTTTAATAAATATATTTAAAAACTATTAAAACTAACTAAGCACTAATAAAAAACCTTTGCCTATGAAATAAAGGTTAATAACTTGATTGATTTGAGACAGAACTATGACAGAAATGAAAAGAAGTATGTGTCTACTTTTCGCTAGAATATGGTGACTTCAACAAGAAATGTTTCAAGTTATACCACAAGTATTTTGTTTACTTGCTAACTCTATCTAGCTTATAAGCTTAACAGTGCGGTAAAAAGAGACAAACAGAAAAACTAGCTATAAACTATAACCAAATGGCTACCTGTTCTTCAGCCTCACTAAAGGGATCGACAAAGACTTGCGTGGCCTCTATAATAATGTCATGAATCGGCCGATCTTTATTATCCACTCCAATTTGTTCCATCACTTGCAATGTGTCTAATCCACCGACTAACTTGCCGAATATCGTATGTTTTCCGTCTAACTGCTTGCATGATCGGAATGTTATGAAACTGAAAAAAAAAATAGAAGGAAAATAGACTTAAAAGTTTATAAAATAATAAATAGTCTGCAAACTGGCCAAATGTTGCCATCAACAAAAGTGCCCAAGGCGGAGACGCAATTTTTCGAATTTCATTTCTGCACATCTTTACGCGACATGGGGTCAAAAATTAACTTGACATGTGAAATTAGTAGAACTTCAGATTTTTAAAACAAAATCATTAGGTTAGTACTTAGTAGTGACAACTTAATATTGAATGTTAGCGTGTATGTGTTGTTGTTGTTGTGTAGCTAGTTTGAAATATAAAGCCAAATTGGACACAACATTATAATATAATTGTAGAAGTGCGAGTATTTTTTTATAATATGTACTCTGTCTTTCTTCTAAGTTCTAATACTTCTAGTACTAACTTTTATCTATGGTATTTACAAACTTACAACTGCGAGCCATTAGTATTAGGTCCGGAGTTAGCCATGGAAAGCACTCCTCGCCCAGTATGATGCAAGTTCGGTCTGATCTCGTCTTCGAACGGCTTCTTCCAAATCGACTCTCCACCTAACCCTGTCGCTGTTGGATCGCCGCCTTGGATCTGGATAAAAATAAGACATTTTGCGGATGTGTTTGGTAATATACACCTAAGTTTTATGCACCCTAAGCTTATAATATTATTAGAAATCAGAAGCAGGTACGATTTTTAAAAAAACAATTTTTATTAACCTAAATTAAATAAAACAATCAAATAACAACTAAATATGAACCTCTTAATTAATACACATGAAATACATAATCGAAATAAAGTAAATGCACATAAATAACAAAAGTAAATAAGAACAATACAAAAATAGAAAAGAAATACGTATCCTACTGCAAACACCTCGGCCGCTGCCTGACGAAAAAGTGAGCCCGAACATCCCTTCTACCCTGCTTATATAGGATTCATTCCCTACCACTACGCTAACCCTAAAATACGTCTAACACGGCCTCTCCTGATACCCTGACGTCCTCGGCAGGATAATCTTCGTTCTTCAATCTAGTTCGGGCATGTCCAGTTCTCTTGCAGCTCCTTGCATGATCATATCATCAGATCCATTGGAAAGACCCGGCAGTTGATCGTCTGGTCTACTAGAGGGTCCTGCTTCAGACTGGTCATCCAAGGTAGGCTCAGGCTGACCTGGGAAGTGTACTGGCTGATCCTGTTCCACCTCGTCGTCATCGTCAACTGTTAACAAAATCTTTATGTTATCCAGGGAAACTCACTTATTATTGGTTAGTTCTGTTAGATATTAGTTTGAGTTATAGAACCATACCGACATAACAACGATATAACAAGTACAGCTATTCCAAAACGATACTCGTGGCAATAATTATTTCAAATTAATACCACTTCCTAGAATAACAGTACTTGCAGATAACATGCTTAATAACAAACACTGCGAACGCACATATCACAGCGACTGATCGGTTTGCAAAGCCGATCAGCTTCCAGCCGGCAGAGGCCGCGGGTACCACCCCTCGGGTGTACCACAACGACAGACAAGAGGCCAGGGGTACGCCCCTCGGGCGCACCACACTGACAGACAAGAGGTCAGGAGTACGCCGCCTCTTGGGCGTACTACGCTGACAGACATGGCCCTCGGCCCAGCACTCCTCGAGCGCTCATCAAAGAGGTCAAGAGCACGCCCCTCGGGCGCACTACATTGACAGACAACGGTCCATGGCCCAGAACTCACCATCAAAGAAGGCGGAACACGCTTCGGGAGACCACTCGCCCCTCCAAGGCACCATAAACTGCGCAGCAGCGTAGCTTGTCTTCCCGTAGGATCCAGCCAGTAACTTCAGCTCGTAGCGGTCGTGCGGCAGCGCGCGGACCACTCGGTACGGCCCTCGCATACCGTGGTCGAGCTTCCCAGTGGACTGTGCGTACTTGATAACAAATACTGTATCGCCAGCCTGATACACACGTGGAGCACACCTGTCTCGATTAGTAACAGCATCCATTGCGCTTCGGTTTAGGTCTAACCGCTCGGCCGCCCTCTGTCTCGCTAGCTCTCGTCTCGACTCCCGATTGGCTCCGGACGGTAGCATTGCGACGTCCCGCACCAGGGCACGGATAGCTGGCGTAGCACCCTCGTGACCTACTAACAGATTTAAAGCAGAGGTTTGCGTAGTTTTCTGCTGGGTTAAATTCAGGATCAACTGGAGCTGCCATAGTTCATCTGCCCACTCATGTTTCTTATAGTTTACCTCTATTCTTAGCATGTTCAGTACAGTACGAACATAGCGTTCCGCCTGGCCATTAGCGCGATGCATTTCCGGCGTTATGAAATGGAGCTCGATACCCAGAACCTGCATCCAGGACTTGAAGTCTGAAGCCTCGAACATCCGGCCTCTATCAGCTACTATCAGGCGAGGCGTGCCAAACAATGACATAACACTTTTACACACTCGTTTCAGCTCATCTAAATCTTGACGACATATAGGAGTCAGTACACAAAACTTTGTAAAAGCGTCAATGACTAACACAACATGTTTAAAACCTTTAGACTCGGGTAGAGGACCCAAAGCGTCAATGTGAAGGGTATCGAAAGGGATATCAGGTTTAGGCCAGGAGGTAATCGGCTGAAGAGGAGCGCGTGGTACTCGTTTTTGTGAAATGCAAGTTAAACAATGTCTTATATATTTCTTTACAAAAGCTCTAAGCCCGGGAAACCAAAAGTGTCTGAGAATTAATTCAATGGTTTTATCGGCACCAATATGGCCGTGCTCATCATGAAAGATTCTAAGAAGGCTAAGGCGTTGCCCTTTTGGTATAAAACAAAGGAGTCGGGGCTCAGCACCCAACTGAGTAAACTTGTAATATAGAACATCACTTTTAATTACATAACAACGCCTATCTAACTCACCCCTTCCCAAAGCTTCCATCATGTTACGGGTCTCTTCGTCACCTGCTTGAGCGATTTGCGCCCAATTACGTGGCCTATCGATGTTATTAACAGCGTTACACGGATTGCGGCTCAAATAATCCGCGTGCGGCAACATGGCGCCCTTTCTGTATGTAATAGTAAAATTAAAGTCTTGCAAATAAACCCACCATCTTGCCACACGCGGTAAAAGATCCTTTTTGCTCTGAGTAGCCTTTAAAGCGTTGCAATCCGTGACGATAGTAAATGGTGAACCTACAAGATAATGACGAAAATGCTTACAGGCTTTAACCACAGCCAGGGTCTCCAGCTCGTACGAATGGTACTTTGACTCGGCTCCTTTGGTCACCTGGCTGTAGTAAGCAACTACACGCTTAGATCCGTCACTATGTGTCTGTAATAAAACCGCACCATACCCTAGGCTACTAGCATCTGTATGCATCTCCGTGGATAAACTGGGATCAAAAATCGATAAAACCGGGGCGCTTGTTAAACTAGTAATGATCTCCTGCCTAACTTGTTCCAGTTCATCGTTCCAACGAAACTCAACGTCTTTATGTGTCAAACGCGCTATACATGCCGTCTTGGTAGAGTAATCGCGAATGTATTTACGAAAGTACCCGGCCAAACCAAGGAATTGACGCACTTGCTTGACATTCTGCGGAGGACTAGTGTTAGACAAAGCTTGTACTTTACTAGGTGACGGTCGTACCTGTCCATTAGAAATTAAACGCCCTAGGTACTCAATTTCGGTGCACAAAAACGAACATTTTTTAAGGTTAATTGAGAAACCGGCATTAATCAATGTTACTAAAACATCTCTAAGAGTAACTAAGCCCTCTTCAACAGTATCCGAAAGAATCAAGCAATCGTCTATGTACACCAAAACTTTCCCAGTCGTGATAAAATCGTGGAGAGTTTTACTTATTATCCGTTGGTACACGATAGGCGCATTAGCGAGACCGAAAGGCATCTTTAGGTACTCGTAATGGCCTTCGGGAGTCACAAAACCGGTCAGAGGCACGGATTCATCATCTAGTCGTATTTGATGAAACCCAGTGGCCATATCTAAGGTAGAAAAATATTTACATTTACCTAACCTATCGATATGGTCATCTATTAACGGTAACGGGTACCTATCTTTCACAGTTATTCTATTAAGAGCCCGGAAATCTACACACATACGGTCGGAGCCGTCCTTCTTTTTAACTAATAAAACAGGACTCGAATAGGGCGACTCCGACTCGCGAATGATTCCCTTGCACAAAAGATCACCAATAATCTCGCGAACCTTCAATTTTTCGCTATGTGACATCTTATATGGACGATAGTTTATAGGTACGTCGCTAGTGAGACGAATGCGCATACAGTCGGTGTTAACAGTCGACGTCGCTGTCCCTGTTATCATATGTGACGAAAACTCATTTAAAATTACATCTAATTTATCCAAATCATTACCCAACAATGGAGTGTTAATTACTGATTGCGCACTCGACTCAACATTAGACACCATCAAAGGACACGAGTCACGAACGATGCGTTGCGTATTTTTCGTCCGAATAAAAATAACGCCGTCCCTATTAAGTACATCTGTACCGATAATATCAGGTGCATTCATACACTCGCTAGGTACAACCAACAAATCTACCTCCAAAGTTATTCCCTCCAACTCGACTTTAAGTGTGACATAAGAATTAATTTGAGTCACAGTTTCACCTACCCCCTTTATTTGACAATTTGTAGTTTTCTTAACACAAGAAAAATAATTTGCAACTGATGACGATATGAGTGACACACCTATTGCCCCACTATCAATCAAAATATCAACTGGGATACCCTGAATAACTCCCACAACAATGTCCGTGCGCTTATGTAAGGGAGTAGAACAAAAGTTAACATTTGTTTTACGACGTTGTTCATCAATGCGCTGTTTAGCAAAACAGGTTTTTAAATCGTGACCCGGCTTCTTACAATAAGCGCACGTCACTGCAGTCGAGCCGCGAGTGCTCGTATCGGTTGTACGGTTATTAGAAACATTGGGGGCAGACTTGGTTCGTTTAGGACACGCGTGTATTAAGTGACCAGACTCACCACAACCGTAACAACTTCCTCCGGTTTTACCCGGTAGCGGACGCAACGTTCTCCTAAAGTCCCTCGATTTTCTGCCATTAAGATCATTAATATTGCGGTTATCTATAACTTTAGTTGATTTAATAAAAGTTGACAAATAATTTACTAAATCGATGGACTTTAGATTTGCATTAGTTGCGGCCGCCTTTATGTTAGGGTCAGTGATTCCGCGTATAACTATTTCGGTGATTAGTTCGTCACTAAGCCCCTTTATGATGCGCAAACGTAACAGTGATTTACGCGCGTAGTCAGCATAAGTTCGGTATTTATCTGAATTAGACGACAAAACTTCAAACAATATACCCGCAGAATCTATTTTTTTAACGCACAATGGTTTGAAATCTGCTTTGAAATTTGTCCACGTACGATCGTTAGAAACCCACTCACTGAGCCACGTTTTCGCTTCGCCCTTAAGACAATTACCTATCCGCGCAAGGCATTCGCGATCGTCCCATCTATTAATCAATTTAGCTTTATCAACTTCATTAAACCACGAGTCAACATCATGAATACTGGGGTCAAAACTAGAAACATAATAGCTGTTTGAACTAGGTGTTTTTAAAGATTGAATAGCCTCGACGAGCTGCTCGGTAACCTGTCCAGCAGTAGGAGCCCCTGACACATGAACGCGCGAGCGCCCTTCCAATGCCTCGAGACGCGATAACACAGTGCGCCAAGAATGACGATCATCATTTGGCAATGGTGGCGTCCGCGCACTCCATGAGCGCCCCTCACCGTGAACAGGGTTAGAGAAATCATTGGGACAAGGCGAATACAATGCTCGGTTGCCGTAAGAATGATGTCGTTGACTACGGGAACGCGACCTACGCTCACGTGAGCGCCGTAAATTTGACGTACGTGTACGCGAATGGCTACGCGAGCGGCGGCCCCGAGATCGCCGGTCCCGAGAACGTCGGTGTCGGGAGCGCCGTTCACGCGAAGGATCACGCGTGTGGCTACGCGATCGCCGCGCACACGGGGTGCGAGTCCGCGACCGCGAGCGCACAGCCACCCCGCGACGTGAATGACGTGAACGAGAGCGTGAGTAGCTACGAGAATGTCGCTGCCGCCGTCGCCGCGAGCGATTATCCTCCACGCAACGGGTACGAGAACGAGATCTACTCCGCCTATCCATATTACGTCACGCAAAGTCACACAAATATAAATCAGCACTTGATAAAAAAAAATCAAAATATTCAAAATAAGAGGGTAGATGTTACTTGATTGTTTGTAAAAGAATAGTTGTAATTAACCGAAAAAAAATGAAAAATAACGCTATTTACAGTCAATCAGGATGAATGTGGGAATGTTTTCGTTATCCCACTTCTGATATTAGAAATCAGAAGCAGGTACGATTTTTAAAAAAACAATTTTTATTAACCTAAATTAAATAAAACAATCAAATAACAACTAAATATGAACCTCTTAATTAATACACATGAAATACATAATCGAAATAAAGTAAATGCACATAAATAACAAAAGTAAATAAGAACAATACAAAAATAGAAAAGAAATACGTATCCTACTGCAAACACCTCGGCCGCTGCCTGACGAAAAAGTGAGCCCGAACATCCCTTCTACCCTGCTTATATAGGATTCATTCCCTACCACTACGCTAACCCTAAAATACGTCTAACAATATATTAATTATTACTTTAGTTTACTAGTAGGTATGTAATAATAGGAACTGGAATGAAAAAGATCACATTTCTTATAAAAACAGGCTACAAAGTCTTGTCACTGCAAATGATAACCATTTTAATGGAAGTAAACTGCGCCGATGGAAAGATGGATATAATGATGTCTATTACTCTTTCGCACAAAAACTATTGGACAGATTTTAATGTTACTTTACGGTATTGTATCTACCACTTAAGATTAATACAAAGGCTATATTATTTTTACGATCATTTTGTTCTGTTGAAGAAATGACTACAAATGTGTACGGAGTCGCCGACAGCATTTATTACAAATAACTCTTAGCTAAGTATAAACTATAATAATAGGTATCTCATGTTATTCTCATGATTACTTACCATAAAATTCCTTATAGACCTATGGAACTTGGTGCCAACGTAGTAACCACTGTGGCAATGTTTGATAAAGTTATCTGTAGCTTTCGGCACCACATCACAGTATAATTCGAAGTTCAGAGGGCCATAGTTTGTTACTATCCTTACGTAACCTGTAGAAATACTTTGCTTTTACAAAATCAATAACTGTATAATGACAATATTTACATAATGGTTTGATGATGATATAAATTTTCATAGGCGTTAATTAAATAAGTTTACGTTCTTGAGCATTCAATGACTAGATTCAGTGATAAAGGTACCCTAATCCGACGTGCGTGAGGAAACTTATGAATATGGATGAAGCGAAAGAAGTTTGGATTGAAGTGGTCTCTGCCTACCCTGACAGGCGTGGCAGATATGTACTGGCTAGAGATGGCTCAGGATAGAAAGGCCTCTTACCAAGCAGTGGGTCACAGACGGCTAGATAAGAATAATTATTTGGTAAATAAATCATACCCTTTTTCTTAACCCTGTCATATTTGACTTCATCTTCACAAATGATGGCCGCTTCATGTACAGTCTCTGGCACCATTGCTGTTGACGTGAAACTCGCAGCCACCATACCGGTGGAGTAGTGGGCTGCATTGAATTTATCTGCCACCTTAAACAGAAGAGAATGAAGATTAAGGGGTGACAAGTTAGTACAGACTGTTCTTATAAAATAACATGACAAGTTAGTAGAGACAGTTCTATAAAATATTTCATAGCTTCAGTCAATTGCCTTTCCTGAATATTTTGGTCATATGTTTACAGAAAATAGCAATGTCTTTACTGTTTCTAACAGTTGAGGACACTGAAAGCTAATTTACACAATACCCTGAACAATATAGCTTGATCTTTTTGACAGGTCTAGAGATAGGAAACAGACAATATCTAGTATTAATAATAATAACCTACACATTGGATTGTATAAAAATTTAGGCAAATAAGACAATCCGTATCTAATCTTCAGGAATAGGAAAACTATTTTATCCTAATTCTATGAATGACTCATAACAGTACAGCACTAGCTTGTCATGTCCCACATCTGAGCCAAGGCTTCTCCTCTCCTAACCTTTACCTCTTTTTTATCCTCTTTAGCTTCAGGTGCTTTGTAGTCTCTCTCCAACTCTTGCAGAATGTCTTTTGTTTCATTTGATACATTCTTCAGTCTTGCATGTGGATCTTTTCTTAGTGCAATTTCCTCTGTGAAAAATGTTAGGGTCATTTTGCATTAAACTTAAGACTTGTTAATTTCCTTATTTAATGTGTTGATACAATGGGGTTATGCTGTCTTTAATTTCAAATTAATTAACCACCTAGGCCCAGAACACACGGGGAAATCCACACAGAAAACCACACACGACGCAACTAGTCTGAAATGTTTCAAACTAGTTGCGTCGTGTGTGGTTTTTCAAATGAGTCTATAGCAGAAACTTAAATGCAAATCAAAAGTAACTAGCAGTTGCAGTTTTGTTGCAGTTGCGTTTCATCGTGTGTTCTGGGCCCTAGGTGGTCAAATGTCAGAGCAAATGTGGGATCTTATGTCTAAAAGGTTAAGAAACACTGGTTCTTAGAGATATACCTAACAAATTATGTTGAGTCTTTTGTATTATGTCTCTTTACAAGAACATACATATAACACACATGTTGTTGTTGTTTATTGTAAACTGGTATTAAAATATTAAACAATATTTATTTTTTTTGAAACTTACCTTCAGTTTCCACCCTCAAATTATTTTTAATATGATGAAAGGTAGAAATATTATGTTTCCCCAAATTATTAGGATCTTGAATCGTCACAATATCAGATCTTGCAAACGGGGTATCATTGACCAGATCCTTCCAATTTTTTCCTTTAATATTTAGCTGTTCGACTGCTTCATAAGAAAACACATTTCCTGTAGCTTTGATAGCTACAATATAAGAGTTTTTGGTAAACGGTTTAAATAAAACCGGGCAATGGTAATCTTCTTGTGCGTTTTTAAAGAAGTTCAGTTTTGTTAGTGATTTGATGTCTTGTTTCTGTGAAAGGATGTAAACAGAATTATATTAACTAGCTTTATTGAGTTGTCAGTTGAATTACGAATAAACAGGTATTGTTATTAAGGTTTGTATGAATATTAATCACCTTTCCAGTCACAGGATTGACCTTAAACTTCTTGATAAACTCCAAAATAGCTTGTAGCTCGAAGACATTGCCATCAGCGTCCATGTAAGGGTCATCAAATGGTTGTAAACACAGACAGCAATGGTCGAATGGAAGGCGTTTAAAACTAGTGTCTTCTTCAACAGCGGTGCCCGATCTCTTCCCGCCATATAACGTAGTCCATTCTGTGTACGTTAAGTACCTAAAACATAAATATCAGCCAAGAAATTCCTCAATCTAAGTGTAAAACTCAAGTTTGAATTGAACTTACATCTTATCCTTCTGGTGCTGTCGTTTACCCATCTTTAAAGACTTTTTTGGTTATTTTATGAATTAGAAACTGTTTATGCCGTTATATATCGACGAATAGATGCATAAAAATGTGAAAAGAACATAAATATCGAAAGAAATAATCTATCGCACGCAACAACTCTAATCATTGAACAACATCCCTAGTACTTACTATACTCTTTGACATTTGACAACATCCATCTGTCATGTCAAATTAATTACTGTTTTGTAAACACGATGAAAAGTTTGAGTGAAAAGAAACATGAAACAAAGCCATGCTCATTTCGAAATCTTCTGTCTTGCTTTAAATTTTTGACAAGTAGTGAGATCCAAAATTAAAATTGCGCTTTTTATGAAAGACCTAAAAGGGGCTTACACCAACACTACAACGAATAAATCAATAAAATTTCTACGAAGTTAAAATGGTAGAAATTTTGGTAGATAAATGGCAACACTAAATCCCAACAATTTTTTTAAAACATGTCGGCTTGTGTTCGTGTGTCGTGAAATAATTTTAGAAAAATTAGATCGATTCTACTCTTAGGTTCCTAATTAATAGTTTAATTTCATTTATCTGTAAGTAATTAAGCACTGCAGTTGAAATAATTAGTGTAAGAACCGATATATTTTCATCGTAAGCTTGTGTGCATACTGTGGGTTTCAGTGGATGTTTGTGTTGGTGAGGGCGATGAACAAGTCGAAAAAATGTGGTAGTGGATTGAAGCTCTGAAAATTGCGTTTTACTACAGTAGAAACAAACAGAAATTGAAAGAAGGTACTATTTCTTGTAACTCTACTACTATATGTTAGAGTCAACCTGCTAAAGAAAGCCTTTGAAAAGTAACTGGTTGCATTTGCGCTTTCCAGTGTGGAGTCCCAGACACGGAATTTTATTCATAACTCTCAGGCAGGATATCTGTGAATTCTGGGCTCGTCTTTCTATACTCTCTTGGTTGTATTTGGGGACGTGTATTTGCTTGAAATTGATTG
This sequence comes from Anarsia innoxiella, assembly GCA_947563765.1. NCBI lineage: Eukaryota > Metazoa > Arthropoda > Insecta > Lepidoptera > Gelechiidae > Anarsia > Anarsia innoxiella. The sequence goes on along the minus strand of OX387396.1, from coordinate 9,472,735 downwards.
TCGGTGAATAAAAAAATTTTAAAATATCGGATAACGCCAGCCCACAAAATGGCCGACTGTTATTTGTAAGGTACAAATAAATCTTTATCTATAAAATTTCCCCACGTTTGTTTTGGTTTTTTGTTTGTGGCAGACGTAAATGTAATTGTGTACACTTTTATTAAAATTTCCCAGCTTTCCCTTTATGTCTGTGATAGAATGATGTGATGTCTTTGTTCTAGTAATCTAGTGTTTTGCTTGCAAAAAAATTACAACTTAATTTATTAAAATGTTTGCAATTCTAAATGAAACAAGTAATAAGATTGATCACAGTACAAAGCTACATACTCGTGTCGTAATAGAGGCGTACCTTGTGGTAGCATATTGATCTGTGTCATGTCAATGCACTTTTAGTTTTGTTTGCTCATTCATTACATTCTGTGCCTGCAGCATATTTATTTTTAGACATGATACTTGCACAACACATTTGGGACCAAGTGTGGTTAATCATTTCACTTCCATTTTCTAGCGAGCATGGAAAAAATAACAATCATTAATTCATCATAAATCACTGTCCATAATCGTTTAGAGGCTTTTAATTATTTTGCTATGTTGTGTAGCGGAATGAGTTGTGTGGTGCTTTTAGATAATGTCCGGTGCATCTGGTTCGTCAGGAGGCACAGGTCGCGGACGCGGAGGAGCGGGTTCCAGTGGAGCGATTGCTGACAACAAACCAGACTCAAAGGAAAACAAACCGAACCAAAAAATGTCGAAGGCGCTTGGCACTTCAGCTAAGAGGATCCAGAAGGAGTTGGCAGAGATCACACTAGACCCCCCACCAAACTGTAGTGCAGGGCCCAAAGGAGACAACTTGTATGAATGGGTGTCCACCATCTTAGGGCCCCCTGGTTCGGTCTATGAAGGCGGTGTCTTCTTCTTGGATATTCATTTCTCACCAGAGTACCCATTTAAACCTCCTAAGGTAAGTTTTGGTCTTATACAACTTCCAGATCATTTAGTTAGATAGAGGCAAGAGAGGGACTCCTACACCTACACTTCATCTTTTGTTTTACTTGGTTCATATACAATTCTGATAGCATTATCTATCAAATGAAACAACATTCTATGATTATTTGTGCATTTTTAATAGAAACACAGACTAAAACAGTCTTTAATTCTTGTCAGATAACTTCTAACTCTAACTCTTCTTTTACAATCCTTCAATTTAATGTAAATTTTGTTGTTGCAGGTTACATTCCGTACTAGGATATACCACTGTAACATCAACAGTCAGGGTGTGATATGTCTAGACATACTCAAAGACAATTGGTCTCCAGCACTGACTATATCTAAGGTCCTCCTATCAATATGTTCCTTGTTGACTGACTGTAATCCAGGTGAGAAAATACTATCTAAAATTATAGCTTATTTATAGTAAAGTTTTTTAATACACAGTTGTATACTATAGGATGAGTTTTAATTAGCGAATGGTTAAAAAGAATGACTGTAATAAACCACTTTCATAAAGAAATTTCTTCTATAGAACACTTTTTTACTTTGTTATAAAAAACATACAAAAATGGGACATTTTGCCCATCTGCACCTCTGGGTTAATTCTCTGTGCACCAAGATCTCAATTAGTCATTGTTTGCCCTCAAGGCCCTAATTGCCCAGAATATCAACAGCAAAAGGCAGATTCAGAATTTGTCTCAGAGTTTTTGATCATTATCTTTTTATAATAAACTTTAATATTTATGACTGTTATTTCAGCGGATCCGCTAGTAGGAAGTATCGCAACGCAATACGTGCAAAATAGAGAGGAGCACGATCGCATCGCTCGCCTCTGGACTAAGCGTTATGCGACATGATTCCACTGCCCTGCCAACTCGTTTCTAAGGAACAACTTACTATATCATACTCAGTACCATTCTGTTCTAAATCCATCCTGTTCACGTAAATATAAGCTTACAATGTTATCGAGTATCCGTCGTATGTGTTTTGCGTCTTTGTAACTTGAGTTACTTGTATGTATAGATTGGTATAAATACCTACCAATAATTACATTACAACATAAAATTTGCTTGATTTGCGTCTAAGGCGCTTTTGAAATCAAGAATTTAATTGCAAAGTTTCATTCAACTCATTACTGGTAGTTACGTAATTAGTGTATCGACCTGTGGTTCTTTTTAAATGTTGTAGTAACATGTGACCCCAAAATGCCTAAACATTATTTTGGAGTAATTTTTGTAGTAAAACATTAAGCTTAAAGCATAGTAAAAGTTATTTTTGAATAGAATTTAAACTCGTATTACAATGTCGCAAAACATGTACATAGTTTATATGGCTTATTAATATTTAGTTGCAATTAATGTGATGTAAATTGCTTGAGATAACAGTCTGCAGCATATAATTTTAAGGGAAGGTATCAATTGATGGATTTTCTGTTCTATTTGTTTGTGGTGTGGAAACTTTTGAGTCAATGATTGCCTTTTGAATGGAGCTAATCAATAAATCAAAGACAATGACTAAATTAATTATTTTAATCAATTATCTAGGTGATTTCATGAAGGATACATGATGTATGTTACTTATGTTAGGAAAAAATATCCTTTTTTGGGTTGTTCTTGCACAGTATATTAGTAAAATGTACTAGCAAAGTTTGTATTTGACTCACAATGTTTACACACCATGTGAAGTTGTTTTAAAATGAATAATGAGGTGTAACGTAGGTGTAACCAGTGACTTGAGTCAATTTAGCCGCAATACTGCGATGATCTCAAACACTTGAACTGTTACTATTTAGAATACTGTGTCACTATGCGAGACCTATTTATCGTATAATTTTTTGAATAAATCGCATTGTGTAGTAAAAATGTTTTTAATTTCAGGATTATTTTTTCTTTGATAACTTGTATTAGATTTCCAAGTCTTACACAATTGATGCAATCATCATGCTGAAAAAAGTAGAAAAAAAATAGTTGTCTACTCAGCAATTTAAATGAATGAGAAATTGTGATTTCATAAATTTTTAGAACTCAACACTTATTACGAATTATTTTATATTTTCTTGACCCAAATAGTCTCAAATATAATCAAATTAAAATTGTTGGAAAACAACGAAATTAGATTTCATCAAGCTTAAACGAAACAAAGAAGGCATTAAAAGGCATAATTAGGAAAATAAAGGGCTGTGATGCATTATGCTTATAAAAGAAATTATGGTTGCTACAAGTTTTGGAATGCTCGTCTAAGCTTGATAAATTCTAACTTTATATTTTTGGCAAGTTAAGTTAATTTCTCGACTCAAAATATTGTAGGCTGTCTAGAACAGATATTAAAGTAACTTTAAAACATGTATTTATTTAAGTTCTATGGTTGTCATACTTTGTGTACATATTGCAGTCACATTCATGCAAGTCTCGTGATTACGCAATAGTTTATTGTTGCACAAGCATTTTGCAGTTGGATTTGATGTATTATGTAACATATCAGGTGTTCTGCCCTCCTAAGCTGAAATTACCGGATGTATGTATTTCTAGCATCATATAGATGCCTTTTATTTAATGAATATGTTACTTTCTGCTACTGAAATGAGCATATTATGTTTGGTACATGTTGACAAAAACATTTCTTATGATAAATAATGTATTTTAAAAATTCCTACATATTTTTTAAGTAGGCACCTGAGGGGCAGAATTAAGACTTATGTATGTGACAAGCTCGTGCCAAAACCGAGCACAGATTGCTCAGGCCGACATTGCTACAACTCCGTTTAGATTAAACCGTATTAGATGTAAGTAATTTTAATGTATGTCTTAACCTTAGTTGAATAGGATTCTAGCTGTGTAATAATTTTAGTGACGTGTATGTCGCACGTATGTGAATGTTTGGTGAAGCTGTGATCCGTTGCAGGGTTGTTTGGGACTGTCGTGATTTCAAGTGTTTCAGAACTTATCTCAATATTAGCCAGTTTAACGGCGTGAAAATTTACATATGTAGATTAGACGCTAAAAAATACTGCCACAAAGTCTTGTAACATTCGGCGCCATGATGGAAACATGTGGCGCCATATTGTATTGGCTTGACGCCATATTGAAGTGGTCAATATATTGAGATAAATTGTAAAACACACTTTTCAATTCTGGTGTAACTGGTGCTGTGAGATTCAAATACAAGCGACATACGGTAGAAGTGAATACTTTGTATGAGACTTCGTATAATTGGTCGATGTGATTTTTTAATGATTTTATACTATCGAAGTGTTGCTTGCAGTCCGTTCTTGATGTTCCTCAATTTAAAATTTACTCGGACCCTTTATGATAAACATCCTCTGTTACAATTTATATCATGGTATACATAGAGAATAAATTGTGTGTAACCGGGACTCTAAACGCTGTTTTATTCATAATTCATAACCACTACCCTCCACACATTTGTGAAAACCTAAAATTATTATACGCCTCACAAATCTTTAAATAAAAAGCCACAAATCGATTATACAAATTTATTTTAGATATTCTAGAAAATATTTTCAAAATACACTGATCGATAATTACGCAAATCTAGTTTTTGTCTTCTTCAAAAACTGACTAGTGGAATTGAATTGCCACTTGCTATTACTACAATCAACTTTGTAGTTACATTAAATTAATACAACTGTGGTATCTGGGAGAAATGTCCTATCTGTAATATTATAAAATTAACAATATTTTTTAAAAATCGGAACACTTCGTAATCATCAGATATATTAAAAAAATATCGACTAAAAACGCATTATAAATTTACAAGTTCACAAGTAGTTATCTCCCAGAAAACCAATCTAATTAATAATATAAAAACTTTGCATTAAGTGCTTCATCTATTCGGACTAATATATTTTATAGAGAATCATAAACATCGAGAAATTGGAATACATTTGTAAGAAAGACGAGACAGAATTTGGCATAAACATTTATGTTCTCTATTCGAAAAATCAGTCTTCTACACTGAGCACGCGAGAGGTGTAAAACAAACATTTTTGGACACAGTGCATTGTGCTATCCAACTATTCACTCCAACTGTTACATAGAAACTATGTTTATAATAATAAAATATATTTCGTCGCTTTAAAACCTGTTAAATCACAGAGACAATCGTAGTTATTGCATTTTTTTATGTCAGAAAACGCTTTTTTTTTCTTTTTTTTCATGTAGTTTTGTTATCGTGAGTTAACAGGTTTTTAGCAGTCGACGAATTGTTACAAAAATTATCCACTTCAATCTACTATGAAAAATACGTCGAAGATTAACGTTTTACACAAATAGCGCTTAATAATGGAGTTTTACTTAACTTGAGATGACACAAAACAATATAAAAGATACAAAATATAACAAAAATAAACGTTCTAGTATAAAAATAAATAAGTATAATATTATGGTATGGACACGTAACTTATCACAACGATGAATGAAATTGAAAGGTGAAAGGATTTATAGATTGAAGGGGAATTATGAAACTTAGGGGAGTAACGATTTTATGAAACTTGAATCTGAATACGAGACAAATATTCCATGTCAGAGGTACTTAACACGAAACATTTCTTTATTTTTTTTTACGATTTTTAATTTATCGAGCTTTTTCGCTTTAATAAGCAATTATAAGTGCTTAAATAGATAGACAGGGCGCGATTACAAAATACACGTACCAAACATACGACGTTATACCATTCAACTGAAACTTTTGTCACGTATTAAATAATATTGCTGACTCCCCTTTATTTACGTTCAGTGGTTACATCTTTAAACGGTCTCGTACTGGCTGCGGAACGAGCGGGCGAGGCAGCAAGCGAATATCACTCCCAGGAGCTGGAATATAATAGATATTAAGATTTTAGAAGACACGCTTTATAAATAACTCGAATACAATTGATTGACTACCGACCGATACAACATTACCTACATACCTAAACATTGTCCCCGTTATAACATAACGAGTTTTGTATAAAGTTCTAGAACTAACTCAGAAAAACGACATCAAAAATGTCAAAAATTACTTCTAGCTAGAACTATATTTATAACTCGTTTTGTAATAACAATACGGTTCTCTTTGCCTACACTCTTGGTCATTGATCAAATGTACGGCTACTCTACCGCTGGTATGTGTTGTTATAGTAATTACTAACCACATATTGGCGACGCACATTGAGTTCCGCTGTTAAAGGTAGTGGCGAGGATTGGGACTTAGGATTAGGATTGAGGAAGCCCCAAGCATATCTTCCATAGATTTGGCACCGTTTAAAAATAGTGCAAGTTCATTATCATCTGTAAAATTTTACTGGGTAGGTAATTTTCCCTGATCAGACAGAGAACATGGGGCTAGCGTGGTGGATTATGGCCTTATCTCGTATGAGAGCAGGCTCGTGCCTCTGTAGTGGAGACGTTTAAAGAGCTGATAAGGAAAGAAGAAAAGACAGAGGAAAAGGCAACAGATGACTTGAGAGTTGACTGTTTTCTGGCCCAACGACTCAGTTTAGCAGTGCAATGGGGGAATGTGGCCAGCATTTTGGGAACCATGCCTCGAGACCCCTTGGACGATGTCTTCTTTTTATAATTTTACTGTTTATTATGTTTTTGTGAAATAAATAGGTAATCCTTCAAAAACTCACTTGAACAACAGCGATCCCGAGTCCAACACCGCCAAGCCACAAGGCGATGCCCTTCATGAAGTCAACCAGCTTGGGTAGGCACGGGTCGTGGTGGAACGTGGTGTCGGAGGGGCCGCAGGTCGGCGCGGGGGCGTCCACCTCTTGCCCTGAGCAGCACGTGGACGGGTATGCAAGGCCGTTCTTGGGCCAGTCATCAGGACTGGTTATACCGCAGCAAGTGAGCTGGAATGCGAGGGTAGTTTGGTCATTAAATGTCAAAACAAAATGGAACACGCATGGCTTATACGTTTATAATTATAATAATAAATAACGGAACTGAAGTGATTGATTATTCTGGCCGATATTGCACGCGAGCCTGGTGTTTCCTTCCCACCTCGGTGGATCGATTAATCAAAAATGTTGCAATCCTCCGCATTAGGGAAATAGACAAAATACAAACCTTTGATACAAACCAAAGACCATGAAATGTCAGTTTAAAAACATTGTCAATTTGCAGTTGTCAAAGTAACAAAATATGTCCAGCAAAATTGTCAGTCATTCATTAGTATTTTGTTTTTGAATTTTACCACTTTGAAGATGTATTAATAAATCTTTTTAGGATATTATTTACAAAACAAATTGTACCAGAATGTCGGTTGAAAACGATGTATCTGTAGTGTCAGATGCCGAAGTAAAAAAATATAAAGAATCTTTGAAGACGAGAGCCGAGCATTTGCTTTTGAAAGAATTCCCAAAAAAAATTGTTATGTTGAATGAGCTGTTGTCAAAGTTAAATTTCCAGAATATAAAGTTGGGAGACATTCATCAGGATGTGAATATTCCGGTGCCGCGGCCCGTGTCACACGACGAGCCGAGGATGAAGCGGCGAAGAGTTGAAACTGCCATGATGATGCCGAACATGGAGTGGCCTAAAGTATACACGCTACCGAACGGCCCGGCACCGTGCAACCGATCTCTAAGCGAACTCATCCGGACAATTAAACCGCACATCCGACAACTTGTTGAGGATTCTAATCTACTCAAAATGTGGGTGTCGTATTTAATTCCTAAGATTGAAGACGGTAACAATTTCGGGGTTTCCATCCAAGGTCGGACGCTTCAAGAGATACAGCAATCGGAAACTAAAGCTGAGGAGTTTCTTGAGCAGATTTCAGATTATTTTGTTTCGCGTGCTAAGATCGTGTCTAAAGTAGTAAAATACCCTCACATTGAGGATTATAGACGTGCCGTTCGCGAATTAGACGAGAAAGAGTATCTGGCTCTATGGCTGACGACATGTGAGGTTAGAAACCGATACTGCATGTTACACGATCTCGTTACCAAGAACTTGGATAAAATTAAAAGGCCGCGGAATTGTAACGCGGACTCCCTTTACTAACAAAATCAAAATTAAAGTTAAGTGCTCTCGACAGGAGTTATAAAACTTTCATGGTGAAGAATGTTTTTGTAATAAAATGTACAAGTGAGAACTTTGTAGTGAAATGTAAACTTTTTTTAAATTATAATAATGTATAAAGTGAACGTACATCGGCTTGACCTTGCTTATCTGTGTGCAAGCTGAACGTGATAGCGAATATTGTTTATTGACATGTTGTGTTTTAATAAAACGCAGTTGAGGACACTGTTGACTCTTTGTATAGTTTAAAACACACGTATTACTAATTACGTACAAGACTGTCGTTCTTGTGTTCAAATCATACATTCAGAAAGGACACAGTCTGATGATGTAATAATAATATAACATAAACAAATACATAATTACGTCTTTAAAATTTTTGAAGACGGTGCCACCTGTTTCCTTGAGATGTGAAAAAGATTGATTATAAGTACCTATATTACCTATATCTAGTTATTGTTTTACTTGGCACCGTCTTCAAAAATTTTAAAGGCATAATTATGTATTTGTTTATGTTACTTTAAATCACTTATAAACTCGAAATTTGCTGTACAAGTTAATTTATTTCATACTTTTTAGTTTCCGTTTTGAAGTTGTTTCTTTTTTGGCAAAAAAATTTTTCAAGAGTAATAAATACATCTGCCATATTTCAAGATACATATTGTGTAAGTTTTACAATTAATGCATTAATTAAGTCGTAGACGGCCGCTAGCTACGTTTATCAGATTCACAAGGTTTTATACAAATCTTCCATTTGATGAATATTCTTAGATTACGTCATAAAGACGCCATGTATTTTACCCCCTTCTGTGTCCATAATGGAACCACGCTATGAACATAATATACAAGTAAAAAACTAGGTCGGTCGACAATCTAAGTGAAAAATGAAAGACCTGTCTGGCCATAATACAGGGAATTTTAGTTTGAGCTTATGTTTATGTAGTTTACCTAAAATATAAGGCACCATACAACATAATGTAGTAAATAATTTATTCAGCTGTCCTGTTCTGATTGCTTATTTACTCGTTCCAATATGAAAGTGATGATTGGGACATTATTCGCGTCATCTCCTTAGTAGGTTAGGAAATTAATATACGTACCTACCTAGTCAGTACTTTTCCTAGCTACAGAAAAGGCAAAAAACATACATACATACTCTCGAAAAACATAACCCTCCTTTCAGCGAAGTCCGGTAAAAACAATACAATGACGCTTAATTGATATCCTTAATAGGTATATCGAGTAAAGAACCATCAAAATAAAGCTATACTCACATCGGTCTGCAGAATGTTGAAAGTGTTCTGCACATCCTTGTTAGTAGGGTACTCTTTGATGGTGGAGTTGAGATGGCGCACGATGGAAGCCTCCAGGTCGTCGCGCTTCAAGTAGCCAGCGATACCGACTGCCATTTCCGCCACGAAGATGATCAGAAGGAAAGCTGAGAACTGATGAGAAAGGGCGTTAGTTAGAAAAGTTTATTAGAAATAAATGGAGTGGACAGAACAATTTACAAACAGTTTTGCTCAGTTATCATTCAGGTTCAGGGAAAGTTATATCATTTTTCTTCTTCGTGGTGTAGGTACATTAGTCTCACCGCAGGACAAGGGCCGCTCTGGGATAAAAAACTAATGGCCACAGGTCGCTGACAGACTGGTGGCAAGGAGCGACACAATTTTGCTTGTCACAAGTGACTCTGGGCATCTTTTTCTATAGATACTCCTACGGTTACAATTATTCGAAGCCGACAAAATTTCCGAATTCAGAAGGAGTGTTTATTTACGTATGTTTATACGTAAATACTGTATTAAAATAGTTTTGTTGGAAATAATAAAACCGCTTACAACCTAGTTATTTAATGCTGTTTCCTTGAGAAGATCTAGAAAGTAGCTACAGTTAGGTCGCTCTCGTAATATGATTAATGGATTGAGTAAGCTACATGTACCGACGATGCGCCGAAGTAATTTTTCCACGAGTATACTTACGTACCTAGTCTGTCTGTAGTCACAGACCAGTACAGATAATTTGTAAATTGATTTGGTAGCGAGCCTGTATAGGTTAAAATACGAGTAAGTAATAATGGATAAGTGTGTAGGGCAATAGACATAAACGACAGACTCAAACTAAGTTGGACAATTGCGTTGCTTGATGGACAGACTGAGGTTTGTCCGTTTGTCTTAACAATATCTTTAGAAATACAAGGAGAAGCAATAACCATCTGTTTTTGCCAGTTTAGGCTTCAAACTTATAACGCTCCAACCAAAATAAAGTTCGTATAAAAGACAATGTTACACATTAGCAATAAGAAGACAAAACTGTGTCGTCTTTTCGTTAACTGTCGCCTAATTCAATTAAGACGCATGTTGCGTTCAGCGTTGCTTAGGTTAAGTGTAACATTGAGGTGCATACCTATTTATTACACGACATACAAAATATCCTAAGTACTAACTACTACTGTAGTTCATATCAAGGCTTTTATGTTTATCAACATGTACAGTAAAACGTAGTTCGATGTATCGTTAGCGTTTAAAGTAGGTACATAGATAAAGTTTTAGTCATACTAACACTGATTCATTTTGTTATTTGTGTTCGTACGATAACAACGGTATGCTGACCAGAGACAATATCGGTGAACTGGTTTCATGTGTCCGGGAAAGTGGGACAAGTGTTAATTTGCATGTTTATTTATAACTCTGCAGGTTTACGTTAGTTTTGTATTGATTTATTGTTTTTGGTATATATTTGAAGCAAGTTTAAGTACTTACAATACAGCCAAACAAGCTACGAGTATTAACATACAGTTCACCGCGCACGAAGTCACACAACACTCATTACCAATCGTGTCATACCTACACCTAACCAGTAACAGTAGACTGGACACTTCGTATGTATTACCTTGCAAACAGCTCACGGTCCAAGTTAGCTTTTGATTTACACTATCACGATACTTATTGGGGATTACCTAGTTCCGTTCGCGCTGGCTATTATTTTCGCTAGCGGCTACGGGTTTATGCACGAGTATCTAATGTTTGAGTCATTGTTACAAGTTGAGGAAATAAAAGATTCAGATTTAGAGCAAAAAAGAGAGGCTGTAGTCTAGAGAAAGAATTAAACCTTAAACAGTTTTTTTACAAAATGAATGAGAAAAGTTTTTTAATATAACTCACAGGGTACCTACACTAGTAAAGCGACGGACCAGTACGAAAGCAGGTTCTAAAAGATGGCGTCATATGTTTTTGGCGGAGTACTGTCTAGCTAGAGTATTGATACATGCATTTAAGTAGGTCTAATCCTTAAACAAAGAAAGGGATTTAGGGATCACCTTACAAAATAATGTGTACAAGATAACAATTATATTACTCGTAACTGAACTAACTAGCTGACAATAACTGAGTTTGTATTTATCGGATGTGCGTTGGGGAATACCAGTATCAATAAAATAGGTACCTATATAAAATATAGTAAGTATATTAATGAAGTCATCTGTACCTATTGTGAAAAATGGCGTTAAGTTACAGCTATAAGTATTGTATTCCCATAACCCATAACATTGATTGCACAGAAAGTGCATAGAACTGTCGCGAAAACATCAACTGTAACAAAAAACAGCTGCCTGCTGCAACCGAAGTTGCAAATAACATGTACCTAATGCAGTTGCACAACTTTGTATTGTTCTGATTCACATCTGGACATTACACTGGTCACACAAACCGAATAATGAATCATTGTTTTAAGTATTGTATATTTAATGTAATTTGATTTTAATAATAACAAACATTAGTGAAATGGTACATACGTAACAGCATTGTGGATGTTTACAATCTAGGAAAGATAAAGTACCCAGTCAGAGAGTATCAGTCTAATTAAGAACATGCCAAGCAAGACGAATACTCTTAATTATACATATAGCATTACGAGTTTGAAGCAGGTTAAGGTCACATCACAGACAGTAGATATTACAAGGTCCACAATACTCATATTCGGTAAATCTTTTTCCAACATTTCAGTCATCCAAAAAAAAAACTCCTGTTTCCTGTTTCCAAAGGTTAAGAATTCTTGGATCTGCGAATCTGTGACCGATGTATTTTGGGCTTGTATAAGTTGTGCATTCGATGCTCCAGTATCCTTAATCATCACGGTAGCAAATATTGTGTACGAGCACATCTAAATGTGGACTAGGTACGATCTACTGACGACTTTGAAAAATATCTTTGTCATGTTACATTGTTTTATAAGATATCCAATATACATAACATTTTAGCTAACTCTAGCACGCTAAAGATCAACTAAAAGCTAATCAAACACGAATCCGTCGTCCACCAATCAACGTGGAGCGGTTATTAGCCGGTAAATAGAAAGGAAATGTCCATTTAGAGACGCGTGTCAGAGGTCTTTGGGTTCATTCAGTCAATTGCTTAGCAAGATTGGCTGACATGCTGCTTACGAACACCTAAATCAGTGGCCATTTGGCATATATTCGGGTTATTGAATTAGTGATTTGGTAAATGTTTTGCATGAATGTTTTATGGATGAAGCTAAAGAGGTATGTTTTGGTAGTCTGTGGAATTGTGGAAGGAAGCGGTTTCTGTTTACCTCGATGCATAATTAAAAGGATTGATTAAGTTATGTAATGCTCAATAGAAATAAAAGTTATATTATAGGGTCAACGAGAGAATGCGTTCCTGACAGGTGGTGATTGACTTGCCGATATAACTTTGAGGCGGCTCTCAATTTACGATAAAAAAATGTTTTTGTCTATTCGCCCAATTAACAAGTAACAAGCTATAAAAACTACATTATTATGTCAAATTATGAACAATCACGGTAAATTTGCACTTCGAATTACAATTAAAGTTAAGAAAACAATAATTATCAAAAAATATACTGCGCTGCTACAAGGTTTTGGCAGCCATTAATTTTTTTAGTGATGTGACAAAAATAGCGGTCAAAATTAACGAAAAGTAACGATTAACGGCTATGTCTATCAAATTAATAGTTTTAAAAAATAATAAACGCGCTTTTAGCACGCAATAAAAATTATAATATAATAAGGATATTTTGGACATTCGAAAGAAATCGTGGAGCGTTTATAAGTATGTATAATCCTTTCTCTTTTTGGAGAAAACGCTCCACGTTTTCTTCCGAAAGCCCGAAATGTATTATTATTTTTAGTGCGTGCAGTTATTTTCGAAATCTGTTTTTTTTGCTAGAACTGGCCGAAAATATGTTATCTAATCTTGTTTATGTAGTGTAGAGCGTGCTAAAATATTATACATACATACATACCTACTCTCGAAAAACATAACTCTCCTTCTGATTTGGCGCAGTCGGGTAAAAATTGCAAACGAGAATAACGAACCACATTGTGATATTAATTTCTAGTAGGTAATAAAAAATATCAGTTACGTAAGTTTACATCACTAGTCACATGTGTCAGGAACGCATTCTCTCGTTGACCCTATAATAGTAAACAAGTATAAAACACGTGATTCTTTTGTTTGTAGGTAGTTCTTTGTTTAATGAGAGGGGGGGATACCTGCCAAATTCGTTGAAACTTTTTGAATATAAATGAGCTGTCTATGCGTTTATGTGAGGATCAAACGATTGACCTATAGGTTTATCATAATGCAGCAACAACAGGATGTCAGTGATTATCTATTATGCCTATTCCACTCAATGTGAATGAATTTTCATTATAATTAAAGAACCATAAACTGTTTTTTGCAGCACATACGCACACCGTAAAAGTGTTGGCCATTTATTTTACACAATATGTTTATCGCTGTCTCTATTTGAAGCATAGGTGTTAAAATAATAGAGTGAAATGGAAATACTTCTCGATGTGTATTATTTAATAAATGAATACTGAGATTCGTAATTATTTCGTTCTCAGAGAACAAACGTAAACCTAATGTTTCATGTATGTAGCCAGTGCGGTTGTGACTCATGCCATACAATACATAATGTGAGTAGATAGGACATATTTCTAGAAATAACTACGTTCCATTTTATGTCGATAATGAAACAGCATCGATTAAGGTACTCTTCCTTTAGGTATGTACATTGTTACAATAAATAGGACATCTTCAAACATAGTGAAGTAATGTAGTGACACAAAAATCCTATTAACCCACGAAGCAGTACAAAATAAACCCACGGATTGCGGCCACGGAATTGTAAACAATAATGTCGCCCCCACGAAATGAAGTTATAGACCACCCTTTTGCTCTGGTCGATAAATTTTGATGGTGATTACCTAAATAATAGGTAACTATATTAAATTACCTACCTACTCAAGTTTTTATTTATTATGAACACCAAACAGGGGATTGCGTACTGAAAAAGTTTAACCAAATATTTTATGTAACTGCGGAACTTAGTATTTAAATTGGCTCGATAAACGATTTTAATTGAAGTCTAACATGCTAAGTAATAAAAGTTCATTTATCGTTTACTCATAATCGCGGTTAACCGAATTTTCCAAAGTATAATTAATTTAACAAAAATAATTAGCACAACCATAAATAACCACTAATAACAAAATCTCAATAATTTGGCTGAGACATCCAGTATTCGTAATAGAGCCGTTTGTGTGATATTTTTGGTTTCCGTGAATACCGAAGTATTTCGTATCTCAACACACTTTGTTTTTAAAGTCATTCTCATTATAGTTCGACGAACCTACTCTGTTATACATTGTGTAACGTTTGCGAAAGATTTAGACAATTCTAGAAAACCAGTCAATCAAGTTTTTACACACAGTATGGTTAGGCGTTGGCGGAATGTAAGTTCGGAGAATTATGTTACAGATTTGCGAATATAAGGAAAACGATAACTTATAAGAACAACATTTTGCAACTGCATTTGAGAAACTAGGTTTTTGTTTTTTTTTTTATACTAACGAAGAAGTATAATTATGTAGGTACTTACCTATCTATTTCTTTGAATATTTCTATGACCTAATAACAATATTCCTAGCATAAGGGGGCCTATGATCCTCAGTTGCATGAAAGGTTCATTAATTTAATAATTCATTAAACATCGTGCTGTCTTTCTTAGATTTTTGAGAATGACAGTGATAACTACATGTGTAATGGAACATTAGCTTAGATGACCTTTCTTGAAACTAGTTGCAAGGCTTATAATGTCCATCGTTATGTTATTAAATATATACAGTGTCAATAAATACTACAAACAAATGATAAAATCTTATTCAAACATGAACCACACGTAACTCAGAAATACCTACATGATTGGTTCTCAAGATATGCATGTTATTAAATAAACATTAAAATGTAATTCATACTGAATGTTGATTTGTTATGAATATCTACAATTGCAGTCAAGTTTTACTACTATTTATTTAATAATTTAATTTATTTAAAAAAATATTTACATTTTACACACGTGACAATACATCTGTGTTAGCCAAAAAATATTTTAAAATCTTCTCTACTTCATTAAAATTACTAAGCGCTCATAAATCTGCTTTTCTGAGTGTATTGCTTCTTAAATAGTCGTTAACTATTTATAAATCAATTCAGTTATTATTAGGCTCCGTTTTTTAAGTTACAAGACAAAGCACTTAATACGAAACGTACTGTATGCCGATAGACTTTGACGTTAAGAATTCGTTCCTATGCCACTCGTTTCATTAGCAGAGCATTTAATATGAATATCCGATTAAAAACCGTTATATTAACCGTTGTAAGATACGAAACTTTGAATTTCCTGAGACAAGCAGCTATCCACGTACAGTTTTTGAAAAGTTTAGACTAAGTACTCGACCGATTTAAAAGGGACTATGTACTTCGGAAAAACATTAAACAGTAGTCCTTTCAAAAAAACTTAATCACAACTTCATCCGTCATTTGTTTCGACAAAAAACACAATTATAAAAGTACTTACAGTAACAATCATGCAGTGATTCTCCTTGACAGCTCCGCAGCAGCCGAAGAAGGCCACGATGAAGACGATGACGCCGATGAAGATCAGCACCATCGGCGCTGACGTGTAGAACGCCTCATCGGTCAGGTCGATGTATGGGTGCGCCTTTATCTCTGCCTTTATGCCCACTATCAGGATCATCAACCCTGTGATCTGGGGGAGAGAGTTTAAATTTAGTTATTTGTGAGAGGGAGAGGAAGACCGCGATGTAGCTTTATTCAAGTGAAGGAGAAAGCTAACGTCATGTATTAAAAAGTCAAAGCATTAGCAGATAGGCCTAAACGGTATATGCTCCACCGACAAGAGTCTAACTATTAAATGTAATGATGAATGTTGGCAAACCTATGGAACGGAAATTTCTTTGGGTAGAAAAAAGAAAAAGCGTTGGTCTTTCTCAAACCGTTGCTAGTTATTATGGTTCAGTACGAAACTTCATTCAAGATGTTAAAGATGAAGTTTGTGACATGTCTATCATAGGAAGAGCTTTAATCAAAACTAGTCAGACAAAAAATCTAGTGAAGCACCATCCTGGCCCGACCCTCTATTTTTGACTAGGGTTTAAGTTTTGGCAGTATCAAAATTGCACTACCTGTATGACCAAGAATCGGATTTAATTTAACACCAGATTTATTATATTCGCACTTTATGTGTATGACGATCCAATATCAATTTGGTTGTAATAGCAATCCGTCGATAAGTCGATCTCAACAACATATCTTTCGTATCCATTTTCAGACTTCAAATAGCAAGTTCATAAACATATTGTAGAGTAGCACGTTATTACGTATGAATTTAAAACATAGAGTAAGTATATTGAAAGTTTAATGCTCTCATTTGAAGAGTTAGGTAAGTATTCAATTATTTTTTCTAGTTAGGTAGTAAAGGAAAAAGTTAACGTCACTTCGTATCAAGAAGTCAAAGCACTGGCACAAGATAGGCCTAAAGGGCGGATACTCCACCGACAAGTCTAATTCTTAAATGTGAATAGGTAGGTAAGTATGTCACTTTTATTTATTATAATACAATCTAATAAGAATCTCTGAGTGGTCTCTGCCTACCCCAATGGGTGAGAGACGTGACGGATATGTATGTATGTAATAAGAATCAAATTTACACCAAAGTTGCAGTATAATACAACTAGCGGTGACTCGTGCCAACACAAAGTTGAATACACTGTCGACAAAATATTCGTGCAGTGTATAGCGTTCAAAAGGTGAAAGGCAGTAAATCCACCCTAATGTTCAGTGTACAGCTGAATGAATAGACACCCTTCAACTAAATAATTTCGACACAGGTAGCAACACGCATTCTTTCAGAATATGGTTGACTATTGATTTTTTTGCCTGCATACTTAAAGTAACTTGGAGTTTTCTTTTTTATATGAGTTTGCTTTAGTGTTGCCGCTCGATAGGCCAATATCGATAGCCTATCGATAGGTCGAAAAACATGTACCCTATCGATAGCACAATCGATACTATTTCATTGATCATTGATCGGCAGCGATCGAAACTATCGATAGTATTGCTGTTAACCGATACTATCGCAGCGAAAGCACAATCGATCGATCGATAGGGTACATGTTTTTGACGTTTAACAATCGATTGTAAAACTATCGATTTTTCGGCAACGCTAGTTTGCTTGGAAAATATTGCTTTTATTTACTATTAAGAGGCTACCCGCGACTTCGTACCTATTTATCTTGGAAAAAAATCATGATAGCTCAATATAATAAATGTTATTCTGATATTTAAGCTACAATATTGCCAAAAAACTACTGAATACATTTGTTCTTCAAAATGATGAACAAATGTATTCAGTAGTTTTTGCGTGAAAGATTAACGAACATGCAACCATCCATCGACATAAACATTGACATTTGTAATATAAGTAGGACATTAGTATTTTTTAAATTAATTATGAATTAAGTATGCAACAAAGGGGACCCATTTAAGTACCTAATTGTTTTCTGAGGATAAATATTTTTTTAGATAGGTAAGTTTTAAAGCGTTCCATTGAGTTATTAATGTTTTAAAAGAGTAAGGAAACGGAAAACTAAACATTGTACAGTAGATTATAAAAACGGAGTTCTGTGACTAATTAGGAACCATGACTAGTCACGTGACGAAAACCAGGTATGCCAGTTGAATTATAACCAAGGTCAAACTCTGTATGAATTCTAAGCCTTTCATCTCTTCGTTTGAGTAAATTATATTTGTTTTCAAAATTTTGTAACAATATTTTAATGTTTAATGAGAGTATTATACGTACATACAATAGGTACCTTTGTATTGTATGTTAGTGTTACTTTGCCAAATCTAAAATCTACGAAAATTACTAACCTACCTACTTTAATTCTTAACAAAACTTGTCTTAGGTATTTACAAAAAAAAGTGTTAGCTTGCTCTTGAATTAGTTTTAAAATATTGATTGCATTCAAAAATAACCATTCCTCCATCTTGAATGGTCCGCCATATTGGATTCAGAATGACGTCACACTATTTTCGAATTACTTTCAAAAAACCCTTTCATTTGATAGGTACCTACCCATATTGTAGAAATGCATTAAAAATAACTATTCCGCCATATTTAATTTAGAATGACGTCACATACCATATATTTTCATATTCGGCATTGTCATCTAAACTTAACGTGTATAAAAAATTTCAGGTCAAACAGTTAAAGATTGCTAGGTACCTACTTCGAAAGTGAGGCCCTAAAGGGGCTGTACACACTGGCAGAGAGCATGCCTGTACGTACACACACACACTTGGTGCAAGGTGTCGTTTCGAATGGCTCATTCGTTTCGAATCCCTTTGACTCGGGCGCAAAAACCAACAAGCCAACGAGAGCGAACGAGACGACACGAACACGGTCCTGAACACACCGCACTCAGCCTGTCTCTGTCTCGACAATGAAAAAAAAATGGTTTGTTGTTTGTTTATCTTTGACAAGTTCAGTGAGCGATTGCCGGCCGGGCATTACCGCTTGATTTTGAGCCAAATTCTCTCAATTTTGTGTGAATTAAACGGGAATAAGTATGGAACAGTAAGTAATATTACATTTTATTTACTTATATTGATATATTCTTTACTTTTTAAGTCAAAAACAGCCTAAGACCACTTCGTCGTAGTAACTTAGACATGAAAACGATCAATGTTCCCTGTTGCGTCACAAAATGGCCGCCGGTTAGACTAATATGGATAAGACTATTGAAATTCATTTACTTATCTGAGATTATTTTTTGTATTTTTTTATTCGTCTATTTGTAAATATTTTCTTTAATATAGGTACTTACTTAAATAAATATTTTAGAATGTTCTGCGGTATGCTGGAGAACCTGCCAGAGGGTCAACCTTTGGAGACAGCAAACCCTAAAAGGGCGAGGGTCCTCCATGATACTGTGGCCAAAAGCCCTACAAAAATGTAGGTATTCTGATGTTTTTAATTTAAATATTTAAGTTCAAACAGCAAAAAATATTATGGCTTTATTTTCAGATCTGAAGACGTATGGTCATCCTTCAATATGATCGTCGATGGGGCTGTTAGGTCAGCCCCATCGACTCCATCGAAGTCTCGCGCACAAAAAACCGCGCCGCCCATGCGTGCTGCATCTCTTTCTCCGCGAAAAAAACTAAAGACCATGCGGCCTGTGTAAGAATCATCAAATATATTTTATAAGTTGTGTGTTATTAAGTTTATATGTTATTAAATATTAGTTCTATTTTACAGAAATCGCAATCGCGATTGCTCGAATATAAGGGAACCCCTCCAAGATGATACTTTATTTAATTATGGTAAGCACGTTTTGACATATTAAAATTTTTAGCAATCACGGAAGTAAATATAACAATGGAAACTACGACTAGTTTTTTTTCTTCTTTCAGGCAGTGAAGAGGAGTCAGGCGATGAAGAAGGAGTTACCGAGTCGTTAATGGTGCCCCGGGTGGTATGGATGTTTATGGACGAAGCGGAGGAAGTTGAGGAAGAAGGTTGTGTCAACGTAACGTTGGAATGGCCTCCTTGTCCATCAGTTTGTGACCCAACACCCTCTTCGCCGTCGAGTCCTTCGCTGCTGCCCGCTTCGCCGTCGCCCGCCTCACCGGCGACGCTTAATTTAGGTGTTTCCATGGAGCCGAACGATAAATTTAAATTTGACTGGAGAGCGTTTCCATCGCCTCCAATTGAACCTCATTTGAGGCGAGAACCATTCTCGCAAATTGTTGGCCCAACGGTTTCTTTCAAGAATCCATATGACGCATTTACTGCCATATGGGATCGTGATATAATTGAAGTTATTGTCAGAGAAACCAACATGTATGCACAGCAGCTGACAACGGCCATGCTGTTGGATGGAACCATTTGTCCTACAAGCCGTATTACTCGTTGGCAAGACACGAATGTAAACGAAGTTTATATCTATCTTGCAATCGTTCTGGCTATGGGCGTGGTGGTCAAAAGTCGATTAGAAGAGTATTGGAATACGTGTAAAGATATTTTTTGCACTCCTGGTTTCTCCACGGAGATGTCAATTGACCGTTTTCTGCTGCTGTCAAAATGTTTTCATTTCAATGATAATACCAATTGTCACCCTAAATTGTTAACGCGTCCACAGGCTAAACTTTTTAAAATTCAACCCATATTAGACCACCTCAATACAAAATTTTCCCATTTATATAACTTATCCCAGAATGTGGCGCTTGACGAGAGCCTTACCATGTGGAAGGGTCGGCTTGATATAAACCAATTCATCCGCAATAAAGCAGCGACAATTGGGATTAAAACATACGAAGTATGTGAATCCAAGACTGGGTATTTGTGGCGTTTTGAAGTTCACGCTGGCCATGATATCTCGGCAGTACAAGGAGACGATCCGATATCAGGGATAGTACCAGCTCTCGTGCTCAGACTTTTAAATGGTCTTGAGCATAGAGGGCACACAATATGGATGGATAATTACTACAACTCTCCTGCACTAGCGCGAGAACTTAAGGTCCGTGGATTTGACTGTGTGGGAACGCTGCGGACAAACCGCCAATTCGTACCATCTGAATTGGCGAGTGTCTCAATAAAAGATATGAAAGTCGGTCAAGTCTTCGGTTGCACCTCGGGAGATGTGGACCTTATGGTATGGAGGGATAAAAACCGCGTAGCCTTAATTTCTACATACCATGGTCTCGCAACTACCAGGTGTGGCGATAAGCTGAAGCCGACTGTTGTGCACGACTACAATATCTGTATGGGAGGCGTAGATCGCAAAGACCAGCAGCTCGCAATGTATCCCATTGAAAGAATGCGGACTAGAGTGTGGTACAAAAAGTTTTTTAAAAAGTTGTTGAACGCTAGCGTCCTGAACTCCTACATTTTATTGAACAAAAATCAGACATTGACACATCGCCAGTTTCGGAAGGCGTTAGTTACTGATTTGTTGGCAGCACATAAACAACCTGCGCCCAATGCACCCACCCCATCTACACTAGCCCCCTTACCTACCCCAGCCCCCCCACCTGCCCCAGCCCCCCCAACAACAGTACACAGTCCTGCACAGTATGATTTTATCAAGCCCGGAAAGCCAGACCGATATAAGCGCCAATGCGCCGTCTGTAAGAAGCGTACAATTACATATTGTAAAGCTTGCAATGTGGCAATGTGTATTTTCACTTGTTACGAGCCATACCACACTCAGCCTAATGAGTAGGTACTAATAAGATTTAGTATTATTAAGTAAGGAGGGACAGGAGAGAAGCTTTTGCCCAGCAGTGCGACAGAAACGGCTGAATAAAATACCATTCATGTTGTTGTAAAGTACTAGATAAAATGCTGCATTATGGTTTTTAAAAGGGGACCCATTATTATTGAAATGAAGGCATTCGAATGTTTCATTTACTTATTTATTTATTTATTTTTGTCTCCAAGCAGGCAAAATACAATGGAATGTTTATTTTACTAGCTATTAAATTGTTAAATAAAATTAAGTTAGAAAAAATCATATTCATTAAATAAATTGGTCATATCCATACTATTCATTTAGCGTTCATGGAGCAAATATTGTTTGTTTGTTATATTTCACTGTTGAATAATATGGTTTTTGGTATTTCTCTTCTAAACATGTATTTTTATCATTTTATATTAAAATAATTATTTATAAGTAATTAATAATCATAACACTTGTAAATATATCTGCAAAATCTTAGCCTTCCGAGTCAATGTTTTTGAAAGAATTTTGAGTCTCATTTTTCATATTGTGATAATTAATACATAAGGTATATCTTTGAATATTTCAAAGTTTATTATTCAAACTAGCTTGGTTCCTAATATGTTAAAATTATTGTAAAAAAAAAAATGCTTTGTGCCTGACCCCAGGATGTATTAATAATAAATGAAAAAGAGCCGCTGAAGTGACTTTCAGGTTGGTTTAGTAAAAAAATGTTATCTACTTATGCCATTTGTTTTTTTTTTAAGTTTATTAAATATGGTTGTATAAAAAAATACAACAATACAACCTACCTATAGTTTTATTTTTTATAAGTAAGAGAATAAAAGTTAAGTTTTAGGAGGCATATAAAGACAAGCTAATGAGGTGTAAGAAATTAGAGAAATATAATCTTAGTAATAAAATTTTACTGTAATTTTACTTTTTAACTGGATATAGAAATAAAAATGGTTTTTCTAAAAGTAGGTTTCAAAAATTAGTGCTTAGTCATTCTATGGAAAGTCCTATATTTTATCCACAGATGGGCATGTACCATCATTTATTTAATAAAGTTCACGTACTATACTAGAGGATGAATGATTAAATATTTTTTTTCAATAAAATTGATACCTAGTGTTATAAACAAAAACAATTTTTGATAGTGTATTATGTACCTACGTATAAACTTGTTATTTTATATTTGTAAACAAGTGAGTCATATAACATGTCGTCTAGAAATATTGTCAGTTAAAGTCACATTCTTCAAGATAACATAATTTAGATAAAGTATAAACATGCAAAAACCAATTAACAGGTTTATTAGTTGCAGAAATTATTTTATGATGTTATTTAATTAACACATTAAAACAATTTGCTGCCTCCTTCTGATTTTTAACAAAAATGTCAGCTGTAAGTAACAGCTTTAATTATTATTATCTTTTCAACAACTATTTAAAAATAATGTTTATTACTACCTACCCTCACCTTTATAATGTTTCTAGAAGATAATTACCTAGATTGCATTTGGATAATTTCAGAAGACGATCAGACTACTTTGAAATTATTATAAACACACTTATCTGTTATATGTATAATAGACAAATAGAAATGCATTAAAGATGCATTTGTAAATAAAATGTTGTGCAATCATGTCATATTAGTCAAGCTCTGATTGCAATGATGAAGGTAGGTACTATGCCAATAATACAAGTCAGTACCTAGTGCATTTTATGAAAGGGTAAAAACCCTATTTACTTAAAGAGTTGATAACATTGACCACACTGAGACATTAAAGCATAAAAAACGTATAATTTAAGGTCAATGCTACAAAGATTACTTAAATGATTATACCCACCTAGTCGTTGCACAATTTATCGGGCAGTTAAAATTGAGATAAAATAAAACGCACTTACCGCGAACAAAAGATTGAAGCAAAAGAGAAGGTATTTAACACAGGACATTCCTGCGCCGATAGCCATTTTGAAGATTTTTCACGTGTTTCCGCACAAAAGAGGAACTGCAACAGAAAACGTGAAAGGAACGACTCAGTAAACATCGATTTTGCGCCGTTGACTCAGGTGCGTCGTATCTTGTACTCTACTTAGAAAACAAACAAAATTTTATCTTTAATTGTCTCCGTCACATTTTAACAAAACAATAACCACATATTATAGAATTTTATTGAATTAAATAAATTATGGAAACAAAAATTTATACCGCCAAAAATTTGTTTTGATTTGACTGGTTTTGAGATAACAGCAAAAACACAGCACACTCCACCCGTCAACAAATTGCAAATGCTAGTGTTGCCGAGTTTCGTTGCGTGAAGCTACCAATTGTTTGACGTTTTAATGTTGCCACTTAAAGAAGTTTTGGTAAGGTAGTAATACTAACACTACGGACATTTACGGACGTTGATGTTAAATATTTAGAAATGATTATTAATTAGATTATTCGATGACTGATTACGAGTTTAATAACTATAATAATGAAACTAAGTAGATATTTAAATTTCATGAGCACTTTGTTACATAGGTACTTTCTTAACATTTCTCAAAGGGAAAGGAAGGGAACACATTATCATTGGAAGGGAATTATAATTAATTTCTATGATGATTACATTAGGTACCTACATAGTCTATTGTTATTTAATTTTACGTGACTGGGAAGTAACTAAGTAGGTTATTTTCGTTTTCATATACTTATTCCATCTATACGAAGGAGATAAGATGGACAAGTTAAGATAACGAAGATGATTGATAAAATCATGATCTCCAAAAAATATTAGTCAGTTTGCTTATCTCTTTCTGTATATTGACAGGATTTCTGAAGCAAAAAATACGATGAAATTTAATATGAAAGTGCCTGTGCCTACATTTTTAAAATCAGTGCGATATACTTTAGGTGCTGTAAACGGTATTTTTCTGGTAACGTAGTGTTTATTATTTGTTTGTTTTGCGATAAGTCTCGATTTTCCTGCCACTCTTCTATCTATACCTACCAACCAAGTTATGTGCGTAATAATCTGACAACTCGTATCTACATGTTTTCTATGCATTGCCTACCTAATATTTATTTTTTGGTTTACACACAGGTTATATATTAATAATATCAATTCTTTTTCCAGCTCACCGGTATCCTACTGCTGATAGTTGGCATAATAGTTTTAGTGACATACAGTGAGTATGAGGACCTCGTCACGAAAAGATTTTTCACGATGCCAAGTTTCGTCATTGCGACAGGCATCATCATTCTCATTGCCTCAGTTCTAGGCTTCTATGGGGCAATATCGGAGCAGTTCTACTTCATAGCTGGTGTAAGTAAAAAACGAATAAATTATTTCTGAACTTTAAAGTGAAAGGATTACATAGTGCCTGAGCATAACTTAATAGTAATAATTAAAATATGTTTTGAATTTACAAAGCTTTTACAAAAGTACCAGGCGTTACATTTGTTTTCGACTGCAACCGGCGGCGGCGCCGCCGCCGCCGCCGGTTGCTGCCCGTACAAAAAAGTGTGGTAAAAGCGAAGATTGATGAACTTCCCATAAATAAATAATTATTGATACAGTGGTTGCATGTACGATGTTACAAAAATGTTTTCTTTTTAATTTTTAGTATGTGGTGCTCCTTCTAATCGTTCTGGTATTCGAAATTGCCATAGTTATAGTTGCGTATGGAATGGGAAATAACGCAGCCTCGGATATTCAGAGCACCATGTTGGAGAGTTTACGGCTATACAGCACCAGGATTGAAGTGGCCAGGATGTGGGATGAACTGCAGATGACAGTACGTACCTAATTTAGGACAGTTTAATACCTCTATATAAGTATTCATTATGCTCATACTTTTTTATGATTAGGTAGGTACCTACTCTTTTTTAGACCGAAGTCTGTTTATTTGTCTACAGAATATTTTGAAAACGACTTTTTTGTTTAATCGCATTTAATAACCACCATTTGCCCCTCTTCGTCATTTGTCATTAATATAGCAACCAACTATTGAACCTCGTATTGAACACTTCGAAAAACTCTTCCCTCTTGCTCTATTTACCACCTTATTCGATCTGTGTTCCTAGTACCAATGCTGCGGTGTCGGCGGTCGCTTCGACTACGTGTCCAACCAGATCCCGGTGAGCTGCTGTCACATCGACTACGGGGTCGTCGGCACCTTCGTCTGCGAGACCACCAACGCTTACACTCTTGGCTGCGCTGAAGCCCTGGGAGAACTGCTCAGCTACAACGCCTTTGTGGTCGCTGTTACTGCGCTTGTTGTTACTTGTATTCAGGTGTGTAGGTGTTGTTACTTATAATTAGGAAGGCAAGTGTTGTAAGATGCGTAAAGGTACAAGTCTTTTAAGAAAGGTACCAACTTGACGTGGGTGCTCGTCAGATCATCAAATATTATGCTCAAAAAAGAAGACAGCGGGATCTAAGGTTCGAGCTTAGCCTCATAGCTGCGTTACTCGTTAAAATATGTTTTATATTTATTTGAAAAAGAGATTATTAAAGATATTTTAGTTTTGAATATTAATTAAGTCAAAAACTTGTTCTAAATACCAAATCATTCAAGGTCGGAGTAGGTCTATTGTAGGACGTTATAAAGAATAATACCTACTTACATAAACCTTAACATATGTATTGCATTTTATAGATATTTTTAAGTTATTACCTAGTTACCTCTTACATACAGAGTTCTTTTTTTACAGATTCCCATTTCTGGCATAGCTGCTTGGATGGCGTACCGGTCAAAATTCGAAGAGGTTGAACTAGAATCCTAAATAAATACTACATTAATCAAACATAGTGTTCTTTTATTATCTGGTACATGTTATGGTACGGTATCATAGTCTTAACTACGACCTTTAATAGCTTCAATTACGTATCTAATAGTACTGCAGGTGATATCATCAATTAAATACAAAGATATGGTCTAGCTAGGTTTTTGAATAGGTATCATCGTCCAGCATTATTGAGCATTAAAGATCCATCCTAAAACTACTTAGGTTCTTTAAAAGAGCTAATGTCAAACGCAGAAATAAATGACTGAAGCCAATAATTTCTTTTCTTTATTCATGTACAAGTCGGTGTAGAGAACACCTACTTTAGGCTCAGTAACTTCGTATTTCGCACATTGGTATACATACATTAGCCTCAATTAACGATTGTAAGAACTGGTTTCTTATCCATGTAGGTAGATTTACATGTAACACACGCGTCCTGTGTCAGGTTTTCTACTAAAATCTTTCGACATAACAGCATATTATTTATAGTTGCTTGTTTAGTCGAACGAAACAACTGAATTACGCGCTCAGTCATAATTTGAAATCGACTCGCTGAAGGTTATTCAACAACTTCATTTCATACGTTATTTACATTATAACAGCCGACTGCGAGGTGTTATCACGTGTACTAGGTAATACAAGTATCGATCTGTTCCTGATAAAGTTATCAGTTCGTAAACTTATCCACCAATTAAATCCAGTTAACCAAACAAAGAATCAAATTGCAATTTTGTGAATAATTTTATTGAAGCGTGTCGTCGTTGAAAGGAAGGAGCCGTGAGATAAATCACCTTATTTTCCTTATCAAGATTACTATGTGATAAAAATACCCGTCGTCTAAAACTATAGTTGAGTGTACATCGCATTGTCACGCGGTCGCCAGTGCTTCTCCATTACAATATTCATTGCGAATTCAAAATGTGGCAGAAAATATTTACAACTGTGAAATATTTATTAGTGACTGTAAACTTTCTCTTTCTGGTAAGTGTTTTAGTGTAAAAACGGTTTGGAGCGATAATTGTTATAGTGTTAAAGTGGTGCGCTGAGAAATCTTGTGATTGTGTTTGCAGATTACCGGAATCATAATACTTTCGGTTGGCAGTTCCGTGCAGTCGGCGTATAACAACTACCATGAGTTTTTGTCGGAGAGATTCTTCTCTTTACCGGCGTTTTGTATCGCTACGGGAGTTATCATCTTCCTTATTGCACTAGCCGGCTTCTATGGCGCCTTTATGGAGAATTACTTAATGAACATGGCGGTAAGTTTCCTCTACTAATCCTCTTACCCAGCAAACAATTCAAAGATATTTTACGACGCAACTAAAATTCTAATATCTATTCATATAAGTTTATTATTTTGGAACAGCTTTATAAAAGTGATAAAACTGATAAACTTGAGTCAGAAACTGACGTCATAACCACCTAAGTACTTATCTTTAATCAACAGGTTTGAATTTAATTACGGGCTGAAATAGCGCTAGTAGGAACCCTTTTAAACTTTTAAGTAGTTTTAAGGTAGTTAATGGCACTTTACATTTACTTGTTATTGCAGATTTATTGCAAAAGATATAAAAGAGCTATTCAAATGACGTTTAAACATTCGAATTTTAAATAGTTTTTCGTCGTCATTTGTTTCTAAACGTTATAAAATCTGGGGCATATTAACCGGTGTTGTATTGTCGATCTAATAATGCGGCTGTTCCAGAATTAGAAATCACTAGGACGATCCCGCATCGTCTGAGCCGGTGCCGCCCTATTTATCTACGTCACTGAACAAATGTCACTACTATTATAATTAAACACTTTGCAGTTTGCAATAACCATAATTCAATTTCGGAAGCATCTGAAGACATTAATTGCTTTCGGCACTTGTTCAATGCGATCTATTTTAGGAACTAAATGTTGATAGTTAAGATTAATTTACAATGTTGATAAAATCCTTGATTTTGAATGTTAGTAAACAAACCTTCGGTCAGTAATAAAAGATCAAAGATACTTATTCTTCTTAGATGACTAAAGAGTATGGAACTAAGTAGACGCTTACAAAGTCCTCTAAGTACTTATCGAATTATCTACAATCATACGGGCTGCAATTGGTTAGCAGTAAAACTGAAGGTAAAGAATTCTTGACTTGATAGATACCTATTTACGGGTTTAATGTCAGCAATTTTCTCGGATATTTCGTAAAAACAAGTGAGAACTTTGAATTGTTGATAAAGGTCCATGAAAACTGCTGTAAACAACAACACTAAAGTATGATTCTTCGCTAATAACTCGGCAAAACTAGTAGGCAATTCATTCTCGCGGTTAATTAGCTTATTTAATTGAAGGAAAGGTCGTTAAAATTATTTACGTGTCCATTCAGCCTATCATGCATTTCGTAACGTTTTTTTTTGTTCATATTTGACAACTATAGCTTCAGCTATAACCAAAGAGTTTTTACTTCACTATCGTTCAAAGACTGACCACTGGGGCGCGAAAAACGTTCTACATTTTTGGATCCAAACGGGTTGCGTTCCGTTCTAACTGTTTGAGATGTCAATATGTTAAACAAAGACAACCGTGATAACTAACACTGAAAAACGTCTAGCTGATGCGGCGTTTCAACCGCTTAAAGATCCTTAATGAGTGTTAGTAAAAATAACAATAAAACATACTTACAAACAAATCCGTCACGCCTCTATCCCATTGGGGTATCCCACTTCCCTCCACTTGCTACGATCCAAATACACTTATTCTGCTTCATCAATGATGTATCCTTGTAAATTCCAGTTTGCCGGCGCCATGGTTCTAATCTTCATATTCCAACTATCGGCGTGCATAGCCGCGTACGCTCTGAAGGGCAACACCATAGCTCTCATACAGCAGCAGTTGACCAGCACCATGGATCTCTACGGAGATGGTCCCAATAAGAACGTGGATGTCACCAAACTTTGGGATGAGGTGCAGAAAGATGTAAGTTTTGGAGTTTTTATCAGGATGTTGAACTGTTTTCTAGTCGTCAGAATCAGGCCTATAAAGTTATTTATAGGCATTATAGGTGGTATACCAGATTAGTCTTTGACGTTCACAACACAAGATAAATAAGGTACCTAGGTATCTAGAGTTTAAGTGTCTAGACTTTTGGTGTAGGGAATGAAGATATCTAAGTTCTCATTTAGGTCTAGCTAGATTATATGAGTTTTAAATAAATTTTCAATGTCAAAATATTACAATAATAAATATACAAGACAAATAAAATAACCTATCTTAGGCAGGACATAGTACATTAGCACACCTGTGTGTTCATAAGTAGATTAGATAGACACACAAACAAAGATAGGTAAGGATTTTTGTTTCGATTATTAGTTGTAATCCATAGTATTTCTTTTGTTTTTCGGCCTTATCTAATAGAGAATCATTTGTTTTATGATAAAAAAATATAAAGAAGCAAGGACAGAACTCTTATTTCCTTTTAAAATACGTCTTTGTATACATTGACGGCTACGATCGCCATACACCAATAAATCATGCGACTTACGAGTTTAAGTACTGAGTAAGTAGGTATGTAATCGGGTGTCACATTTTACAAGATTAACTGACTTACGTTACGTACATAGAACGTTTTAAGGTTGTTAGCTGGACCTTGACCTAAAAAGCCTTGGCTTTATCTATACATGGTTTTTCTTATATTTGCTGTGTAATAATATTGATTTATAGGTAACATTTTCTTCCTCATATAAGTATTTGATCTAAAAATACCTAGGTACTTTTATAAAGCCGAATTGGTCTTGAAAATGGAACCAAATCTTTATTCGTTACGAGAAACGGAAGCGCCTGATTCTACGCGACAGATCATACAATAAACTTTTTAAATCTTTTGAACCATTCACTTAGGTATCAAATACCTACCTATATACGGGGTTTATGTACACACTGTCGAAAATATAAAGAACGTTAATATTTACAAAGCTGAAAATCTTGCCCCAATTTGCATGAGTAGGTCGCGTTCCTTAATTTTCGCCAGAAAGTTAACTAGTATACAAAGACATCCAAATGAGCAATTTTATTACAGATTCGCTCACGCCTCTTTCAAACCTTCTACGATCCAAACATATTTCCTTCGCTTTATTACTATTATCACCATATTTTTTTTCAAATCCTACAAAATTAATATTTCAGTTCGTATGCTGCGGGGTGACGAACGCGAGCGACTGGCTAGCACCTTTAGGGACCACAGACACTCTGGGGGTCCCAATATCCTGCTGTACCCAAATACCTGGGACTGTCCACACTATGACGTGTAACACTACCATTGCAGTCACCACGGGATGCGCAGACGCATTCGGCTCTTGGGCCAAAGGACATGCGGGGGCTATTGGCGTCGCCGGGATCTTCCTTGTCCTTATGCAGGTTGGTGGTTTTGATATTATGATTGGAAATGGGCTTAAGAACATATTGAGGAAAAGCAAGTTACGGCAAATCACACATTTATTACAAATATCGTACTTTTCTTCATACTAATCTATTGCTTATTATTTCGTGCTACGGTTTACTGCAATGATGCCCTTTACAAACAGTTTTGTGCCAGCTGAATGCATATAAAAATTACAATAAATCAATTGATTTCCTTTGAGAAATATCTGAAAAATTTAATCATCAGTCACGATAGGTATTGTTCAGTATTTTCTCTTATTTCGTTTAAGGTCGCTACGTGAAAGTGCTAAGAGTGTATTTCGAATGTGAGCATTTTGTTGGTAAATGGCTATCAAGAAACGATAAGAAATACATAGGTAGCACTATAAATATCTACTTAAAGATTAGAATACAGCGATTACTTAGTCATCAATGCTTATTAGTCATAAAAGGATCTTTTTGGAATCAATTCGAATACATATTAAGATTTTTAAGGAATAGTATCTACCTACTTACGACATCATGAAGGTCCATTAGTGTACGGCAACTTTTAATAGTTTCTATGAACTAAGTCGTTGCAAGGAAGATCCTCAATGTTGGTCCGTAAGTTATTAAGGGATTTCGACAAAGAAAATATTAAAACACACGATATTTAATGGATGATTAACTTATAACAGCCTTTTCCGCAATTAAACGTAGGAAATAAATTATGTTAATGCTATTTTTGAATGAATTTCAGGCTTTAGCAGTAGCAGGCGCAGTTTGGATGGCGAAGATATCGAGAGAAGACACGTATATTCCTTAAGCATTTAAATCTACAAATATTAGAACTATTTCTAAAGTATTATGAACTGATTTAAAGTTCAACTTAGTCAAAAATAAATTGAACAAGAGCAACCACTTTTCTAATATGGAATTATAACCCATCTGAAATATCTGCGGACCTCGCTGGAATGCGCTTTCCCCCGCGCTTCCCCCGTTTTCGCCTATCCAGTACGTACGAGTTGCATTACGTCACTAAGCCAGGTCCGCAGATATTTCCTATTATTACCTGTTACAATTTAAGTATGAAAGTTGAAACTATTATAGCTACCTATAGTTTTTGGGTTTTAGCTCCAAAGGCTTGGTCCAAAGGGTTAGGTAATACTGTTTGACAAAATAATGAGTAAAATTAATTTACTCTTAATTAAATATAAATTAATAAATAGGTACATATCTAGGCTCAGTAGAGATGGCTTTTATTACGTGGTGTCTAAAAATATATATTTCTTATAAATTAAAACTTGCAATATACATTTAAGTATGTTCTGGAAAACATTACTTATACTAATAAATATTATGAATTATACTTTATAATCAAACTACATGCGTAGCTATTGTTTGTTATAAAATAAACTTTTTTGATTTCTAGGTTATTTGAGAAAATACCTACCTATAGTTTATGTACTAAAATACTAGAATGGTCTATAAATTAATGTGTAAGGTCTAGTCTGTGGCTCGTTACTTTACAACCTGCACAAATGTTTAGTTCTTGTTTTAATTTTTATTGTTTTGTTGTACAAGTATCATAAAAATCTAAGTTCTTTTATCTCTTCGTTTCTTTTATTTTTACCGCCTAAACGTGAGTGACGTGGAAACTTTATTCAGAATTAAAAAACATTCGAAACCTCTTTCGTACTAAATAGTTTCAATATCTCGTTCTGATGTCCTGGCTGAATAACGTCGAAAAAAAGTTACGTCATTGCCTTTAGAATTTAATCGTTAATTTACTTTTTAGTGGCTATTTATAAAAGTTTTTGAATTATTGTGACCAGTCACGGTTCCTTACACGGTTTGTTTGAGTATTTGTGTTGCAATCTTTTTCGGATTAACCCTCATTTAAAAAAGGTGGGTACCTAGGTTCATAAAATGAAAAATATTGATGAAAATGCTATGATAAAATTTTAAGGAAATAATAAATTAATACGTAGGTATTTTTGTGGCTCTTCGTAATAGATTGGATTCAGGGCTAGGTATGGAATCTGTTAGTAAGTTTTTGCTGGTTGAAAACCTACGTACCTACCTAGTAGGTATTAAAGTAATTGAGAGTTTTCACTAACAAAAGACAAAGTACAGAGTTACCCAACCATAAAATTGCTCGCAGTTACCTATCAATCTATCGCTAGCCAATAACGTTCGGATCGGATTCCACGGTCATTGCCGTAAACAACACTCGAAGAACACAAACTTTACAACGGCAATAGCGAATTAGACACTTGGAATATATTTCTGGTTGTATTACTTAAGTATCAAGTTAAGTCTTCCAGGTTATACGTCCAAGTATGGTACCTACCAGACAAATGACAACATAGTCATCTGCTAAGTGGGAATTATTTGACTCGTTCGAATATTATGAAGATTAATGTAACAATGAAATTACAAAATCTGGTAAAAAACCATTTGAGGTATAAATTAGGTTAGGTTAATTAGAAGGTACCTACCTATCTTCTTATGCAGACATAAGTGTGCCATAGACTGTTTATTTCACTATTTGACAAAATGTTTTAATTAAAAAGGACATTGAAATAGATAGAAGGTACATTCTAAACCCATGTTAAGTAGAGTCAAGAATTCACGAGGAAAGTGGCGAAGGTTAAGGTAAATCGACACTTTTTAAATTAATAACAGTCACATTTCACAGTTCACACAATCACATCTTTATTGACGACTCATTTTGAACTACTAAAATATTACCTGTGATATTACATATTACATGAATACTACACTACTCCTCCGAATCCCTCTAGGTTAGAGTCTAGAATAAGCTTTTATTTCATGTCTGTGGATCTGTGCTGTGGAGCTATATGGAAAACATTAAGGGAAACCTTGAGCTCTCCGCAAGTATGAAAAACTTTTTTACTGTAGTTTTTATAGGTATGAAACCTTTTTCGGAAGTCGTAAAAGGTAAAGTCTCTCTATGGTCAATAGGTACGTCATTACTGTCAAAATTCACAAAAATAGTATCAAAATAGTATTACCGAAATTGCTACCTACATTACTCTCCAAAACCTAAAACTACAAATAAACCAAACAAATTAAACATTTAAAATTCTACTAGTTTCATACATCGCCCCCGTGGTTACATAAAAATGACGTGTCTACTTGTTTGCCGTCGCACTTAACGCGACTGTTTAAGCCTGTTAATTGTTCGGAGGAAAAATCGACCATGTTTTCATGGCATTGAAGCAGTCCACGCTGTGGAGTCGAGTATAGCGCGCGGTTCCCGCGATAACTTATCATTTTATACCTACTGATAAAACGTTTCACTGAAAATTGCCTTATTCAGTTCGCTGTGACGCGTAGCAAGGACATTAACGAATTGTGTTGTTAAAAAAAACAGTAAAATTGTGAAAATGACGCAGAACCATCTAGAAGTTGGTATGCGGTGCATAAAGTACATGCTGTTGTGTGTTACGGCGATTTTTGTGGTGAGTTCTTGTTGTTTTAGTATTGCGCCATTGTTTCTACTCGTGCTTGATGATTGTGAGTGTACGTGGAGGTCGGTTTTCAGTGTACAGTCGAGAACACAAGTGACAAATCCAGTTGTATTCTTGCTTGAAAATATCCTTTTTAACTTGGCGAGCTAAGTGTATCTTCAAACCTATTATGTGGTAATGGTAACTTAAGAACTAATAAGTAGGTAAAACAAATAGGCTGATTAATAAGAATAGTTAGGTACTGTACCTAACCGCATAAATACTTTCGAGAAGGATGTTTGTTTACACTAAAGTTTTCATATACCTAACAATCGTAAAACCAAAGCAATTTGCAAAGACTATAAAAGTTAAAACCAGCTTGTCTGTAGCTAAATGCTATTCAATAGTTGCAAGTTGAAGTCATCCGAGATAAGAATTCAGTACTTACCTTAACTGCTTACCTTAAGCAGGAGTTGGTTTATACAATTGACTCATTTTCGTTATTCCGATAATTTTTAAGGCGGGGCATTTTTATTATGGTGCAATGCAGTTATTTAGTAAAAAAACGTATAATAATGTGTTATTACTAAGTAATCAATCAATGATCAATGTAGGTATGTATGAGGCGACTAATGAGTGTGGATGAAGCGAAAGAGGTGTGTTTGGATCGAAGCAAGTGGAAGGAAGTGGTCTCTGCCTAACCCAATGGTAGAGAGGCGTGACGGATATGTATGTATGTATCAATATAGGTACCTACTTATTTAGAGTAACAAAATCAATGATGGATATTTCTAGAATTATAATAATTAATAACTTATACTATTTACATCAACTATTTACCTTCTAGTAAATGTTTACAACCTAGTAGGTAAGTAATAATCGTGTAATAATGTACCTACTTGTTGATATAATCTTAAAGCCTTCTAAACAAAATGACAAGATGACTCAAAGTTGTTGTAAAAGTAAAGTATGTTTTATTGTTAGATGAATAAAGATGTATCTTAGATTATTATCATAACTGTTTAGTATACCTATACATAGATGCAATGTGGGTGCTTAGGTAATATGGGGAATATTTCATTCTAATTTATACTACCTATAACATACACGAAGAAATATCGTGGTAAAAGTCGCGAGGAGCCGTTAAACGTGGATAGCGCTAGACCCGTCGTTGTGGAGATCCTTGGGGGAGGCTTTTGTCCAGCAGCGGAAGTTCATAAGCTGACATGACAGCAGACGTAGGGGAAGATGGTGAGAGCTCGACTCATTCAGAGCAAAGACTTGCAAATAATGCGCACAGAAGAACAGGATAGAGAGCACGGATGCCTTTGCCCAGCAGTTGGACACAACAGACTTACTTTACAATACAAAACAATACAAAAATTCTTTATTGCACACAAAGATATAAAGTAGGTACAGAGTACAGACACAAACAAGAATATAAGAAGTAACAGGCGGTCTTATTGCTAGGCAGCAATATACTTTATTAAGAAACAGTACAAGAACAGTGAAAAAATAAGATACAGGTAGGTACTCTTCAGCCCCAAGATTATTAAATAGATATAAAAAAAGATATAAAATTGTCTCTGGTATCGAGTAAAAGAAATCAGTTCATAATGAATTCAGACTTCAATGCATTGTACAATGTTTTGAAGCCGAGTATCACATTATCTCATATCTCTAGATTGTAGGTACGCTAATATTGCCAATACTGATTGATTGTTTTATTGTTCATTGGGTGATACAAAACACGTAGGTAGTTAGTGATACATTTTAATTATTTTATTTAGAAGTAGAATAGGTACATACACGTAGGTATAAAAATATAAAAACTACGTAGGTAAATAAGGACTCCCATGCCCATAATAATGAAAATTATTACTTAGAATAAAACATTATTGAGTTAACTAAAGTTTTGAACAGAAGAAATACCTACATAACCATAAGACACCATGTGCAAAATCTTTTTTTAGTTTTTGATCTAATTGAGTAGGACTCACAGAGTGGCAATTCCTGGCGCACACTAGAACCAGATGGAAAGCCTTTGTCCATCCGGTCATGCATGAGAGACTCACTTTTTCTATAAGAATATTCGTAAGATCAAAAGATCCAAAATCTACATTTTAGAATACGTAACATTCCAAGAAACGCCTTTCTTAAGACTTTATGAGTTTTTAATGTTTACGACGTAGAGTTTCCGCATTATTACCTGTAGGTACGTGGGCGTGAAAACGTTAATAAACTATGCTGTAGTTTTCAAGGTTAGACGGTTAAGTCGTTTATCAGTTGTATCGATTTTCCACCCCAACATGAGTTGTACTCAAGTTATTCGAGCGGGTTTATTTTTATATCAAAACTGCTAGTTAGAGTGAATTGAAGACGTACTTAGGTTACGTAAGTTTTAAACAAGACGCTTTTTTATTTAGGTAAGAAATCTTTTTCTTTTTAATTTATGAGGCATAAAAATAAATAAGTAACTTAGAATATAAGCAACCTCGGTAAGCAACTAACCAAAGTACAAAAGATTACCCATCTACAAAAACATACCTACCAGTCATTGTTTAATTGAAGTAGGTACCTAATAACAACAAAATGAGTAAGTACAGTAATAATAACTCATTCTGTCTAACTGAGCAATATTTCATAGAAAATATGACTACATCTTCGTAAAAAAGAAAAACAATATTTTTTTTATTAAGGAAACGCTTTTCAGCAAAATAGCTTTATTTTTATTTACACAAATATTGACTGGGTAGGTAAGAAACCTTATATTAAAAAAAATATATGAACCACGTAGAAATTGTGGCATCTAGATACCATTTTAATTTATTCGTAGTCACTAGCAATAATAGCTTTTTAATGGCGTGGACTTTGATCATGCCTCATTTTTGGAATTTTTAAGGGTGGAAAGATCGATGGTACATAATGTTTAGGGCATTTCACAGATAGATAGATAGAGCACGCAGTTGCGGGCGGATAGTTACCTACTAGTAAGTCGTAACTATGGTAAGACAATACAGCTATAGGTACCTATAACTACTTACATCAACAATTACTGTAGGTACCTACATGTAATGGTACAAAGATAACATGCTAATAACTCCCCAGCCCACATAAGCCGGATAATAGCAATATTGTCATGGAAATTTCACTATTAAACAAGTATGCAACACTTGTCGTACTGTAGCGCTGAAGGCTTGTGATATCTTACTGGAAATTACATAAATATGTTCCTATTTAGGATAGATAATAGTCAAGTAGCTATGTAGCTAATTTTCAGTTCGAATTGAACAAAATTAACATTGAATTGCAGAAAACTGGTATGACACTCATCGTTATCACAATTTATTGCACATTTAGGTAGAAACTAAGTATATTTTAAACTTTCTAAGGCTTCATATAAGGGACTGAATAAACAAAAATTCATAAACCTATAGTTGTAAAAGAAAACTAATAATATGCATAACATATTTATAAGTAGAATCACTTGTGTTCTTGACTGTACCCGACATTATTAAAAAACAAAGAAGTAAATTAAAACGCAAAGGAATTTTCATTATACAGCCGCTTCTAATATTAAAATCTTTTTTCAGCTGACATCAGCGCTGATAATCTCAGTGGGTACGACGATCTACGCGATCTACTACGATGTGTCCTTATTCCTGGATGACAAGTTCTTCTCTCCCGCCACCTTCATCATCGTGATTGGTGTTATTATGCTGTTTGTGTCACTCTTTGGATGCATCGGCGCTCTAAAGGAGAGCACCTGCTTGGTTAATATTGTAAGTCGATGTTTATGTTTATATTGACCTTTTTTCCGAAATTCATACCTAGGTACATAAAAAATTGTGGATATCACGAAAGAAGCGTTTTTGGAATGCGATCCATTCAATCATGGTAATCAAACGAATGTTACGGCAAGTGGAGGGAAGTGTCTGCCTGCGCTGTTGGGAGAGAGGTGTGACAGTAATGTATGTAACTACTTATGAGGTATATTCACGTAAGTCCCCTTTTTAATTTAAGCAAATGAACCGCAAGTTGTGTAGGTATGACTGGCGACGTGCGTCATATATCGGAGCCGCATTTGATAAATGGATAAAAAAGCTAGATTATTCACGACGAAACGCACAGTTTGTGTGATAAAACTTACAGGATATTCTTAGTATTCTTTAACGTACGGAAGAGGAAGGAAACGAGTATGATTATGAAGTTTATGACTATTAATTACTCAAATTAGAAGACAATTAGCACCAGCAGTAACAAAACGTTTGAGTAATTTTGTTTTTATGCACATCTTACGTACCTAAACGTGAGATGAAGGAAGGAAACAATACAGTTGCGTTCTATTTATAAATAATAAAATATTTTTTCTATTATTGCAACAATAGTACTTGACTCATATATAGGTTTGTCTATCATGTTCTCTTTCATACAACAATGTTCCTTAATCACTCGACCGACAGTAGATATATTGGGAAAATAGGGGTTGACAAAACATACACGGTTATTGTAATTAATCAGTGAACAAAGGCAAAAACCTTCATCTGAAATATTATTTTTTCCAGTTTGCAGTCATCCTGAGTGTCGTGCTCATCCTAGAGTTGGCAGCAGCAATAGCAGCCTACGTCATGCGCTCACAGGTCACCGAAATGCTGGACGAGAACCTGAGATACTTCCTGCCCAACTATTATTACAACCCTGAAATCGAGGCCGGATTTGATTTCATTCAGAGCAGGGTAAGTTGCAAGAGTTTCTGCAGTTATAAGGAAGGTCAACGCTGTGGATCGTATCTTAGATATGATCGATCGCTTGCAGGTTGAACAATTTTAGTAGAGCTTCAGTGTAGGTATGTGTATGCGTTTCCTCTTTATTCCATCTTGTTTTGATTTGAGATAATAGAATGACAAAAACGGCGACTACCACGCGCATTCCTATTTGCAATAGAAAAGGGTCGATTGATAATTCCAAGCTGAAATCACAAATCATCTCAAAATTCTAATGATAGGAACAATCATTCTTAGCCTATTCTAATAATGTATTGTCTTTCAATTTGTTCCCGAATATTCCAGCTAAACTGCTGCGGCGTGGATGGCTACGATGACTGGGGCAACGTGCCCCACCCAGCCGGTTACACTGGCATTGCCATCGCAAATATAACCGTGCCGACGTCTTGCTGCGCCGAGTCCCAGTTCGTGAGCGACCTCGCCATTGAGGAGTGCACCAAGTTATACGCTAACGGATGCCTGCCTAGGGTCATCTATGTTGTGTACCAGAGCGCAGGGCTTCTCGGTGCTGGAGCTATGACTATTGCCTTTATTCAGGTTGGTATTTTTGATGTCAATAAAACTCTAAAATAAATTTTGGTACGTTCTCTTCCGATAAAAGTTGGTAAATAAAAAGGTACATACAGTGTAAAGGAAACCGACAGCTTGGGTATATTTTAAATACCAGGGATATAATTAATTATAAAATGGTCCATAAAATAATTTTATCAAAAAAGATTTACCTACCTATAATAGCCCACAAAGGTTTTTGTCTTAAATATACTTTCGTATGAATATAAGTTGAATGGAACTGGTGATAAGAATTGTTAGCAGAATCAGATAAAAGGCAGACAGATGTCCTGAATAGAGTTATTAATCTAATCTTGTCAACACAATAAGGCATGTAATGCCTAGCGTGCTAGTTGTGCTATTTTAATTACCAATCAGCTCTTCTAGTTTATAAAAGATTCAATCAATCATGTAATTAAGCGATGCCATTTTTCTATTCTTTATTTAATTTGCATTATTGTAAATATTTTCTTTTCGCCGTTATCACGAGTTTTGTTCTTTGATTGTAGTTCTGTTTATAAATATTTCAAATTCTGATCTTTTTTTTCAGGTTATCGGCATTGTATTCTCATTCTCGCTGGCCAGTTCAATCCGCAAGGCCAAGTCTGAGCGCGAACGTAGGAAATGGGAGATTCAAGAGCGTGTCATCAATGCTTATACTTCTTTAAACCCTGACAATGAGAAAGTTCCCCCTGTCGTTTACGTTCCATTCCACGGACAAACTACCGCTTAAACTGGCTCAATGGAGAGTCATACCTATACTTTACCCGTCCTGAAAATTTTTTTGATCAGCCATTTTAAAGTTCTATTCAAAATATAAAACGATCATAAACTTAAAACTCCATTTAACTTCATATAGATTTAAGAATTTGCCTTAATATGTCTTTTTAGATTTATAGTAACTATTATAGGAGTTTTAATGCACATTTGTTAATCCGTACCTGTTCAAAAGTTGTCATCAGAACTTGCTTTACATTCAGTACCAATTGATGTGTTTATGCATTTAAAACCATGGGATAAATAATGCGGTTAGTTATTGAGGTCATTATTATTTAGACTAGCTAGGTATTTTCCTGTTTACTAGCGATACAATACTGCAAAATGAATCATAAATTCAATAAATGATCAACGTATTTCAGCGAATAACTTACTGTAAATTAAAATAAACTAATTCGACATCACAAATTAGTCAAAATCGTTAAAGAATTAATTTTAAGATTGTTTATAATATAAAATCGTATGTAAAATTATATTTTTCATTGTTATAGGATTCTATTTTTAAAATATGGTAAACGTAAGAAATGTTATGTTACCTATGAGAGTATTATGGCCAAAGTGTTCTGTGCTAAATCATTGGCAATCAAGTGTAGGAGCACGCTAGGTACACAAAATTAGTCGAGAACATATAGTTTTATATTACTTAATAAAATAAATTTGTGTAAATAATTTATGTCTTTTATTTCACCTAGTTACGTGAGATGCCCTTTCGGGATACACCTACCTAATACACATTACTTTGGTTTAAATGTTTGTCGTGAAAATAGGGTAGTTCCCATCATTAATTTCAGATTTTATTTTAGAGGATATCGGACAACACTGGGTAGAGTTAGGTTTTAATCACTATTTGCAATCGCTGAATAATAATCGAAGAATTTATAGCTGCTAGGTATAGATAAGGGAATCTCCCTAAATGTTAGATAAAATAGATAATTAGATAGATTCCTACTTAAGAAGGAACTTTCTCCTATCAATTTATGAAAGCATTCTAATGGGAATGGGAAATGGGATAAGTTATGAAAAGTGGTGAAAGCCAGAAGTGGTATATTTTACACAATAAAAAGTGCCTAAGTCGGTATATATGTGATAAAGTAGTTTCATAAATATTCCACGAAAGGCAAACAGGTAGATAACGATAAGTTATCAGAGGCGAAGATAACGGCAAAGTATGATGTCACTCGGAAAATACAATACCTTCACAGGAGCTTGTTAATTTTATTGGCAACGCTGAATAAAAATGTCTTGTTTTATTATATTTGAACGGCAGCAAAATAACAATTATACCTACCAACTGATTGCGTGTTGTCTTATTTTGTACAGTTTAGAAAGAAAACTAATGCTCAACATGAATTCATAATTAATGATTTTTCGAGTTAAACTCAGAACCCGTTTGTATAAGCACACATACAACTTTTTTGCCAAGTTACCTGTTTGCTCATTGTCGATAATTTTATATAATATAATCCAAAAAACGCATTCATTTTGATAACTAGGAACTAACAAAACGGAACGACATTTCGTGAGTAATACAAAATAACATCTGATACCCTATACACTACATCATGAATGAAATATTATCAATTATATTCTATTTCTATAGTTTCAATGACTTATTCATTAAGCTATAAGATTGAGAAAACCCAATTTAAATTAAAACGGAAACAGAGATTTCAATCTATATGAGTCATCAATTAAAAGGCAGTAAAACTATTATGTAATCGATACATTAGTAAAAGCATTAAATTAAAAAAAACCTATCTATTTATTTTTTTCTAAGGATCAGATACACTTTGCTTATCAGATTCCGCGTGAAGTTATCAGCAGTTATCCATTGTCATTACTAAATTATACAGTTTGTAACAGTCGCTCCGAGCTGCAAGATCGGACGTCTAACATGGAAAACAACTTTCAAAGTACGCAAAAGATGAAGTTTACAAAAACAGAAACGGAGTACAGTATGAAATCTATAAGATTTCTCCTGCTGACCATCACTACGATGTTTATTGTGAGTATTTTTTAATATTCCTTCGCTTTGTCTTTACAATCTTGTTACAATTAATTGCGTAATGTTTACAAACAACTGAAGTGTC
Organism: Anarsia innoxiella; assembly: GCA_947563765.1. Classification (NCBI taxonomy): domain Eukaryota; kingdom Metazoa; phylum Arthropoda; class Insecta; order Lepidoptera; family Gelechiidae; genus Anarsia; species Anarsia innoxiella. Next base: position 9,430,252 of record OX387396.1, on the reverse strand, counting down.
TAGTAGATAGATGAAGTAAGAGGCGTCTAATAAATTAGACAAAGGAACTATGATTTTAGTATTACCTACTTACTTTCCTAAATAGTTTAACTGGAGCTAAAGTTTTAGAAAAAGTAACACTATTAGAACATAAGTAGTTTTAAATTGTTTTAACACAAATGCCTATGAGAACACGTAGTTTAATAAACATAATTTACTTGTGCTGATGGTAATCAATAGTTAAGTCTCTTGTTATTGCAGTACCTAAATGCTAGGACCCTATCCGAATTTTGTATAATACCCAAACCAGGTGATAATGATGGATCAGCCTTCACATTTTGTAAAGAAACGTCCACCAAACTCGTGGTAATCCATAGGCTACACTACATAGGCTCAAACCAAATCCAGAGCGTTAGTTATTGTAAAATTTGAACTATAATAATAATTGTATTCACACAAATGAGCATAGTATTTGTTCTTGTCTCAACAAATGAATCAATTATGGTTATTTTTAGAAACAAATGAATCTGTTTGTTAAGTGATAGATAAAGTACGTGGCGTCATCGTTTGTACTTTGTTATAATAATACGTTGAGACTTTGAGTGCTAGATGTCCTTTCATATCGGCCTTGTAAATATCAGCCGATTGTAAAACTATGTATTTACATACAAATTGTCACTTTCTATACTCGTATGCTGTATTTGAAATATTTATACCCACATCTCGCAAAATCACGTGTTGTTGAACGCGTGACGCACTGTTCTACTCGATGAAAATGAATTATCATTGATGAAAACCCCATCCTTACCATTGCCTTTTATCCTAATGAACTTAAGTATTTAGGTACTCATTAAATAACGGGTTTTCCATACATTATTTATTTTATCGAAAAGATAATTTGAACATTTATCAATAGAACAATCAAAATCTGTAGGTAACTAACAACTGGCTGCCCTGCTTTCACTACAGTGCTTTCAGCACAAAAAATGCCAATATGGGTCTTGCTATGCATAAAGGTATCCATAATAAGGACAACGATATACAATTACGTAGGTACTTAGTATATAATATAGGTCTAGTTACGTTGCCGCAAACATTTTGCTCTCTTACAAGTACCTACTACACTGAGCAATCCTTAAATAAAAGAACAGTTTCTTACGTTAAGTAACATTTTCCTTAAGTATTAGCACATAAAATCAAATAGTAGTAAGTATTAGTTAGGAGCTACCGGAAAATAAGATGACATGCAATTTTAGAACTAGACGGCAATGAACTAGGGTCGAGGCAGGCCCGGTTCAATATTGCTTACATAACATGAATATAACAAGTAGGTGTATAACTGGACGGAGTGCAAAGATGACTTTGCCCAGCAGTGAGACTTTATAGGCTATTTGTATGGGACAGAAAAGTTCTAGAGTGGAGACCACGCACTACCAAGCGCAGCGTGGAATGGCACCTGTCAGATGGACCAAACGACAATCTAGCGAAAATCGCGAGGTCTTGTTGGATGCAGGTGGCATATTGAACCGGTAGCGTTGGAGATAAATTAGTGAGGCCTATGCTCAGCAGTAAACGGTATACTATAGGCTGAGAAGAAGAAGGAAATCTGAGTTTGTTATATAAACACTAGTTATTCATATTTTTTCCAGATTATAGCCTGCCTTATGATAGTCCTAGGCATCTCCGTGCACTCCCACTATCACACCTTCAATTTCTTCTACGAGAGCGCTAAAAGTGGTCGGTTCTTCACGCCGTCCATCTTAAGCGTGCTTTTGGGTATGATGCTACTCATCGTCACGTCTTTCGGATTCTTCGGGACTTTGAAACAAAGCACTTGCATGGTTAATTTGGTAAGCTGGATGATTGGGTGATAAGAATTTGGATATCTATTAACTACAAAAGTGCCACAGCGGTAGAGATCGGCTTAAGAGGATAGCACGACTATCTGGATGCATACTTGGCAAACTGGCCAGAAGTTGCCGGAGATAGGGAAGCATGGAAGAATGCGGGGTAGGCCGTTGCCCAGCAGGAAGACACAATAGGCTATTAATATTGCCTACTAAAAGGTGCGATCTAAAGTAGGTATGTCGCTTAGAGCAAATGTTCAGGAACAAATCTTGCTATTGCGGGCGTAGTTACTATAATCGCTCGTCCGTCTTGTTATTCTTTAGCATGCGTAATTTTATTTATCAACCATTTTGTACGATTACCTACGTATTTAAAAACTGAATGTCTTTTGTTTATTTTTCAGTATGCTCTCATATTATCATTGATCCTGGTAGTGAAGCTTGTGGTAGTATGCTTGGCGTTCACAATGAATGAAACCACTATAATGGAGTATATTGATATTCCTGTAGATGAATATAACACCGATCCGGAGATTCAAGCTGAGATTGACTTTTTGCAGATTTCGGTACGTATAATATTATAATGAAATAACAAAGTCTTTTTTCGTTTACGATAGGAACATAAAGATGTTGAGAAACTGAGTAAACTGACAATAAGACTCCTATGTGTTGCACAATCGATAGATCGATTCAACCACGCAATGTTTAATCGCTTGTAGAGTCGAGAAGAATCATTACAATCGATATGTTTGAGGATACTACAAATTACGATACGGTCCAATTGATTAATGTATCGATTGGCGGTCGACAGTCCAACCATTATTGTCAATAAACAAACTGTACCAAACAAAATCAAAGCCAGTAGGTATTAAACCGAAAAAAAATACTTCAATAAAAACCCAGATTATTTTTTTAACAGCTCAACTGCTGCGGCAGGGATTCCTACATGGATTACTTTAACATGGACTTTACATCTAACCACTCGACAATAACCGTGAACACAGAAAGAGATGGAGAGTTCATAACTATTGTGGTGCCTACAACATGCTGCGTAAGCGTCGGTATTTGCGGCAGACTCAGGACTTCAGGCTGTAGAGCCTCGCTCGCTAATTTGATTGTGCAGAATTCTAGTGTTTTGGGGGTCCTTGGCGTTTCTGTTATGTTTATTGAGGTAAGTTTCTGTTATGAGGAATGTTGTTAGGTTTTGGAAACGGTGAGAGTAAGCTGTGTGGGAAGGCCTCCAAAAAGGTGGACCGACGACCTGATAAATGTCGGTGGAAGCCGTTGGATGCGGCCAGCGCATGACCGGTCGTTGTGGAGATCCTTGGGGGAGGCAGTGGACGTTTTTAAGCTGACATGATGATGATGAGAAGAAGCTTAGATTATTAGAAAAATAACGTCTCTAGACTGAATATTTAAACGCCGATAAAACATCTGCACTCATAGTAGAGAAAACTCGGATCAATAAAAGTACCTAGACGTGTATTTTTGCTTTCTTGTAACTAATTAAGCAATAACTTTTTACAGCTACTCGGCGTAACATTTGCACTACTACTAGCCCGCTGCATCCGCAAGTTGAAAAGCGAGAGGGCTCTAATTAACTGGACCATAAGGGAGCAAATGATGTTCGCGAGGAAAGCCAATGAGGACAACTTGAAAAACAGTGTTTTCATCGAAGAATCGAAAAGCAGTGTTGCTTGAATATATCAATAAAGGGCTCTAACCACACATTTCGGGCACACGTCCCTGACGAAATACGGCAAAAATCAGTTACATACAAATTGTATGAAGGCAGGCCTCTATACTGAAATGGACAACTTTGAACATAGATAGCTCTGACTCGGAATTGTGTGGATAGACCATAATAGAAGTTTAATTTAAATAACGCTCGTTATTTGGTAAAGAACTCCAAAGCCCTATTAATTTTGATTTTTATCAATTTATTTTAAGATTCGTTTAACAAGTCTATTATTCCCTGTGATTATCCTCTCAATATATATTTTTACTAGTACAAAGTCTTATTATTTATGACAGCCAGTCGTTCTTTGTTTTTTCTTTGTTGTATTAATTAACAGAATAAGTTTGAGTCACCTGGTATGTACCTTATGTACTAATTAAATAAACGAAGTCTATACTTACAAGTTATTGTAAAATATTCCATATTTAATCATAACTGAATTTATTGAATTTATTTTTAGACCCATTAACTCATTTCTTATAATTGTTTTAATAATAATAAAATATGACTTGACTGCCTTATAAATACCTATTTATTCAAATAAATATTAATTCTACCATTTAACACAGCTCAAGTTTTGAAAGTTAAGTAACTATCTAAGTGGAAATTGGATTGATAACAAAAATATTCACAGCATCGACAGAAAATTAATTCAAAATAAATTATTATATTACCATCTTACCATATAATATAATTTACTAAATGTTAGATGATTATTAACTAACTAATAAATATACCACTTTACCAACTACATATACCTAATTAGAAAATAATCACAAATAAAAATAATAAACAAAGAAAAAAATAGAAAATCAGTTAAAGCTGAAAGATAATCACCCTACGGATTGTGAAATAAAAATGGATGCTTTAATCTTAATTATAAAATTATATTTATAATTTAATCACAAGTTTTTAATTTGTCATGCACTGGACCTACTATTTCTACATACAATAGGTATATTACAAAGGTTTAAAAACTTTTTTATTATTAGTTTTAATGAATTCCATTTTCTACAGTACCTTCTTTATATTTACTTCTGTGATCCCAGTATAAATTTGACTTCTCACGTATCACATTTCCAATCTCTTCAAACTCTCCCCCTTTGAAATAAGGAGGTGTGAATTCTCTGTACGCGATACAGACTCTTCTTGACTTTATGTCTTCTCGTAACACGCAGTGCTCCCAATGGTATCTTGGTTCTCCATAAATTACAAGAAGTGATCGTCTGGAAATTATTAACAACAATTTACGATATACTAACAGGGAAGTGGTACAAGTGAATAAAATTTAAATCAGTAGGTAAGTAAGAAGATTGAATTAAAAATTAAAAGAAAAATGTTATCTACTTTTTGCACTTGAAGATGAAAGATATAGAATTAATTACCTGGGCATAGGTATCCTAACAATAACATCAAGTTTATTTTCCGGTTTAGTTGCTTCTAACGCCACTGGAGAATCCTGCCAATTTAAATCTACTGTTCCATCTGGTTTAACTATAGGATGATATTCCTCTGTACACGCTAAGTTGTATTTGGCTGTATTGCACTCAAAAGGTGTTAAAGTAAGAACAGAGTCTGATAAACAGTTGACTGTGACAATTCTCTCTCCCCAAATCCAACAATCGTCAATATGAGGATCTATTGACGCTCCTTTACTAGGATCATATTCTAAAGAACACTGCTCTATCACTTCATAGCATTTAAGAATATCAACAGTCTTAAATCTATCTTGAATAAACTTGGAAAACGCAGGGAATCCTTCAAAATGACCAGGTACAACCTTTTTCTTTTTAAAGTTGGTTTTAGGCCCAAAGTTTTGCTTCCGGCGGCCGCTTTGGGAAATATCCCAGGGCATTTCATCGATATTTTTCATGAATTCTATTTCTTCCTCTTCGGTTAAGAAATCTAACTGTATGTACACTCCTTTAAAGTCAATGGAATCTCCCTCATGATTTGGATGCTGTTTATATAAATCCATGTCCCATCCTTGCCAGGCTTTATTACAAAGAGGACAGTAAACATAACCTTTTGATTTGTCCATTTCTAATTGCAACTTCAATTTCTCTGCTCCGTACTGAGTTTCGCACACTAAACAGGTCCTGCATCCTTTACAACCGCACGGCCGAGGTTTTGTCATTGTTAAAATAAACCTAAATTCCACAGAAACACTTTTCTTCTGATTTTTCTGTTTTATCAACAGCAACAGCAGAAAAAATATAAGGTTATGAATGAAATGGGTTTTATTGGTCTCTAAGTAAACGTTGTTTAAACTTAAATTTCTTTACACCACCACTGTTGCCCAATAAAAAGTATATTTCTTTAACAATTGTGAGGTGGCGGTATATGTATAAAATGTAGTACAAAATTACAAATCGCGTAAAATAAACGAACCATGTAAATGTCAAACTGACAGATATGCGAACAGGGTTCATTGAAAGTTTAAAAAACCGGTAACCGGTTTTTTTTGTTATTTTTTTATTAAAATATTTTTTGAATGATTTCCATATTTAAGATTTCATTGTGCAACTATTATACTGTAAGAATTTTGGGGTACGATAATATAAGAATTTTTCATAGTTGCAATTACAAAGTTTTATATAGGTAACTCAATATTTTAAACTTTGTAGTTTAATTCCTTTTTTTTTTTCAATAAAACACTTCATTCAATATAATTTAATTTATTTCGGATAGACTGCTTCCAAAAAATAACGTCATAGGTAAATACAATTTTGTGCCAATTGGTTCGAATCTAAAGATGTGAAATTGTAGCCAATTGCAAACATTGAATAATAATAATAATATTGCTTATACAAATAATGTAATACAGTCACAAGTACGTACCATGCAAGTATTAAGATTTTCTTGGTAGGTACCTTCAATGTAAATGAATAATATCTGTAAAAGTACATTGTATACGGTAGGTACACACAAGGCTTTGTGCTTTTGACTGTACTTCATTTCATATTCATGAAAATTTTAATTGAAAGCTCCGACAATCCCTCTGAAATTTAAATATACATATATCTCTTCAAAATCCATAATAATATTGCCAAAAGGATAATAACGTCGTCATTACCTATTTATTATGATATTGCAAAGTGAATTTGAATCTACCATGAATTTTGAGACGATATACGGATATTTTTACAACATGATTTAAGTTTACAATCTATATTCATTTTAACTACTACTACGTAGAAATGTGATAAAATGTAAAACGTTTAGTGACAAAAAATCTCATTACGGTCTCATTTCAAGTCAAAGAACCTTTAAGAAGATAATTATGTGTCTAGTTACCTATTGTAAGTATTAAGTTTAAGCTCATACTTAAATTATGTAAACAGAAAGATTGACTAAATCTATTTTTTCAAAGAATTTTCATGGTAACGAACAATATCGAATGACTAAGCAAACTAAAATTATCTATTATTTTGGGTTCCTTCAATAATTTTCGAATTATTCCCCTTTCTTGAAATGAAAAGTGAACGGAATTATTAGCTTATATAATACAAAATTTTAATACATACGAAACTATGAATATGTGGCCTGCCACAATTTAAGGAAGTCCTCAAGTTATTTAATAATTTATTAACCTAACGTGCTCTTCATTATGGAATATAATTAAATAGAAGTTACAGCCATCTCCTACATTCCCAAAAATCGCAATATGTTATGTAAATCAGTAACGTAGGTAGTTAAATTGTAGGCATCAATATTTTCTTTAACAATTATATCAGCTTACAAATTAGTTAAGCTTGATCTTGTCTTACTGTCCACGATAATAATATGTTTCTGTTTAAGTACATCTTTAATGTCAGCAATATTATTTATCGAGAATTTATAAATCAAATTCAATTCATTAATTTCAACATTTTTCACTCCAAACTTACATTTAATTTTAATAATTCAGTGAAAATGTTTTCTAACCGCTACGTATAACTATGTCATATTAATGCAAGTAAAGAATGGCAGTGAATTATAGAAGTTATAATAATTTAAGATTAATAGTTCCAATTACATATTTAATCAATTTTGATGCTGACATGTTTTGTAAAGGTCACATTTTACCCTTACGTCGAATAAGTCAAAGGTGCCTTAGGTGATTTCTTCGGAGTTGCGTCGTGTTACGTGTATTAGCATTCAAATCATTAATTTGAATGACAATGGTAAACACCCATTGGTATTTCACAATAGTTTCATCGGTTAAACTCAAATTGTGAGTACGTGTCGTTTCAATCGAGTTCTTCGAAGTCTAGAACTCTGAACGTGGAGTAAGTTGAAAGCGCCGGGGGCGGCGACGGTGTGGGGGGCGCGACCACGACCGCGGGCGGCGGCAACCCCAGCGCTTCTTGATGTTAATCGTCCACTAGCTCCCACAGCATGAGGGCTGCATCGATACCTCCAGCACTGACCATGCATCGGTCGTTAAATAGGAACCGTGCACTGTATACAGCTCCACTGTAAACTTTCATCTCATTGTATTCAGACTTAGGGCTGGCGCAAGGATATCTGAAATAGGAAAATCAATGAGTTAATAAAATGAAAACGGGAGATATTTTCTCATCAATAGTTTCCAATCAAATAGCATTGTTATAATTGACATTGTTACTTACCTGAATAATCGTAAATAGCCGTCCGTGTCTCCACTTACGAGTAAATCGTGAGCAGCTGATCGACTAGACGTAGATATGAGTGTGGTCATCGGATAGAAACGATTATTCCACATGCCTGGAAAAAATATAGGGTTTAAAAGTTGTCCCGATAATGTTCCTCAAAGTAAAAACTGAAGAATAAGACAGTACCTGACACCAAGAAACCGACTGTTGAGTTGTAAGTCGACCATTTGACGTCTTTCATAGCTATTGGACTCTTTTCAGGCGAAAGTGACTTGATGTCCCCTAATGAAAATAATAAGACATCTGTTAAAGTTTTATTCACTACGTATCAAGTCAGTGAAAACATTTTTTTATCAACTTACAGAATGCAAGGTCATAATCTGCAGTAACTGTCTGTAAGTAACTGCCGTCTAAACTCCAGTCAAGCTGCATGAGAGGTTGAGCACCTCGAATCTTATTAGACTTCTTGTACGAAAATCCATCTCGTGATACACGGAAGAGGTAAATGCTGCCATTTTGAGATCCGATTGCCAAAATATCTCCAGCTAGAATAAAATTATTATATATTTTATCAATGTTTTAGTTAGACTGTGTAGGTACCTATATGAAGCAAGGTATTTGCTCTAAACTCACCAGAATTATACTGCAAGCAATTAAGAGGAGAGCCGCACACACGGAGCGTGGCAACGTGGGCTCCTGCTTCAGCATTTAATACCACTAGATGCCCTTCAGTACTTCCAGCGGCAAGAGCCCCACCACCGGGGTGCCATGCTAAAGATACACATTCATATCCCACCTAAAAATATAAAAAAAAAACAAATAAAATCCGGAAACTAAACTTAATATACCGACTCAATTTAAAAAAACGTACCTGAGTGGCGAAAATAAGCTTATGACCCTTCCATAAAGCAATGTTTTTATCATGACCGGCTGTCGCAAACATTTCGTCATCTGGATGTACAGCCAATCCCATAAGTTGCTTATGGTGTCCAAATAATATCTGAAAAATAATCATCAATGAAAATGTATTTTCAAATAGATAATAAGGCTCACTTATACAATGACTTGTGATTTTTGTACCTACCTGATTAAATCTTCTTTGAAGTGATCCTTCCATAATATTATTGCGAGTTGTTCCTACATACAAATTACCATCGTTTCTTCCTGGCCTTTGTGGATAAATACTTCGCACTCCACCTGCAGATTCTGGTAGCTGTAAAAATATTTAAATGTAATATAAAATCATTCAAGTATAAACAATTTATAAAAAATATGTCATCAAATTAATTGCTTACCTTTGTTTCAGTTATCCTCTTATAATTCTGAAGCGAATCCCAAGCTGCAATTTTTCTATCTTTTTCGCCACCTGATATTAATGTGCCTTCCGATAACATAATTAGAGAACTAATGCCTTTTATATGAGCCTGTGAAAATGGAAACAATGATTAAACATTATTTAAAAAAATATTGCCCCAGGAAATTATTGTCATTAAATTTAAAATACCTCAAACTCCATTCGTACAAAGTAAGCACCATCGCTATCGACACTATAGATTGTAATAAATCCATCACTATCTGCTGTCACAACGTCACCGTCTTGTTCAAATTGCAGTGCAGTCACATGTGTACGAGATGGCTAAAAAGAAAATAAATATTTCAAACATATACTTGTTAATGTGCACATAAAAATATATAATTTGTTTAAAAATCATTCGTAAAATCGGTTTTCTTTTTTACCGGTTTTTATGGAATGACATGTTCTCTAGCGCAGTCGGCAAAAATATGGCGGGAAGTCGGGAAGTAAAAAATGGCGCGCTGCTATAAAATTACAAATATTTTAATTATCTACTTGAAGTTTACCGGTTTAATAATATCCGTGCGTTCGAAAAATCCATCTTTTCGACGATTCCAAAAAGCCAAGTGTCCCTTTCCGTGTGTGATGAGAAGATTGTCATCAAGTGGATGGAAGGCGGCTCCACTCAGCTCTTCTTGAAGAGTCTAGGTAAGGAGATAGGCAGACGTAAGATAACATTGCTTCAATGGCTAATATCTAAAGTTTTTAAGGTAAACAGGATCTAAATACAACACTTAGATCCTGTTTAGTCTTCTATAGCTACGTTTAAAAATACCAAATACGTAATATCCTTAATATTCTATGGTATTTGGTAGGTACTTATTTGAATTTCATTGGTAAATTACACAACTTACCGAATTAAGCAATTTTTCATAGTTATTTTAAAGTAAGTAGGCATAATACCTAACATATTAAATGGGAAGTAGCCGTACAAAGTACAACCGACTCTACATTTATAAAGTCGCGTGACAAATTAAAAATTGTACCTGACAAATACTGAGAAAGCGGAAAAAATGGGAGAAACGCGCAACAAAGTACAAGTAATTTATCGCATTCAAGATTTTTTTTTTATACTAGTAAGTAGTGTTAAAATAAATTGAAGGTATTTTTGCGAGAAGTAAAACAATGTAGAAAATGTATGCATGCTTTTACTTATCCTACCAACCTACTTTGTTCCAATGTGTAATGTCAAAGTTTTTTATTATTTTTAATGATGAAAACAATGCATTTATAATCAGCATCAGCAGCAGCAACAATCTAATCGAATATAAGTATTTATTCTATTCTTATGCTTCGTAACAGCTGAATGTAACTATTTATAAAAAAAAAGCCGGAAAAGTTATGATTCGTGACTCGTAACCATTTCGTAGCTTTATCGTAGCATTCGTAGCTGCTGCGTAGCAACAATTAGGAAGTCATTGAAATATTCTTGAAATGTTTTAATGACTTACAGCGAAGGCAGAAAAGGATTAAAAATAGTATTGTCTTTTTCTGTTTGACAAAGCCTGTGTCAGCTAGGTAGGGTACTTAATGTTTAAATGCGTTGATTTTTATAATTATTTCTTTTCTCTATCATTGAACAAAACTTTGAATGACGGGAATATATCTAACTATATATCTCTATATTTCACAAAGTTCTACGTGAATCATATTTTAAAATGATTCCTCTTTTCGTAATATGCAAAGTATCATAAAACCAAGGTCAGACAATGAGGTATACAACCCCATTACAACAGAAGCATGAATAACCAAAACCCAGATTTTACGATTACGAAAAAACCTAGATCGCACTAGTTATGAGCTGTTTATGTTAAGCTGTGTACTTTTTATAGGGTTACAATTATCAAGAGTTAAATCTAAATGAGTTGGGCAACCTTGAGGTTTTACAAGGCCATTGGCAAATCGTCACCAAGATCGAGTGGTGTATAAACATGAGCTTAGATTAAGGATAAGATTGAAATAGATTCGTGACGACACTCACCGCCACTTTGCCAAGTAGATGGCCCCATTGCCATTGCCAAACTGATAAGATACTTTCGCGGCCTGCGTCAACTGCTAACACGTAGCTACCTCCGTTCTGAAACGTGATTCTTATTTTAATAAGTAGATACACAAGATTATATGATAATATAGAATTTACTACGATAACCAGTACCGTTGCGAAAAGAATACGAAGGATTTTATTTAAAAAGGAGTGTTCTCCAAAACAACAAATAGACTTACCAACTGCGAAAAGGCAACAGCAGAAACACCCGCCTCAAACTCAGCCATCCCAAACACGTGTAAAGTTTGTAGCGTGTCCGTACTCCAGATCCTAACATGGGCTTGGGCACGACGACCGCGGCCGGCGCGTTGCCCGCTGGCGACCAGCTCTCGGGACGGGTGGAGTTCCATGCTATAGCAAAATGGAAGTTATAGTGGTATATAAATACCCTAAACCAACGTACATGTATGAGGCGATCGATGAATGTAGATCAAGCAGAAAGAGTGTGTTTGGAAACAAGTGGAGCGAAGTGTTCGCTGCCTACCCCGATGGGAAAGAGGCGTGACAAATATGTATGTAATATTTTAACGGCGCCATTATCCACACTTAATTTTGCCGTTTAATCCTCACGAATATGTGATTGGACAACCGTAAAAAACCAACCGATTTCGAGTATTTGAAAATATATCTAAACTTACCACTGAATATCCTCAGTATGTCCAATATAATGCCGTTGAGATTCTTCATCTCTATCATACATGACGGCAACAGCTGCCACGTAATACAATAGTTCACCAGTGGGCAACACCCAGAGGTTGCGACGGGTGTCTGACCCGCGGTAGCCGTAGCTGTAATAAGACCAAATATTTAATAATACGTAGCCAAGAGGCTCTAGGAATGTCTAATAGATTAAGAAGGTACATTTTATGGTATCTACACACCAAAGCCGCCGGCTTTTTTGACAGCTGCCATTCGTATGACGTAAAGCCGCCAGCCAAGACCGGCGGCATGCCGGCGGCTTTGGTGTGTAGATAGCATTAGAGATGTTCAAACTCAGTGGGTGTGCTTATAACGATGATACACTGAATGGAGGTCCTAACCAAGCTATTGTCTCTGGGTATATATGTAGAATCTTACGTAATAAAACAGCCGAGAAACTGAGGGTTTCGTTTTAACCATCGAAAGTCAACCTATTACTTCTATACGGGTATAGTACATAAAGTTCGCTTACACCCAATCAAGCTGAAGTTTCTTCTCCGGCGGAGTATTATCAATAGGAGCATGATGTATGGGCGGGTAGAAAGTACGTCGCAACCCTCGGATGGTGACGCGAATCGGTTCCTCCTTCAGCACTTCTAGAAGAGTGTAGTCTGTAGAACAGAGCCGTTAGTTACATTGAAAGCGGGGTATTTACAGCGGCTAGGTGCGGACACGTCTATACACTGAATCTAAGTTTACATTCTACATGTAGAAGATAAAACAAAACTCACTTTAGAACACTAGAGAAAATCTAGTTTTATTTGACCTACGATTTATTTTTACATAGAAACTACTTAATCTATGACAAATTTTCCACTAGGTCACAGAACTCATGAAAACCTAAGTTAGGTTCGAACTCGTAGTCAGTTGTTCAGACATACACGTTAATGAAAGTGTTATAAATAATACCTGAATTGCGAACGATTTCTCCCTCAGGAGCGTAGAGAACTCTTGGACGACTTTTGCTGCGAGCGCGGCGCCCGCGCATGTCTTCCACTGGAGTCGCAGCTACATTTGCTCGTGAACGAGATCTAATTGAAAATTGATATAACTTATAAATGGGAGGACACGAACACACGTAAATTTGAATAAGTTGCGTTTGTATGCCACACTCAGAGCGCTTGTAGATGTCCGTTTCTTTCACCGGATAACGGACTGACTACAGCATACAATACTTGGATTTCTAAGAAAGTGTAGTCACTTTCTTTCTTTACTAAGAGAGATTATTAAGAGGCAGTATTGTATTCAGAAATAGGTCTTTTTCCAAATGGATGTCCGGTGCGTGTACAAAGCCGTTCACACTAGCACTAAATGCTCCTTACTTTAACACCCACCCCTTACACAACTAAATTACCTTCTTATAGGTGACTCGATCGGCAACGGAGCACTAACGCCAGGACTGAGTGCTGGCGCCACCACAGCACTGCCCAAATAAAACGTTTCTACGTCGGCGAACTCGTTGCGTAGTTGGGAGAAGCTTCGTACCTTTGTGGGAATGGAAGAAGTAAGTAAATAACTTTAATTAGTGATGTCGCTTTTTACAGTATTTTGTGAAGTATGTATAACTGTATATTTAGTAAAATGAGTAGCTCATTGAAGCAGTCATTTGAAGAATCGGTTGTGTGACGTAACATTTACCCATTTATCTACGTCTCTTCTTCACCAAAAAAATGGAAATTAGCGTGTTTCGAAGCAGTAATATAAATAAATATGCATACCTCTTGCCCAGTGATAGTGTACATCCGTTTAGCCCCACTCATCTTGAGAACTTGTCCCAAATCTTCGAGCACCTCTTCAAAAGGTTGTGTAGTACGTAAGTTCAGCAACACGCGGCACTGAAAGCGAACGATCATTACAAACGCCCTTGGAATGGACAGCGGTAAATCTTCAGCCGGCCTCAAACGTTACTCATATTTTGCGCTACTTTCACCTACAATCAAACGTTGTGGTGTATTTAACTATCAAGGTCTCGTAACATGCAATGATTGGTAGTTATACTTTGTGTACATAATTGAAAACGGTTCCTTTAAAAGAGTTTAATATCTGTTATGTTTTTATGTAAAAGTTTACTATAACTATAACTAAAACCAATGAATTTAATTACGTTTGTAGGGATAAACGAGTACCTACTGATAATGTAACTTAGCACTTGAAACTTAAGAGTAGGTCGACGAATAGTCACGCATTTTAAAAAACTAATTAAAACTAAATATCAACCCAAAAACCGTCCGTCCTAACCCGCCACTTTACCTTGATTGAGTTAGTACAAATGTAAAAAGAACGACAGCGAAAATAAAATAATGAATTCTTATAATTTACGTCGTTCACAATGATTACAGGCTTCAATCTGCGATAAAGTTAACATTGTAGTGGTTTAGAAAAACACAGGGTCTGATTCGCTTTTAATTACATGCTAACCCACTTACATACTAACTAGGTTTATGATTGCTATTTATGTATAGAGGGCTATTGGTGACTATTGCGGATCTTTAACTGGAAAACCGTAAACGCAAAAAAAAAATGAAATTATTTTCTACGCATAAAAACAAAAGAAAGTCAACATATAAAGTGACATTTTCCAGATAAAGATGCATCGAAGTAAATGCCTAAAAACTTCGATTAGTTCAGGCTTGTTACAAATCCTAAAGAACAGGAAAAAAAGGGACCCAAGAAATAGTTGATAAAACATTCACTGTTACTAGAAATCAGGGGGAAACGGTATGTTGTTTAATAGATAAAGAACGCTATCGGTTTTTTATACGAGTGATATACCATCTAATATCTAATCACCTGAATAGAATGATCCATATTATTGATGATCCTGATAACGCGTCCGCTGGTGGGTTTGCCGCCGCCGGGGGGCGGGGCGTCGGACTCCGCCACGGACTGCTTGCGGGTCCCCGCGCGGGACCAACCTGTCGCCGTGTGCTGCGTCGACGTGCCCCCGTACCACATTCCGTTCTTTTTACCGTAGCTTGCGGCCTGGGAAAAGATCATGAGATTAAAAACCATAAATATTTGTTTGAAACAGTGGGAAGAGACAAATGTTCAGGGAGGTCTTTTATTCTTGAACTTTCAATCGAAATGAGAGAGACATAAATTGAATGACTTTCCCCATTTACTTTTGTTTCCTGGGCAAAGTTATTTATTTTCATAAGAAGGTTACATCCCTTGAAATAAGATAGATGTTTTAAAAACACCATATACATACTACCTACCTATAAAGCGGTGATTGTTGTCTCTATCACAAGACCTAAATTATTTGTGAAGAATGCGAGTTACGACATTTTTGCAGCAAAAGAAAATAAGCTGGAAAATTGGCATATAGGTAACGTTATTATTATGACGAGTTATATAGAAACGGAACCTAAAATTTCATAAACTCAGTAAGCTGCTTCCGATAAAAATTACCTTTGCAGAAACAAAGTAACTATAGTCGATAACCTCAGCGATTCTCGTGTGAGTATATGCCTGATTTTTAGGTTTCCAAAGCCTGCGCCCCTGACACGATTCGTGTTTGATGAATGTGCAAAAGCAAACAGCTTGCAAATTTACTCTGACATGCACACAAATGAACGGCTTTTGATTTTTAGGACAAACACGGGTTAATTGCATTTATTTACCATTCAAGGACGTTTAGCATGTACCTACCTGTCTTTGTGTAGTTATGTACATAGGAGATCTCGTATAATAATTACGAGGAGTTATGGTTTTACATTCCGAGTAAGTCATTTGAAGAGGTTTTTCTGTTGCAATCCGTAAGTTGTAATTTCTTTCGTGGAGTTGATATCGGTAACACATTTTAGATAAGACTGGCTATACAATATATTAAGGATTTATAAACACATACAAAAAACATATTTTGCGTGTCCTACTTACAAAAGCCTTTTTAGCACTAACCTAATTCAAACCTGCAGCCTGTGAAATAAAACTCGAAAGGTTCATTCGGAATTTGACCGACATAAAATAATAAAATAGTAATTTTATTGTTTTAAACGAAGTCCTAAACTACAAGTAGGTACGTATATTAGGTTTGCGGGTCATTTGACGCTAAATTCAAGAATTTTATAGGTTTACGAGGGGAATTCCGCTAGTTCCGCCGTTCACATGAAGTTTTTTTGTAATGCCTTGCAAATAACTCGGCTCTTAACCTAGTTTACTCGACGACCCGATTCAAGAAATGTCTTGCTTAAAGTGCTAACGTTATAAATATTTTAATTAATTGCAGCATTCATTATGTAGAGAAATGAAATTATTTTTTGTATGTCGTGAGACTGATGAGAGTTTTTATTGTTTTTAATTAGTCTTAACTCTTAGCAGAGATCTATAAAGTACGTATACACAACTTACAATAAATGGGAACGTGCCTAACTATAATACGTATCACATAAATCTGCAGAAGTCTAATGAACGCTTGAGTCAACCGTGAGTCAACCTCATATCTCTACAATGAAGTAAAGTCAACACTCACCATAACTGTGACAGTCAAATGTTCAGCACTTTTGGCGCGATACCTAATCCTGATTCGCGGTATTTTGGCGGAACGTTACGACAGGCGGCGCGTCCGAAGCGCGACCGACCACTGACCGGTAAACAAAAGAAAATCACATTCTCAACCAAATTATTCCGAGTCCTTGGCCGATGGTACTGACCGCCTGCGAAGGACGCTTCTTATCGCCACTGTGCGTGCAATTGAATTGAATACCCCGACCATTCTGATAGACCCTTGTATCCCCGCGCGAACGCTCCTGAAACACGCGAATTCATGCCACCAAACCCACGCTTCAGGGGTCCTTTTTATTTAGTTTCTTAGCATTTACCACGTGTGAGGGAATATGAAACGTCGAGCCCGAGGCCATGTCTCAAATTGCTGCATAACAAGTGGACTGCGGTGTTTGTGAAATTAATACGTCTGAAAATGTTGGTCATTTTGTCGCTTATGTATGGAAATTGGTGGCGTATCCATGGGGAAGTAATCAATATGTAAAGCAGCAGTTTGTTGCTGGAAAACGCTAATTTCTTTTTAGCATTCCTAAACGTGTTTACAGTTACCGCGAAAAATTAAAAGCGTTTGCGACTTCGACATTCATTTCGTGGAAAAAAATTGTTTGACATTTTTACGACAGGACACGTACAAAATTTTACTGAAACCTAAAGATTTTTATTATCATGAACGGTGCGATAGTGTTTAGAAATGTAAACTTACCTACTTACGTTTAAGAGAACTAAACACACACATAACCTACAATGTAAGTAACTACTTACATTCTCTTATCTGTACTTAAGTACTCGAACACACGACTTGATATGAACTCGGCACACGCAAAACCCTTGCATATTTATAAGGAAAACATTACGATAAGTAAGTCCCCACTAAGTACTCTACATGTACCATTCTATCAATCATCTAAGAAGTCGTTAGTCGCTACGCTACTTTTGCGTGAATACTTATTGTGTTTATTTATTCAAATTTTGCACTTAATTGCTTTTTGTTGAAGGGCTATTAATTGAAAAGTAACTAAGTAGCTACTTGAACGTATTATTGATAAATTGTTGTCATTTGTTTTTTTTTTGTTTAGCTATCAATGTAATAATATACTACAAGCTACGAGAACGCTACGTTTCGTAGCAATTGCTACGAGGATGCTGTTTTCGGTATCGATTCTATCTAAACATGATTATCCAAAGCACTTTAGCAAAAACTTAAACTTACCTATAATACAGTAAACAAAGTGTCCAAAAATATAAAACAGTGTTTTCCGATTAGTAAACAATCAAAAATATATTTATTTCATATGCACAAAAAATGCTCTTGAAAACGTTCCATTTTAAAAGCTAGCGCAATCATTCATAAATCATCATTCCAGCAGAAAAAACGAAACGCTTTCTTTTGTAGTCAGGTAAAAAAGCAAGCTAAGTAAATGTACTCACGAGAGGTTCAGGTGCGTACACAGGTAGCGAGACGACGACAAACGGCGCCTCCTCGTCGCTGTCCAGCATGGAGCCGTCAGCTTGCTGCAGCCAGCGGTAGTAGCTCGGACGCCACACTTTTACTACTTATTTGTACTGCTAAGTGAAGTTATAGAGCTTGATGCTCTTTTGTAAGCTACAGTTTGTCTTTTTTCCTTATACGGTAGGTAGAGAATCGAGTGTTCGTCTACATGGCAATTGCGGTTAGTTATTTAGTTTTGTTTATTCACTATTTTGATTCTAAGCTCTAGAACCGAGTAGTATTTGTTTTAATTTACATAAGATTATGTAAAAGTTCAGATGGCAAATGTCAGAAATAAAGTCACACTCCTCTTGATAAAGTCAAAGAATCGAGTGGAATTAATGCTTTTTATACGAAAAGAGAAGAAATCCGTTAGTCAATTCAGCACAGGATACTAATTAAGGGTTTATTACAGGTTGAAAGTAAAGCTAATGGCTTGTACCTACTTATTTATGAAAATAATCTTAAACTAAGCAAACACCTTGCAAAAGTAGCAAGAGTAGCTAACGATAAACGAAATGACTGCAGTTTCGTTTAAAAACAAAATCACTAATTAACTAAGTAGGTATTCAGAATGTTCTTATCTTGGTTCATAAATATTGGTAAGTAAGTGTTTACATAGATTGCAATTTAGCCTTGCAAGGACTTTGCCCTGCACTTAATTATGCAAAGCTTTGTTGTCTGGATTTTCAATTAAAAAATGCATTTTGAATTTTATGATTTTATTTCTTAATCAAGATCTTGCGATTTTTATTTTAGCGGATATTTTAAAACAGACGAGACTTTTTGAAATCTAAACATTAACAAGCCATTAGCCCGCGTTAAATGTCACTTGCGTTCAGCACCTCAAGTCAAGTTCAAGTACCTAACTAACAACGTTGGGACATTAGACACACGTGGTACCTTCGTGACGGCATGCAGTAACGCTTTGCATAATCTGTGACAGCTGTTTAAGATACTGCGACTGGCGCCCTGACGTCACCCCGGCCGTCGTCCACTGATCGCAGACATTCATTTACATAAACTTACAGTAAAACAAAGATACGTTTCGAATGCGATTTGGCGGTTGCAAGGACTTTGGCTTTTGCTAATATTGCAATTTGAATTCTCTTTTGTTTTAACGCCCTTCGGATGTAACCTGTTATTTGCTTGTAATCAAATGTAATGGTTGCAGTTGAAATGACAATCTTCACCTTGAAGTTGTGTTATTATCATAGATACGAACAATGATGAAAGAGTTGGATTACATTACTGTTTTTCTTTTAATTAAAACAATAGTCGTGTGTTAGTGGACTTGTAAGTACTAGCTTTCCAGTTAGAAAGTTTAAAGGATAAGAGTAAGTTTTATTTCAAAAATGCTCATTAATTTACTAACTGAACTATGTCTACGTTCAAGTACCTACCTAATAGGGTAGGTAGGTAATTGATAGCTTGTATAATTTCCCGTGAGTATTATTTTAATACTTTGCGCTACAAGAAACAATAAACTTCTATAAAATTAAAAGCAATTTAAATGTAATGAAAGGGTTTTTCGAAGAAACACTGTGTTTTAATTAAAGCAAAGTGGGCCACGGTTGTTTCTTATCTTGTCCACAACAGATCCGATCTGTCACGCGATTTGTTTGTGAGACGTGTGAGAGTTTGTCACGGAGGCTTTGTTGTGAGAAGAAAATGACTTGTTTTTGCAATAAATTATGCAAGCGCGTGATTAAAGTACAAGGATGAAATATAAGGCGGGGTAGCGATTTTCCATTGCACTTTGCCACGTAGACACTTTTACAGTTTATTCTAGCTGCTATGACTATTATGTTAAATGCCGAATCTGTATATAGGGTTCAAGTGTTTACCTATTCATACCAGGTTTGTCATAAAAGTATTTAAAAAAACGCAAAGATGTTTATGAAGTGTCCCAGTATTGTTTAAAATGCACACTTGCAGTGCAATGGCACAATAACCAACAACTAAGCCTTTAAATTACACGACATGCAGTCTTATGTCTTATAAAATGCACTTTGTATCTTTGTTTTACATACAATTTCATCTAAACCAAAAATTAAATAAAATTTTCATTTAAATCTTTATAGTATTGTGTTATTAAAAATTGCAATATTACTAAAAGAAATTGTATCTTTCCTCTTTCTTAACGTCAATAAAGCCACTGACAACAGTTTAAAACGATATGAGGATTGACTTTTTACCGGTAACTATGAAATCAAATGCAGATTTCTTCTCTTTTCGTCGATAGGTACGTGTGAATTGAACTATCACCTGAGTGCTGACACTTCACTGAGTAACTTTGTTTACATTAGGGTGGGTTAGGTTCGAACGCGATACGTCGCAGTCACCCGCCTTGCAGTCTACCACTGGTAGTACTGGTACTGAACCAACAACAGCTGACTAATTTGCACCAGCAAAACAAAACCTATCGCATCTTATCGCCAGAGAGCCTAAGTCACATCACTGACGCAGCACATAAGCCCGTATGGTAATCGCGTAAGGTTCCGATTCAAAACTACGAGCTATCCGCATGGTTCGGTTGGATGTGGTAGACTATTCGAATTTTAATACGGCGGCGGAGGAGCGCTGTGGCGGGGCGGGCGTGTCAAGGTCACTCTCGGCTAGATTCCACGCAACCAACTTACTAAATACACTGAACACTTTATTGCTGAGCCGATACAAATCGGGGGTCAGACGAATAGGTACAATTAAGCAACTTTAAGGGCTCCTATGAGAAACAATTATGACGGTTGGAGTCAAGCAAGCTGATCGCGATCGGCACGCGACCCACCGATAGCAACTAATTCGGGCTCACGCGTTAAAAACGTAGACGGAAAAAGAATGTCGCCTTAAAAGGTTTGGTTAGTAACCTTGATCCACTTGGTACCTTATGTAACTCAGGAAATGCCTGTAAAATGCTATAACGATCATAAATACAACACTCGAGCTTAATGAAAAATGAAAGTAAGTGGCAGTTGTGAGTTGCAGACCGGACGTCGCGAACTCGCCTGATTTTTCGGAAGGTTTTCCCGAGGAAAATAATTATTTTCTTCGAAAATATAATTTTATCAAAGTTGGGCATCTTATCCAGTAAGTATTTAAATAAAACTGCAAAATATCGTGATTTTTATCAAAGTTTATATGTAATTAACAGGTAAGTTCACTTTATATGTATTACGCTTACCTAATCGTCTACAAATCTCATTCACATATCGTGATTACGAAACATAATTACCTTTATTCTACGCTGTTATAACCCAATAAAATTGAAAAGTACCCCTATTAAAAGAGTTGAAGCGGTGTCCGGTACAATATACAATGTGCGAGGTGACCTATATCCCCAATTTCGAGACCTGACGATGTTCCGATACATTGCAGTTGACGTAACTCACGAACGACGGGCTACGGAACAAAAGTGCAATTTATGCATTTCCTAAACGTTACGTGTAGGGTACAGTTCGGTAGAGAAATTTAGAGGGTCAAGTTATATCAACTCTTTTGTTACGAAGTATAAATTTTTGCGAAAGCTGTATAGAAGACGAATAAAATAATAAAATTAAAAAACCGTTGCAAACTTTTTAGTTGATTTAAGTAGCACAGTAGGTACCTTTTTTACTTTTTGTTAAAAAACAATTTGAAAAATTTATGAATTTGAAAAGCAAAATAAATTAACAATAAAAATGTCACGTACATTTTAAAATATCTAAGTGACTGTACGAGCCACACCCAAGTCGTTAAAACGGTAGACGCCGCATTTTTGTGTTAGTAATATTAAAAGACTTCCGAGACATGCTGTTTTCATAAACCACGCTACATGGCACAACAAGAAGTTAATTTTTGTTTAAAATACTTATATCATTTTTTATTCAACCTATTTTGTTATTATGAGAATAAATCAAGACATGAATATCTATGTGTTTTCTCTTTTTTACGCTGTCTTTTTTAAGTTGTAAGTAATCTTTAAGCAACAACGTGTCTGTTCAACATGTTTTAGGTAACTAAACTACTTATCCAGTAATCTGTGCTAGCTAATTATTCAATTTATATACCTTGATAAACGAATACTCAGTGGCCATAGACGAGCTCGTAGTTAGTTCGTAGACGTTTGCTACGAAGCTGCTACGAACTCGTAGCGGTACCGAAAACGCGAAAATCTGATTTGGAATTTAATTCGATAGCAATTATTGATACCCATCTACAAACAAAAGAAAACGTGGTACCTGGAGTCGCGTGTTTTGTTTACTGTACGACTACTGTAAGTTTAAATCGAGAGTTTTATTATAAAAACAAAGTATGTTTCTAAATAAAACTTTTCTGTTTTAGGTCCAATTGCGCACCTGCATTTTTCCGCAAAATTTTCGAAACAATGGCAATATGAAAAAAAAAAAAAAAACATTTGCTTACTAGAGCCTCATACCCGACCTACTGAACAGTTAAACTCTATATAATCATTGTAGTGCCCTCCACAACCCTAGCTATTACTTATTACAACGTATTTACTTATTCATTTATTCACTGCTTACGATAACGTTGATGACAGTTTGTTTCTTTTTGCAAAATGTAATTTCTTAGAAGGGAATTAGCGATACAATTATTAAAAGTGGGTTAGCAAGATGGATCGCTTTTCGAATAGGTAAATAAATTAAAAATCTAGATCGAACTGGTTCGCGGTGGACTTATCTTAGTAATTAATGACTTCCGCAATAATTTATCAAGGTTTCAGTTTTCATTTTAATATTAAGTTAGGTAAGTACTTATTTTTTTAATACGTGTTTTTGACTTTAACGAAAATGTAAGTAGGTAACTATTATTTTCTTTAAATAATATATACCTATTATCTGCGTACATTCTTAAGAATGAGGTAAAGGTTTAGTGACCTTTTCGACTAGTACTTAATCTGTGATACATGTGCCGTCTTTGTCTTTAGGTAACCACCATAACTGCATAAGAACTGCAAACCACATTAAAGGAGCTTTAGCTCTAACTGTCTTTCCCGCAATAGACAGTTATGATAAATAAATGGAACTTTATTGTCTACCAATAGACCTTCAAGAGATAAATCGAAAAAAAAATAGCTTTATACGCCTCATGTTTAACGGACCTCTCATTACCTTTCCTGCGGCGTTTATAATAACTAAATAGAATTTCAAAATCTTTACCGATAGACTTTCAATACACAAATTTAAAAAAGGCTCTACTAACTTAACTCACAACACTTAATCCCCATTAAGCTCTAGTTAACAAAACAAAAACACTGAACACTTGAGAATTGATAACCTAGGTTTTATCGTAAAGCGTAACAATGGTGCAGCTTGGTGTATGTGCATACGTGCTAAGTGCAAGGTAGTGCATTGCCCTCGCTAGGTGTCGTTGCCTGTTCCTACGTATAAGGTGTAAGTACTTGTACTTTTGATATTGCGTAATATAACGTTATGGTAAGAAGAGTGGTTTTTTTATTGAGAAAATATTTAACGAAATATGTAAATAAGTAGCTTTTTTAAATATTAATAGAGTAGAATGAATTATTATAGCTAAGCAACTTTATCTAAATTAATGAATAAGATAAGATTTGCGAAAACATTTATTTCAGCGCTCATCCTTTTTTCTTTTTAATTGCCTATGAAATCATAATCTTAAGGATAAGTCCTATCAACTTTAGAGATTTCAGTAAGATCCAGTTCTTCTATTCATCTTTTCCAAGTTTTAAACTGGAATCAGTCTTGTAACTACCTATTCATTACAAGTAATTTAATAGAGCTATAAAAACTTTCAACGGGACATTAAGTAAAAATTAACTACTTTATTGCGAGCCCCATGTTTTTCTCATTTCCGGGCTGATTGGAGATATGACGATAAGTAGGTAGAATGATATACAATAGTCTGTGGGCCTCTATGTGTGTATTACCTTTGTTTTGCATTCTAGTAGCTACGTAGGCATTCTATGCCTACGTCTTAGATTTGGCATCAGTTCAAAACGTCCTTCGTTAAGGCCGGACTGACGTCAACCAATACACGCAAAACAAGAAACGTTTCTACAAATGTAAATTCAAACTTGTTTACTGATGAATTCAATTCCTAATCGCTTTCACAATTTCCGTTTTGGATAACCACAGTAATTTATTTAGCGAAAAATTCTACTTTTTTCTCAATTATTTTCTTATCGACACTTTTCGGTTTCTCTATTTGTATTTTGTAATCAAAATGCAAATGTTTGTGACGGTGCGTGTTGGCTTATCCTGCGACCCACATCTGAGGAAGGTCGTGGCCTCGCCGCCAAACTACTCCCCACGTGGACCAATTTTCGCCTTTTGCTGAATACGTAATTACAGACAAACAAATAACTACAATTGCTAAGTAAGTACTTTTCTAAGTGGTTTAATTGTAGAAATAACTGTTAAGCATATTCAGTACCTAAGCCGGCGAACGGAACGCAAAGGAGCGTGTGAATGTACTTACTAGGTACGTTTACTATATCTTTATATGCTTAAATACCTGTTTGACTGCATTGCACCGCAGCTAGGAGTAAACTAAACAAAAACATAATTTGAAAAATGATTTGTGTGATAAATTAATTGTTTTTACCTTAAAAATTTTGTATGAAGACACGACGTAGGACGCGCCGTCTTCAAGTTCCTCCAGCCTGTACTTGCGGTCTCCATCCATGCCGAAGATGAACCGCGCTCCTCGAGGCAGCTCCAGCCTCTCGGACAGTCTGTCCAACAACGAGTCCATGGAAACCAGGTCCCGGCCCGGTTTGAAGCGGAACTCCACTCCAGGGTGGAACGGGTCACCATTGCGATAGAACGTCACTCTGCGAGCCTTCCAGAAGTTAAGGTTCGCGTATCGGCTTGCTGGTTCGGATCGGTTGGGACGATTCGTTGCTTCCGATCCTTCGGAGGCGTCGTCTGGTCGTTGCGGCGGCGAGGCAGGTCGGGAGGCGCGCCAGTTCCCCGGCTCTGGCTGCTCATCGTCGGAGGGGGGGTTGTCGGGGTCTGGTGCGGGGGTTGGCTCCGACACGGGCGCCGGCTCGGCTGCAGCCTGCGAACGCACACGTGAGTGAATGCGGCGGTTCGTCCGACGCGACATCCCTCGCGACGAATCGCCCGCCGACTGGCCGCGCGCCCCACTGGCCCTACCTACTTCCAATCAACTGATAGATAGGACACCTCGCCGGTACCTTCATTCATGAAACTGACGATTCATGCCGGCCACGTGGCTGATTGATTTACCTACTCTTGTCTAGACTAGTCACTGGCCAATCGAAGCTTGGTCTCTAAGGGCTAGTACTTCCCCGCCTAATGTCTCGCCTAAATCCTTCTTTTTTAGAACTCAGAAGATAGCCTTTATCTCATCGTAATTACAACCTTGAACTCTTGCTTCCTATTCAATTGGTGACGACATCAACGTTTCAAAAGAAAAGTCTTTTACAATAACAAAACTTCACAAGATAATAAACCTTATAAGTTTATGACTTCCTGCTGAAAAGACTTGAAAGATACGGCAAAAGTTAGGGTCCACGGAATGATTTAAGTGAAGGCACCTCCTACGTCATCAAGTAACTGATAAGCGGTAACGATCTGAGGCCGTTGGCTCGTGACTAACTCGGGCCAGTCACGACGGCTTTGCTTATTGCTTATTATATGAATCAGTAAAAGTAATTTATGAAAATTACTACATGTAAGTACGTGACTGATTCAGTCTAAGTTTTAATGAATAAGATAAGATCTTATAAGATCTTGCTGTTGGTGCAAATGAAAACATTGAGTCATAATATGCCTATGTGCAAACATGAATAAGAATTAGACTGGTCATAACTTAGTCATAAGGAAAATTACCTTTACTTACGAGTACTAAGCTCTTTTCAAACATTAATACTGATGTGGGCAGTTAAACAAAACAATTTCGATGCCCAAGTAACATAAAACAAAAAAATACACAATAGCTTGAAAAGCTTGTTTCATAAAAATATTCCTTACTTACCGAATTATGCAATAATAAAAAAAAGGAACTAATTAAAATAGTATCACATTGTAAGTTTATATAATTCCTTCGAAGGCCGATCAATTCATTAAGCACGCGATCTTAGGCCCTATTTAAAGAATTGCCTTTTACTTTGTGAATATTATTTGCTGTGTGGGTATGGAAATGCCGCAAAGGCGTTATATTTCCGTTTTGATATGCATACACGTGCATGATATTAATCTAAGTAGGTATAAAGTACCACGGTACAGAATTGTAGAGACAAAACTAGTTTATGTTCATTAATTTATCTTTAATACCATTTTAAAGATATATTTATAAGTTGACAGGTAATTAAATTAAGTATGTAAATATTATTTTATTTCAAAGTTTCAATAAAGAACCCTAAGTAAATAAATTAAGAAAAAGTAGAAGTAACAATCATTTCTACTTATGTATTTTGTTAAAAAGTGAATACGAGTAAGTAAAAAAATCCTAGTGAATAACTGAAAAATATGGTTATGGACTTTTAGGAAATTGTTTTAATTTGCTTTAAAACAACAAATAGTTTAATTAGAAGTATTAAATTGACAACGAGATTCATAACTAATGTGGCTAACAATTATCAAAACTAGGAATCCATAAATGACACATATTTACATACTAATAAAATTTAAGGATATTAAAATAAATCTTACCACAACAGCAGCGGCCATATTCTCTTCACTGGTCATCTATCGTAACATCACAGTCCACACACAACTATACCTACAGCTACCAAATAAAAATTCAATTTAAAACGCAGCTAGACAAAAAGGCGGACAGACGTCCAGGCGCTATAAGTCACCGCTGTCGTTTCCGGGCGCGACAGACTTGACACACTTCGCGATTTCCAAACAGAGGACTTTAAATTGTATGATGAGAAGGGTTGTGCAGTGATTAAAGCGAGGTGTGTAGTCGTCCGGTTATGTTTTGTGAACGGAATCGAGTGACGCTTGTTTGGAATGAGCGTTGGGGGCGAGCGGGCAGCGCTCCCGCGGGTCTAGCTTTGGCGGCACCACTTGCTAACTACTGTATTTATTTACACTGCTTGGAAAGGGTTATGTTTATTTTTGGGCTACTTACAAATCAAAACAGATTTATGAAAAGAAAAGACTTCTTGAAAGTTTGCGTAGATAACTTATAGATTGAAATTTAACTATGGATTGATCGCAAAACGTTTATATTGTGGTAGTTTTATAGAGATAGCTAGAAATTCTTTTTTATACCTACTTATAATTTATAGATAACAGATCTCAGTCGATAATTTTGAATAAAAAAGAGGCCAGTTGTCGAAGTATATCAATACGAAATGTCAATCAACATCTTGGTTTGTTAACCGACGAAACTTAACAATGAACTCATGTCTAAACAAGGAATGAAGCAATTTTTTTCTTTACCATTAAACAAGATCGCGAGAACCTAAACCAACATGGTCCTACCAAAGTAATATACCTTCGTCTACCGGTCAACAAAGCATATAGCGAAGCCAGTCCTCGAGTTATGTAGGCTAACTATATTTTTTCACTCCTGCCGAGTGTTTGGCGTTCGGCGCTGTTTTATGGCCGCCAATTACGGCCAGCCCTTTGTTCTTGATTAACTTGCAATGAGGTTGCCGATTTTTATTATAATTAATATTTTGATGGGTTGAAACAATGAGTGGATTTTTATACTATAGGGTAACTAACAACATCAATCCGCTTTCGACTCTATTATTTCTGGCAATGGAAGTTACGTTCTATAAAACATAGGTAACTAGGCAGAATTTCCAGCTAAATAGCTACATCAAAATATAAGCCTTAAACTAAATAATAATATTTCAAAAATATCAGTTCTTTTAATAATATCACAGACGCATAAAACACTTCTTTTGCATTTGTAAAGATTACTGTGTAATTCCAAGTTTAAATTCAAAAAATCACATAAGCTATTGCTGGTAATATTGAATACTGACGAGTACCTAAATCCACGTAAAGAAATAATTAAAGATTGGATTGAACACCAAAAAGCACTTGTTTAGTTTATAGTAGGCATCTAAGAAAATCTTCAATCAACTTTTACGAGTCGACCCAGTTGTACTCGCATTAAAAGATTTAAAACAGAAATTATATAGGAAAGTACCTACTTTTTTCAATAAATTATATTACTGCAAATAATTACCTATAACTTTAAATAGGCATAAATAACCCTAATTACACAATAACCTTTGTAGTTCGTTTGAAACAAGTGAACAATTACCTAACTCAGTACGAACATGTACTAGGCAATTTTACGCCATTATGTACTCTACAACTATTAGAATAAACGTCAACATTATTATAAATTATGCAAAAACTAAATACATAGTTAATACTTTTCCAGACTTCTTTACATAAACGATTTGATGCTTGCCTCTCGCGTGATATGTCGCGAGAGGAGTGGCAGCAAAACAATAGCATAAGTTGACAGGTAAAACGAGAAATTACTCTAATGAAAGGTATTTTGCATATTAGCTAAATATATACTAGTAAGGTAATGTTCTAAAAATTAAAACAAGCGTGTCCCAGTCCCACTCTGTCCCACTAATCATTTAAAAAGGCGCTATGTAATAATCGTGACAGATTTAAAAAGATAAAAGCCAGTTTTATGGAGTATTGTGGAGTAAAAGATAAAATGATACCCCATTTGTTCAAATCTTTAGAAATATTTAGTCGATAATGGTATAATAAAGAAGGTACAAACCAGAGCCTAAAAAAAATATTACACTATTTTCTGATCTGTCTTAATAAACAAACACAATCCAAACTACTTGTTTACAAGTGTGTAATTACTGTCTACCTGTCAGATTATCTTCTTATTTGACCTTCATCAGAAGTTTGCCGACTTCTAACTAAAGCAAATAGCTTCCATGATTTTCACAAGTTAAATAATAATTGTTATGCTATCGGTACTTCTGTAAAATTTGAATTTATAAACGCGTGCCTATTTAAAATACTTCGAGTCGATATTTTCATGTCAACAAAGTAACTTTATAATCTTCTGAATTTATGTCTTATTTATTTAAATAATAACTACGATTTCATTTATTTAGATTTTATTATATTCATTAATTTTAGCTGCTATAAAGGTAAAATAAGTTATTTATTGCAGTAATTATTAGGAACTCAAAGTTTGTGCTGTTTCCTCATTGATTGTAGCAATATTCGTAGATAGATGCTACGATTGGCTACGCGTCGTAGCAAGGTCTACGAAAAATTTGTTACTGCAGAAAATTGCATTAATACAATCGCTTATTCACACTTATATACCTACATCGCATATTTAAATGTAGGTTGCAAAATGTTGCAATTAATATTAATTACAAACCTAAGTATTGAGTAGTATTCACGCGAACAATTACTTGTCTATAAATAATAGTTATCTTGAACATAGAATCGCAGATTTTCAGTTTTATGAAGGCTAACACGCGAAATAGTAAAAAAATGTCAGGGATAAAAGATGTCTACCTAGATTTAGTAGTAGATATAAGGATACAGTTAGTAAGTATGTCACGCCCTTCTTCTGCTGGACAAAAACCTAGCTCTCCATCCATAATAAATTTAAAAATGTAGGCAGTAACAAGGTAATTTAGTAGCCCAAGGGATTCAAGATAATTTTTCGCATAAGAGAGAGTGATATTATATTTTAGTTTATTTATATATATCAATAGTGCTCGAAAAAAGACTGGATATAAGAAGTAAGTATGACTTTCCAAACACTGTAAAGGAATTCTGTAACTACGTCTACGTAACACGTAAAATCACAAAATCTTAGAAAGTCTAATTAGACCTTCTTGCGTTTACATAATCTAACTATTGTATGTTACATGTACCCCTTGCTGTGAATAATGTGTCCCCATTCTTTCGTGGAATCAGCTGATCGCTCAATTACCTACTTACGAGGCGACCTTGAGGTTTCTAGCTTAAGAAATGCTTGCACGAATACCTATGTACCGTGAAATTTTTATTTGCTTGAAACCTACTTAGACGTTGTGAAGATATTAAGCATGTTCTTCAAAAAACAAGAATCGAATGCCATTGTGCCAGAATGCCAGAACCAAAAAAGAGTCAGATTTGACTCAATCTCGAAATTAACATCTAACACCTTTTTACCTTAATTTTTATCACTTCTCCACAAAACATGCCTGAAAAAATGAACATCGTTGCCTAGCAACTTGATCTGGGCGTGCCAACCGGATGGGCGGCGCTATCTCTCCCAGCCAATCAGGGGCCGGAAGCGTCACGTTATGACACTCGTGTCACCCAGTGCCTGACACGAAGCCGTAAAAATGTGGTACCTAAAATGGTAGTAAACAATGGCTTTGGCGTTATGATGTGCAGTTATTGGCTGGTTTTGACGACACTCTGTTTGGTTAGAGGTTAATTAATTGGGGATGGATCGAAGTTATTGTCTGTGTCTGATATAATTAGAAAAAGATTTTTACGGTTTGATTGACTTTAACTTCAGGTTTATGATCTAAATAAATGTTAATTTTAAAGTTTCATCATATCATTTACTACGGCGCGGCGGCGGCAAATACATTTACTTATAAACGTAACTGCATGACAATATCGTTAAGACAAAGTTTAAGTGGATGGGAAAATGTACTTTTCTGATTCAGATAAGAGGTAACTGGCACAAGCTTTGACATAATAATAAAATCTTATTGGGGGAAAACCTGCAAGCAACAAACGCGCCTAGTCATTACGCCATTAATCATTCATAATAAATTTTATCTAAAACTATTATTCCTTTGCGTAACTAATGGTAACATGAATGCCTACTCCGGTCTCCAATTAGTTCAAGGTTTAGTCAAAAATATGGAAAAACAAAACGTTGATAAAGTTGAAATCTAACATTGACCCCAAAACATTTACTTATTTGTTAATCTTGATGGCGAAATCAGTTATTTTTCTGTTATTTTTTTAGGCACGGCATGACAGACTCTGTCGTAGTAGGACTCTGTCGTACCTAGGTATTTTATGAAAAATGAAAATGCCTAAACTGGCGATTTAAGGGGAAGAGCAAGTTCCTGGTTTTATGATTAAAGCTAGGAAGACAAAAGACGGTGGAGAGACGAGAATTTTGTCACAGCACAAATATGCGGAAATACATCTAAGAGTTTAGGTTATAATAGGTAGGTTACGTTTAAGTTATTTATGGGGACAAATTAAATGCAATTTATTTAAACTGCCTACTGCACTTCTAAGTAAGTAAATACCTACTTGGATTAATTTTCTCTCATTGCGTGAACCATTAGTTCTGCATAATGAAATAGGATAAAAGCAGCTAATAACAAATTATGCGACTTGACTTATCGCATAAGAGTCAGTTTAACGTAAACCTATTGCGTGTCACAGCTCTTAGTAATCGCGAGCTATTTGGGTCATACAGACATAGAAAACAAAAAATGTCTCTCCTGTTCCCGAAAGTTAAGGACACTGGAAGCTAATTTCTGAACTTAATGCATATCCGCATAATCTGTGCCCGATGTAGGCTTGGCCTGTATAAACATTTTGAGGATTAGATGCTACAGTATCCTTAATCATCAGGAACAGGAAAGACAATTTTGAACCTAATTCTGTGTATGACTCATTTATACTAATAATTAATAATAATTAGAACTTTCATTAAAATATTGCAATTTTTAATTGAATCTTTAATATTTTGTAAATGTAGGTACATTATTGTTGTTTCTGCGTTGCCTACTTATTAGATGCAGGGAAACGAAAAGTGTTTAGTACCTATAATGCAAAATCTTGTATCAATCCTATTCATCCATTAGCAAAGTGTGGATTCAGTCAGTGTGACCTGGTGTCACCTTATTAATCTTACTAGTATTTCGTACCTACCTACGTGTCAACCCGAAAAGGCGAGTCTGGTTATAGGTACGTAGGTACCTTACCTATGTGTGTAAACATATTAACACTGCCTCGTCAAAGTTACAATTTTGATTTAAAATGCACTAAGTAGGTAGGTAACTTTTACATAAATTAATTACCATTTTTGCTTTATAATTATGTGCAATTTTACAAATTTTTCACACGACGACAAAATTCTTTCAATAAAGAATAAGTTTTAGAAACGTTTTAAAATTCAAAGATTCAGATAAAATGTACTTATCTGTCAGATATTTTATACCTGTCTAAAATGTAATGTTTTATGAAATAGATAGGTTTATCTGTCAGTTAATTTTTGTCTGTAAGTGAAACCGAGACTAAATACATGTTAATCTAAATACATCCACCTGAAGAAATCCCTGAAAACCGTTTCCAAACACGAAAAATGTTTAAACGACAAAGTAGGTTCTACCTATTTCATGAGCGAGATTTAAAATAAAGATTTAACTATGATGATATTTTGTGGTTATAACTGCCAAGTTATTCGGTGCAATATATCAAGTGTAACTGTAATATACAAACATCCCAAGGAACCCAAAGAAAAACCAGGACGCACGAGAGTTCGTGACAAAATGGCGTGTACAGCCGACGGACGGCGTAGCAAATCGATCGGTTTGAACTGAAACGTATTTTATGGTAATAAAGTCTCATATCATTCGGCTAAATAACTCGGACAAAGAAATGCTACTTGCGAGCCCATACTTCTTGGAAGCGGCCAGTCTGGGGCTGAGGCGCTCAAAGTTTGATTGAATACTTGTGAAAAATAAGTACACACTTTTTACTGCTTGCCTTATTAGACCTAGCGCAGCGTAGAACTATCACCTGCTAGATGAACTGCCGAGCTAGTAAAAGCTGCAGGGTCTTGTTATATGCAGGTGGCAATGAATGTTGGAGAGCCATTATTGGAGAAGCCAATGATAATGATACTGCTGAGCATAGCAGTGGCCATTTAAATGATGATGATAATGATCTATAGGAACTATACGAACTATAACAGTTATGGCATTTACTAGTTAGTATTATGTCCAAAGCTACCCTTTAAACAATAAACTAAGAATCTACACTTTGGCAAACACTAGCTAGACTACTAAAAGTAAGTAAAAGTCGCTTATGACGTTTGGCCTACTTAAACCAAAGGATTTATTGATTGTAGTTATTTTGTGATTTACCTACCACTTATACCATTACTGCCAGTCCCAAATTCAATTAACAGGTTGCGTATGAATAAAACAACAGCAATTTGAATTGACATGGTACCCTTAGTTTCAGAAAAGGCCTTTAAAACTATTTATCCATTAAAATTCGTATAATTTTCTTCAGATTTTATGATTTGACAAACCTTTAGCTTCAAAGATCTTTTCTGAAACTAGGAAAAACTGATTTATTTGCAAAAATACAAAAACGATTTCAACATCAACTGGCTTCAATATCTTTGTTACGTTTTTTCTTTTTCTTCTTCTTAATTAATTCTAACGATTCGTCGAGCTGTTCCATATTGTCAACTGTCTCTTCTAATTCAGTATTATTAACATCAACTTCTTTCTGTTTCTTTTTCTTCTTCTTAGGTGATTCTTGTTGTTCGACCTCACTATTATCATTCAATTTTCGTTTATTTTTCTTTGATTTACTTTCAGTTTCATCTTGTGGGATAATTTCTTCCGTGTTATCAATGTCTGTGGCTTTGTCCTTCTTTTTTTTCTTTTTGGAAACTTTTACCTCTGTTAAATTTTCACTATCTGCTACCAAATTTGCTTCAGCAACAATATTGCCTGTAGTGTCTAAATCTGCGTTATCTTTGTTTTTCTTTTTCTTCTTTTTAGGTGTTGGTAATCCTTCAATAACATTGTCTATTGAATTTTCCTCAAGAGCTCCTTCTCCTTGCTTTTTCCTTTTACCTTTCTTTGTCACTTTAGTATCAACTTCATTTTGGACATCATTATCTTTACCAACATTGTTTTCATCCATACGATCTTTGCTTTTCTTTTTCTTCTTTTCAGCTGTTACTTCTTCTCCATCATCAACACCTTCTCCACTAACTTCTTTAGCTCTCTTTTTCTTCTTCCCTTTATCATACGATTCAGTTTCTTCACCACCTTCAACTCCATTTTCTTTTACATGCTTACACTTGTCAATTTCCTTCTGATCTCTATCAAGAACGGCTAAGAAGAATCCTGTAGTCATATCTGACTCAGGTTTTGCATACAAGCATCTAGTTCCCATACTACCGTACATACCCGAACCAAAGTTATTCCACTGACCTTTTAGCAATTCTTTCACATCTTGCACGCGCCATTTACTTCGGGATGTCTTCACAACATTGGTGACAACTCTTTCGTTTTCCTCAGGGAATAGAGAACAAGTGCTGTAGACGATTCTCTTTGCGTTCGGGAATGAATTCATAGCGTGTTTCAGGAATTTCTCTTGTAGTGACGTTAGTTTTGATAGTCTGGTCGCGTCGACGTAGTTGTGAACGGAGAGTTGCATACCTGTGGGTGATAGGGTTTTTGTCAACAGTCAATGGAATAGTCAATTCAACTCTTCATTAGAAGTAACTATGAAAATAAAAGAATATCTTGGCAATATTTGTGGATAGTTTTTGACTTTGACATCTTATAGCGATCTGTAACTAGCTCGACGAACTTTGTACAAAAATGTTGTATATTGATTGATGTGGATTGGCTAAGACCGCCCTACTTATTTATATTCCTAGTTTGCAAGGACTCTGGACCATGTATCTATTACAAAATATAGCAACGACTTACCGGACCCAGAGCAACTGGGATCGAGTAAAATATACTCCACATCATCGTAATCTCCTCTCTTGATCTCCAGTGAATCCTTGTTGAATGTCTCCACGCATTTAGAACCAGACTTCTCTACAAAGTCGCATAGAGTTTGGTATCTTCTTTCGTTTCTTTCTATTGCGTAGATTTTGCCCTGAAACAAAAGGTTTAATGATAAAGATAGCAAAAAATCTGTATCAAAATATAAACTTATCAAATTACTTAGAGTGATGCAGCAGTAAAAATAGAAATTAAGCTTGACTATGTTATGGACTGTTTAAATCTTATGTTTACTTTACTTACAGTACCTAGTAGTATTCGTCAACAACTAAACCAAGTTAGCGCATGTATGCTAAATTGGTTTACTTGTTGATGAACTGACAATCCGGCGGCGCCATATACAAGTTATGCTTTAATTTTCAACTTTAGTATTGCCTATTAAGTATAAAATGCATTAAAATTCTCCAGTAAACGATGAAAGAAGGGTCAAATTATTTCATATCCAAAACATAAGGATGCCATAACACTGTAACAAAGTAAACGATAACGTCAACTTGCCTATTTACCGACTGCTTACCTACCTGATTCCTCATATAAGCAGCTAGCTGTGTGGTTTTCATGCCGGGCGCTGCGCACATATCTAAAACCACGCTTCCTGAAGGGGGTGCCAATAAATGCACCGCCATAGCTGTTGCCTACAACAAGAGATATATTTATTTTACAGGGATGAATAGGTACTGTTTCATTATTGACAGATAAAGTTTATCTGACAGATATAAGTACTTAACTACTTGTCTCTGTCTAAAACGTCATGTTTTATGAAATAGACATAGGTTTATCTGTCAGTTAAATTTTATCTGAAGGTGGACAAACAGGCAGTAGATATATTATTTACAATGATCATTGATTCACAAAGTCATCTGTCCATCTTACTCTTAATGTATAATGTGGTAAACACCGAAAGTGGCGTTTTGCAAATTAAAAAGCAAAAACTCCCAAGTTTTCTGTCTGATTATTTCAAAACAATACAATACAAATACTCTTTATTGCACAAATGACGGAGATAAAAAGAAATAATACAATACAGACAAAAAAGTTGCAACCGAAGGCCTTTTCCTTACCTTATCCTGCAGAACAATCTTATTCTCCAAATACAACTCATGTTCATGCAGTTTAGTCCCAGATGAGAACACAAACATAGTCTTCACATGATAGTCTTGAGTAAAGTCATATTCAGTTAGTTCTTTAATCTGCTTGAGGTAATCATCATAGGATCCAGAAGTACACCTGATGAAGCGGTACCCTTCATCTTGGAACACTCGGATCGCATCTGATGTGGTTAAGAGGTTGGTGTTGATTCGGACGTAGCGTGGTCTTGGTGTCGCTGCTGATGGAATAATAGAAAAACAGAAGTTGATTTTGTAGGAAGTATTGATATTCATATCATTTATTTATTTATTAAACATACATGACAGATAACAGTCCTTGCAGAATTTGATTGGATGATTGTGCTTGTATGTAATCAATTAGCAAGATTATGAAAAACATAGATTAAAATGTGTACTTAGTAGGAGTTTTGTAATAATTACATACTCTCAAAGAGTTTGAATATTAATAGGCAGTATGGTATTGATTTTTTTTCATTGTGATATTGAATTGTAGATGATAAATAAAACTCATGAATGGTATCTTTTTGTTTATTACTAACTTACACTTTTACCATTTGCTGGACAACAATTACACAAGAAGCAACACAGACAACTTCTTAAATACTTTTACTAAATACTGAACACGAGTATCAGTGGAATGTATTGCTAACATTAATCCTGTTTTAAGTTCAAATTGCTCTTTGCTTCTGATGACGGCTTAGGATCGTATGAATGTTGGTCAATTTCATTTCCATCCTCATCATACTCCTTCTCATGATAAGCTTTAATAGCATACAAACAGATAATTAAGTTTACAACTACTACAGCGGCCACTACGGACCAAACATTCCGAGCAAACCCTTCCACTGGGTAATAGTCAGTCAATATATGCCGCACGCCGAAAAAGGCAACAAACGGTAACGTAAACATAGCAACACTATAAATAAATAGTCCACTTAAAACTACCACAGCCCTCCATGTCTGCGGAGACAAAGCCGGGCTAGACGTTTCAGCCATCGTGAATACTAAGATGATATTATATCTGAAAAGAAATAAAAAAAAGAATTACCTTCAGTCTTGAAATCGTCCTGATGTTCAGATGTGTATTTTTCAAATTGTTCTTTGTATGAAATTATAGTTTGTTCAGGTTTGCTCTTTCCTGGCAGTGTTTTTTTGCCAAACAGCAACTCTGTGGCGAGGACCTTTGCGAGCCATGGGTCTAACCGTGGCTCGTTCTTTAGTAAATTACTATTTTCAAAAAGTTTGTCTATTTCTGCCGCATGTTTGATAGTTTCTGTTAGGAGTGCGTAAAGCACATTGGTCCTCTGTAAATAGTAATTGCAAACATTACTATACGTTGTAAAAATATTTGTCTTGTAAAATAATGTAAACTTACGAAGTGGCGAAGTTTGTCGTCGTATAGCAAAGTCTTTACGCTGCCGCCCTCAGTAGATACTTTCTTGAAAATATTCGCTGCAACTTTAAAATGTCTTGGCACTTTTACTGAATGCTCAAACATTGTTCTATTACAACAAATACTTCATTTTTTATTACAATTCCTTAAATTTATCACGAGACAAATGTCAAATCAAAAAATATTTTAATTTTATTTAAGGTTAAGTTGCGTTCAAAAAAAATAGAGCTTTTTTTTTTGTGAGAATTCATGCAGTACCTACTTATAAACTTATTTGCTTTATATAAACTACAGCTTTTACAATTATTTTTCAGTATTTCAGTATGAAAATTAAATAAATTACAATTATCTTACTTGAAAGGTCAAAAACCTTTTTGATATAACTTGAACGCATTTATTGTCTCTGGAAATAAAGCTACCTATTCAAGCTACTAAAAACCCGTTTCCTATTGCAAAGTGCACTGCACAAATAATTTGATGTGTCTATCTGTATGTAACTCTTCCGGTATGGCCCTGTGTCACTGGTTCGAACTTTGACTGCTGTAAAAAGTTGCGAAACTTAATTTAAAATATTAACAAATCGAAATGACAACGGTTTTTTTTTTATCTAAATTATATATTAATGTTAATGTATAAATATTAATGTTACAATATCAATATTTCTTAACTCGTTTTTCGCGTTGCCATCTACTGGCATATCTTGTTTCAACTTTATACGAGATTTTATCATAAACGTACTTATTGAAATTTTTATTTATTTCATAAGTTCATAAAAATCCACGTAAACCCGCACGACACAGCTAGTATAAATCAAACGAATAATAGTGAATGGCTACCTTTGCCTCGGCAAAAAAATCTTCGGAAATAAAAAAAATAACAATTGCATTCATAGACAAATTAACTTAACACAAAAATATCGTATTTTTGTTGCACGTAATCTTTATTTACATTTATCCAGTGGAGTATTTGTGAAATTTAAGATAATTGATGGAATAATTGCAAACTATGTGATCATTTTCATTATAGGTAATGAGTTGACGCATGCTCGTACTTTATTTATCAATGTTGTTTGTGTGATTATCATTGACAGTTTCATTTCGAATGGCGATTTGCCCCTCGTAAAATACCAGGAAATGCTATGATTCAACATCGCTGCGGTTTCAATAACAATGTGTACTGTGTAATATTTCAGTCGGTGCGAGCGATTCGTTCGCTATGTAAGTTAACCAGTGAAAGGTGTTAAAATGTCGTGGGGGTAATTTGGAGTAATCGGACAAGAATCTATCAAAACAATGGTTCCTGCCCCGAGCTGCCCGCTTACGTGGGACTACTGGACGTCGTCCCAGTCGGAGTACGTGGAGCTGACATGTTTGATGCCCAACTCTGTATTCATCCCCCTGAGGGTGAGCTGGGATGCTTCCCTGCACTACGTCAAGGAGGTTAGTTGTGGAACATTCTGTTCGAGCGTGACTCACGGTTTTCGCTAACACATTGTTTGCTATTTGCTACTCTAGGAAAGTAGGTTAAAGTATTGAGTAACTTGTTTACAGAGATAGCTTTGATTTTAGAAAGTAGACCATATTGTTTACATGTGATGTGCATGTACTCAATTCATGCATGTGGGAGGTTGATTACAGGTTTACATCAAATACTGATAAAAAGTAATTGACACCAATTTGGAAAAATATGAGCATCAGTAATAATTTTAAAAAATATCACATTTTCAAGAGGCCAATGCTATAACTTCCCTATAAATGTTCAAGATTGTATCAGGCATTCTTTTATGAACCATATTTTGGAAACAAAGATTTAACCAGTAGACTATACAAAGATTTCAAGAAAAGAACATTTAAGGGTAGATACCTGTTTCAAGAGTTTCAACAAATACATCCTCTTTTAGGAACTATGGGAGAAAGCAGCAAAATATCCCTTATTTGGGATGCTGCACGAAATGTCGGGCTATGTGTTTCGCTTCATCAACTCCCTGGCCTCACCCGAGGAGGTGGATGACGAGAGCAAACGTCTCCGGGACATCCGACCTGTTTGTGGAGTGCTCATCATACATGAGCGGTCTATTGAAAGACCTGGAGAACAGTTGTTGAAGACTCATATAAGTCATTTAATTGGAAAAGGTATGATGTTTTACACATTATTTAGTACTTATCATTTACTTAAATGCTGTGTCATTTATCATGTGTTGTTCTGTCCTAATCAAAGTTATGGCTGAACATTTAATTTTGAGAAAATGTTGGTAAGATTTTGTCATGAGGCATAATATGCTAAGGTTGGTATAAGCCTAATCTAATCTAGCCATTTGCGTCCCACTGCTGGGCGAAGGCCTCTTTCCTCATATAAGCCTAATATTTTTTTAATTTGTTTTGTATCCTACATGAATCATTAGTTTCCCAAAGATCTAAACTTACTACTGAACCTTCCTCATTTAGTAAAGACATAGATATATCCTGAACTTAATCTTTACTATCTCAGTTAAGTCTTACCCAACAAAAAAGTATGTAAATCTATGACTGGGTTCAATCTACAGCATTGGGTTAAAATGTATTCAAAATATCTAGCCCAGGTATCTATAGATTAACAGTATCATTTGTCCAATTTGCTCAAATATTTCTATAATAAATAACATTTAGCTTTTCACCTCTCTATATGATATAATCATAGCAATTAAGATACTGTTTACAATGTTGGCAACAAAACTAAAATTACAAGTTGTTTATCACAAATGACATTAAAATATCTGTCAAGGAATGTTATTTACACATAGTCTAAATATTTGTTAAAAGATAACACACTCAGTTGAAAATACGAAAACAGGATATTGATAGTATTTTACGAAAATATGAGTAATTTTTATAATGACAAATGTTTGTTAGATAAGTGATGAGCATTACATAATACTAGTGACTGCCCGCGACTCCGTACGCAATTTATCGTCATATTTTGGAAAATAATCAAGAAATTACAAAATAATATAGCATATGTGTTATTCTGATGTGCAAGCTACAATATTGCCAAGTTTCATCAGAATCTGTTCAGTTGTTTTTGCGTGATGAAGTAACAAACATCCATCAATCGGCACAAACATTGACATTTATAATATTAGTAGGATTTTTTTACTAATATTTATTAAATAAATAGGAAAGTTATATTTTGTAGGAAATACTTTTATCATGGACTTTGGACTGGGACTAAATAAAGCTTATGTTACTGGGTTACTTTTTATCCTATTGGTAAATCCTGTTGAATTATAAATAATTGATTTAAACTGAATAGTTCAGGCTTTACATAATTATTAAACAAGAATTTGAGATGTACATGAAGTGAGGCACCATTTTATGAGTTAAATTGGAAACTAAAATATAAGTACATATGTATCGGAATTATCTGTTGTTATGTATTGTATAAATAAATAAATTGATCACACATAATGACTAACTATAAATAGGTTAGGTCATCCTGATACTTATGAACTGTAGGTGGCTGTAGGTTCAAGAGTAAAATGTTTTAGTTTTTGCTGTAATTTTTATGTTAGTAGGTATATAATACATAAACAACATATTAACAACAACCTTCTCATTTTAGGTATAAATGAATTTGATAGACTGAGGAGTTTAGAAGAAAAAGACTTTCGTACCCGAATGCGGATCTTAGCTGAGGATAACCACACGAAGCGAGCTCAGAGTAAAAGACTTGAGAGATTGCAGTACCAATACCCGCCACGGTTGGCCAACGACCCGGGCGTGCCGGCGACGTTGCAAAGTCATTTAAACAACCAATACTTCATACTTGTCACCAAAATAGCCAACACTGAGGTGAGTTTTAAAGAGAACATAGATTTTATTTACTAAGTGCCCGTCTCAGCATCCACAGATAAAATATAACTGACAGATAAACCTATGGCCATTTCATAAAACGTGAAGTTTTAGACAGACAGGCATACAACATCTGTTAGATACATTTTATCTATAGATCGCGAAACAGGCCCGTATTGCCTATTTTTGTGGTTGTGTATGTCTTTGATATGACTAGGAAGACTTCAAAATCCTGCGACATGCATTGTGGACATTTTCTAATACCTCTTATAATATTAAAAGGTTTTCTACGTAGGGCCTTTGATGGAATACACTTTCAGTACTTTCGCAAAAGTAAAATAACTTTCAATGTATTTAAAGAGTTTTATTTTAATGTTATTAGCTTAGTTATAATATAAACAAATTCCTATTCTCATAAAAATTAATTACGATATTGACACATTTCTACGACCCGTATCTTACTAGGGCAGATCTGCATAAATTAAAAAGGAACAAATAAATATCCTTTAAATAAAAAGGAACAAAGATCCCTTTTCAAATGAAGAAAGCAAATGAAAATATGTACAAATGATAAAAACTCAGCTCAACTTGCAAGATATGAAAAAGACACGAAACACATGTAAAAAAAATCATAATCCGAAGTTTAATGCCCTTAACTAACTGCTAGCGTAAGGGACCCCTTAGCCATCCATACAACTGACTTTGATATGTTGGCAGTTAGTTGGTGAAAACTGGCATAAGAGCTGTAAGTCTCCTACGCTAAATACCAGTAGTTTAATTATTTATTGTTCTTTAGCTTCTTCAACAATCTCCTCG
Source organism: Anarsia innoxiella (assembly GCA_947563765.1). Taxonomy (NCBI): domain Eukaryota; kingdom Metazoa; phylum Arthropoda; class Insecta; order Lepidoptera; family Gelechiidae; genus Anarsia; species Anarsia innoxiella. The sequence goes on along the minus strand of OX387396.1, from coordinate 9,388,082 downwards.
CCTTGCTCTTCCACTACCTCTTCCTCGTCGTCTTTGTCTCCTTCCTCCAACCATTGTGCCGCTAAGTCTTTAGCTTCAATTCTGTGGATACAGACCACCAGATTATAGTGAATGTTAGGCTGTTTTCACGAGTGGGGATTTGTTCATACCAGGAGATGGTAAGAGTTAAATACATGACACGATAGTCGCCGGCGTCTTTTCGCCCGTCAAGACAAAACATACGTACATACACACACACACACACACACACCTCTTTTCCATCGGGGTAGGCACTTCACCCTTTTGCTATGATCCAAGCACACATCTTTCGCTTGAAGATAATTAGGAAATTCGTAAGACATAAGATTCGTATGTTATTAATGCCTTTTTAGTATTGAAATGAAGGTATTTAATTTATGTATCGTCGCGTCTCAATGTATCAGACAATGTTTGGCGCATTATAGAAAAGATTTTGGACTTATTGCATCTAATCCATCATGTACCTAGATGTCACCACACTGAATCTTACCTTTCTTCAGGCGTATACTCAGTCTTATTCAGAGTCTTCAACCTCTGTAACGCAGCAAGAACCTCGATCCTCAGTTCAGGATCCTCTTCCTCCACAGCAGCCTCCCCGTCCTCTTTACCTGTCCCTCCCAAATATGGGGTCCCTTTTAGTATTAGGACTTCTAGTGCTGTTTGAGGCTGAAAAAATATAATTTCATTATGTATTTTGTGCAAGTAAGAAAAAAAAATTTGGTGTAGCTCTGATTCAAAAGCTAAACAAAAAGGCACATGTTTCAGAGCTCAGGGATTATTAGCTCAGTCGTTAGTTAAAGTAACTTTGTGCTTATTTTCTAGAGTAATGTTTTGTAGTGATCAGAATGCAAGTTTTAGACTTTATATGAGTCGTATATGCTTTATGTCACTGGTTACTAAACAAATAATATCTTGCTTAATCACTAACCTTTAGCTTCTTCACCTGTCTCAAGGTACCAATCCTACAGTTCCGAAGGTTAAGATATTTCAACTTCGGTAGAGTCGTCTCAAAACCGTTGAGAAACCTAATCGGATTGTTTCTTAAGTGCAACAATCTTAAATTCTGCAATGTATCTATCCCAGTTAGGTTACTTATTTTATTACCAGCTAAATACAAGCTGTCTAGGTTTGGGAAGTCCATGTTTAGCACGTCGTGTATAGCGTTGTAACGAAAATCGAGGACTCGGAGCGACGGCATTTTATTCAGAAATTTTATTTCACTTATTTGGTTGTAGCCGACTTCTAAAGTCGATAATTCTGGTTGGTAAACATTTTCGACTGTTTTGATGCTGTTATTATTCATAATCATAACTTGGAGGTATTTACATTTGTTCAGATTAGCGTTGTAAAGTAAGTTCTTATCTGCGTGTAGTAGAAGCAGGTGAGGTAACTCGGTGACAGCTTGCAAAGCATCGATAGTCAGTTCGTTTTGGGATACATCTACGAACTGTAGACATCTAAAGCATTTTATTACGAGGATGTTAGATAAAGCCATGTTCACTAAAGTTGCTTTTAGGTATGCGTATCTGGGGACGGGAAAAAATATGTTTTCAAACAAATTATAATTCGAGCTGTAATTTTGAAGGCTTGTATGAACTTGCGAAGCCTCTGTTTCACTCGCGTGGCCGATGTGATACACTTGAGCAAGAGATGCTTCAACCTAATTGTGCTAGAGCGCAATCGTATCAAATTGAGTAGACTCCACACTTTCAAGTTATCGCTGCTTTTCATAAAGTTATTTTCTAATTTTAAATACTATCTAAAAAACGGGCAGATACATGGCGTTTGGGGGGCTAAAAGGTCATAATATGAGCACGATGAGGAAGATAATTAGAATATAGTTTAGAAAGATTAATGAGACTATTTACGTCGTGTCGTATCAAGAAGTCAAATTGTTGGCAGAAGAGAGGCAGGGATGGCGTTTACTCCACTGAAATGAGCCTGGCTCTTAAATATATGAATGTATGAAGATGAATGTGGAAGTATCAAGTATATACGAACCCATCACCGGCCCCAGTTTTGCCAAGCCAGCTCAACCGCACGCTGACCTCAGACTTATTAAGCACCCTCTCGTAAGGGAGGACCAGTACAGGCTCTTGCTCCTCCTCGTGTACAGAGACCCCCGTCGTGGGGATGTCCTCTATTTCCTCCTCTTCTTCCTCTTCATTGTCCATACCAATGCGTAAATGGGATTTCAACATTTTGAACGGTTATATCGTTATTATTTAGATTATTTGAAATTGGTTCGTTATAGCGTTTCAGCTGAGGTTTTCTGTCACTTGTCGTAATGACTTGTAAATATGACGTTTTGTTACGACATTGGCATTTTCCTCAGTATATTTTTAAAATATTTTTTTAAATACATTTTCGTTTTTGAACGCAATATAATGGAACTATTTTGTATTTGTTTGTATAACTATTCTGTTTTTCCTCACCTAATTCAATATACTATCTACATGTTAATGCTATCTTTATACTAATTCTATTTCTTTATTAATGTTGTCAACAGTTCTCCTTCACCTCAAATGTGCATGTAACACGAACACCAAAGCAGCATATAGAGACGATAATCCAAAAGAAGGCCAAATCCCTGAACATCCGAGTGGATAACCCAGACAACTACGTGCTGAAGGTCTGCGGACGCGAGGAGTACCTGCTCGGAGACCATCCGCTGATCCGGTTCCTGTATATCCAGGAGATGCTGTCTAAAGATGGAGTGCCGCAAGTCAAGACTGTTAACATGGATAAGCTGCCACTTTCAGGTACTTAGATAGATAGAAATTCTTTATTGCACACACCAAATTCAAAGGAAAACAATATGAAGAAGAAACTACAATCTAAGTGCAGCGTGCGTAAAGTTGGCCTATCACAACTACTCGTACTTACATGTAACTACATGTACAAAAGAAAATCTATCTTTTTCTATTACAAAGAGGCTACATCAAAGCCAACGTGCGAGCGATCTAGGCGAGGCATCGTTTCACCACTTTACATAGTCCAGTTCACACCGAAAACGCTGCGTTAGCGATACAAACGCATGAAACAATGTCTGCCAATTCGCTCACTCGCCCGTTGTCCATGCCATTATAATATTTCAGCTGATAATAGACTCATTTATGATAAAAAACAAATAATTAATTAAAAATTTAAGTTTATTGTAATGTTTCTTAAATTGAATTTTATTTAATTAAACTTCTGAGTCTTTCCGTGTGATTAAAAATAAATTAAAATAATTCTAGTGGGCCGCGACATCCAATACTACTGCTTGCCGGACCAAATCCGTCAAACGTCGGAACATTCGAACACACTGCGGCGACGCAACCATGAGTGCTCGTGGAATATTGAGAATAACTACTCGTGCCTTGTTCAGAGCGTTGGCGGGCTCAATGTCGACCCTGGGCGGCTTGTTGAGGTATGTATTTTAACTATAAGAATAAACCAACAGAGTTTCTAACTTTTTAGGGAAAACTTGCACCCATGTGAATCTAGGATTAGCTTAAAAAAAATACTTGTTTTAGGTAATGTCCACCCTTCGGAATTAAATAAATAATTCGTTTCATTCCAAACTGTATTACGTCACGCATGAATCTCAAATACGTATGAACCAGTGAGAATTAAGAATTTAAGTAAAAAAACGTAAAAATCAGTTTTATTCAATTAAGAAACTTAAGATAAAAAATCTATGATGTATACTTTCACGTCACAACTATCGTAGCAACAAAACTATTGAATGCAAAATGTGTTTTAAAAGATAACTTCAGAAAAGTTTTAAATAGACTTGACGGCTAGATTCTAGCCTATTAAAAACTGCTGACTAGCTAATATCTCTTATTTTCAGGTGGTCTGCACAGCAGGAATCTTCCACGGTGGCAAACCACTATGTGAGGCTCAAAAGACCTCAGCAACGGCGGTGTCTAAAGAAGGCGTGGCCGAGTGGAACGAGGAGCTACAGTTCCCTATAAAAGTGTTCAACTTACCGCGAATGGCCAGATTGTGTTTCGCTATCTATGAGATGGTTAATACGACTAAAGTGAAGATTAAGAAGAAAGGGAAGGATGCTAATAAGGTAAGGTGTTTTTGATAGTAAGAGTAAGTGACTTGAGTGAGTAACTTGAGTTTTAAATGCTTTATTATTTAAACGGATAATAAATCTTAATTATTATACACTCTATGGAAAAAACAGCACTGCGTTGGATCAATATTATAAATGAGAAAGTTACAATGTTTTTTAAAGCTTTTATGTAACTTGAAATGTATGTATTCAAAAACGTGCATAATTCAAAAACGGCGACTTATGAATGTAGATGAAGCGAAAGACGTGTGTTTGGATTGTAGCAAGTAGAGGGAAGTGATCTTTACCTACTCCGAAAGGAAAGAAGCGTGACAGATGAGTATGTATGTGAACCGTAAATGAAAGCCTTTGCGAATCAACGACTCTAAAATCGATATATATGTATGTAAGTTAAAATAACCTCATTATAATTTGTACCAGGACTACAGCATAAACAAGCTAGCGTGGGCCAACACGATGATATTCGACTACAAAGAGCAACTACGTACAGAAGGCGTTACTCTATTCATGTGGACGCACGCAGCTGACGAGACTCAGGGCGATGACTTGTTGCTACATCCGCTAGGGACCGTCGTGTCTAACCCTAATACGGACTGCGCAGCGTTGCAAGTTCGGTTTTCTAAGTATGTATTCATTTTACAATAGAGATGGACTGGTCTCGAGTACGTAACGTATTATGACAATCTGCTCCATAGAAACAGTATGTCTAGAAACACACTTGTCACACGCAACACTCCCACGTGTGAAAAGTGGGTGATCAGAATATTTCTATAGAATTGTCATAATGCGTCGCGTACGTGAGATCAGTTTCTTTCTTCCTTTATACTACAAGAATTTGTTCACAAATGGGATAATTTCCTTACAATCCTTAACCATCTTTGAAGTAATTTTGTACAATTATTTTCCTGAGAGACAGCTATTTTTTCTCTCTTCTCAATTCTGTTTCACGCTGAAATGTAAGTTACATTTCCAATAATGTAACTTGCATATCGGAATATGCTATATTATTTTAAATTATTGCGTAACTTTTACGAGATAAAGCGATGAAGGCTCAAGCTCTAATTAATACTTACATTTTCACCCCTCAGCTACGACTGCAAGTTCCCAATTCTCTTCCCGACGGACGAGACAGTGAAAGCGTTCGCCAACCACATAGAGAACGGCGCGCCCGACGCCGGTAGACTCAGTCGAGACTCCGAGCAACTGCGGGCCGCAGCAGAGAAAGACCCTATGTATGAGATGCACGAGCAGGAGAGAAAGGATTTGTGGGCTCACAGGTTTGTTTACATTCTATATTATATTGTTTTTTTATTTCATCATCGTTAACATATAAGCTAATTGCTGCCCATTGTATTTATTTGATTCTATATTTTACATTACATGGAAGGAAAATAACAATGACACCTGTTGGTAAAGAGACATTGAAACATATTTTAGGATTCTTAGGTCGCAACCAACGACATGCAAAAGAATTGCGTTCTTGTACAATCCACGCTGAGTTAGTTATTAGCATATGCCGCCTCACGCGTGGTAACAATTATTATTCTATCCTTATCTTATTCTGTAGATAGCGACGTTACGTGATACAAATTGAAGCAAAAATTGAGACTGCTTCCCAGTTCGTGTTGCCCTTACAAGTCCAGTAGGGTTATCCACAGACCTGTTATACTTTACAATCTCGAATAAATAAATTACGGGCACGTACGTAACAGTGACGTATTTTAACGCAATATGTAATTCCGCAGAGAGTACTTCCGCGTGAAAGCCCCGGAGCTGCTGCCGAAGCTGCTGTCGTGCGTGGAGTGGGGCGAGCGGCTGGAGGCGGCGGCGGCGGCGCGGCTGCTGGTGCGGTGGCCGCAGCTGCGCGTCGAGTCCGCGCTCGAGCTGCTCGACTACGCATACGCTGACGGGAATGTTAGGAGCTTCGCTGTACGCTGTTTGGATCAGATTAGGTGAGGGTTTGAAATGGTAAAAATCTAGAATGTCCTTTATGTCATGAACCGCCAAAGTTTAAGAGCGGTTTCGCACTACATCCGATCCGAGATGAATTCCAAGATAGATCCAAGAACTATTTCTATAATAATTTTATCAGATCTGATTTGGATCAATGTTCGTAACCCCTATAAGTATATTTGAAAGCGTAAACTTAATTTATGTTTATATTTATAACAAAAAATGATCTTGGCTTTATATTAACAAATATTTTATCTCAATATGGCAACAACCTTTATACTTTTTGACACCTAATTCAATCGTTAACTACCAAACGTGACAATTACATAAAAAATCTTGAAAAAAGAACTTTTGTACAATACTTTTATCTATCTATTATTTCTAACCCCCCCAGCGACGAAGACCTACTACTCTACCTGCTGCAGCTAGTACAAGCTCTAAAACACGAGTCATACCTGATGTGTGACCTATCTACGTTCCTACTGCAGCGCGCGTTTGATAACAAGACTATTGGACATTTTCTCTTTTGGCATTTGAGGTTAGTATGGTGCAAATGTAATGTTGGCTTTATTACAGCGATCTTAAGAGCTATATATACTCGATTTACCCAGCGAACGCCTCGTTACGATAAAGCCACGTCTCCATTACGCGCGCTTGTAACGCTCGCCAATGTTCGTTTTCTTGCAGCGCATAATGGAGACGCGGCTTAAAAGTGTATGAAACTATGATTGCCCGGCACGTTCGTACGTCCATTGTTTGTGTAAATTGGCTTATAATGATTAAGCCATTGCAAACAATTGCGTAACTGACGCAGTTTTCCATATTTATGTACAGACCGTAAGCTATGCCATAAATAAGGACTGCGTCAAATACGCAAGGTAAGCTAAACTAACTTAGCTTAGCTCTTGGTCTGCAACCGGGTTTAATTTGTTTTCTCCCAATCATCGATAAATATAGGTATTAATGATTGTTATACCGTCAGATCGGAAATGCACGTGCCATCAGTGCCGTCCGTGTCGGTGAGATTCGGTCTGATGCTGGAGGCGTACTGCTGGGGCCGCCAGGATCACATACAGAGCCTCATGCGGCAGATATCCTGTCTCGATAAGTTGAAATGTAAGTGTGTTTACATAGCTAGAATATTTACCTGTTACTGATGTCACATGTCTCATCTAATTGGAGGTGAAATTATTTCGTTTCCGGGAACACGTTCCTCAGGTGTTCTATCATGTAGGTGAAAAAATCGTTTACGTACAAATTGTATGAACTTGTTCACACAGCTGCGTGTTAGGTGTACACGTAGAGAAACAGAACACGAAGACCTGACCCGGAAATGTGTGTGTAGCTTTTAAATAGTTAGGTTAGTAATGGTTAAAGGGCTGCAAATGACAACGATATGATAACCTTCCACATTGGTATTAACAATAGCATATGTGTTCAGGGGTAAGCCATCACGTGAGCAAGAAGCGCGAGATATCCAAAGCCCGCGTCGCGTTACAGCAGCATTTAGACGAACCTCACTGCAGCGAAACTCTATCCGACTTTGTGTCGCCGCTCACACCCAGTCTCGTTTGCAAGAAGATCAAGTAAGTGGATATAGTAATAAGTTGCCTAGTTATACCTTTATACGTAATCCGAGTTTATCAATACTAAAGTACATCCAGTTATTCAGTGGACCGGCATACGTTGTTATCTTATTCAAACTTTAAACAAACATATACGTCAGAACCAGAAAACTGTGTCAACGCCTTATTACAGCGCGTATGATGCGATACCTATAAGTACCGTATCATTATCATCATATTTGAGAGCGTCGCTCTTGTCGGTGGAGTTTTCGCACAGCTCTATGACGTCCGTTTGAGCATCTGATACGACACAATGTCTATCCCCTTTTTTATTTGATCTATGTAAGTCCTCCGTAGTCTCCCTTTCTTCGGTTTATCATCAACTTTTCCTTTCATGATGTTTTTATACAAGTATAGTACCGGTAAATAAAAAAAATATAATTTTGTACTATAACCTCAAAAATATTTCAGACCGGATAAATGCCGCGTAATGGACAGCAAGAAGCGTCCGCTGATGCTTGACTTCGAAAACATGGACCCCACCGGCACCGACATACGCATCATCATGAAGATGGGAGACGATCTCCGGCAGGATATGTTCACGCTGCAGATGCTGAGGATCATGGATCGGCTTTGGAAGAATGATGGTTATGATTTTAGGTATGTGTTTTGGTTTGTCTTTTAAAATTATAAATATGTTTGTCTTGTAGGTGGAGCATTCATCTGAGTCTAACTCTAAAATATAATGATGACGAAGTATGTCGTAAGTTTGGAAGCTTATTAGATTATCCATTCATATTTATTTTTGTATAACGTTTCGAAAAGCATTGGGTATCTGACTTCAATTGCCAAGTTATTTAGTAAGGTTGGCCTCTAAGGTAATTCGTCTTAAGTGTTTTAGTTTTCTAGCTTTAGCTTAAATTGTGACCAATTATTCCGCATTGCTTAGTTTCCTTATTTCAAATGTTTCAACGCCTACCTATTACAAACTGTCCAATTACAACAAAGTGTCGCCAACTAGAGCCAACAACCGCCAATAATTACCAACTTTGTTATAAATGAATGTTTCAAGCGTTTACCAATATGTTCGGCAATTTCTCAATGTTGTTACGTCACGAATCTCATACACGATGGTTCGCCGCTGACGTATGAACCAGCGACGCATAAAAGATAAAGCTTTTCAAGCAAGTTAATAAGACCATAATAATCTGTTTCAGACTGAACCCCTACAATTGTATCTCGATGGAATATGGCGTGGGTATGATCGAGGTGGTGGAAGACGCGGAGACTGTCGCCAATATACAGAAACAGAGCGCTCTCTTCAACGCCGCCTCGCCTATCTCGAAGACTAATTTGTTTCGTAAGTGTTACTATTATGTACAATAGTTAGTGAGTTCTATGTGCTCGTTCCGTACCGACCGATCTTTGTACTGGCTTTCGTTGTAATTTAATCAAGAACTTAGTGCAATTTTAATTTTAACTTTGGATTTCAAATTATTGGTCGCCATCTTGATTTTCAAACCGCCACATTAGATTAGAGAGCCACCATATTGAATTTAGATAAAAAATAAGCTTAACTCAAAATTCTCAATCGGAAATCGGAATAAGCTTGCTTATAACTTATTCTCCAGTTTCTAAGCATACATTTCCCTTCCAGAATGGCTAAAGAAACACAACCACACTCAAACGGCTCTGAACAAAGCTGTGGAGGAGTTCACAATGAGCTGCGCTGGGTACTGCGTAGCTACCTACGTGCTGGGCATCGCCGACAGACATCCTGATAATATCATGGTCAAACGGAATGGACAGGTCAGTTCTTTAATATAATATTTATATGTTTTGTATGCGTCTTTAAAGGACCAAAGATTTTACCGCGACATTCAACTATTCCAGTTACAGACAAACTTATGGCCTTGATCAACAGGTTAAGAAATCTTGTTTAGTTGAGTCTACGTCGAGATGTTGCGATGTAGCCATTTTAATAGCCTTCATTTGTTTATCGTTGTTATTTCTTCTGTCTACAATGAAGGATAAGTATGCGGAGTACCGTCACACTTCTTTACAAACTTTGGTTGACATCGCGTGCTCGCTGGTAATGACAAAATAATTGTGTCTTATTTTCGAACACAGAAAACTGCGGTCAAACATTTGCCGATCATGAATTACAAGCTTTAGAAGACCTTACATATAAAATTTATCTGACGGATATTGTATACCCATCTCTGTCTAAAACGTCATATTTTATGAAATAGACATAGGTTTATCTGTCAGTTACATTTTATCTGTAAGTGGTGGAGCAGGCCCTTAATATTCTTTAATCTCTTACAGTTATTCCACATAGACTTCGGCCACTTCCTCGGCAAGTTCAAACACAAGTACGGGTTCAAGCGCGAACGCGTCCCGTTCGTACTGACGCATGACTTCATACATGTCATCAATAAGGGCCAGAGGGGCACCGGGGCCAATGAACCTTTGGATTTTAAGATCTTTAGGGAGCATTGCGAGACGGTGAGTGGCGAGTAATTGTAAATTTTGGTTTACAGATGACTTTATGGGCTAAAACAGCTACCCAATGGCTACCAAAAACCAAACGGCGTCGCGGCAGACCACGGAAAAGAAGGCGGAACGAGCTGGACACCTTCTTAAGTACCTGGGCGGAGGTAGCTCGAGACAGAAAGCCATGGCGGATGAGGAGACTTTTGCCCAGCAGTGGGACACACATGGCTAGATGAAACTAGAGTCTTTTAATTATTACCTTTGTTTGTTTTGATGTATGGTGTCAGATACGATTTTGCTAAACTACAAGAGAGACAAGGGTCTCCATCTTTATACATTTTACGCGTATATGGTAAATTAAATAAAGTTAAGACAAATGAATAAAAATACTGCGATTTGATTATAAATGACAAGTTTACATCGGTTCAGCAAGAACAAGAAATAAAAACCAAGATATTTTTAAAATGTTGGTAAAGGAATCAATCGGCAAATTATTCATATAGGAAGCTCATGTTTTAAAATGTTGCCATGTTTACATTGTTGCTACTTCCAGGCGTTCAAAATCCTCCGCAAGCACGGCCACCTGATCCTCTCGCTGTTCTCCATGATGATATCCACCGGAATGCAGGAGTTGCGCTCCGAGGAGGACCTCAACTATCTAAGGGAGACTCTCGTGAGTGCTGCGGTCATATCTTACGTCTTATATTGTATTTGTTTTGATTTTATGTGGGATAGAAAAGCCGAGGAAAGATTATGGCTTACAGTAAAGTACTTTGACTATTGATGGGTACATTTTGGAAAAAAAAATGCTAGTCAATTGTGTCGCACTACCAAGCGCAGCATGTGACGGCTACCTGCTAGATAGACTGATGATTTAGTGAAGACTGTGGTGTCTGATTGAATGGAAGTGGCAATAAACCGGTCGCGCTGGTATATCATTGGAGAGGCCTATGCTCAGCAGTGGGCAGAAGGCTGAAATGATAAATTATGGCTTCAGTGTATTTTTATGTTAATAAAATGGAAAAAAATCTTGAAAAAAAAACCGCATTTGTATAATAAACGCTTCTGAGCAGTTTGTACAAGCCTCGCGATTACGACAATCTCTTTTTCGTATGACGTCTTTTGCTCATCTTTATCCACCTTTTTACTCTATAGTCACATAACCCTTTCCCCACCAGGTGATGAACCTAACAGAGGAGCAAGCGATGGAGCACTTCCGTCTGAAATTCATAGAGGCTGTAAAGAACTCGTGGACTACCATATTCAACTGGGCAATCCACAACATCGACAAAAACAACTGACAGTGACCGGTGAGTCGGCGCCTCAAGCGACAGCCGTCGAAGAGCGCGCCGCAAACGCTTTAAAATATCGAGTTGAACGTGAGTTTCCAAAGTACGGACTATATAGTCGAATCGCAACGAGACGAGGCGTGAGTTTCTATAGGTTTTTTGGAAGGGGCGGGGCTTATGCGTACAGCTACTCTCATTGGCTGTTTCCTGTAACTTAAAACCCACTCGCGACTTGTCTCGCACTTGTGAACTTGAACGTGAAAACGTAGCATAAATATGCACGTAGTAGCGCAGCACCATACATAAATGCTGGTTCAAATTGTTGTCAATAATTTATTAAATTATTTTTTAATTGGTTTCATATTTGCCTTTTTCCTTCATTAAAATCTAGTTTTAAAAAGACAGAAAATATTTATGTCAGTATATTGAAGACTTTCGTTTAAATAACTAGTCAAACTTTCCAATTTAACATTTACACTGCCCTCTTATCGAAACGAACAAGTCTTCAGGGTTGCCAGGAATAAAACAGAAATGCTACTAATTGTGGTGCTGCGCTACAAAATATATGTATAATCGCATGTAAAATGTAAGTCGCATTCTATTTAATAACTTTAAGGATATCAGCACGTTGCTATTGCGATAAAAATATATATAAACGTATTTCAGTGTTAGAATATGTAAAAAATCATAATGCCTGTTTGTTATGGCAACACTGAACGTATTTTCTGTCGATTAAACTTTGCCTCTGTCTGTACTCAAATATTTAAAGATGGTAATACCATGAGACGCCGCTGCGGGAAAGGGAGTTTGAGTGATTAGAAGTATGGTTGTCCCGTTCACACGTATTGAAATTTATATTGTTAGACAGGAATAGATGATGGAAAGGCTATTTCTGCGAGGTAAATAGCCCGAAAAAACTGCAGAAATGGAGGGTATAGAAAAAAAAGGATTTTAAGACTATAAAAAAATATGAACTGAAATAAGCTCATTATGAAAGAAACCCTTTTACTGAGAATAACTTCGGCGATATTACTAGAAGCGCGAATGGAACATGTTTGTCTAAGACTGAGATAGTGTAAAATATACTAGAGAATGGATATGAAATGCCGCAGCGGCGTATAGCTTAAACCTGTTAAGTTCTCATATATCTTAAAGTTGGAGAATTTAATAAGATTTGTACATGTTTCTATTAGCTAACTTATTGAAATATCTTTAAATAAATATTAGCTATGGGAATATTTAAGTAACGAGCACTCATAGCTGTTTAGAGTGTAAAAACTTTGCATTGAATTTGTAGCAAACGTAAAATAATGAATTTATAGTTTTTATTCTAGATTCGTTATTGTTTTTAAAGTGCTCCCATTACAAATTCTTATAAAATAATCACCGTTTTTCGTCAATATACTTACTAAAATATCATTAATCTGATTACACTATGCAATTTAAATTTTGCGCTAATACGAGTATGTTGATATCTACGTATTAAAATTGAATCTAAACGCGTTTACACTACATAAATACCTTTAAAAACAGGGAGCACTCTTAAACATTCTTTATCACAAACAACAAACAAAGAAAACTATTCAAATATCGCACTTAAAGCAAAGCTATATCTAGCATACTATACAGCGTGTAACGGAAAGGTATCAAGCTGAAAGTCAGCGATAGTACTCATGAAGATGGACAACTTTCCCCAAGGAACATAGGTCTATAACTCGAAAAAAAAATTCGCCTCCCCATACAAATCAGCTGATCGAGTAAGTATGGGCGATGCAAAAATTTTTTTTTGTAATACGACCCTTGTTCCTTGGGGAAAGTTTTTCAGTTTCATGAGGACTATCGCTATTTTGGCTTGATACCCTTTCTGTTACACCCTGTATAACAGAAGGTGGCAGGCCAGTGGCGACTGATTTGGCTGTGATATCGCGCGGTGTGGTTACACGCGTCGACTTGTAGATGGACGCTCACTAAGCGTTTAATATTGTAATAAAATGGATTGAGAGAACGGCGAATGACCCGATATGATTACATTGGCTATAAGATTATGAAACAGATTGGTATAAAAGGGGCGTGTCATTACGCATACAGGTACAAGCTACCTTGGTACCTTGTAAGTGCATACGCCCCGTTTGCGAGCGTGAGGTCTAGTTTTACTGGTTGATTGGTATTTATTCGTACAATAACCACTCTAACTTGAACCAGCACCCTAGACGCATGATTGTATCGGGTTATTACATAGATCAATGTGAAAGACAGAGGGTTTTAAATATAAATTTACATTTTATTTTTAATCATTAGATGTAGGATTTGGATCAAAATTATCATTTAGCGTTGCTCGTTTTCATATAGTTTTAGGTGAATGTAATGTTACGTTTGAGAGGAAAGGAAGTGAGAGATGGAACGGGTTGCCACTGACTGCCACTTCTGTGTACCGGGTGTTAATAAGTTCACTATTAATAATTATACAAGAGGTTATACAGTTGTTAGAAAACAAAAAGTGTGAAGTGTGTTTGGATCGTAGCAAGTGGAGCGAATTGATCTTTGCCTACTCCGATGGGACTCTATAGGCGTGACGGATATGTTTGTATGAAGAAAACTGTCTCATGAAACTAGTATCAAAAATTAAAAAACCTTTACTTACATTTCGATCAGATGAGTTTTCATTTTAAACCATTACCTACTTTTATTTTGAACTAGCATTGTTATAATCACGTATTTATTAAAAGTGATATTATTAACACCCTACATATAATTAACTTCATATTAACTTTAGGGGAATTAATGCTCTCATAGACAAGTTTAGGTAGACGGGTGAATCCGTTGCAGATAGCCGGATTATAGCTACACTAAAATATAGCACTCGGACGAAAGCACGATTCTTTAGTTTTACACATTAACTTAGCCACCTTCGTTATATGTTATAAATTATTGGGCTTTTTTCTTTTACACGCCAAAAGAGGGAAGGATTTAGTGTCTTCATAAAGAATCTGAATCCATAGTGATAATACACTATGGATTCACTATATTAGACATCACATTTCTCAATGTTGGTAACAATTTTGAGTGTAATCATGATTATTTAGAAAAGAAATAATTTGAAGCTGTTTTGTTATACTGGTCGATATAAGTACAGTAACAAAACATCAGATATATTGATATACCTACCTACTTCTCTGATGTACAAACATGTCCTCAAAGTAAAAATACTGTCTATTTTATCGGCAATGTTATTAAATAGTCAGCAAATAAATACAACTAGCTGAAGTTATAATATTTCATGTTACCACACTCGTCATTCAATCAATTTCCCCTCTTGGTGTGTAAAAGCATAAACTCCTAAACGAACATTATAATTTAGTAATATAATAATTCTACTATCATCAACATAGATCGGGATATACGTTTAGCAGTATTACATCGTCGTACTTTTTAGGATCAAAGTAGGTTTCGCTTTAAGATTTCTTTTTATATTCGTCATTCTACCTCACGGGTTTAATACCAGTTCATTTTGATTATGGAGTGTTCATTTTATCGAGTACGTTTACATATTCGTAATTAAAGACCAATTGTTAGGTGCCAGGATTTAGACACACGTATATACCTAGTATGCGTGTTCACTTCCATTCTATTGTAGTGAAGATAGCTATCCGAGTTTAACCCAGGAATTGAACAATCGGCCTTTACTTCTTATATGTGACCGTATCTAGACACCGCACCGTTTAGAAATTATTGAATTTTGATTTCATTTACTGCTCAAAACAAGACTTGTTTTGATTTACAAAATTTTCATACGTCATTGCGTGTAGTCTAAAAATTTTTTTAGGTTCATCTCATTAGTTTCATTTAAAAACATTTGATAACAAAGTAGGATTCAAAACAACTAAACTTTTAAAAACATGCCTTATGACTATGATACTATAATTGATTATATTATATTGCTTACACATAAAAATTGTAAACTTCTATATATACGGCTAAACTATACAGTTCGTAAATTCTTGGATTTTTAAAAATCTTAAAGTCAAAAGTAAAATGTAGTTGCTTGTGACTAAAGCCTAAACAATTTACTGCCTCCATACAATAACTAACTTATACATCAATGAAATGCAATAGATGTATAAAATTGAAGTTAGTAGACAAAACGACTCGACGCGACGGTTACACATAGCTTAATTACCTCGTAATAAAACAAGTTTCTTCAAATGACGTATATTTACGGCAGGTGATTATTGAATTGGCAATTTATTAATAACTATCACTGGATACTTGTGTTTTTAATGGTTGACGTAGTTACCTTCGCATCTCTTTGGTGATTTTACTAGAAATTAGTAGAAATTGAATAGAGCTTTAGTTCTACAGTCATAATTTCCAAATTACAATTCGGTTAAAGTATCTATGATATAACCAACCATTATTTTCAACTTTGCTTATCTTTCACGTTCACAATATAATATGCCTTAAGCTTGGACTATATTCTATCATAAGCTCGTAATATAAATAATTTCATCATTACACTCCGAAAATACGCGTCAAGATGGACTCTCACCCTAAAACACGTGAAAACAAATGACACATAAATAGTCTTTAACTAATATACATAGGTACATAAATAAATAAGTCATTCTAGATTATAGTTCACTTTTCCGAGTATACATATAATATAGTTATTAAATACTGTTGCATATAAGCGAGTTTTTTATCATGTAACATTTGGTTTACAGGATATTTGTTTTTGTGCAGCATAAGATGAGCATAAGACAAAGATATGTCCTCTTTAAGTTATTAAATTTTTACATAAAATAAAGAATTATATGTAATATCAAAGATTGTAATGCAATCGAATGTTTTTCAAAGATTTTCATTGACTCAATGTCAGCGAGGCCTTTGATATTGAAGATGTGATCGTCTCCTATACTAAATTAAAAAGTTGTACATGGTTATAGCTTTATAAGACTCGTTTATATGCAACATATATCGACTACAGACATAGTTAAACAAGGTAAAATAGTCAACCGTTGAAATAGGCGATCGGCGATTTTAAATATGTTTGTCACAAAATATACAGGTTAACATGTGCTAATTGCTCAAGATCTAGTGAGACGAAAGGAATATTATATGGTTTATGAAACTGGTGTATAGGCGAATCGAGTTTGAACAGAAATTCTTTTTTTTTTTTTTTTCGGAATGCTATCTCGGAATACTCAAAAGTTATAATAACCCTTTCGCCTCACGAAGGTCCCACAATAAACGCAGAACGTCTTCATTAGAAATAGTAGAATAAAACAAAAGACAGAAGGACACAATTACCTCGAATATTATTAGACATATCATATACATACAGCGTTCAATAGATTAGACATACATGCGATAATTATTTTAAAAGGATATAACGCCAAATCAATTATACTGAAATACCTCGAAAAGGTTTGTGGCTTCAATTCCTAGGAGATATTGTTTAGCATACTTAAAAAATATTAAGTTTCTTCAAAAATATATAATTTTTATAGTGTTCGTTTATGTCGCTGCAATGGTTAAAGTTGGCTTCTAATATTACAAACGCGCGGTCGTGGTTGCATTACTTGACTATTAGGTCATTCGTATCGTACTCTTCTCAGATGATTCCGTTATTCAGGCTGTAGAATGTCTTTTTCTTAACAGTAAAAAAATCTTCGCTGTTTTTGTGTCTATGTTGTTGAGGATATCGACTACAAATCTGTTAAGACAAACATATTTGTTTCTTTTTTTTTAAACTCACAGGGTACTGCTATTGATGAATGTCATATTAAACAACATGAACACAACATGAGATTGTCTAACCTGACTTTCTTAGCAAATAACATTTTAAAATGTAACCTACTATTTTTTTCATACTCTTTTAATGTTTTGACTCTAGCTAGGCTTATAGAATATGAAATCGTTTCCTCTAGTTACGGTACAGTATTCTATTCTACAAATAAATATTCCTTTTCATAGCCTTTACGTATGCTAAACAATATCTAAAACTCCGCTCACTGCCAACATATAACTTAGACTGATCGCCTTATACTAGATAACCATAGATAGTGTGACATATAAACATGTTATTCACGTATTTAGAAAGATGCCGTGTTTTAATAATGTGTATGAAATGTTTGAGGTCTTGCTGTCTGTATATTGAAATAATATTACACATAGATATAATTTGTAATTTTTGAAACAGGCTATTACCAACTGCTGTATATTAAATCTTAGTTACTAAAAACTCACACTGTTAAATAGTTTCCACGGGATTCTTTTTTAAATAGACGAACCGAAGAACGTTAACGAATGTGAAAATTGCTGTATTTGATAAACAACTTCTAAAGGAACAGAAGCTTCCGAAACAATTATTTTTGGAACAACACAAATTATACATGTACTCCCGTAAAACCTAAACTTTTTGTCCGATTTCGAATTTGTTCTATTAGGTATTTATTATAATTGAATTATCACAATTATTTTAAGATCTAATTATTTTAAATCCCGGTTAATTCGTACTGTGTAAATAATAAAATTATGTCCTACTTAAACTATGCTTTTCATAAGTTTACAAGATGAACTTTACAAATTTCAAACCTTGTGGTAAAACGTTATATCTAAGTATCGACACCGAACAAATGAAGTCGAGTTTATAAACTTGTCACATCATAGCGTTAAGCTCAAAGTTTGTGTCGATAAAGTTATGTGAATTGTGTAACTGAAGCCGCAGTTCAAAATAATTTAAATTTTAAACAACAATATTTAAAAAATTTCGAAATACTTACGCTCAAACATTCAGTGATTCAGTGATTTGTAGTTGGTCTTAAAAGCTGATTTACAAACACTGAAGTTTAAAACACCAATTACAAGCCGACATGTCAACTCATAATTATACTTACTGAGTAACTTGATATGCTTCCTACGTAGTGCTAAATAACTGATACCTTATAGATAGTATGTTCAATAAGTTAGATGTTACTTGATTCAGTTTGTTTTGTGCAATGTAAATAGTACGAATGACGTATTTATGTATAAGTATGTATGCATTTCAGATGATGATTATTGTTTTAATTAGTTTAAGGGTTACTTGAACGCTGTTTGGAATGAGAACTGATTAGTTATCAATGTATTTTTTTCGTTTTTTTTTTTAACAGGAATTATAGAACCTTAAAGAATTAATTTATTAACAAAATAAGTTCTTCTATAGTCCAAAAAGCGTTTAAGATCTCAAAACAGTTTGATGTGAAATAAGATATTGTTTTAATTCGATTCCATTGAAGAGCATCCCTTTATTAAGGAGTGATTCACCAAATAATATTATTATTGAATGAGTATTTGTGTAAATGCATCGTTATTGTGCAGTAGAATTAAGATTTACACGGGAGTTGTGAAAAATAATGTTAAATTTGAAAATGGCTAGTAAAAATGTTGAGAATAATCCCTTTTTATACGAAGTTTCAAGTTGACGTAGTTTTATATTTGCTTAGGTTTGTTTCGGAAATTTTTGCTGAAAAGACTACCTATTTAAAACAAATGGAGTGTTACATACATTGATGAAGCAACTGTTTGTGAATAACCGAGTCCTTTCAGTAAGAATTTCTAAAACAATTCCATTTTGGCAACTTTAGGAATCTAAAGGGATTAAATAAGCTATTATTCAAAAGGTCTTAATTTCCACAACATCGTGAATAAAACGGTATGTTAGCCATATTGCTGATGCATATTATTATTAAGGTTCATCAACATCTGAGTCCCAATAGTTCCTTTATCATGTGTCATTTAATATTCATACGAGTAACGAAAGAAATGTAAGAGATATTCATTTAAAAATATTGTATAAAAATAATTTACCGATTAATTATTTGCTATCTCAAATATGATTTTTTTGAATAAACATTTACATACGAGATTTCTGTGTTTTGTCAGTTTGCCTTAGCTCTCTCTGTTTATCTATTTGTTAGCCTATTAGGCCTCTATTTGCTAAATGCTACGGCTAAATGTAATTTCAGTAGTAACGTGGAAGTAGGTAAGTAGTCTTTTGACATAAGTTCTGTTTTATATTGTTTAGCGTTTAAAAACACCTAAAATAAAACAAAAGTAAATATTAAATTCTCTTCCTTAGCTTAACATGTTAATTTGTCATTTCTTCACGCAATCTCTGATGGCTGTCTTTACCATTAAGTATAAATTTTCTAATGTAAAGTTCTCATAACAATTACTCACACGTTCTAATTAGGTAGGTGCAAAGAATAAAGCCTTAAATGCAAGCTAAAGAGAACGAATACCAGAAATGGTGATGGCGGCATGATTAGTTAACGAGTGGTGTAGAACTAGATCCCTACGTTGCAGTGTAGCATATCACTACGCGGCATAGACGTCCGCGCGCGCCCACCTCCTTTTGGCGCCTAAAAATTAAAAACAAAAAAAAAACAAACAATCTCTTTTATAATCATAAAAACGTTAAAGACTCTTTGAAATAAAACTTTTTAGTGATTTTGTTTTATTTAATAAGTGTTGTGTGTGAAATTAAGGTTGGACTTTAAAAATGACTGCCGGCGCAGCTAGTAATGAAGAACATGAGCCTCTTATTGCCTCTTCTGTTGAACAACAGCGAGTTACATACAATAATACGCCTCCGGTAAGTTTACTTTTCTTTATTTAATAAAGTATTATTGTTTCAGCATTCAATTAACGAATGATCAAGCATGTGAAGTGGCAATTTTCAGTGTTTTGAATACTTATTTGATTTTGAAACTTAATAAAACGTTATTTTTTGAGGTTTAATTTTCAGATATTAAACTACAAAAATTAACTATCTTTACTTTATATCTTAAATTAAGTTTCCCACTACATGACCATTTACATTTAATTAACAGATCTCCATTTTGTTTTTCTGATTGAGTGTTACGAAATGATGTTTCGGTCGCAGCTTATTTTTTTTACCCTAATGGCAGAATAACTTGAAGCTAGATTTAAAACAGGTTGACAGACCGCAAATTACATTGAATTCGTTTTTAAGTAGGAGTAACTCAAGTTTTTACTAGCGATTTAGATAAAAATAGTGTAGCGAGAACAAGGCCGATAGTTTCATCATTAAGTCAGTGGCCGATTCCATCCAAAAACTACTAAACTGGTTTGTCTTATGCACCGGTTACACAGGTTTCCGACTATAGATGTCGGAATGTTAGAGAATACTTTTTTATAATCTAACATTTTTCTTAAAATATTCGTCTAGATTAGGTATACCTATGTCTCGTCTTTAGAAGATTCTTGTCTTCAAGCTTTACGGGTGTGACTTTCTAAATGTGTTTTTTTTAGTCTCGTCTTATGAATTTCCCTCCAAAATGCATATCTCTAACCTAACCTATGTCTCGCTACTCGCGTTCATCTTATTTGGAAAACGCGTTCATTGTACGATTTCCATTCCTTTATCTCATGTTCTGTATTCATCAAGATAATTTTGTTTAACTTTTAATTGCTACAGGTCGGCATGTTGCAATTCAGACGTTTTTAGTAAATATTTAATATGTAATGAACTATTTTTTCGTTGTTTTATAAAGAATTCGAATCTGAATTAGGTGTTAAACGAGACGAAAAGTTAACACGAATAAAGTTGTAAACGTGACGCCGTGACGCGTGACTTTTAAGAACTAGTTTTAATTTTATATATGGAGTAATTAACATACCTATTTTAGTGTGGATTCCTCAGTGCGTCCTAGCTCACCTCGACTTCTTATTGAACAACTGATAAGAGACATTAAGCAATTTATTAGTCTTTTTAATTAGATGATAATATGTGTAATTAGCTTTTTGTCGTATTAAATCGTTTCGAAACTTCACCAATTTCAATGCCGGTAATAAGTTTTCTTACTAGTTAGGGTCCCTTGTGCGGTTACTTGTTTATTGTTTTACTTTAATTTGCTTCATATTTACGATATATCGCCAAAATTACGGACTAATGCAGCAAGATATTTTAACTAATCGTTTTATAATGTCTTTTTTACCTAAAACACTTAAGAAAATTGCGAAAATAATCAGCATAGATATCAATATGTAATTATATAGATGTAAATAGTAAAATAGGTACTCGTCAGTACCTATATGTCCATTGATCTCGTTTTGTTTATTGTCTCCAATTCTATGCAATTGGTAGTTTCCTGTTGTATATTCGATCTGAATGGCTTCAAAGATACTACTTCAAATATACTTAACAGTGCCTTGAGTTTCGCGCATAGTCACTCGTTGTTAGTTTTACAAGTTTATTTAAATATTTCTTATATTATCGTGGTTTTAAATAAAGCTTTAGTTTATTTCGTATCAAAATTATATCAACCTCTTTACCCCAATTTTTAGTCGTTTTTTTTAACGCACAGTGCAGATAGCTTCTTTCAGTTAATTATGAGTTTATAATAGTAACCACATTTGAACAAAATGCAATCCGTACATTTTTAACATTTCATGATCTCAAATAGTTTTCCGTACTTCATCAATTGAACCCATTTGCTGTCACCTTCTATTTCTTGTTACCCTCGTGCCAAAACTCCTAATTCTCACTAATCGTATTTGGAAAAAACTTCTACGTGTATTTCTTGCTACCCTGGCCTGGTGCCAAAACTACCACCAAGCAGGTCCCAAAGGTCCCCCCGAGGGTGTGAGGCGTCGCTACCGGTGTCACGTGCGTGAAACCGGACCCGGTTCCGGTATTCCGGGACCGGCCCTCCCTAATCCCGTCCGGTAATGCACACCGATTCTGTCTGGCTTCTAATTGTTCCCACAGTTTTTTTGTTTTTGTATTTTGTAGCGAGTTTATAGCACTTGTAGTGGGAGGTATCTTTTTAAATACCAATTTATTAAATAATTTCATGTAAACGTTGTATAGTTTATATTTTAAAGTGCTTCTTTAAATTAAGTTACGTATTAATATTTGAGACAGCTACCGCGTGGAATATGTTACCAAAACAATAGATTCAGACATTCAGTTGTCATTTTAAGTCAGTATTCAACTATTCTTCAACAGTTTACTATAGTTTGAAACTCTGCTGCTAACAATTTAATGTTTATCCAAAACTTTTTCTACTATCTACTCTATCTAGAGTTTTAATTACAACTATTTTACTGCAATAGATTTTGCATCCTCAAAAGCCATGATAGAGCTTCTATTCAATTACATCTGGATTATAATATCACAAGTAGTTACACTTTTAACTAGATCGATAAGTGATGTGGATAATTCGCAAGTGTCGAGTTCTCAAGAACCCTTGCTTGGTGTCGATGAGGGGGAAAATGATTATCAAAAGGTAATAACGAGCTAGAAGCCTGTGAAATTACTTAGTCTATTGATTTTGAAGGTAGGGTGTTTTTAGTTTAGGTACCTATGCCTACGTTAAATTTTAAGAGCTTTTCGTTTTTGCTGTCGTTTTTTGCGGGTTGGTGTTAGTTTTGGATAACGTTAACCGTGCTGGTTAAGATAAGATATGGGGGATTGTTTTGCCATTTTTTAAATTTCAAACCGCGAAATTGGTTCCAATGCTAATGTGTACAGGATATGGTATTGATGTATTTTTTTACAAAAAGAACAATTTATTTTGTGTTATCGTGTCAAAAGTACTTATTTTGAAGTGTGTAATTAATTCTAAACTCTTTTTGAAGATAGGACTTAAAAATTGTGCCAAATATTCAAGGTTCAAAGTAACCATATAATTACAAGTCTTACAAAAAAAGAAAACGTGCAAATAGCGAATTAATTGAGCAATTAGTTAGTCATTTTTTAGTACCTAGTCTAGCAAGACAGATTACTCTTATATGTAACAAAAAACGATCTAATCTTAATTTGAAACATGTAGAATTAATACATCTTACAATATTTTTTCTAGTTTTGTAAGTGAATAAATGAATCCTAAAAGTGGGTCAGTTTTATTACGAGCCCTACGTTATATACAGTATCTATAATTAGTTACGTTTTAGTGCTTAGACGAGTTAATTTCATGTCCCCACGAGAACTACCTTCAGCAAATACTGCATCGCATTAGTTTTACCCTCATTTAATACCTAGAATCTTTCCAACAGGATGCCAACACCCCGGCAATCACACCCCGAGCGAGCGGCGGAGAGGTAACCCTTGCAATCCCCCGCAATTATGGAGCTATTGGCGGCGTGGAGAAGGTCACCTACACCTGGGCTGATGTCAACG
The DNA here is from genome assembly GCA_947563765.1 of Anarsia innoxiella. Lineage (NCBI taxonomy): Eukaryota > Metazoa > Arthropoda > Insecta > Lepidoptera > Gelechiidae > Anarsia > Anarsia innoxiella. The sequence goes on along the minus strand of OX387396.1, from coordinate 9,364,502 downwards.
CGTTCGCCACAGAGTCTCGATCCAGGAGACGGATCTGGAACTTCTGGAAGCCGTCCGCTAGCGGGATGTTCCAGCAGAGGAAACAGCTTTTGAGGAATGGTGAGTTTTTGGGGAATTTGAGGAAGAATATCTGAAGAAGTTTTGATGAATTGATACTTAAATATTTGGAGACCATAGATAAGGTATATCTTGGAATGCCTTTACAAAAGGCTAATTACAAATCAGTCAGGTTTCTTATTAAGGAACAATCCTTAACAGTAAATGGCGCAGCATACCCAGGCGAGCTCCTAGCCATCATGGGCTCATCAGGAGCTGGAAAAACCACACTTCTCAACACCCTGACCTTTAGAATCCCAAGTGGAGTGGTAGCCAGTGGCACCAGAGCCTTGAATGGTCAGCCAGCCACTCCTGAAGCTCTTGCTGCCATGTCAGCTTATGTCCAACAGCAGGATTTGTTTATTGGGACTTTGACTGTTCGAGAACATTTAATTTTTCAGGTAATTTTAATTAATTTATTTATTTATGGAAGATTTACAGCAAAATAAAGTCCTTAAATCGATTTCTATGCTTAACAATGCTAATGTTAACTTAAACATAAATATTTTTCAAAATTGTTCAAAATTTTAAACACTAAATGATTTAAATACATAAATACATAACTGTCACGCCTCTCTCCTATCGGGGTAGGCAGAGACCATTGTTAGACCACGATTATAACAAGTTATCTAAATTAGAATTTAAATATTCCTCCTTCACTTTTTAAATGGACAATATTCTAGACATTCAATAATATTCTAGAGAAATAATGATTTTTATGTTGAAGTTCTTGAAAGAACGATCACGATCTGACTTTATCTGTTTCACACTGTTACGTTAGACTGAGCAAAAAAGCTTAAAAAAACGTTGGTTTTTTACCTTGACATTGTCTGATATGCAAATATCCGATTAGCCAAATGATTAATGTATCTGGGGGCGTGGAGTTGTCTATTTTGTGGATTTTAAAAATGTTACGTGTATTTTTAGGCTCTAGTTCGCATGGATCGGCACATTCCTTACGCTCAAAGGATGCGACGAGTTCAAGAGGTTATCCAAGAAGTAAGTTTATTCATTTGTTTAAAAAAAAAACGTCTTTTACAGAAATTCCAGTAATTCGTTCTTATTTTAAATTCAAATTGTGACAATTGCTCAATTAGAACACTCTCATTTGTTAATTTATTTAAATGGTAGAGGCATAAGTGGGCATGCAATGCACAAGAGGTACCAATATAGCGACAAATAACATATATATATATTTTTTTAAACTTAATTTAGAAACACACTGAGCTCACCATTGCCTTGACATAGATTATTTCAAGTTAACAGGGAAAGTTGTTCGAATATTATCTTTCTATTTATACACATATTCGTTTAATTAATAAAAAAAACCACACACAAGATATCTATGTATTTCATTATATGTTTTACTCAAATATTGAAGTATCCATTATATATTTAAATACATATATTTAATAAGAATTAAATCAAGATCGTTATTTCCCATTTAAATGCTAATCTTAACTTGTCGACATTATTTCTTATTCGGAAATCAAAATTCAGTTTTTTTTTAATTTATTTGCCATTTAAATGAACATTTACGTCAATACAGTAACTTAATATCTATTGATGAGGTTAAACTTTTAACTATATAAATTAAATAATAGGTGATAATGAATTGTATATCGCTTAATTTTAGTTATACCTACCGCTGATATTTTACTTGGCTGACCAGTTGTTTAATCTTCGATACCTTATTTATATTAATTTAAACATTGTAAAGTACTTACTCGCTTATTTATTTGATTTCTAATCTCTTTGGGGCAATAAATCCATTGTATAACTATTAGTGTAACAGTAGTACAAATAAATACAAACTAACAACAGTACTAACAGTAGTACAAACAGCTGAAAGTAGCGCCATCTTAAAGTCTATCTACACAGATCCGGGCCGTGCCCGTGACGTGCCCGGGCCGTCAGGAGGGAAAACAAAACGTCGTCATGACAACGTGTGTGAACGAGTCCATAGAAAATATATGTAATGATATTTTTCCCCGGACACGTTGTCATGACGACGTATTGTTTTCTTTCCTAACGGGCCACGGCCCGGATCTGTGTTGATAGACCTTTAGCCTAACTAAACCCATACTAACATTCATCAAACATCCATAGCTGGCGCTATCAAAATGCCAGAACACAGTGATCGGCATCCCAGGCCGTCTAAAGGGTATCTCTGGAGGAGAAATGAAGAGGCTCTCCTTTGCCAGCGAGGTCCTCACCGATCCACCTCTTATGTTCTGTGATGAACCTACTTCCGGACTGGATTCCTTTATGGCACAGAATGTTATTCAGGTTTGTAGATATTAAGATAATATTGAACATTATTTAAGTTATAAAACGAGTGTTTTACGTTTAATTAAATTAAAATTGTATTTTTTTTCTAAATCATAAGAACACAAATTATCATAATCATATTTATTGCTCTTTCACAAAGTTACATAGGATGTTACAATACAATAAAAGTAGGTACATTTTGTGGACCCTGTAAAGAGATAATTATGACAGTCTCCCTGAGGACTCTTAATATATTAGCATTTTTAATTATATGGACTGACCATCTCTCCTCTATGGCCATCAATCCTTGAATTACCCTATCTAGATTTTTTGATAGTGTCCTTGAATCGTAGGCGACTTTAAATTTAGTTTAAAACGTTGGCGAACCAATAAATCAGGTTACATAATGGACAGGTTGCGTGCCTTAAAGCTGCCGCCGGAAAGGAGGCAAGATTTTTGAATCTATATTTTTTTATCTTTTAGAGGATCGTTTTGAACCATCAATATTTGATTTAAGTAGTTGCCACTAGAACGCCCATTTTAAATGAGAAACTGTCTTCGCATATCTTTACAATATTACATAATATAAGTACCTAATACATCTACAAATCAAAAGATGTTTTTAATTATCTATTAAACTTTTATTTTTTTAACGTGATCCGATATCAACTGAAAGTAATACCAAACCAACAAACAAATTGAAGTAGATAAAAAGTCTTTAAGTCCTTAAGCTCATTCTCACCCCCCATTTCTCCCACCCAGGTACTAAAAGGCCTAGCTCAGAAAGGCAAGACGGTAATTTGCACGATACATCAGCCTTCATCAGAGCTATACGCCATGTTTGACAAGCTACTCATCATGGCCGACGGGAGAGTCGCCTTCTTAGGGTCACCAGATCAGGCTACTGACTTTTTCAAAGAGTAAGTTTTTTAAAGCATTATTTTTGAACAATTACGAGTATCTACCTCTCAGGCAGTTGATACATTTACCAAAGCAATGAACTGTCAAGAATCTAAGGTTGAGTAGTTGAGTTGAGACGCCACTGCTTGAAGCTGCGACTTCAGCGAATGAATGGTGAAACTGCTATAGTTCACCGCGCGGTTGCGGCTTTAACCAGTCTGGTCTCAATTGCTTGAAACAGTGTACGGCCGCCCTGAAAGCATTGTTACACAATTCACACCCCACCCCCTTCAACATTTCCACCTTGAACAGACTAGGAGCGGCATGTCCAGCGAACTACAATCCAGCAGACCACTTCATCCAGCTCTTAGCTGGAGTACCAGGGAGAGAGGAAGCGACAAGACACACCATAGATACCGTATGCACTGCCTTCGCTAAATCCGAGATTGGGTGTAAAATTGCCGCTGAAGCTGAAAATGCTCTGTTTCAAGAGGTACGTGTTAGTATTTGCTACTTAGGGCTCGTTTTACTTCTTACAGATAACATTTAACTGACTGATATTTAATATCTCTCACTGTCTAATCTAAAAGGTCATGTTTTATGAAATAGACAGGTTATATGTCAGTTAAAATCTGTAAATGGTGAAATAGGGCAGTTGTTAATACAGGTACTTACCTACTTCCTTGGATCACTTCCAGAATATTCATTACGTCTTCTAAGATGTTAAGAGCTTATTTTGAGACAAGACCGTACTCTTTTAGACTACATCTATCGCTTATAACCTATCAAAATATTCCATTTTTTGCTCCTCAACTAGCGCAAGATTAGCTCAGGCTGGGCAGATGCAGCGTGGTCAAGCGCAGCGGCGTTGCGCGCGCGCCGGTCTCCTTACAAAGCGTCGTGGTGTGCGCAGTTCCGGGCTGTGCTATGGAGATCCTGGCTTTCTGTCACTAAGGAGCCTATGCTGATTAAAGTGCGGTTCTTGCAGACTATTGTGAGTACCTATGGTATTTTTATTGCCAGTTTCTTGTACCAGTTTTTTTCACACTTTTGTTATCTATCAAATCATTTATGTATAGGTACTTAATCTTATTGCATTGTTTTGATTGTCGATTTAAAAAGAACTAATGGAATGATTTTAACTGTTTTTGTATCTTTCCTGTCAATGTCGAAGTTATTCTGCCTAGATTTTAGAAATCCTTACGAAAAATTAGATTTCTCCGCTCTGCTGCATTTAGAAAACCCCTTTACCAAACTCCTCAATCAACTTTATAAATCCCGTAGCCAATTACACCTGGAACCTCAAAGTAACAAGAAACCTTATTCCAGATGGTATCAATCTTAATCGGAGTGATATACTTTGGGCAACACTTGGATCAGGACGGAGTGATGAACATCAATGGAGCCATATTCATGTTCCTCACCAACATGACCTTCCAGAACATCTTTGCTGTTATTAATGTGAGTTTGAGTACATAGATTATTTTAAATGACTCTAGCATAACCTCATTCAAGCTTTTACTGCTATTGTAAAAATCGGGAAGCAAAAGTGAACTTAAGTTTTTAAAATGTGTTTATCCAAGTAATACGAAAACATTAAGCTAAAAGCTATACTTCGGCAAAAGTGAGATTTTATCACACCAACAAACAAAAATGAGGCTGGTATTTTACTGGAATGCCAAAACTAAAAAGACGACTTACAAAATTCTGTTACGTAATACTCAACCTATAGCTGCTCACTGCTGAGCATAGGTCTCTCCAATGGCTTTCCAGTGCGTCCGGTTCCTGATGATGAAGATGGATTAAACCCAACTTTCCTCCACCAGGTATTCTGCTCAGAGCTCCCGATCTTCATTCGCGAACACCACTCAGGAATGTACAGAGCTGACGTGTACTTCCTCTCGAAGACTTTAGCAGAAGCACCTGTGTTCGCGACCATACCTCTAGTGTTTACGACAATAGCTTATTACATGATCGGGTTGAATCCTTCGCCTGAGAGATTCTTCATCGCGTCTGGATTGGCAGCTTTGATTACTAACGTGGCTACTTCGTTTGGTAAGTGTTTTTCTTTTGTTTACCGGAATATGGACCCTTTGCTACTGGTTTATCTTTTAATTGATCCGCGGATTGCGCACCGTTTGCCGGAATGTGTACTTTGTTATTGGTTTAGAGACATTGTTAAACCCACTCAACTTAACCAGTCTAAATAATAAGGCAATGACGGTTGTATGAAAATTACGGCGGTGCCAGAAGTTTATTTAAAAAGTTGGGTTTTAAAATAGAGTGATTCTCTTCTGAAATGTTTCCAGCAAGTTCCTTTTGTATGCATGAAAAGTAAATAAATTCTAGGTACATAAGTAGGTATACATTTTATGCCCACTGGATAAACGAGTTCTCTTTAATAAGTACCTACATACTAGAAGCTACTAAGTATATAAACACAAGTTTAAGAAGAACGATACACTTTTAAACGATTGTCATTTGTCACTTTTTTCATTTGAACATCAAATAGCGATCAAAAACATTACGAACTAATGATTGTACAATTCAAAAGCGCTTGTTAGTAAATGGATTTCAAAGTAACCGCGAAGTAACTTTTAATAGGTTTGTTTATTAATGAAGAGGTAGTCACGGTTGAAATATTTAAAAAGTTTCACAATCGTTAGAAACACCACTAATGACGTTGGTCAAGGTTTATTCATTGATATCTTCTTGGCTTATTATACGTCAATTAAAAGCGGTTATGCGCGTGCGTTTCTGGCGCGGTTTTCGCGAGGTTTCAAACGCCGCGTTTTTGATGCTTTTATATAAAAATGTACAATACAATACAAATATTCTTTATTGCACAAAAAGATATAAGGTACAGACACAAACAAGAATATAAGAAGCAACAGGCGGCCTTATTGCTAGATAGCAATATCTTCCAGGCAACCTTAGGGTAAGAAATAGCGAGAAATAGGTAAATATACGTAGATTAGACAGTAGTTTTTGGATTTTACATACAGTATCTATTTAAAATTAATTTAACAATCATTGGATCTTAAATAAAAAAACAAGGTCAGACATAAAAAGTTGAACTTCTTCTTGTTTGTATTGTTTCTAGGGGCCTAGCTCCTTCGCTATTTTCCTCAAACTTAATCACGTTTAATCAAAATAAGTTTTTATGTGCTACATTGGCTAGGGTTCCGTTTTCAAAGTTTACAAATCGTCAAACCCACATGACATGAATAAATTGTAATCCAATAATCGATGATAGGTCGAAACAGGACATGTTCTACAAACTTAAATAGGAACGAGAGCAGTTGATCTGATCAATTGAATCCGACATCAACCTAAGTATCTTTCCTTACAAACTTATCTTTGCACTCGAATAAGTGTTTATTCTAAGCTCTAACAGCTGGAAGTTAATAAATTGTCTGCATAAACAAGTTTGTAAAATGTATACCTAACGGCGATAATTTCTCGAGACCGCAACATCTCGAATGTCGCGTAATATTATACTGTCGATGTCAGTAATGCGTGTTTTCCATGTTTGTCACTTCGAAAGTACCTACAATAGGTAGGTAAAGTAAACATGAGTATTAAACTCTAGTTTGTCATGGTGTTTCAACAAGCGAGGACAAAATGATGGCAGAACGGAGAAGAAGATATTCTACTGAGAAGAGCGTCGCTCTTAAACAATTGTTAATAAAGACTCTTTTTAGTAAAGATAGTTTGTTCAACATACATCTAATTTAATATTTCTATAGTCTACGGAACCAATGTTAAATTAACCGATATTTACCTCTTCATACACTAACATATAAACTATTTTATGTCGAATGTTACGGAAAACGACGTTAATTTATGCAAGAACTATAAACATTCTAAGATTAGAGTTTTAAGGGTCACGTCGCCCAAATAACATGCTGTTTAAAGGTTTACAAAGTTGAGGAAGGTACAAGGTTGCAGTTTTTTTAACTGATGAATAGTCTTCTTTATTTTTCGTATACCTACCATAGATAATAAAATATAGGTTTAGATTGTGGCAAATCTATTGAGAAAGTTCGTGTAGAATGCCATAGAGATGATGGCCAAATGTCCAATCTTATTTAACAATCTAAAAGACGGACTAAACATTGCCATTTTTTTAATGTAGTCATCATCCCTATTAAGGTCCAATTTGTTTGCCGGGACGACTCCTAAACAATCCATGCTTTAAACAACTTACAAGTACTAAATACCTTATAACATACGGGGTGTGTACGCAGGTTACCTGATATCATGCGCGAGCAGCAGTGTGAGCATGGCAGCGTCTGTGGGCCCGCCCATCATCATACCCTTCATGCTGTTCGGTGGCTTCTTCCTTAACTCTGGGTAAGTGTTTTTTAAATTAAAATACCTTTGTGAAGTAATTAATTGTGATTCATGTTCTAGGTACATTTCGTTTCTTTCGTTCTAAAAAAAATCATGCTTGAAAATTGTTTTTTTATATTTTCTAAAAAAAATTACTAAGTTTTTTAAATGGGATGTCATTCTTTGACATATTTTGCACATTTTGGAATTCAAATCGAACAAATCGATTCAGCCGAATTTGCACACAAAATATAAGTTTTAGGTAAATTTTCTGATTACATAACAAGAATGAATTCACGACACAATATGTGACTATAAAACTTTTGATATCTAAATACAATAGCAATGTAACAAAGAGAAATATATTTTAGAAATGAGGTTTAATTGAGAAGATATAAGTACCTAGGTACTTATAAATCTCATTTCTAAACGGAAATACCTAATAGATACCTTAAATACTAACGCTAAAGCGTAAGACTTATCGATGTATTGTGTACAAACTAGGTATGATATTTTTAAATAGATACTTAAATAAAGCCTACAGTTTTGTTTTCGAAAATTCAGAGATGACGTAAGTAAATTTATACCCATAAGTTAAGTACCCTTATTTCCCACCCCTAGCTCAATCCCCCCCTACTTGGGCTGGATCTCGTACCTGTCCTGGTTCCGCTATGGCAACGAAGCTCTGCTCATCAACCAGTGGTCGGGCGTGGAGACCATCGCTTGTACCCGGGAGAACTTCACCTGTCCTGCTTCTGGGCAGGTTGTGTTGGAGACTCTTAGCTTTTCTGAGGTTGGTATTTATTTTTAAGGATATGGGAAAAGGTAAATTTGGTGGGTAAGTCTTAGTACCCACCAAATTAGGACCTCCTAATGGATGAATGGACCTCCATTCGTCCATTCGATTGGCTCGAATCTACGAGTTGCTTCCGCCCGAGAGTAGTTAATTTTGATCAAGGGTAGTATTACTCTGATTACTAATATAAAAGTACTCATTTCAATAAACTTTAGGAAAATAAAACTTATTTCTTAAGAATGTAGATACTTCAATATTTTAATCAAATATAAATATGTACCTACCTACTCGTCTCGTACTCTCTATGCACCAGAAATACCGACAAATTGACAGGTTGCTATTGTCTTAGGGCACATCGATTAAGATAACCCAATTAAGTAATTATCTGTAAATATCTTAAAAAACAACGATTCTGTGTGTACCAATAACTGTACGTTCATTCATAAAAATTGAATAAAAATTTTCGACATTTCGTTATCATTTCTAAAGTAATGTTGTATGTGAATAGTAATATAGTTTGTATAGGTAGTAATGTAACTCAATATTGAATGATCTTCATATTTATTTAAAGAGGAATTTGAAATGAAAATTTCTATTACTCTCGGACGAAAGAGCCTAAATCGGTTTTTGAAAATACATTATGTACCTAATAATGTAGGGAGAAAGGTATTTACTTCAATATTCTAATATGTGTCTACATACATATCCGTCACGCTTCTCTCCCATCGGGGTAGGCAGAAACCACTATATATGTAGGTATGTATATTTATCAATATTTCACACAATATTTCCCTCCGCAGGCTGACTTCACAATGGACGTCGTGAACATGGCTCTTCTCTTCATCGGCTTCCGATTGTTGGCATACTTTGCGCTTTTATGGCGCACGCGACGGGCCAAATACTAGGATCAATTAAAATTATATATTTAGTTACAAAAAGTTACGTAATTGTTTTTTATGAATATGAATATACGCTCGATAAAGACCATAAGATGTGTTGCATTGTATTCGCTGATTCAATGAAATTGTATAGAATGTTCTAAGACTAAAAAATATTTTAATTTTACATTTTACCATTTTACCTAATTGCAATTACCATTGTAATAAATGAATTATAATAATCAATATTTATAAAATTATGTAATATTTAACACATTCGAATTACGTTGGTCTTTTTGTATTAAACGATATGTACTGTATACTGACCGCCGATTTTGCATGATTTTAATGCAATTTATTTTTGTATTGTAATGTTATATGTAATATTTGCGCAATCTTATTTTAGTTACCTAGATTATTCTTTTGCTGTTTTTGGTTACATAAAGAAATAAGTAGAAACATATTTTAATTTTTGGTGCTTCTATCCTTATTGTTAACTTTCCTAATTATTTTACGTTACGTAGGTAACTATTTAATTTTATTAATTTATCTTATGAATGAGAATGTCATTCTCGTAACTCTACTCACATTTCTCGCCCAATGTCAATCAAATATTTACATTACAATGCAGGTGTCAAGAAAACTTATTACTTGTTTGTATAGTTTGATAATTCTGTTGTTTATTTTACTAAGATTTGTACGTTGAAAGTCAATTCGGGTACGGATCAATTCCTCTAGTTTAAAATAACCGTGAAAATCACCCAAATCTAATTGCAACAAAAATAAGACTTGGCTTAAAGGTCTTTGAAACCAGGCCATTAAATTAAATAAAGAGATATTGGAAAATACGAGGTTGACAGGCATTACTTTTACAAGTTGGGTTATGCAGAATAACTGTCAATATAATCTATCTAACGCCTCTTTCCTGGGGGGTAGGCAGAGACCACTACGTAAATTTTAAACTAGATGAATTGACCCATTCGTCTTAGTAACTTTGTTTTATAAACTGTAGGTAGGTAATTACGAAATTTTAACTGTTTTATATGCATCTTGCAATGAATAAATAAATACCGACTGAGATTATTGGTTTAATTTCCCTACATTGTTTAATACCTCTATTTACTTATTAAATAATGAAATGTCACGTGTGACAAGTGTTCATTGTTTTTCATTTGGTTTACCTTTTGTAAATAGAGAACTGTCTAACTATGCACAACTGAGAAAATATTTAATTAAGGTACTTACCCTTAGAATTTTAGGTGCTGCTTTAGTATTTTATCTATTTTATTAGTCTCAAAAACTTATATGTGCTAAACTGTAGAAAAAAAGACAGCTTTAGGTAATACATGGCTATGTATAAGTTTACCGGATTAACTCAATTGAATCCGAGTTAATCTTGTTATTTTCGCTTGGTTTCGATACGTAACACGTAATACAATAAAATAAGGCATTATAAGTCTAATTCCTATTCTTTAAAAACATGCGTTTTGAATGCGGCAAGCAAATTCAATAAATTAACAATCAAATAATTTTATTATCGAATTATATATAATGAGTACAAATCAGTTGTCGGACTCTGACCCATGCATGTCTAATTTTATTTCTTGAGTCTAATCTAGGGCCTTTTAGGTATCTACACAGCAAAGGTGTACCTAGTTCCAGCCAAAGTCTAGATTAAATTGTGTAGGCAATAAATCCCACTTGTAGTGACACAACATTCGATTTGTCCAAATTTTAAGTAGGTACCGGAAATTAGTAATTCACGTTTGACGTCACTTTGAAAAGCCCGTGTTGCTACGTGCTTTACTTTTGCATTTAATTTAGAAATCAGGCTTTTACTTGAAAAGAAAGCTTCCAAACTTTGAAATTTTATTATAGAAACCTACCTCTTTTTATAGTTATTTATGAAGTAGTAAGACAAGGCAAAGGCAAAAAAAGACAAACCTTAGAAAGAAGCTTACAAATTATTTCAATTCCAAACCTTATCGTACTCGTACAAAAGGTAAAGCCCTCACAATTCTTTCTAAGTAATATCTAATTGTAAAACTACCTACACACATAACTTATCGCTAACAAAACCGGAGCTAGGACGTTTTACCCAATTACGAGTACAACTGTAACGTGTAAGTAGTTTGCGGAAACGCCATTGCTCGATGACCCGCGAGGGGCGTATCGAATGTCCAGCGCCGTCTACCGTGGGTGTCTGTTACAAGAAAACCGAAGCCAAGCAGTGGAGCTGTCACATCGCTTTCTGTCACCAATAGCCGACTATTTGGGCCATTGCTTACGGTGCGTACGCAGCGTGATAATGGAGGGAAATGTTGGTGAAGGAATTATGTTTTTCAATTACAAAGGGAAGATCCTAATTTAAAATGAGGTTATCAAAGTTATAAATAAGTAAACAAAGGATGTTATCTTCGCTTTTACTCACTCCTACGTTGTGGCGTTTGTGGTTTAATATCGAAAAATGTGAACCGCTGAAAGCGTTTCACCTGCGGTTTCTGTCAAGTTAACCGCATTGCGTTTTAAGTTTTTCATATCAAACTTCAAGCCACAACCGCTAGTGCGAGAGTGCTAAGAAAGGGAAAAGACATTCCAAGGGTTGTTAATGCCCATTTTGTTTCACTAGTTCAAGGCAAGTTGTCTCCCCAGATACCTATGTTGAAAATAATAATTTATATCTGACAAAAAAGTAAAACACGTAATTATGTAGGTACGCACCTACATACAAAATATGTACTTGCTAAAAAAGAAATCCTTTTAACCAATCAAACACAAAGGCAGGTAAGTACTCAACTTTAGGCAAGTACCTAATTAACCTACATAAACAAGTAGCTCTACATAGCAACAAATTCCGCTATCGCCTAGATATTAGGTGATCTATTATGAGATTAGTGAGACCTAGCCGTCTACAGTACGGATGAGTATCAGTTTCACTGACTTATAGGTACGTACAATTTGGGTATCCTATTACGATGACTGAATGTAAAGTAAGACTTAATTAGTAAATGAACGGCATTTAAAAAGAAAGTGGGAATATTAGCGAAATTGATACAATTGACTCATTACTTATAAGAAGTATATTTATGAGATTCTGCAATTATTCGACTTGCCAAATTAACTGCATTGGCCATCAAACCTTCGGTATGAAAAAATGAGTAGGTAATATGTATCTACTTAGTTAATTACACTTTTCAGTCTTCGCGTTGAGTTGTTATGCGTTTGCAAAGACGTTGAGAGTGTAATTAAAAGGAGAGCTCATTAAATTGGCTGAAATACCACTAAAATCTTTCTCAATCAAAAAGTATCACCTATTCTGAAAGAAAAGCTCCCCCCGGTCCCCGACTCTACATCCAAAATTCCAGGTCTTGATTGTTGTCCAATTGCTCTAATTATTTCAGTGTCAATATAACATTCCTGCGATTACTTAACTAATGTTCGTATAGTTATCATTAGGTACTTAATAATTGGTGAGTAAGTACTTATGTAATTTCACTTAGTTACTTACTTAGGTATTGCGTAGAGTTGTAAACTTTATTACCTATGTTCTTTTGGGTGGGGGGTACCTTCCATTTTTACCTATGTTCTATATTTTCTTTCGTATGCCATTTTCCCAAACATTTCTTGTTCTACTTACAAAAATACCCGAATATTTATAAAACAAACTGATTCATTATAAAACTGAAAATTCATAACTGACTTTGCTTCATAATGTGTCATCATCATCTTTTAATTTAAGAGTTAGACTCTTGTCGGTGGAGTGTTCGCCATCTAGGCCTATCCTATCATAATGTGTATCAGCAAAAATATTTATCTACTTGTTTTGGTAAATATCATCTTATTTTTGAGAATTTTATTCAGTAAAAACAAATAAACATCAGGTATATACTAATAAGTTTGTACATATTTGTTTAAACTGATAACGTACGAAAGTCAGATAAAAAATGTAGCTGACTAATTTCTCTAAAGACTTTTTTTAGGAAACAAAATTGGGCAATATACAAGGTGACTTTAAATGAGTGAACGATAGAAAAGGATATGCATGTAATCGTTATAACAAACAACTTTTACTATGGGACCAAGTTCGAAATCACAAAAAAAAATTGTTCCCCCATACTATCAGCTGGTGCATATTGTATGGAGAGTTAAAAAAAAATTGAACGATTTCGACCTTGGTCCCATAGTGAAAGTTGTTTGTTATCACGAGTACATGCATACCCTTTTCTATCATTCACTAATTTAAAGTCACCCTATATAAGTAGGTACTTTTTATTTCCCGCAGACCAGTTTTGTGTGTGACGTTATCATATCAATTCAGAAAACAGTGTAGCCATCTTGCTCTAACGAATCTAGCCGTCTTTGTCTAACACACTGGTTAATGTCACACTTTATTGCACTCGCGGCGAGACGCGCGTATTGCCGCGCCGTTCGATATTCAATCAAAAAAACATCGTAAAATGTTCCCGCGCACTATACCAATGACATTCCAAACTCGAATTTGACATTTGTTTTAATTTATTTTTTTATATTTTCTGTAAAAATTGTGTGCCGTGGAAAATGAGCAAGCCCGGAAACGGTGGAGCTTTGAAAAGCTTGTCTAGGAATCCATCTACTATCAACACTTCTTCAGTAACCGATGAGTCCTATGTAAGTACTTACTTTGATTAAAATTATTATGTAAAACTGATAACATTTAGATACTTTTTATAAAATATACGAAAACCTGTCCTAATAAGAATGTAGGAAGGCATTCATTAAGTATGCGATGCGCTATGTGATGTTCTACAAACAAAATGAAACTTTTCGACGGCCTTCAAAAAAGTGCTAGAATCAAGCTAGAATTGATTTTGGGGTAAAAACTTAGAAAAAAATTGTCTCTTCTAAGATTATGAACAAATGAAGCTTTATTACTTACTTTAAATCATGTTGTTTTATTTTGTAATTATTAAAATCCGTCGCATAATTCGATTACCTACCTAAATAAGTTGTGATAAAATGTTATGATTCCAAATTATGCAATCATGAGAACATCTAAAAATGAATAATACCTACTTGTATACCATCGTAAAGGTAGGTAGGTATACTTATACGAACTTTATAGTGGTGACTTGTGGATAAGATAGATTTTCAGATCAAGAAATACCTTGGGAAAGTACCTAAATGAACCACATTCATAGCTTTCTCACTAATCTCGCGCCCTTACCACCACATTAGCTACATCTACCATCTATTTTCAGGAACTATCACCAGCTGACGTCATCTTCGTGGATAACGGAGTTACCCGATCGAAATACGACCCACTCTTCCCCGAAGTTGAAGAGTTCCTCGGTTCAGCCCACCTGCCCCAACCATGCACCCTCGTGTGGAGAGACCTATCAGTCCACATCACACTCAAAGAGGGAAAACTAAAGAGATTAGTCAATAATGGTAAGTCATATGACACCGTATTGATCGAGTGGGCGTGAAAGTCGGGGGTATATACAGCTTATGTGTTAAATGTGGTTACGTTGGTATTGTTAGCAATGAAAATGTTTGTTACGGAGAGTTTTTTCGTGCTGACTGTACGTGTTATTAGATGCACGTGTTCATTTGATTTTTTAGCATGTTTCATTTGTTTTTTTTTTGTTTGAATGTTTCAATTTATAAAAGCATATATCTGCTCTTGAATAATAGACGTAGCAACGTCATCAATTTAGGGATCTATAAGACCTAGTAGGTTAGGACCTACTGGTAATATTGTATTGATATTCTTTCATCAATCATTTTTTTAACAATTTAACAGTCATATTAACGAGTTTTTAAGCTTTAGCTTGATGTTGATTCTTCTTACCAAATAAAACTATTAAGTAATTTAACCATAAAGGTGTTATGGTAAAAAAACTACAAAAACGTATTTTGTGTGCAAAATTAATTATTTTCATGGTATACTACACCTGGAATGTGTTTTATGAGTTTATTTAAAACTTGTATGCTCATTATTAGCATCAAGTAATAAAATGTCTACATTTATTGGGTTTAGTTTAAGGTAGAAATTAAATAAGTAATCAAATGTTTGTTTCAGTAAGCGGAATTGCAAAACCTGGGACATTAGTTGCATTAATGGGACCGAGGTATGTATGAACAATATCTCGCACAAATAACAGTCTCTGATACACTAGCGTTTGACGTTTGATATTCAACCCGACGACACAACTGTCAAACTATTTAATGGTATCTACACACCAAAGCCGACGGCTTTTTTGACAGCAGCCATTCGTATGACGTAAAGCCGCCGGCGGCTTTGGTGTGAAGATAGCATAAAATAACTGCTGCTCGGCCGATCAAACCAGTGCGTGAAGCTCTATCTATATCTTGAATTCGGCTTTTCAATTAGGAGGGGACATATGAAGTGCGCGTACGAATACTCACAATTGGTTGATCTTAATAAGATTAACTGCCCTTATCTCAATCGAATAAATGGACCGTTTCATGATTATGTTTCTACAATTTGGTGGTTGAATGCAAATTTTTATATGGAGCATATGAAGCTATTTGTTAATCTTAGGTATCATCGTGGGTAAGTAGAGTTCACAAAAGCCTGAAAAGGTTAGTCTTAAGATCAACTTACAATTTAGACTATGTCAGTATGACAAATTAGCTCTCTTCCCAACAATGAGTGCTTTCAAGCATTAGCTGGTCGCTGAAGTAGTTTGACGGAGACGAAAAACGCCAACCGCCTAGACGTTAGATCCGCAGATTTTCCGCGATTATAATAACCGGTTCAAGTGCTCGCCTAGATGCCCACTAGTGCCCCCGACTCCCCCAGCTATCATAGTTCCTTTAACCAGGTCATTGTCATCTTAAACCTCAAGCATTTCAATGTATCATAGCTGTCAATAGAGCACTCGTATGGAACCAAACCACATACTTTTGGCTAAAGTTACTTCACGCGTGATTGCCTTCTCATTTTTGCAGGCCTAAAAGTAATTTAAGACTGAATAGTCTCATTTTGTCAGAAGAGTATTGAGTTACGTTGATAATTAGATAGGCGCTGTCATTTAGATAAGTAACCTATTAATTTGTTATGTAAGAGCTTAATTGTGATGACATTCAATCGAGAACTTGCGTATTTTATTCGGTTGTTAAGTTCATGAGTAGGTACTTACTTATATGGCAATTTCTTTCCGTTCTTCCTTTTCTAATGTTTGATTGATAATAAGTATCGTCCCATTAATTATGAAAAAGGCATACATTCTCTTTATTCCTATTTTTTTTAAAAAACCTTCTTTATTAATAGTCAAAAACCTATATGAAAAGGTCCTAATGGCAAATATTTTACAGCGGAGCCGGCAAAACCACATTGATGTCAGCTCTTGCGCATAGAAGCCCGGGTAAGTTGAACACAACTGGTTATTTATGTTAAATCTATAAATAATTCTAATTACAATAATTCACGAACTCGTAAATCATTGAAAGGAACAGATTTCAATAATTTTCACATCAATATTTAAATAACGATAGGCCGCTTTGACTGCGTACTTGAATTTTTTTGGTTTTGGCCGAGATTAAAACAAACTTATATCTTCTCCTAGATCTTTAACATCTTGATACCAAATTTAAATCAAAAGTTCTTTTGCAGTTTTATAACTTAAGCAACAAGCAGACAGACAAGTCTGTCTAGTCTGTCTGTTAAGTCTGTCTGCTTGCTATAAAAAAAACTTCGTTGTAAAACGCCAAGACAACAAACAATAAATTCCTCTTTATTTGCGTATAATAGACAAAAAAAGTTAACAAAATAAATATCCAACAGCGGGGACAGTGGTAGAAGGTGAAATAGCAATGAATGGTCGGTTCGTGAAGGATTTCATGCATAGAGAGAGCGGATACATGCATCAGGACGATCTCTTCGTGGACAACCTTACTGTTATGGAACATCTCTCTATAATGGTAAGTTTCATTTACGAGTTTTTATAGTACCTAGGCATAGAAATGTTATGATAATATTGTCTTGTACTAATACGAATAGTTTGAAATTATACTGTTTTTGCAAGAAATGATACCTAAAGCGATCGCGTCATTAGTTTGTTTTATGTCCTCATATTAAAATTAAAATGTTATCTACCTTTTATACATACGGTATTTAGGTATGTGATAATAAGTACCTATACATACCTATCACGCCATGATGTGTGTATGTATACCGGCTACTAACACCTCAAGATCCAACAAAGAGTTCCAAAGTTGAACTTTTTAAAGTCTAGGTATTTTCAATTCGAAATTTTAAACATCGTTGAGCCTTATCGCTTTTTGTCGTAAATCTTACAAAAAATATATACTATGTTAAATAAACAGGATAAAAGAGCAGGCAAATATTTTATTTATAAACCAGTTATTTTAAAAGCGTAGTGATCTCCACTCATAATTAATTATTAAATAAGAGTATAATTAAGTAAATGTATTTAAATTAGGGATCGGTTAAGGTATCCAAGTAACATTTTTTACATTTATGAATGACATCTTGACTGTTTTGACATCGATTGAAATGTTCTCATAAAAAAAGAGAAGAAATAGAAACACTTCTAATACAAGGTTCTTAATGTAACTACAAATAAAAAACAAACATTGACTAACTATTAACAAACAATCAAAAATCATATAACCTTTAAAGATTGCTAATCGAAATGGATCTTCGCAATTTAAACTCGAATACAAGTAACTTACTTGTATCTTTTCTGTGGTCTATTTTTGTGGTTTAACGCCAAACATATAACGTACACACGCGTTATTCATTAGAAAATGTCTTTTGTAATCAAAACATGAGGAATGATCTTTTTTTTTAATGGCAAAGAACTACATCTTGTTCTTTAACGACAAGTATTATTGCCGCAAATTAATATGTCGAAGTCGATTACCTCAAACGTCTACAAGACCTAGTCACGAGCTTTTAGATTGAGATGTGTAGTCGCAAGAAAAAATGTGTAGTCGCAAAAATCGCGTGCTTAATTAATCGAAAATGTCAAAACATATATCAAATGAACACTGACTGAACCTGTTGGTAGTTAGTTCACGAAGTTTTAATTTCGAAGAACTTAAAAGTATAACTATTAAAAATTAATCACACTTTTTACCCGATTGCGCCAGAAGGAGGGTTGTAAGTATTTTTACCCGACTGCGCAAGAAAGAGGGTTATATTTTTCGATAGTACGTATGTATGTTTGTTGGTATGTATAATTCTTGGGCACTCCCTACAGCCTAAACGGCTTGACTGATTTTAGGTTGGGAGGTGTCGTTAGATTTCTATTTACTAGTTTTTTTTAACTAAAAGATTACGTTATTAGATCTCTATTAGATAATAGCTTTTTTTTATTATAGGCTCGTCTTCGAATGGATCGAAGAACAACGTCTTTAGCAAGAAAAAGACGTGTGAACCAACTACTTAGGCAGTTAGGGTTATACAACGCAAGGTTTACCAGGATAGGAGGTCTGGATGGACGCAAAACCTTATCTGGAGGTGAACGGAAGCGACTGGCTTTTGCTACGGAGGTAAGACGAAATATTTTTTTGTGTGTCAGCTTATGAACGTCCACTGCTGGACAAAAGACCCCTAGGATCACCACAACGACTGGTCTTTCGCTACCCACATCTAACGGCTTTCCTCGACATTTACCAGGTCATCGTTCCACCTTGTTGGAAG
Organism: Anarsia innoxiella; assembly: GCA_947563765.1. Classification (NCBI taxonomy): domain Eukaryota; kingdom Metazoa; phylum Arthropoda; class Insecta; order Lepidoptera; family Gelechiidae; genus Anarsia; species Anarsia innoxiella. Next base: position 9,345,553 of record OX387396.1, on the reverse strand, counting down.
TTTTCCCACGCTGCGTCATCTGGTGTGGGAATTAAACATTTTTTCATATATTTTAATGTTTCTAGTAGTGGGCCAACGCCCGTGGTTTGAAGTATCATGACATGAGGTGTGATAATTGTGGTTGAGCGAAAGTTGCATAATCGATTTTGCGTTAGAGCGTTATTCGTACAAGTGAGTAGTTAGTTGTTTTACGCACTTTGTTTGACGTCCTGAAGCTTTAGAAAAGAGAAAGGAGATTGAATTTAGTTTTTTAAAATCACGAATGCTCTTAAATTGAAAAGTATCAATGAACGAAGGATAATATTCATCTAAAGGTGACACAAATACAAAGAGCAACAGTTTTATTAACTCATTTAATTTGCGCCTAAATAAGTCGTAACATAGCACTAAATACCAGAATAAACACACATATATTTAGATCTTTATAGATTTAACGACTTAATAGAATAAAGTATTTGCTAAAAAAACGAAAACAATCTTGAAGTACCATCGTATTTTACTTAAAACGACGATATTTTTTTAATTGAATACCTACGATAAGAGTGAGCTTTTTAAAAACTTGTTTTATTTTAACGACATTTTGCATTCTTTTTTCAAGTTGTTCTTGAATACCTAATCATAAAACACCTCTTAGGAATTAAAAATAAGAAAAAAATGACACTGATAACAAATTCTATTTTTAAAATCACATGTTCCAGGCCAAATTCCTTAGACAACCTTTCCTATGTGTATTTAGAATTGATATATCTATTTATAAATAAAATCTCCAATTTTCACCCAGCTCCTCACAGACCCGGGTCTTCTGTTCTGTGACGAACCGACAACGGGTTTGGACTCATCATCAGCTCAGAAACTGATGACATTACTTCGAGCTAGCGCAGCCCAAGGAAAGACTGTCATCTGTACCATACACCAGCCGTCTTCTGAACTCATGGCGCTCTTTGATAAACTTGTTCTTCTCGCTGAAGGAAGAGTTGCATTTGCTGGGGATGCTTCAGCGGCTTTGAGTTTTTTTGAAAGGTAAGTTTTTGTGAAATAATAAGTAGGTACGAGTGTCTAAAAAAATAGCAATTTCCGCGACAGTAATAGTAGGTAGGTATTAACTGTCGCTGAAAACGAAAATGTTGCTACCAAACAATAAAGTAGTCTGTTGCTATGTCGTCGTCATTATTTACCTGACTACTCGTATATTACTCCTTTTATTTTAAAATAGGTAACTAGTACCTACCTATTTATATTATGTTGTAGTGTCTAATAAACCAAAAGACACACCCATCATCTTCATACTCGTAGTTTTTGTCTCAAGGATATCTTTAACACAAAAAAAAGATATCTTTTTTCTTACCTAGATTCAAAACAGTCTCAAAAAAGCGTAGGCCGCTACGCAAAATCTCCATCACGCGATTTATGAACAAGGCCGCCAATACAGCGCGTAGTTTTATAAAAAAAATTCATGGTATGGTATGCTAAACGTTTTTTTCGTAAATACCTATTCGGTTTTAGCATACTTAATTCTAAAGATAAAACAGGTCTTAATAGTGAGTTTGCTATTCATAAATTATATAATATAGCATCTTATATACCCATATATTAGTACTTATACCAATTTTATAAAGCGATTCCTTGTTTGAGTAGACTTAAATAAATCATGGCTATTATCTAAATAGTTTTGGCGACATATTTGTTGCTATGGTTACCATGCTGGACTACCGAGGGAGGTCCTAGGTTCGTTTAAAAGCTGGGCAGATATTTAAATGATGAGTTTAAATGTCTATTTCAGTCTGAAGGATCCATGGAACTGTGGGAAATCCAGTGTAAAACTATTATTATTATTTTTTTTATGACTCGGCGCCTAAAAACTATAGCCTTATTATCTATCTCCCTGACTATTAGATCGATTCCGAATACGGAACCCTACAACAGATTTTCTCAATATTTTTTTAGGTACTCATCAAACTGGTATCTTTAATAAAATCATTCTGCTTTTAGTCGATCTGCTTTTAGTCGATTAACCTACCACGTGTTTTGTCTCGTGAGCTGGTTATGTAACATTGGTGAAATACCGACTTCTATTTTTAATTTGGTTTAAACACTTTGATACTTACGTACTTATTAAATTGAACAGATCTTGTAGGGATCTTGTAGTGAATAACTTGTGGCCAGTTGTGATACTCGTGATATAAAGAACAAGATTTTCTTTTACATCGCCATTCCTACGAGGAGCTGTTTTCATAGCCATTGCGCTTTTCTATCTTTATTTTGATTGTTCTAAAGTTCAGTTGGATTTTAAAAAATCTATAAGTAATAATACATACCTATATAGGTATTAGGTACTTGTTAAGAATAGTTACATACAATTTAGGCTTTTTCCACTACCACTTTCATTCATTCTTAAATGGCTATCTAACCACCAATAGGTATGCTAAATAGGTACCTATCCTCCGAATGACGCTACAAAACGAATCATCCAATCATATATTTGAATAGACCTTTAGGTATTATTAATATCTATCAATTGAATAATCTATGAAAATTCCTTCGAGAAATCTATTTGGATGGGTATTTGATCAAATACAATTGTATGTTATCTTCATTTAACTGATCTAGTCAGCCGACCTTAATAGGACTTCCTGATAGACTTTGCCTCTTAAAGAGCTAGTATAAGTAAGATGAAACAAATGACGATGCGTTTTCTTTTAAATTCTATAGAATTAAAAGAATTTACGACTTAATTATCATGCTTAACTTAATGTAAGGCCTTTCACGCATATGCGGTTGCGACGCGGTTTTGGCACGGTTTCATATCAAAGGTTAACCCTAAGTTTCTACAGGGTGTAACGGAAAGGGGGTATAAAGCCGAAACACCGCGATAGTCCTCATGAAACTGAACAACTTTCCTCAAGGAACATGGGTCGTAACCCGAAAAAAAAAATTGTATCGCCCATACTTACTTGATCAGTTGATCGGACATTTTTTAAGGGGAGGCGAATTTCTTTTTTCGAGTTTCGACCCATGTTCCTTGGGGAAAGTTGTTCGGTTTCATGGGGACTATTGCTGTGTTTCGGTTTTACACCCCCTTTCTGTTACACCCAGTATACATGTGAGGAAAAAAATTACCCTAGGTCGAGAATAAAAAAAAAGGTAAAGGATAGGAAAATAATAATAGATAGGTAACCTACTTAAGTCTATCTTGAATTAAGTGACGTGAAACGATTGCGATTTATTTATTATTATATAATAATAATTGCTGGCAAAAGTGGCAAATTAGTAGAACCTAACACTCAATTACTATTGCTTAATAATACCAATAATACTAAAAGAATGTAAATTATATTGTTAAACATTATATTACTAAGTAAAAAACCGGCCAAGTGCGAGTCGGACTCGCGCACCGAGGGTTCCGTACAAACCTGCAAGGTTTACAAAGTTCGTTCATTACGACAATCGAGTCATAACTATGGTATTTTTATTGCAAAATGAAATTCATAACATTACAATGGGGAAAGATGGAGGAGCATAAATTTAAGACAAAGATCTCTTTATCGTTTAAGTAATCCTTTATTTTATATTAACACATATCATTTATCTATAATATATTGCAGCAGACTTGCGAAAGTTCTTTTATTAAAGTTATTTATTTACTAAGTTTTTTAGTCACTATTTAGAAATCTGGTTCAAAAATATTAATTAAGTATTAAATTTGAACCAGACCTGTAAATGGTGACTGAAAAAGGTGTGAATAGCCCCGCGTGCCACCCGTGCCACCAGCGTCCCATCAAACTTCGCCAGTAGAAACAATACAAGCAAGCTGTCTGATAATAACCAACAATAAGAAATATAATAATGTCATTGAATTTAATTATAAGTATAACACTTTAAGCAGTTAGGACGCATTTAGATTATACAGCTACATTCACCAAAACATCGGGATTGAATGACGATGAGTGAGGTCGTCTTTGCCGTTTGAAAAATGTTGCCCTCCCCATACATAGTATAATAACTCGCGGTCATTCATTGCTGTAACTACAATTATGTTTACAATCACAATTTTTTTGGTGGTATAACTACTTAAAATTTTAAGCTTTTCGGAATTTTTCTGTTACCTGTGCTGTAAGCTATTGCTTCTTACCAAATTTCGAGATTCTATGTCAACGGGAAGTGGTCTTTAGGTTTTAATTCCCTTGCGTGTAGTTGCGAGTTTCAAAATATGCGGTATCAATGGTTGTACTTTTGCGTTTTGCGTTTTCGGGTTGACTTAATATTTTTTTTTTTTAACGGGTTAAAGGCAATTAGATCTAAGTATTTGATATGAATTTCAACTTGATAGCTCTACGCGTTCATGAGGAAAAAAGTAATAAGTTTATATTTATTAAAAAATATATATTTTGTAATGTAACTAAAAATTTAAGGTTTTCGGAATTTTTCCTTTATGTGTGGTATAAAACGTTGCTTCATGCCAAATTTCAAGATTCAAGGTCGACTGGAAGTACCCTTTAGGTTTTGATTCCCTTGCAAGTACTTGCGAGTTTCAAAATATGCAGCTTAAATTGCTGTTTCTTTTGATTGCGTTGACATAGAAGTTTGATTTTGCTACAGCTTAAAGGTATTATAGACCTGAGTATTTGGTATGAATTTCAATTTAATACCTCTACGCGTTTATGAGGAAATGGGTAGTAAGTTTAAGATTATTAAAAAAAATATATTTTGTGATGTAACTAAAAATTTATGGTTTTCGTAATTTTTCCTTTATCTATGCTATAAGACGTTGCTTCGTACCAAATTTCAAGATTCTGAGTTCACGGGAAGCACCCTGTAGGTTTTGATTCCCTTGCAAGTGTCGAAAATTTGCGGCATAAATGGCTGTATCTTTTGATTGCGTTGGCTTAGAAGTTTGATTTTTTCACAGCTTCAAGGGACAGTAGACCTGAGTAATTGATATAAATTTCAGCTTCATACCTCTACGCGTTCCTGAGAAAAAGGGTCTTGACAGACGGACAGACGGACAACAAAGTGATCCTATAAGGGTTCCGTTTTTTCCTTTTGAGGTACGGAACCCTAAAAAAGCCGGTTTTATTTGACCTTTTAATAAAAGATCATATTGTAAAATATAAACGTAGATCAAATATTAAAAAAACAACTTTTTAAAAAATCGAATCGAATGTAAACGTAAAACTAGTTGCTAAAATATAAAGATTGTTTTAAATTATTCAATAAAACTTAGATTTTAATCTAAATTACTTTAAACTTGAGGATAAACTTTTATTATGAATTTAATATTCTAGAACTTTGTTCTCATTCACAATCATAAAAATATCCACTAATAATGCGGCCTCCATATTCAATTCCTTTAAAAAAAATGTATTAAGATTACGTTTAAAATTTAACCGACCTCCTTGCTCAATTACTCTTTACAAAAAAACTCATATGAAAACTTTTTTCTTCCAGCCTTGGCTTCCACTGCCCCATCACATACAACCCAACGGATTATTTCATCAAAACGCTGGCGCTAATACCTGGATCTGAGTCTGCATCGAGACAAGCTATTAAGAGCATATGCGACAGGTTTGCTGTAAGCGATGCTGCTAAAGAACTGGATATGGAGATACATCTTGAGTTTCATCTTATGGATCATGATGATAAGGTATGACAGATAGATAGATATAAATACTTTATTGAACATAAAAAGATACAGGAATTATTGAGGAAAGGAGAAGCTGGCTGGGTTGCTAAGTATGAAGTGGAAGAAGTGGAGGAAAGCCACTGAACTTGAGTACTTAGGTATAATCTAAAAGTAAAACTCGGGCTGCAATGAGAGTACCTACTCTTGAATATTCTGTATTGTTTGAACAAATAGTAAAACTAATGAACTTCTTAGCATTTCCTCTTGTTTTGATTAATGCCTACTTATCTATATACTGGATTTAACGTAAAATAAAAAGAGGTAGACAAACAAAACAGGTACTTATATGATAGAAAAGTGAAGAATTGTTTGAAGTGTTTTCTCAAACCATAATTCAGTTAATCTCTTTTTACTATAGGTATAGTTATAATGATGTAGTTAATAACAACTAATCTGTCTATGCTTTCAGCAAACAAGATGCGAAGAAGACAAGCTGAGGTCACCGTTTTTCTACACTAAAATAATATGGCTAGTTTACCGATACATGTTGGTAATCATCAGGGATCCTCGAGTGCAATTTATACGAATATTACAGAAATTGGTACTTAAGTATTTTCATAGTTATCCACTTATATTTCTAAAGCTATCTACACACCAAAGCCGGCGGCCCGGCGGCACGAACCCGGCGGCTTCAGGTTGGCGGCCTATGCCGTCGGCTTTTGAATGTTGCAAGTTGCAAAGCCGGCGGCACAGGCCGCCGGCACAGACGGCGGCACGAGAGTCGCGGCATGTCAGTCGTGACGTGGTCGTGACATGACAGTGATGGCATTGACATTCATAACATGACAGACGAGCTTGGCATACATAATACCTATCATTCTGATATATTTAAAAAAATCCAAGCGCATCAAAATGAGGTCTATAACAATAAAATGTTTGTCTATGTTTATTTCGCTTACACATTCGTAGTTCTTTATGAAGCGGCATAGTGATGTGTGTAAGATGATTAAAGGCTCTTATCGATAAGAGTAAAAATTTGATAGAAAAAAATGTTGATAGTACTGTGGTAGTGTATACCTAGGTACGTCTAAAAAATCATCTTTTTTATTGAATGTTAATAAACAGCTTTTCTTCAGCAGTAAACGTCCATAAGCTGACATGATGAAATAGCATTTATTCTTTCTCATCAGAATCTTCTTGTATATTTATTTATTGATAGTGATTCTTGATGTTATTTCTAAGTTGCCGTTTATGTTTACCAACATTACACTGGAGCCTTGTATATAGGTATTTATAAAATTTGCTGGGCACTGACCATAGGACACACTGAAATGTGAAAAAACTTAGATCCTACGACCATTCAGGAGCTTTCGACAGGCAAGCCTTAGTGAGGTTCAAAATGATGTATTGCACTTGCAATATAACATAATTCAGCGGATTACTAGGTAGCGACCTATCGATACTGTGTATGTTCCGACAAGTAGCATATTCCCATTGATAGTCAGTCACTCAATATATTCATCTATGGTCACGTCACTCTGTTGGTAATGCGACAAGGGCAAATGCGGGTTTGCTTTTTAGTTTAAAAAGTTATCGATAACGATATCGATAAAAACTGCACACGCAACCCTACAAAAAGCGCCTAATTTTGTACGTCTATCAGCCTTTTTATATGACGTAATAGTCGCGTCATGTTAGCTAGATATAGGGAGTGGCCCCATTTTTTTTTCATATACAAATGAGTTTATGACAGCGTGCCAAGGTTGCGCCAAGTTTTCTCATAGTTTTCTTGGTAGATGGCCTGTCAAACGATAAGAAATTCCATACAAAAAGGTAGTAATTTTGCGCCCGACCAAGCACGCAGATCCAGACGGTATGGCACCTCCTTATATATTCTATACTCAAACTAGCTGGAAGCCAAGTTCATAGACAAAAAGTGAAAAAGTTTCAATAAGGTCAAAATTTCAAAAATAATTTATTCGTAGGTAACATTTTTACTTGATTTTTACACTTGAATACGTCACAAAGAAAAAAAAAGTAAAAAAAAACATAATAAGTAATGAATTTAAAGAACCAAAAAAAAGAGAAAAACATTAAAGGAGGTTTTACTAGATTTATTAACCTCCGTCTTTTTCGTGTCTTTTTCTATTTTATAGCATTTAGCTCATTTGACACTTTTGTTCAGTGTTTCCACTTCAAATTCAAGAATTTACCTTTGTTATGAAAAAAAAAAGAACTTAGGTTTACTAACTAATCGAAATTGTATTTTTCTCACTGAATATGTTTGATATTTTTTGAATGTTGTAAAATAATCTATGATAAAATTGATTGAATAGATTGAATAGAGATAAGATTGACAGTGATGATTTTTAAACGACTTCAAAAAAGGAGGAGGTTTCTCAATTCGACCGGATAATTTCTAAGTTCAAGTTCCTTGCCGGCGGGCAACTGAAGGAGCGTCGCGGGCAGTGTGACCGTTTCAAAATTTACAAATCTACCAAGGAAATCTTCAAAGGAAACTCAGCTAAACTAAAATGTTTACTTCACATTTTGAAAATATCGCAAATAAAATACATTTTTGAAATGAAAATTGTTGATTAATTGTAGTAGCTGTATGAAGGTGAATTATATAATAATATCTATACCAAAAAAACAGCATGTGTGGTGTGACATTTAAAATTGTACCAATATTATACCGAAAATAATATACTTAGATACTAAAAATATAGTTGGAGTCTCAAATATATCAATTTAGTACTTAATACCAAAAACGGTCACATTGAGCGCAGGTTTGAAATCTGGCGGCTTTTGACATCTGCCATTCGTATGACAGTATGACAACAAGCCGCCGCCGTCGGGTTGTGCCGCGCATGTGCAGTGCGGCCAGGCCGCTGGGTTATGCCGCGCTGTAATGCCGCCGGCATTTGCCGCGCGGCACAAGCCGCCGGCCTGGCTGACGGCTTTTGACATCTGCCATTCGTATGACAGTATGACAACAAGCCGCCGCCGTCGGGTTGTGCAGCGCGGCCAGGCCGCCGGGTTGTGCCGCGCGGAAACGCCGCCGCATTTGCCGCGCGGCACATGCCGCCGACCTGGCTGACGGCTTTTGACATCTGCCATTCTGCCCTCTCATGACAAAATAACGTAACCCAAAAACTGCTGTTTTGAGAAAATCGAGATTAAGTTTTTTGAGTCGTATTTTTGATTGCTCAGTTATTCTATGTCTTGCCGAACGATTTTTATAAAATCTTGCTTGTTGCCTTACCTAAGCCAGAAAAAATAAAATTTTGTTAAAAACAATAAAAAAATTGTACGCACATAAAATAAACTTTTCAGCCACGTGACAAGATTGTCTACCTTCGTAAACTGGCACTCTAGAGACTTAACCAAGAGTTTAAGTATTTAAACCGTAAAAATCGGCTCAAATCTCTTTCATGGGTTAATGTATTAAAACTTAAAGAAATGATAACAGCTCACAGTTTCGCATGGAAACAATTTTGCGTTGTATCATAGTCGGACGTTTAATGTCGTGGCAAAACAACGCAACCATAGCTTACCTACGTTATTCTTTCATGACACATTCGGCAATTTTAGGTCGCAAATAATACGTGATATTGTTTTTCTTATAGAGAGGTTAAAAAAATATTTTAACTACTTATACAGATAGACCAAGGTATAAATAATCGATTGAGTATGTGCACGACAAAACAACGTAAACCGGGTTGCGTTATTTTGTTAAAAACCGCCGACATGCCGCTGACATGTCGGCGGCATGACCGCGGGTCGCGGCACAAGCCGCCGGGCTGGGCCGGCGGCATTTAGAGATGAGTGATAAATGACGTAACGGTGAAAAAATCGCCGTGATCTGGAGTCGCATGTTATGACTGTGACTGGTCACGAAATAACAACATCCAAAATAACATATTATGTTCCTTCTCAACTTCGGAAAATGTTCAGTCAGTAAATTTATAAACAGGAGATACTAATGTAAAGAATCTTAAAAAGATAGTTCCAAGCCTGTGACAGTGTTGTTAAGTAATATTTAATCACAGGAATCATTAACCAATTACATTTCATACTTAGTGATCGGAGTGATCGACGTGACAAAATCACGGTGATTTTTCACTGTGATTTACTTGGAACTGGAACAACAGTCACAGTGATAACAAAATAAAGTTTTATCCCACTTCTAGTGGCTTTTGACATCTGCCGGCCCAGCTCGGCAGCGTGCCGGCGGCTTTGGTATGTATGTAGTGGCCTAGGCCGGCGGGTTATGCCGCCGGCCTGCTGCCAGGCCGGCGACATTGCTGTGCCGCCGGCATGCTTGTTGCAAAATGAGGCCGCCGGCCTAGCCCGGCGGCTCGTGCCGCCGGGCCGCCGGCTTTGGTGTGTAGATACCTTATCACATAGGTAAGTACCTAATTTCAAAGAAAGTTTACCTACGCCTTTACTTAATCGCCTAACTCTTTAAAAGTTTATTTATTTCAGACTCAATAATTTCTGAGTAGTTTTTACCGTACCCATTATATCAACCCAACCCCTAAATATTCCGTCACGAACAGTATTAACAACTTTTAAGCTATTTCAGCAAAAACCCCTCTAACTCTAAATTTCCTTGTTCTCCAGGCTATAGCCCTCACAGCAGGGCTCTGCTTCATCGGCACAGCTAGACTGACACAGGCCGGCATCCAAGACGTGCAGGGCGCTCTGTTCATCATCATTGCTGAGAATACCTTCAGCCCAATGTACTCTGTGCTGCACATGTTCCCCGAGGAGTTCCCGCTGTTCAACCGCGAATTTAAAGCTGGGTTATACTCCTCGCCAGTTTATTACGTGTCTAGGATGATTGCTCTGGTAAGAATTTTTATAGATCTAGTTATGTTGGTGGATTGTTTTTTTATAAGAGTCTACTTAATTTCTATATGATTATGATGGATTTTAGATTAATTACATGAGGCCTATTATTATTAAGCAGCTCTATTTGCCCAATTCATATGTAAATGAGGGCAACTAAAAAGTACTTAAGTACCTTAGTCATTGTTTAATTTAATTACGATCACTTGTCATAATTATGTAAATGTTTATTAAACAGGTACCTACCTATTTGGTCCAATATTATGAAATCTATGACTAACTAGCTATGTGGCGCCATATTAATTCATTTATTAATGAGTCCATCCAGTTTTTTACTGAATTATCAATGTGGCCTTAAGTAGGTAATTATAAATGAAGAACGTAAATTAATTGGTTCGCATTTTTTGACATTAGTAGATACTTTAGTCTTAAAAAATAATTTTAAAGAAGTCAACAAATGAAATAACTTTGGGCAGTGTATTTTCAAAACTGAATATAGGTATCTAAGTAGTAGGCCGATACAGTTTAAGAACAAATCTTAAGGCGTTATTTGGCACTGATTGGTGCGCAGAAGCACGGATTATTAAATATAGTTACTAACAGTTAGGTACTAACGAAAGCAGAAGTCAAAACAAAAGACAAACCAGTATCACCTTTTTACCACAATACGCATTTACTGAACAGCAATGCTCATCCAATATGTTCTTGTCCCCAGTTCCCAGGGTTAGTGATAGAGCCAGCACTGTTCACGCTGGTGGTGTACTGGATCGCTGGTCTCCGCAGCACGCTGTACGCCTTCAGCTTCACCGTCTTCATTTCCATCTTGGTGCTCAATGTGGCTATTGCATGTGGTAAGTTTGCTGCTTAAAGTATTTTTGGATACATTTTACTTTTAATCTAGGACGTTTTGTATACTCGGAATAAGACTAGAGATTTGTCTTTCTGATTGATGAAGTAAGTAAGATGAATCTATGACGATATCAATAAATATAATGTTCTCGTTCGTACCACAACTCCATAAAGGTCGTCAAAGTTTGATCTTTGTTGTTTAGGTACCACAATTTTATATATTAGGTCTTTACCTATGAAATTGCCGTTTTGTATGAAAAAATTCAAACGATTTTTTTTCATATAATTTTTATTTGTATTAAGTGAAGTAATTACCCATACAATCAATGCATCTTTGCCAACGCAGTGGCAGTTTATTAATGCCCTTCTTAAAGAAATCAGCTGGACGAGAGGCAACAAATTCTTCAAAGGCGTTTTGAACTGCCTCTTGGTTATTGAATTTTTTTCCAGTCAAGAAGTTATCCAAATTCTGGAAAAAGTAGTAGTCTGTAGGGGCAAGGTCCGGTGAGTACGGTGGATGAGGGAGAGCTACCAACCCCAGTTCTTGCAACTTGGAGACCGTCATTTGTGCGGTATGAGGTCGCGCGTTGTCGTGCAGGAGCAGCGGAGACGAGCGATTGACCAATGCTGGTCGGAGACGTGCCAGCTTCTCCATCATTGTGTTCAATTCTTCACAGTACACATCTGCAGTAATACTCTCCCCATTTGGTAAGAAGCTGTGATGAATCACACCGGTGCTAGACCACCAAACAGTAACCATCACCTTTTTAGGGGTAAGTTTTCGTTTAGGGCATTGTTTAGGTGCTGAACCAGGATCCAACCAACTTGCAAAGCGCTTACGGTTATCAAACAGAATCCATTTTTCATCACAGGTGACAATGTGGTTCAAAATTCCTTCATTTGTGTGTCTGTTGAGCAATGCACGGCACGTCTCGACGCGTACTTGGCGCTGGCGATCATTGAGTTCGTGGGGCACCCATTTGTCAAGCTTTTTTACCTTGCCAATTTGACGCAAATGGACCAATATAGTTTTGATGCTAACGTCGAAAGCTGCTGCTAATTCAGCCGTAGATTGAGTATCATCAGCTTCCACGATCGCCTTCAATTCGTCTGCATCGACCAAAGTCTTCGGACGACCGCGGGGTTCATTTTTCAGGTCGAAATTTCCAGAACGGAAGCGAGCAAACCAATGACTAGTGGTTCTTTGGTTTGAAGTGTTAGCTCCGTACACGTCGTTGATGTTGCGAGCCGCTTGTGCCGCGTTGCTGCCACGACGGAACTCATATTCCATAATTACTCGAATTTTTAACGTATCCATGTTGACGAAAATGATTGAAATGCAATGAAAATGTAACACTAACCAATAAACAAATGACTGTTTTTGGAAAAAGAATTCCATATTTTTAAAATGAAATTAATTTGAAATTAGAATTCTTAGCTAAACAAAAAATATTTTTAATTGAAATGGCCAGTACTGTAAAACGGCAATTTCATAGGTAAAGACCTATTATTTTTATCATTGAATGAAATAACATTTTATGTAACAGGTTCATTCTTTTCCTGCGCCTTCGGATCGATGCCTATCGCAATAGCATACCTCGTGCCATTCGATTACTCGCTCATGATGACTTCTGGACTCTTCGTCAAGTTAAGGTAAATATTAATACCAATTACGTAAAAAATAACTTAATAAACAAAACACGGTTGCGTCCGTTCGAAATTCAACTGTCCGCAATATAGGACAAGAGTCCAGACACCTTCCTTTCGTTCATAAGGATGGAAGTTCTTCAATGTATGATCCCCATCCATGCAAACTAGGGGCCAAGTCTGCTAATTACTTAATGCACCAATAGAATCGCAAAAGAAAAGCGAAAGAAAGTCAGTCGCAAAATTTGACCATTTTGGTATTCTTACTAACGGTTTAAGCGACTGCGATTCTTCCGAAGTGCGTTCGGGCCGCCTTTGAACTGCTTTTAATCTTTCTCACTTCAGTCGCAGTTTGGTCGCAGTTCGGATCGTAGTTCTTTTGGTAGGGTATCAGATAACTAAAGTACTTAGATACCTACATTTATCATAAGTACCTACCTACGTACAGAATAAAAGTTTTAAACTTTCTTTTTCACAGTTCAATACCAAAATACATATCCTGGATTAGACACCTGTCGTGGCTGATGTACTCCAACGAAGCGATGAGCATCGTGCAGTGGGATGGAGTGCAGAATATTAGTAAGTTAACGTTAATTGTTGAATGGTTTTAGGGTTGAATTGGTTAGTTTCTAAGATATAGGCTACCGAGAAGTTAAAGTACCTACCTAGGTGATATTACGATAGTAGGTAGTAAGTAGGTACTCGAACAATAATAACTTAGGTGCCTACTTTTCGTGTTAGTGATTTGTGGCTGTTTCCTGCCTCTTACCTTTTTGGTTACACTTTATTCAAGTCTTTCAATTCAATATTTCCTAATCACATCATTCATAGATACAATCTTCAATAATTTTTTTTGAATGACAACTACCACTGTGTGTTAATAGCTTTTATAAAGTCATGACATTTATTTGATTCTCTATAGTCTGTTGAAAACCTCAGGTAAAAAATAATGGCGCTAGCACAGGGGTATTCCCTATTACCTTGTTTCATCATAAAAAGGGTCTGGCAGGTAGTCATAGACAAAAGACGAGGGATATTTAAAAGGAATTATTATCTCGTTTCCTTTCAATGAAGTGTTAAAGCCGCCACCAGTTGTAAAAGTGTAATTAAATATTTTTTGTTGCGCCATATGTTTTCGATGGTCAAAAGGACGAGAAACCCCTTTTTAAGGATTTGTTTTGTTACTAGCCTTGTTTGTTTTGTATTTTTTAATTCTTCAATGCTATCTAACTTTTGAAACACTCGGCATTTTAATTGTCAAATAAAATAGGTACCTACTTACCCAGTTAGGAAGACGGTTATCTTTCGAGTGAAAAGTCAAAACCTAAAATTATTCAAACTCGTAAAGCACAGAATCATTTTTTAATTCAATCTACAGCTTCTTCAAAATTTTGATTCAAAATGTTTTTCTAGCGAACTTATCAACAACAATCCCCTTTTTTCCCCACAGCCTGCCCCCTAGACCAGATGGGCGCGCCATGCCTGAGCAACGGCGATGACGTGCTGGCCCAATACGACTTCAGCACCAGCCGTCTTTGGACTGACGTCATAGCATTGCTGCTTTTGTACCTAGCCTTCCATCTCCTTGCGCTACTCGCTCTTAGGCATAGGACGAGGAGAAAATAAACCTGTACCTACCTACTACTTTACTTACTCTTCAATTTTATGATTGTCTGAAAAAAGTTCGGTACCTTTGAAAGTCTATCTTTATTTTATTTTTGAATCCTGTGAGCTGATTCTGATGTTTTTTTGTGCATATCTTGATTCGTTTCTTTAAATTCGGTATATAATACCTACCTAAATGTGCTATGTGTGGTACTAGTACCTACCCACCTAGTTTCAAGATTTAATAAAAAGAGAGAGTTTAGAGTTTACAGTTCCCCAATCAACCTTAAAACTTGTTAGTCAGAATCAGTTCAATACCCCCGCATACACATGATACAAATTTATTAAATGGATATGGTGTCTATCTTATTTTATATCTAATCTTAGTTATAATAGCTGATGATGTAAATAAAATCCTATGAATGAATTCTTTAAAACGTTGTTTTTTTCCTATAAAAATATTCTAGCTACCCTAAGATGCTCTACTGACTTTAGATTAAGTTGGTACCTAGGTATATTTTTTAGAAAATAAAACCGATAAGTGTTTTCTAATCAGTGCCGATACCTACCTAGGTAAGTACCTAATAAAATAAGAAGCCAGTGCAATTTATTTTTTACACTGTGATGTTATATGACACTGTTAAGTACAAAACTTTGTCACAGATTACTTAGTGAGCATTTGGTAGGTACCTATCTACTACATGTAGGTAGGTAGGTACCGTAGGTACCTTAAAAATTGAATTAAGTAGCGCCACCTATACCTACTTAGATACACTAAAGCCAAAAGAAACCGAAACGCGGCTCCGATTTTAAGTCTATTCAGTTTTTTTCAAAAGTTCCGATATTTTTGGCTAGATGGCAGTATCGGCGTTTATGTTTTTTTTTAAATTGCCTGACCGGCAAACAGCCGACGGCCGCGCAAGCGTAGTTCGAACCCGTCCGCCATATTCGTCGTGTCAGACGGAGTGCAGTGTGCGGCTGTGACATGTTTTATCGTAAACTGCATACAACTTAAGACAACGAATCTTCTCTGGTGCTTGTTTAATTATGGGAACATAACGAATATGCGATCTGATATAAACTTGAAAGATAACTCGCGTCGTTTGTTCCGGAACAAACGTGCAACGAACTGTGCATTCGAGTGTTTATGATAACAGAGCGTTTTAACGTTAATCTTCTGTCGTGTATTGTTTTCTGTAAATCCCATGCGGTAACTGGTGCAACTTAGTGGTGTTATGCAACACAACATAACCGTGACCTTCGTGTATCGTGACCGTGCTTCAGGTGCTTTTGAGGTTAAAATGCAGCTTGGATTTTGAGCGACTGCGCCGAGCCATCAGGTTAGTAAGACGTCCACTAACTTTATCTTCGAAGATAGCACCAAGTGTTTATTTATCATGGCCCACATTCGGTTTGTTTGCATTTAATTCGTGTTATTTTTGAACGAGTTGATACGACGACCGGTCAACACAAATATCAACATTGCATGCAACCAAAGGAAGACAACGGAAAATAATTTGAAATTCGAACAACATCAACCGTGTTTAAAAAGTTAAAACTTCGATATATTATTTCCTTATAGCCTCCTATGAATATACAGCCAGCCAGTTTCTTTTGTGCCGTTTCGTCGTCCACATCTGTTCCAACGTTCCAAGTTCGAGTTGAGTGAGCACCGTGACGAAAGGGCGGGAAAGTGAACATTTTTGTATGAACTGCATTACGTAAAGAGCCTACACATAAAAAGTAAAGAGCAAGTCAACGTAGGCAGTAGGGCATAATTAATGCAGCGAGGATCGAGCGAGGTCGTTCATTTGGCGCTAGCGGTCCCATCAGATCTCAAGAAGCAAGCAGCCCCGCGCGGGAAGCGGGAATGCAACCGCAGGAATTACAAAGGGACCAAAGCAAAACAAGCTTATAAAGGAAGGACGCGTCTTTGAGCCTTTGATTTAAACTCCTGTGTTTAAATTCGTGAGGCGGCTTATTGTTTACCGTTCGTGGCCCGTCTTTCTCGAGCTTTTGTAGTTGGATTGACATGAAATGCTGCAGGAATTACTCTTAATTGCATTTAAATAGATAGTAAACTATCATAAAATGTGTTATAAAACTAAGAATGCAATTTTCTTTGTAGAAATACCTAGGTACCTAGGTATTTCTACAAAGAACGTCAATATTACAAATCTTATTCGTCAGTCACAACACAACTCACCACATGTCACTCTTCAGAATTTAAAGTAACATTTTGTTTGTACTTACTTACTGAAGTGTGTTGTAAATTGTAAGTAAACTCAAATAATTCCAATTCAAAACGGTACGTGGGATGGATTCAATTTAGCTTTTAAGTACATAGGTACCTACCTACTTGTAGAAAAGGCAAACGTTTATTATGATAAAGCATTATTCTATTGCATTTGCTCCTTATTTCATCGGTAGGTTAGTGCTTAAATATTTTACTTGCATATCTTTGCGCCAATCCCGTTGCGTAACTTCCTCGAACATTTCGAGAGAACTTATCGAAATGTTTTAGTCCCCAACGTTTAGGTTTTATCTAATTTTGCACTTAAGCCCTTGCTTTCCATTCGCTTATCGAAATGATAAAAGCACTCTAGATTGGACAGCGCCTGTAATAACGTCACTGTTGTAAAACAGGAAAGTTTTTTAGGGCTTTATTCATGGAAGGAGGTTTGTTTAAGCAAACAAAATAAGTTTATAAAGAAGCGTGCTGTTTTGCTGATGTTCATTATTTAAAAAAATCACTGACTTTCAGATAGGTAGATAGGTACAAGGACTTTATTATGTCTGCGATTATTGGCTTAGAATAATAGACACGGTATGGTGTCTTGAACGCAAATGACCATCAAAGGTTGCTCGGCTCTGTAATAGAAGCTATTGCGTTTTATCGAGGTGAACGACTTTAACGAATTGCCTTAGTTAAGTGTTCAGTTTTACTGAATTTAAAGTTCGGACGAACATACGAACGACGTTAGGACATAATGCCTGAATATCGCAAAATATCCAATCAGTTTTTAACATTTCTTTATGTACAAGTAAAGTACGATCGGACGATTTATCACCAGATTAGCCTAATGAGAAGAAAACATGGCGCATTTAAATTACTTGAATTGAATTTTCACTTATCTATCACGCACAGTCGTTGAAACTAATGCTCAAAAACCTCGCACGCCCTTTTGACCCTTGCTCTTGCCATCAAATAAACATCCGTCTTGTTAGAACCCTCTTACCTCTAACTACATTTTAGTGTTAGAAACAATTAAGTTTTCACTTGAATAAAACTTTCGTGACTTTCCAAATGGTTGCGTTTCACCTGTTTTGTTCTTTGTTTCAATATTAACACTTAACTTAAAAGGTTTTTAGATGAAGGGGACTAAAGTTCGTTTGCCTTTTAGCATCTTCGATGTGCACCGAGATTCAAGGCTTATATGGTCATTTATTATAAGAATTTCTTGTCTATCGAAGCGTCCTGTCTATCGACTACGGATGCGATTCATTAAATCGCTGTCTAGGATTTCCGTCCCGGCCTGTTTGACCAGGATAAGCTTAACCTGTCAATTATTTATGGACCATTTTAATTAATTTTCCATTAAAAGCGCAGTGAGGCCAAGACAATATTTCTAATGATAAAATTACATGGAAGAGGGCCTCGACAATTATTTTAATGATTTGATGCTCTTGGAATATGCAATTATATTCAAAGACGGCTCAGATTCAGATTAAGAGCGACGCTATGTGTCGAATGAATGAGCAGTTTCTGCGAGCTTCTTTCTGAGTGGAGATAGCCTTACAAACGGCTCAGGAACGTGTCAAAATCAACGTGAGACTGATATTGAGTCAGCTTAGATACTGAGGGTGAGGCATGACGCATAGACTTTTTAATTGTATGGTAGACTTTGTTGGTTGCTACGAGATACTTGTATCTAACATTAGTTCTTAGTAGAGATACTTTTCATCTTAAAACAGTATATCTAGAGGTATGATGCAAAAAAGATTGAGAAACCCTATGTCGTATTCTACGCTCACCGTTTTATCGAAAAATAATAAACAATGTTTTTACCTAGAAAGAGATCGATTTCCCAAATTGAAACTCGTGTGTGAAGAGGACAGTGAACAAAGTAATTAGCAGGTTACATTCTGAGTAGGTGAAAGAAGAATCTCGCGTGTTCCTATTTTTTGTAATTCATGTATGGTATTATAATGGTGTATTTTCGCTGACGACGGTCGCTTGTTCGGAACCAATTACTACAGCATCGGTCAAATTAACAGACAAGTGAAAGTTAATTATATGATGATCATAATAATCCGGCGGCGATCATGTCATAGAGAATCGTAATTTGGGATAACCTTTACTGTGTAGATTTGGATGGCTGAGGTGCTAGGTTTTCGGTTACGTTAAAATTATTGTTGGTATGAAAGTCGTGAGAATAAACGGTGTGTTGAAGTATTTACTACCAGATTTGGCTTGATGACTTGAAATGTGGAACTGGTTTGATGCTCGTTAAGACGCGCGCCGCAGTGTCTCATGTATCTGGATAAAAAGCGGGGAGGAACAGGGCTTACTTGTTTTGGGACAATACTGCGACTGACACTTGAATGCCGAAGCGTTTACCATATGACAACTCATAAGCTACTCGAAAGGATTGTTCGAGGAATGTGGAAATCTGGTCCTTTTTTGTTTGACAAGACCAAGGTAAACACGAGGCCTTAAATTTTTGTCGGACCACCGCCGCGAAGAATGGACTTGACTGTCAGCAAAAAGGAAAAGTTTCCACAACGACAATCAACATAGTTGCAATGATTACTTTAATTGCGTATATTATCAAATAAGATCGCACAAACACGTTGTTGTTCCGAACGCACAAAGAACTGTGGAAACAAAGAGTCATTGTTACATTGAAGGTCATAGTCAGATGTAGATAAGATGGAAAGGCGTGTATTTCCAGTAACTCGGCGAAGGATCCTCGGGCGTAGTTCTGGGTACAGTAAAAGAAAAATAGTGCTATAAAGTGCAGGACTCGAATTGCTTACTTCCCGGAGCAATGCGCAGGAGGTTAAATTTTAGCACTAGCTCCCTTTGTGGGCAGTTCAGGTCGGCGACCTGTAATTACGCTGCGCACAGCTGCAGTGCAACACACCGGTAAAATCCAGCACAGCCCAGCATTTATTAGAGCTTAGCTTAATGTGCTTTTATGGGATCTTTGCTTTGGCATCACAATATATTTGTTTCAGGGTATCTGTGTTGTTTGTCGGCGTTGGACACGCCCGAGGGTTTCTTTAAACTATTTTTCGAGGGCTATTAAATTAAACGTTAATTACCCAATAGCTGACCCAGACTTGCTGTTGGATGACAAATAAGCCATCAGCAGCGTTGAACAAAGGGCTAATCTGTTATTTGTGGTCGCTGTAATAGTATTAAAGTTGACCCCACTGTAATTGTAACGGATATGCAGTACAGTCCGTGAGTTCGTGTAACGCACACCGGATGAACTCAAACCCGATCAGAATGTATCGAGTGACTCTGATTCACTTCTACACGAAACCTTTTGTGGCACGTTTACAAAATTGTACACCAGATTGATAGCATCGACCAAATCGATTATGACTCACTCGATTCCAAGAAGATTTTAGAGATACGAAATATAGTTTTCGACTTTTTTTCTGATGAAGCAATTTGGTTTAAGAGTGTTTTTGTGATGGGAGTGTGTTAATTATCACTTACGATTTTGTATTGGACTGTATTAAAACCCATGATTCGGGCTTTGAAAGGGTATAAATCAAACATGACCTTTAGACAGTCTTTCTATCACGAATCTTATTTATTGAATGGCGCTGACACGAGCAATTACTGGTAATGGGTACTAAGGTAACGGTAGTTATCTACACTCTACACGTGCCTCGCAAATGTTGAGCTGCCAATAAATAAACCTGTTCTATTATCGAGAAGTAGGCTATTGTCACGATGGTAAATGACCACTTTTGTGTACGAGGAAGCGTGAAGTAGATCAATAATTATTAATTGATTGACCAGGAAATTAACACATTTAGCATGTAATTGTAATGAGCGTTTCCTAGTTTAAAATATCGATTCAGAGTATGAACATAATTTAACAATTTAAATGTGTTCCTAAATTCATATCGTGTAGGTTCACAATGTATAAACCAATCTGTGCCCAATATGGTTGGTTTCAATCGACATATTCGTCATTAACAATGACTAAACAAGCATCTTAATATTGACCCATATATTCCATTCAAATATTGTGTGAATGTGTATAAACAACGGTATTTAAATAATCTCGTTACGATATGTGTTCAAGCGAAGCAACAAACATCAAGTTCCCATAAAAGGTTGTTGAGTTATCCCGTTAGCTATGATACACCCGCGAATATTTGGCCTTTACACATGTCCAAGAAATGGCGTCATCAAACGACGTAAATTGCAATGTTCACAAAGTAATTACTTGAGACGTTTTTGGATTTATGCAGCAATTAGTCCATAATTCTCGCAAAGACTGGTAGCAGTGGCAGCAGTTGCGAAACGCTACGAAAGCGTGTAATCTGACACTTATTTAGGCAAGCAACATAATTGCAAGTGACTTGGTGTTCGTTTCAAAATTGAGGGCTGAGGTCGCGTGGTTAGGAGTTCTAGAATATTCTGTATTCATTTTGCTCTTTTATGGTATCTACGCACCGAAGCCGCCGGCCTTTTTGACAATGCTATTTGTATGACAAGATAGCTGAGAGAGAGATCTGGGGTATAACAAGATGGTATAATATACTTTATGAAAATTTTTCACAATTTTTGTTTTTAACGTAGGTATCTTAGTTAATTATTTTTTTGTTCTATGATTCTTGTACCTTTATCATAAAGTATAGAAAACGAATAGGTAACTGTTTAAAAATAGTATCGAACCCACGTCCACTGCGTGGGGACATTATTTGCATATTATCTAAACTTACACACTGGTCAACCAAAAAAGGAGAGAGGACATTTAAAATACTATCGATATGACTTTTAAATATTCTACTCATGGTTTATACATTGCGATTCTAAAGCGGAATAAAAGCTCGCGTGAATAGTTGAGTTTTTATGCCACTTATGCTGTTACGTTCTTTATAAAGATTTGATAGTCTTTATTAAATCGGAGCACAGTAGCTGACTTATCCATTCTGTGGACAGAGCACGTGCATGATCGAGCATACTGTAAACAGATATAATTAAGGTCGCTGCGTCCATATCAATGCGGAGTCGATCAATATGCATAGCGGCATTTACGGGTCAGATACGACTATTAAAATTGACTTCTTTGCTACTGTATTTATAACAACTTATTATTTGCCACTAAGTAAATGTTTAGGGCTCGGAAGCCCGAGTTATTCGTTCGTTAAATGATATGATATTCCATGATTTTCATTTGTTTTTTTGAATTTCGATCGTTCTAAGTTTGAATTGAATCTACAGTTCTACGAGTATTTTCTTGATTTTTGTTTCGTTACACTTTCTTTTTTTCATTTGCGTCACTGACAATTGACTTTATTAAGGTAAATTAAAGTCATATTAAAACTACCGATAAAGGTTGATGGATAAAGGTTAATAATACAGTACTCTTCCAGAGAAAACTAACCGTAGAATTGTCAGCGTTCTATAATAGTGTATCGTGTCTATAAGGTCAGATTGTCTGATAATCTTTTGGCGCGAACAGCGTTAGGATAATGTCAAGTTGAACGAGACTGGGCTATAAAATAAATGGATAGAAAATACTATAAATAAATAGACCAATATTATCAAAAAAATCTATTTAATTACTGAACATGAAGCTCTTTATGTTCAAGTTAAATATTTGCTTGGCATTCTTCGATACGAAATTAATTTAGATTAACCCTTCCAAGCTGTCCTTAGCGCATCACTCCGACCTTGAAACGATAACGTGCGCCCGCGCAGAACGCCGCTTAGCAACCCGTCATTATAGTAAACGTCTCCATACATGTACCTATAGTGTTTTGCTGCGATTACACGCAACTCGTGGTTCTTTGGTTTACCATGACAATGTGCGTTTGGTTTGAGGGTGTTTGTGAATTGCGCAGGATTTGATTAATTCACAAGTTCATGAGTTTGCCTAGAAGTTCAAAATAAAATCTTATACTTATTAACCTTCTGTAATCTCACTGCACATTAGAATACAAATCAATGACGTATTTTAACCTTGACGCCAAACACCTCTTTTATATGCAGTTTCTAGCAAAGACTATTAAGGCGGTAAGCCGAGCATTTCAACGACAGTCACCCTCATATAATTTGAATAATATGCACATATTTACCATAAACGATATTTACTGATACCTATGAATATGTATGATCACATCTGTTACTATCTTTGTCACTGTTTTACAAGGGAAGGAAATAAATTGTATTTACATTACTTTAAATTATCGGAGTTATACGATGAGGACAGGCTATTCGGGTTAAGGAAAATAGATAAATATGACTTCATAAGGAAAACTTCGGTCAACTTAGTGATCGGTACTTGCGTACCTACTTATTAAAGAAAATACCTAACAGTGTCAATTTCAATTTAGATACTATCATATAGATAGATAGAAAGACGAATAGAGGATTTTGATGTTTTTTTGTCTTCTATGGACATACAAGTATTTTGACTAAATAGGAGGAAGAAATATAGGTTTCGTATGACTTAGATTTAGATGATCACGAGGCGGAGAAACGAATCGGAATAGTGGGAAGGTCACTGATTAGTTAGAGCATTGCTCTTAAGAAATATTAGGTAGTAAAGAGGACAGGTTTCATCGTAAATGCGCTTACTCTAACAAAATATAAAGTAGGCAGGCAGGTATGCACTATGGAAGTAACTACGGAAATTGTAAAGCGGTAACGCTCGAAATCCAAATTAGCTTCCATTTTCGTAACCAACGTCGCACGCAACTATTTTACGACTGTTGCCCCCAGTGTTAAAGTGCATCATTAAAGTTAATCATCCATTAAGTATCGTACTATGTAGGTACTTCTGATTTTTGACTACGAAAGGTTTAAGTATAATAGGTATTTTATTTATTGGGTTATAAATATTAGGTTTAGGCCCGGTTTTTCAATAGTCTGATAAAATTTAACTGACTGTTAAAACTATGTCTATTTCATAAAACATGATATTTTAGACATTGAAAGGTAAGTATAAAAAAATCCAAGGAATAACTGACAATTGAAAAACTGGACCTTATTACAACATAACCTTTTCTGCAGTTGGGGCATAATTACCTAGCATAGGTTATAAGTATAGTGAGTAGTTAGTGATCTTATTTCGTGCCTCATGTTCGTAATCCAAACCTTTCTATGGAGTATTGCAACTCATACGACAGTCATACTTCGTGAGCTATCACGATCTTTGTTTCGTGTAGGTATCTGTTTCATGCACGAGGTTTCGATGTGGAAAATATTTTTACTTTACAATCACGATTTGGTACAGTTTTGCAAGAATTGTCACAACTATTTGTACTAAGGAGGTACCGTGTCAAAATGAGTCAACTACCCAGCGCAGTTCGCATTTTTCATATCAAACGTCAAACTGCTAACCGCAACTGCTTTTGCATAAGAGAACTTACACATGGGTGATCGTTTTTTTTGAATTAATTCACTTGTTTAATATTATTATAAGTCATTTGATTATGAAATAGCCCAAAACGTACTTAAATTAAATAACTTTGGGATACCAATAACATCATGTTTTTCTAAACAACTTCAAAGTTATATCCGTAGTTTCCCTTTAGTATAAATAAATACTTTTTACTTACATCCAACCACATACGTAAAACTGCAACCTTAGAACAAACTCATTTAAGAGCTGTCATACATAAATATACCTACAAAGTTTGCAATTGACTCATCTATCGCTTGTACCTATACAGCAATAGTAAACCTTTTCGCTGACATGCAGTGTGGAATGTTATCGTATCGTGTTACCTTCGAATGCGGTTAGATAAGGCATGCGCAGACGCACGCTGGACACCGTTCTGGAGTTTTTTTTACTTAGTGCTATACATAGATTTATCTGTTTCATTTTAGTAGGTAATTGTGCAGTTAGATTTCTTATTTAAAGCCTTAAGTAGTCTAATACTACCACAATCATGATCAACAAAGCAGATATTTAAGTATTGGCATTTATAGGCAGCGGAAATCAGTTTCCTGCAATGGTGTGGAAATTACATGCACATAAATGGACAGTTTTATGCACTTTACCTATAATACAAGAGACTAATGACCACTGTAAATGGAAGTAGAAAATTGCACGTCATGGTGTTTACAATGGTCATTAGTTTCTTATCAGTTTGACATTTGGTATGAAACCCTTAAATAACAATTGCCTGTTCAAAATATTTGTTGTCTATAAAATACTATAGAAAGGTGTATAAAAGCTAACTTGTTTACGACGTCTATCATTACCAATTTCACTCGATTTTCTAAGTCAGTTCTCATGAACACGAAAGGGCGAATACGTCTTCAATCAACACGTTTCAATCATAACTTTCTTCGCGACACCAGCAAATCAATTCATTGCTTCGGATGTGGGTCGCGCTGTCTCTGGTTCAACACTTATCTCTCTCATTACTCTTGGTGCCAACTCTAAAAGCTTAATTAAGGTACCATCACGACGAGAAAATACCACGGGTTAGTTTTGCTGTGTGTTTTGAGGTTAGAAGCAGTTTTATGTCTTAGTGCAAGTAAGCGATATGTAAGATTTCTGGACATGGTTTGAAATTTGAAACAAAATCTAGTGGTAATAGGTAATAAATTCACGTTAAGTATCATAAGTAGCGAAGTGATATAATGAACGTAAAATTCCGATTGATATTCGAGATGTTATTTGTATTTGGATAGGTACCGGAAAAAAAAGCTACTGATTTCATCTTATTCTACGATATTGACTCACTAATATTGATATCATAAGATAATGTAATAACACGATGACGGAAGCTTGATCTATGACTTCATAAATGAGTAATTTTACTTCCAACCCAACAACAAAGATGTAAACAAACAAATTTAAAGTTACGGCATGAAAAGGTACACACAAATTAATAAAATATCGAAGCAGGAATGAAATATAGATTTGAAGACAGTAATTTCAAGACTGACATCGAAATATGTCTTAAAGAAAACACCATGAACAATCTATATGAACGAATAAACTAGGCTGCACATGCTATCAATGTGGATAAAGAGAGTACAATGTGGCATTTATTGGGACTGACCGTGAATTGCCCTCTTCTATAGAACCGTCGTTCATCTTGGACTGAATAGATCAGATCGACTATTGTATTGTGCGATCGTAAATACTATTTTCAGAGTTCGATGACTCGATCTATTAAATTTATATTATTTATCTTTCGAACTGCATTTGATAGCGAGTAACTTTACTGACTGACTTAATATTATAGTCGCAGATAGGTAGTTAGGTATAGATAGTCAATGTCTTCTGGTCTACCGATGAAGTATTAAGTAAAATATTTTTTTATCATTGTGATCTTTTGTTTAACCTCTCACTGAGTCTTTAAATCAATGTGGCATATAACAAGGAAAAATATGAACTCATACTAGCATTTCTGCTGCCATTTGACCCATATCCCTACTGCCTACTGACTCCATAGCACCAATAACTTGATTTTATGTCCACAACAACGTTAAGCTCATACAAGTTCACTTTCCCTTTCCAACCTACTTTGTAGTGCACTGGAGTGACGCCTACGCACCCACTTTGTGGCCACAAAATCAAAATAGATTATGTTAGATGACAACCCGGTACTGACCACAGACAGTGTCAAGGTGACCTTCAAACTGTGAAGCAATTTGTGGTCTACAAAGCATCAAAATGTCGTTTTATCGTTGCTTATTCTCTGATCGTGGATTTCCTTGTAATATTGCATTGCAATCTATGTAAAAATGATATAGAAGTTAAGTTTTATCACGTGTTGTGAGGATATAACGATATGTGGAGTTGAGATTAGCATGATGAAAGGATAATGCGTCTCAGTATTTGAGACTCCCTTCAAACATAAAAGGGACCGAGAATGTTTCGTCTTTGTACATGTGTTATGTAGTAATTTTATGGAGGACCCTTCCTGACCGAATGTATGGCGACGGCGGTCTCTTTGAGAACAGTCTTACGTGCACGGTCACGCCTCGAATGGGATCTTAGCTGAATCACTGTTTGGACAAATAAATGAAACCTGCAAATAAGTAAGCTTTACCTTATTTGGCAGTACTCGATAAACGAGTATAAATGGATGCTATTAACACCCAAATTAACTGAACGCGAGAACACGCCCCATTTTTGCAAGCCTTCTGTAAATTAGTTTTCAAGTTGTGACGACAGCTATGGACTTGCGTACTTTAATATTTCTGCTTATTCAGCATTAACATTATTTACAGTTGATTGATACGACACACAACTATCAACTTTAAGTCTTCGGGTTAAGATTGTTTGTAAATGTCAGCTCAGACGAAAATAATACCTATCATAAAAGTAGGGTGACTTGACATGCACACCTATGATGCGGTTGGATCGATTTCAAGGCTTCGCGGTTTCACGTACCACGATTTTGGATATTGTATGGTAAATAAAAATACTTCATTTTATTTTTATTTGCATTACAATGTCCTAGAATGTGACAAAACATAGGGCAACATATTTGAGCAAGTGACATGCTAAACGATGTACTCGCTCACTAAAAACGTTAGTGAATGTGACTCTTTATAAAGTATAGCCAACTGGGTGAGCATTATGTTGCAAAGGCTTCCCACATCCTTTGGACCGAATTTAGCGTTTCTCAAGGGTCTTACAGACTAGCCTTAAACTTAGGACTTTAAATTTTACATTAATTACGGATCCTCAATCAAATAAACACTGAATTGCCCTTAAAAACTAGACAGTACATGAATTAGTCATATCCATGTTAATTTCATTGTGCGCCGGTCGATAAACGTCTTACTTTGCTCGAACAAGACCCACCTTGTCCTTAGAAATTAGCAGAATCAGAGTTTCTACGTTGCTCAATTCACATTGTTCGGAGAACATTGCATTATTCCGATTATGATGATTTCAGTTAAGCATTCATACTTTTTGCTGCTATCTCCACTTTTGGAAACGATGTGAACATATGCAGGTGTTTTTTAATTTAATTTACATCAATAACTCGTTGTTTTTATTCATAAAACAATAAATGACCAATATTGGGCGTCCGTGGCCGATTTATAGGCGCCTCATTATTTTTTACAGTCATATAATTATAATTTCTTGCCGATTTACGTTTAAAGAATAATTTCAAAATGACTTCATCTTTGACGTCGGTAAGCAATTTACGAGAAGCCGGGTCGTTCATGTTTATTAAAGGCATGTCACCGAAATGAGGTTGACAGAGGCCTTCGCCCGTTTTGGGATCGATTCGATTCACGGTGACAAAATCAACAAATTCAAATCTGGGTGGCAATATTTTTAAAAGAAATATTTTCGTCGAACTGAATTGAAATTAATGTCAGTTAAATCGACGAAATAACTGTGTAGACGACGGAGCATTGTATCTGTATTTTTATAGACATCAATAAGTTACACTAAAAGATAAACGGGCCCAAAAGGTGTGAACATTGCCGATTATCTCTCAAACACAATTCATTAGTGATATCGCAGGGGAACACAAAAGAGCCTCAAAACCCTACACATAAACAGATGGTGGAAAAGCGATAAAACATCATTAAGCCTTCAACGTTTAACAATGAAACCTCAATCGTTTGTAATCAATCGAAAACACCTGTTACAGCTTTGATGTGAACTTTAATGTGCCTGTAAAATGGTAAAACGTTTTATTTTGCTCGTTTGCTATAGTACATGTAGTTGTGGAAAGGGTTACCAACCAAGAGTACGTTTACAATAGTCACAAAAGAAGACGAGTAGACAGTGACATACATTTTGTACTAAGATTTCATGTCTTCCAACTGGGCTAAAATGATATAAATATGACATCATCGGTATTATTCTCCTCCGTTTTATTATTTACATTCGGTAGCTAATTTGCAAATAAATGGTCTCCTTTCTTATACGTACTTCTCTACGTTTCTGTTTGAAATTTGATCCGCTTTCAACTGCAAATCAGCAGGCGGTAGTGAATGTAAAGTCAAGACAGGAATCCAAGAAAGAGCAAATTATGAAAATCAATAACATGTTGGTAGAAAAAGCTGCCACTTCGCTGGCAGTACCTTGGTTAGTCTCGTTTGACCGCAGATTGCTTCACCGGCTGCGTGCCTATTGCGAATGCCACGTAAATCGTCGGGGAGTCCGGGAATAGTTTATTTGATCGGCAGGTTCGGGTTCGACGCCCGCGCAGGGTGGTCTCACTGCAGATGCTTCTGCGTTGACAGTTTAATGTATAGCGATTGTTTTGTTTCGGCATTTTAAACTATATCTAAGGTTGCCAAAGCAACGGCTTTGTCGATCTTCTTCTGTTACATTGAAGTTTGCGGAATTCATTTTCTAAGCTTGGATTACTTGACACTTGGCAGTATAAGTTCAGATATCAATTATCCTATTTCTGCCTATTTCATTTTAATACTCGTAGTAGTTACGTCAGACTAAGTAATTTGCTAAAGTAGGATATGACAAGTTGCGGCCGCTTGATGTTTACTTGACAGTAAACACTCTATAATTGCAGGAAATTATAGCCTGATGTGTTTATTAATTGAGCTAGATTAAAATGTTTTTTTTTGTCATAAATGTTTTACGCAATGGCATTTGCGGCGTTATTGCAGTTTGACGTTTGATATACAAAACACAAAGCGCGGTAGGCGATTGACCAGCGGTTTCATATCAAATATCAAATTCATCCGCAGGTACGTAAAGTCTCTAAACCTTAATATATCATTCATTCTCGCTGTATAATTGCTTAATTATTTATTATCCTTTCGTTATCCATCGTATGAGAAACTATTATCACTAAGAAAATCGTTATCGAATTTATTTCGACCCGTAGCAACACACCCTTCCTGTCCTACAAATCTCGCTACATGTTTCACACTATTTGCAAACCCAACAATGTTGTTAGCTCCAATAAACACTGCTATTTGCGGACTGGTATCAAACACAGGTCTAATTTGGTCGGTCCACTCACGATTTGCCGATACGTGTAAATATTGACACAAAGATTGTTTAGCTGGAGTTCTTCTATCAACAGAACGTCTGTTTCATAAGAAACTTGCGAAAATTTCGATTTGTATATTGTAACGTTTAATCTGTTGATATAAACTGCTTATGCTTTACCTTTTATTGTATGAAACAAAATCTGTGGCGTTTGCTATGTGGGCTCGATTAAAACCACTATTCCCAGGTTTATTTAACGATGGGAGTAAAATCAAGATATCCACAGATAAATTAAAGACCCCACATGAAAGAACTTGCTTTGCATGCATCCGAACTGATACAACAGCTTAGTATAAAGTAGGTTCTGTTTAATGCCCTTAATTAAACATTTCGACTTTCATTTTAATGCATTCACGATTCAATATGTACTTTACGTTCGTTATCAAGATTCCTGTCGTGGGTTCAATGGGATCTAAAGGTGCATATTTTGGATTTTCACTTTATTAACGGTACTTTAGTATGGTTAAATGTTGCAATTTCGTTTAATGGTCTGCATTCAGTACCCTGTTTGGAAATATTTCAACGAGGTATTTCATTAATGATCTTTTGATGTTAATCTTGGCGCATGTGAAATACCAACTCTGACATGTTTGATAAACTTTACGTCGTATATGTTTACTGCGGTCACTTGTTTCCGGAATCCAATAAGTTACTTTACTTTCTTCATCGGGGCTGTCTTGGAAGTTGTTGGGCTATTGGCGTAAATCTCGGTATTGATTAAATAGAAGCATAACATTTTTTTATTTCTTTTGTATCTTCTTATTAAAAATCTCTTTGAGGTTTCTTGCGTAGTTTCAGGGCAAAATTACTGACAGCAAAGAACGTTTGTAAAGACAATCGACGGATAGTTTCGATTTCTTTAAGAAATAAATTATCTAGTCTCTCGTGTCTAGACCAGACTAGAGTATGCTGGCGCGTTCCTAAGATATCTATTATTATGCATCATTAGAACGCCAATTAGCGAATGCAAATGGCGTGCGTGAGAGCAGACAATTCATTTTAAATGAGCTCTAACTATTGGACGTTATTCTCTGTCAATGACTTTTTATTTGTGCGAAGCGAGCTGTTGAAATAAGACCCATTGAGGAGATTGCGTTTTATGAAATTCTTGTGCAACTTGCGTTCATAGTTTAATGAGTTCAAATTATGGTGTTGCTGAATGTTACAGTGAACAAACAATTTTAGTATAAACAATGTTTAGACTCTTCAGTTTTTAAAATGAAAGTTATCTTACTTCACTTCTTATGTTGAAGGTCGAAAACAGAAATCACCAAGCTAAGAAATGCCTGCCTGCGGCTAGGCTTCTTTCTTCACTAATAGACGGTCTAAACAAATCACAAGCTGCAACCGTCGTCTGCGGAATCCGCTTCAGGCAGGAAAAGTGCCGGCCTACAAGACCTGAAGACCGATTTAAAATCGTGCGTACAATTTGCAAATGAGGGGTGTGGCCCACGTCAGCAACCCGTAGATGGAGAGAAAAGGCCGCTCTGACCGATGGTTGAACTTTCGCACTTCGTGATAGCTGACTTGTAGCCTGGTAGCTGTGATGTAATTGTACCATTCGTGTGAAAGGTCGAGGAAAAGATCCATCACCGCCAATACCAATAAAGTTACTTAAGTTTAAATAAACATCGACAAGTAATCGGATCTTCTGTCTGGTCGATTAAACGAAACTTTTGTAAGTAAATAAATCAAGATATGTATGCTGAGACAATCTACTAGTAGGTTATACACCTTTTGTATTATACTCGCTTAATTTACCGGCATAATGGTGTCAACCCACATAATCAGCACAGTTGACGTTTTGAGTCCAATTAGATTCGATTGATAAGCCAAAGGCCATTAACAGCTGTTTATAAAACGTAGGTGTGATTTAAGCTACCATATCCACCAATAACATGCACTTAATCTTCGAGGCAATCGTTCTGCTACTTTGGCGCTTATTTTTAACAGTCTCTTAATTTGGTATTGATGTGAATAAATCCTTGAAGGCGGCCGCAAAAACGATCAAGCTAGACTTTTTAGACATTACAAGGTCAATAGTAGCACTATACTATGATTATCGATTGTTTATTATTTTTAATGAACTGTATTTTCAGCCTTGCATCGCGTTTAAGTTGAATAAATAACAATAGCCACTATGCCAGTTTTAATGTGTTACATTAATGTTTTCGAACACGTCACGAAAACATTTTAAAATTTTACGGCCGATATAAACCAAAATTAGTTGTAAATGTTTATTGGGCATTTGATATAATACTGTTTTAGATGCTTCGAATAAAGTGCCTTCGAGATTTATATGCTGTTCATGATGTAAATATTGTCTTTATAAATTCCTAGGGTTGATATCAGTGCATACGTATTTTGACTCGCAGAGATTATAGCTATATTTGAGTTTTGACTTTCTTAAATTAAAAAAAAAAAACATTCTAACAGCGTCCGACTACCAGAATATTATACAGTACCTATTTATATGTACAAAAAAGATATTCCGATACCGGGAATCGAACCCGAGCCTCCTGGGTGAGAGCCAGGTATCCTAGCCACTAGACCATATCGGATATTGGGAATAGTCTCGAAATAAGCATTGACAAGCTCATTACCAAATTTACAACCACAATTTATTTTTATCAAATTGTTAAATATGTATATCGTACATACTTTTGTCAATAAAAATAAATCTTAACGTCTTAGTTTAGACGTAATCTCTGACCCAGTGAGATAGTAACATGCAAACTCGTTATCGCTGTCACATTTTATGGCACCATCTCTTTTACGCTTTTGTTTATCCATAAGAAAGATAAGGAAGGCGTATTTCGTGTTGGAATTTTGTTTGTACGTTATCGATGTGTCTCTTGCATTATTTTATTTTCACTAGACTTTGTGTTTTTGTTACAGGTACAGAACAGACCTACTTTCTTCGTAGCTCAGTGTGGGGAATGGGATAAGGTTTGACAAGGGTTTGACTTAAAATTGGGATATTTTTGACCTGAAGTTCCTTAAAATACACGCATCAAATAATAATAAGTAAAAATGACTTTCAATGTTGCATGTTACTTTTTAAATCTTCAGTACTATCTTACGAAAACCTCATAACATCCATAATTTATACCAAAATTCCGAATAAGCGCGTAAATGCCCGATCACACACGAGAGGGCATTCCTCCCTGCCACAATGGGCGCGCCCTGCGCCCGCGCACGTCTTTATTAGCCATGAATGGCGACGCCGTAAACAATTCAAAATAGAACGGGAAACGGTCGTCACGAGAGTTACAACTTCATTTCTTGTATTTGCATCTCGTTTTCCTTTTTTTTTTCAGTAGAATTATGGCCTGAAGCTAATTTCCTGGTCAGAAATGTTAAAAATTGCCATAAGTAACCCGTGGTGCAGCCAGTTTTTTAATCATAATCAAGTCAATATTACGACATTGTCTGTTACTACAATTAACTAACGTTATCAATAATTCTTTACGTGAATAACTTAAATCAATGTTTGTAATAAATTAGAAAAAAACAGTAAAACATTAAATAAGTTGCAAAAGAATAAGAATCAAAAGATTATTCCGATACCGGGAATCGAACCCGAGCCTCCTGGGTGAGAGCCAGGTATCCTAGCCACTAGACCATATCGGATGATACACTTCAGACTGAAATAAACGACGACATTTCAGAGCTGAGTTAAAAATAACTTTTCGTTTTTTTTGCATTTGTAGAATCTAATTTAGGCGCGTTCCTAATGATCAGTCAAGATCTTCATCGGATAAAGGCGCAAGCAAGTGCATTGAGAGCAAAAAATCACTGATGCGTTGCATCGTTGTCGAAATTGAATCAATGTGCATTCAAAAATTATGACGAATAGGTACACAAAGCAATGAGGCCAGGCTCTAAAATCATTTGTATTTTTCATTACTACGCGGTAAGATTGCATATTATGATGTCATTTTGATACTGTTTTATAACAACGATAAACAAACATATCCTCATCTATCAACACAATAGAAGTGACCCTAATAGGCAGACGTGGTCCGTTTCGAAAATACTACAATTTGCGTGAGATCATAAAGGAAACGTTCGCGCATGCGTCAATTGTCTCTACTAGCGTGTTTCCGCTGAGTATTGTTCTGTTGGGCATTTTATAGTCAAAGGATTATGTTTTTCAGCCATTTTGAATCTTTGAATACTTATTCGTTATTTTAGATTTATCTATGTAAAATTTCCATATGCAGAAAAGTGAAAAACACAAACTTTTCATTATATCTTTAGTGGATAATGTAATATTCCAAATATTAAAGAAGACCTGGGGTCTTCTTTGTTAAATGGATAAATAACTATCGGCCTTTTGTACAACTGGATGCTGTTAGAATATTGAAAAAGAACAGACAAGCACCTGAGTATTTTTACTTTACTTAACAGTAGGTATTATGATTGCAAGTATCCTGTCTAAATTGTTGTTGCATTCTGTCTTACCTATTGCATATGTTTAGAAAAGACAGATTTGAGAGAATCTCTTCCCAGTCTAGTGTCTGACCCTAATGCCGCATTAGTCAATAGTAGGATATCTTTATTGCGTAGCTTGTGCAAAAAATTGAGTTGTGGAAAAATAAGTGTACCGCTTACGCCATTTTAGTTTTTATCTTTATCAGTCCGAATATGACGGATAGAGATAGATTGAATTGATAAGGACTTTATCGATGAAGGGAGGGAGATGTTGCAATTTTGTATCATGTAGGTGTCTCTATCTAATTTATTAGGTAGATTTCCGAATATAGAGATTTTTAAAGGTTAAAATGGATGGATGGATGGTTGGAGATTTTTTAATGTTTGGAACTTCCTTTAAAATAATCTTAATTGTATATTTTCTTTACCCTCGAAACGTTATTCATAGCAACAAATAGGCAGCTACCTACGTTGTTATTTAGTCAAGGTACATTGTAATGTAAGCCAAACGAAAACATGGAATTGAAATAGACCAGTTACAAAATAAACAAGTAATCTACCTGACTATTGACGTGGATTCAACGAAAAACATTTATAACTCTGTTTATATTATTGTTACCTTAAGGAAACCGTATCGATATCAAGGTATGTACTGTATAAAAGTCGATTAAAATAGAATCTCCTTCATATGTGTTGAACCACAGCTTCCAAATTCGTCCGAGTATAAACTAAAGTCAATGTTATTTTAATAATAAAAAAGGTAGGTATATGTCTTTATGGTCTAAATACTAAAAACCTAGTGATAAACACGGAAAATTTCTGTTTAATCTCAAATAAAAGCTAGTTGTAAAATATGACCTTGACAATGATATCCTCATATTTATTTAAAACACAAAGACGAGATTACAAAAAGCGCGATTTCGTAGTTTCTTACAATAGTTTACTATCCATAAAGTTAACAATGAGAAGCGTCATAGAACCCAGCTGTTACAGTCGCCACCGCGTAAATCAGTAGTCGTCAACATTTTGACCGAGATCCAGCGTGAAAATTAATGTCTGACAAGAGTGACAAGACGGACTGTCGGTAAGCCGTCTTTCGGCGTTACATATTTATAAACGTAGACTGAAATTATTACATGGGAGGCGAATGTAGGTACTAGCTTGTTATTCTGGAACGTACTCGTACATACTACATAAATATATTTATATTTCTTTACACAAAAAAAAATGGTTAAAATGAGAATTAAATGCAGTAAAATAAAAATAAAATACTTTCGCGGAGGCACTCATCTCATTCGACTTTTAAAAAACTGGAGTAGGTGCTCAAGTAATGCGGAGGCTTCAATTGGCACTTACGCAATATACATAAACATTTTAAAATATCTTAAGTTCGTAACAAAAAAGGTTGACGACCACAGTTTGTAAACATTTAACCGTATGAGTGAAGTGCGTGAGCGCAAATCCTCACAAATAGACGGGTGTCAAGCGTGTCAGTCAGTTGTGAGATTCCTTGTTCTGACAGCTCTGGACGTATTGCGAAATAATGGCGTTACAAACATGTTGTTCCGTCGAGATTTATATTGTATCATCAGCTGCGGATGACGACGACATTTAAAGGGGTTTGTTTATGAGCCAAAACAAAACGTTAGTCAATTGTCTAGTGAATGCAACTGTCATAACAATGTAATGGGGTCTGCGTAGATTTCTCAGTGACGTCGAGAGAACCATGCTTCTCTTACATCGTCATTTTATTATTCGTAATTATCAGTTGTAAGACGCAAACGTCTCAAAAATCGAAAATATGTATTGTCCGACACGCCCAAAAACCACAAAGTATCTCGATCATTTATATTTCTGTCACATTTGCGGATAATTGCATCAATCATTAATAAACGTCGTAGTGTTTCTATTTTTAAATAGATATGATGACTGCCTTAAAAAAAGAAAGAACACAAATAAGTACTTAATTGGCCTTGGCTTTGATAGAGTTTATCAGATTATATATTACACAGATGGATCTTCGTAATTTACTGCCTCCCACACTGTTCTTAGCTCCGGGATCTCTGTGATCTATCGTTTGTTGAATTCTCGACGGTTTAAAATTACTTTACTAAGCTTCACGGCATGGATTGATATTGTACGGGTTCATCAATCAATTAATGGTTCAATGAGTGAAGTATCTAAGGATATCTCTTCACGGTCGTATTAATTCTTAGACGAAAAGGTTGGGAAAACTGCGGAAAAGTGTACCGAAAACGTTACTATGTTATAGAGTTACTATGTAGCTACAATATTGCCGCAAGTAGTGTACCTAAATTAATTTTGTTTTCATAATGATTAATAACGACAATTTCTGTCATAAATGCAAGAGCCAGAAATCACGTTACGGTATCTAAAGTGCAAATTATATTAGAATTCCAATTAATCAACGCTAATGCATCTAAAGTTTGTTTTGACCTACAACTTGTAATAACTTTGGCCGCATTTCAGAGTGCAGTTATTAAAATAGTGCGTTCGCTCTCATTGCTTTAATTTTGTCTGTATGAATCGCGAAAGGCAGTGCCAACTGGTGCCAAACCGTAGTCTATTGTTGCCGGTACATGATTCATTGCTACTGTCATATTTTGGTCACTTTCAAGGTCATAGAAGAAAAACATTTCGCAGAAATTATGACAATTATTCAATCTTAATTGAAGTTGATTTTATTTAGGTCGTGGTTCGTGACTTTCCTTTATTTTTTATAGAATCTTTGAATGAATCATTTCTCTTGCTGTAGGGTACATACTTATACTCGTATCTGATTAAATGGGTTGTTTCGTAATTAAGACTTTTTGGCCATAACCGTAACGAAACGAGTTTTAGATTCGCTAAATAATTTATGTTATCAAAATACCACCCACGTGTGTGGCGGTGTCATAATAATAATATCATGTGATATTAGACCGTGTTTATAATGAACTTATCTACTAGGTACTTTGTATCTTTATTTTTTATTATTAACTTCTTGAATTACCCATTAAAATTAACCGACTAATTTGAGTCAGACGTTTAATTGTTACCTTTGAAAATATATCGTTATTATGAACTTCCGGTTATTTTTCCATTTTTTTAATTAATCTTGGATTATCTACTCGATAACAATTTACATCGATTGTATCAAAATATACAATTAGGACTTTGTAGTTATTTGAAAGGTATTGAAAATAAAATCATTGTGTGGAACGTGCTTTAACTAAAATTTTAAGAATGCCACCGAGTCCACCTGTCCCGGTGGGCGGCACGGCCAGGGTCGCCGGAAAATATCTGTATGTTTACCTGCGCTTGCGCAACTACACCTGATCTTTGCGCAAATTCTTTCTTTGATCTTCTCACCGCGAGAATATGCTCATAAAATATTGATTATCGGAGAAATTAATATTTGTAGTACAGTTTTGATTTGTTTATTAGCACGTGGCTTACGTACAATGCCAAACGCGACACGTTTGTCGTCATCAAGATCACGGGATAATTAGTCCCGCCCATTTCCGATAACTTAGCCAGTTCTAGGGTTGGAATCTTAGAATCCTGCAGACATCTATGCGGGAATCTCGGTTTCCGGTGTTCTGATGCAGTCAGCTGTGGCATACAGCTCGTCTGGCGAATTCTACGACCCCTGTCTGAGGGAATTTATAAATAATCCCGTCGCAGTGGCGGCGGCGGTGCGGCACACCGCGGACGGCGCGGGCGCACGCTCCGACACACACCGGGAGCGAATGGAAACACGCGAAAATGTTGCAACAACGAGGGTCCCTTTAACACCCCAAATTTTAAACATCGTTAATTGGAAACATTTAGAAATTATCATTCCAAGACTATATGACCCTTTTCGTTGAAACATGAAACGTAATCAGCAGTCGTCGCGAGTGTTTTAGTTACTAATGACAGTGTTGTGGAACATCTGTGTGTTAAAATTCAAGTGTGAATTAAGGTTTAGTGCTGATTTATTTGAAATCAATTTTCGTTTAGCGACAGTCGACAGTCGGCCACTGTCGGGTCAGAATTTTGCACCGGGCGGCGTCTGGCTGATTAACAGACACGTCACTTTCAATTCGCCGACGAGT
Organism: Anarsia innoxiella; assembly: GCA_947563765.1. Lineage (NCBI taxonomy): Eukaryota > Metazoa > Arthropoda > Insecta > Lepidoptera > Gelechiidae > Anarsia > Anarsia innoxiella. The sequence goes on along the minus strand of OX387396.1, from coordinate 9,307,232 downwards.
AAATTGTTATTTGTGACACTTGTTCAATTCTTTACACTTTGTGGTGAATATCGTGTTGGTTCATCAGAAGTTTCAGATTGTTGTGTTACTTTTCAGTTCTGTTCCTATTCGCTCTATGTTTTGTAATGTTATCTTCTTGTATCATGTGTAGTTTCCTTGAAATATTTGTTTACCTGTAGTAGTACTTCTGTATAATTTGTGATCACATCGTAACCACTATAAATTAACTAAACGTAAAGAAAACATAAGACATTTCCATTGCAAACACAAACACCCGTCGCCATAAAGATGAGTTACACCGAACAAACGTATTTGAAGTCTAAATCTATCCAACATCAGTGAAATAAAAAGAATACGGTGTAAATCCGCAAATACACCGAGACGGTCAAGTATGTCACTAACGCCGTCTTCTAGACAATGCGTATCCGCCATTGCTGTCTGGACAAGCCAAATCAACCTTTTCAACAGCCAATTATTTTTATTTTTATAAAATGCAGCCAATTTTTTGCACACCCAACTAACGCGTACAAAAGTTCAAAGACTCAGTAATGAGTCCGCGAAAATTTGACCCCTTGAAAAGAACTTCATAAAAATTTATCATTGCTCCGTCTGTATAGCCTTTGTATCGTTAAGTGTTTATTCTTTCCATTCATTTCGCAATGGCTTTCATGCGTGGCTAATTTTACTGTACATTCACGTCGTCATTAGCGTCTTCATTTACCTTTACATTGTTATTTCATCTCTATTTTTATTGTGTCTTTGGCCTATTCGACAGAATTCAAAAGAATATTCCTAAAGTATTACCTCGAATTAACAACGACTCTTTGTTTCGTTCACATAAATTGCCTCGGACTTGATTTTTAATTATTTTCTTGCGTTTGTGAATGGTTATTATTTTATTCATCCGAACCAAGGTAGGTCGCGTGTGACATTGAATTATTTTTAAAAACTGGAAATTTCCTTTTACGTTGATGCGTTTTTAAGAAGGTTCTCCAATTGGATAATCGAATAAGGTAAATGAGAAATCATAATTAACTTACAATAAAAGATTATCGTATTTTAAGACGTTTAAAAAATGGTCGTTTTGTTCTCAGTTGATGATTTGACAGTCTGTTAGTCATCGTCTCGAATTTCAATAGATTCTAAAACTAACACTCTAGATGGCTAATCGCATACCTCCATTACCATAGACAGTAAATTATGATTCCTCCATCTTATGCCTTTGTTACTTTGACGAACAACTCTTTACTTTGTATGAATTGCCCATTATAAAGTTAAAAGCACTTTGATTTACAATATGTATGTATGAGAACCGATAATATGTTTATTTTACTCAGAAGTTTCGAGTATATTAGACCTTATTACTAGTGACAAATGACTTTGGGAAACGCCTGTTTAAATCTTTGACAGACTGAGATCCGTGCCAAGGTTAGTGCAAAAAGTCTTTCGTCGATAGGTATGTACTCCGTTACTAAGGAAAGTTGATGCTGTAATTCGGATTCCCAAAGTTCTTCGAATTCGTATTTGCTATTTGTAGAGTTTTACGATATCTTCAATCTGTCTCGGTTGGTTTTCTTGATGTATTCGTTTGTTTCTTCGTAAAAGTGTTAAATATGTCTGCTATGTTGCTTCTTTCTACGCAGTTCATAAGTCAAGTCAAATGTTGAATAACGTAAAAGTTTTGTGTTGTATTGTTCCGGCGAAGACCATATTTTACTCCTTGACCGGCTCCCGCCCACATTTCGACATTATAAGCCCATAACGTGCATACGTCATACGCAATACGTCGTGTCGGTCAGCTCGTCCTATTGTTTTCTCGTGGGCGTGTTGCTAGTATTACATCAAAACGTGACCTTGCGTATTATGTCGTTTTTATAACGTTTGATACGAATTCTTGTTGATCGAGGTCTTCATTGGCCATCTATTATGTTTTTGTCGCTACTTAAGAATTGTTTATGATTTATTTTATAGTGTCTGCATATCTGATTAGTTGCTTATTTATATTGTGTTATTCTTTTATTATATTGTCACCTTGATCTGTTAGTTTTGTAGTATTGGTTTATACAATTGTAAGTTGCTTTCTAAGGTTGTAATTACTTTGTTCAATCAGATCACGCTTGTGTTCTATTTTTCTCGGCATTATCTCCGGTTGCCATCTGTCCCCATTCGATCTTGTTTCTTTTGTCCTTCGCTTGTGAGTTGTAACTGTAAGTGCACATTCCTCGTACCCAGTGGTCGAGTGGCTGCTCCAGAACGCCCGAGTAATTGCTAACAGATAGTTACGCAAATCTGATTGATGATAACCATCCGACATTCGTTCCCGTTATTTCAATTTGGCCACTGTGTCTAGGTCGATGACCTTATATGGGCATTACTATTACTATTTCTCTATGCATTAGCTTTTATACGTTACTCGTATCTTCTTTTCAATCATTTATGACACCTTTGTTTACTTTTGTATCAGATTGATCAATAGGGTTCTTTGAATTGTTGATTTTAATTTGAATGTGTTATAGGTTTGAGCGGACACTTCTTATTATGAATATAATAGTGATGTAGTTCAGTGATTTGGTCAGTATTTGTGTAATGTGTGGAAAGGAATTGTGAAGAACAAGGATAATCAAAATTCAAAATGATGCAAGGATTGTTGGATTCGCTGTACAGAATCTATACAGGTATGTAAACATATAAGTCATATTTTCAAGTCATCACATCACCCCGTTAGGTGTAAAATTAGTAATATTTGATTAAAATATCTACAACAACAATTTTGAATTATAACATAAATGAAACAGGAAGGAACAAAAAATATTAATCACATTAAAAAGTTGTCTAGCCAACAATAGCTAGTTTTAAAAGTCCCGTTACACCAATTTGAGCACTAACAGAACTTAGGAATTAGTGACCAATATTTCATAGTGTTTGATGCATGTTAACGTGCGTACCTCCCACTTTTGAACTGTAATTCCATACCTAAGTTTAATTACACGCGGGTACGGTCACGACAGGCCGTTTAGAACCAGATTTTACAGGATCGGACCGAGGACCAGTTTTGGAATGTTACTTGTGGACTCTTACGTAAATTATGAGCGTATACTTATTAGGAGAAACGACTACTTATTTAAAACCGTTTCTTTATAATTTTCAAAGTGTTTAAACTGCCATGTACGCGTGTGTTCATTACGTACGCTTTAGGGATGAATTGTTATTTGTTTATTCGATTCGAATTTCGAAGATTGCAGTTTCGGTTAGATTATTGTTTGTTATGGACACACTGGGTATTATAATATTCTGCGAAAAATGATTTAACTTTGGAATAAAAAAACAAACACTTATGATGTAGGTAACAGCAGACATCTAGTTTTTTTTTTAAATAGAGACCTCCCAAAAATGTTCTTCCTAAATCCGTCCATGGGCGTGGTAGCGTGATGAATTAATGTTTAGCCAGTAATTTGCTTAATTTTTGCCAACAATTTATTCAATGGGGTCTTTGACCTCTCGTGAGCTTTCTTTATCCTTGCCTATAATCATCAGATTGCTTATTAAAGTTTAGTGCACGTAATTTTGAGACGCCAAAAGTATGACCTGAAATTTTAAATTGATCGTATCGGTGTAAGTGGCAATAAAATAACTTGTTATTAGTTTTCGAACGAATGAAGTTTTAAAAAGTTATTTGTTTTCGTAATTGTATTGGTTTATATATAAATGTGAACTGATTGTTTATACGAGAAGGTACTTATTGTGTTATATTCTAGATTCCCTACTGCCTCAATGCTTTAAATTTTAATAGCATTTTTCATAAGTACGTACCTACAAAATATTCATATAAATATTGTTGCAATTCTCCCTCAGTTAACGTCGACTGGGGATTAGCTACATTCGATCAATAAAATTCTGCTACTGACAGCCAATCACAAAAAGATCGTAATCTCGAAAGAAGGCAAAAGTCATTCGAAACGAAATGTCAAAATGTAAACAATACTGGACGAGATGAGCCCAAACAATGAGTATGCAGATTGTATATTTTAGATATGAATGAACACGTAAAATATCATAATAAATGCAGTATAGGTTACGCATTGACATTGGCCATTTATCAAGTGATTGCCATTTCGCAATAGTTAATAGGCATATACAATAGCATGTTGTTTGACCCGCGGTTCAATGTCAAGTTTGACATGCCTTGTTTGTGTGGGAAATTGATAAATAGATAGATTAGTATCTTAAATGCTAAGAGATAGTATCACTACTATCACGGGCCGCAGTAATAAGTAGTAGACACGTTAAGTGTCTGGGTGTATATTTATTAGGATAAGGTTCTGTCAATTTTTTTGTTTGAGTTTACCAATCAATTTCTCTTAAAAAATATCACAGACAAAAGCCTACCGTCTACTATAGGTATGGTAGAATTTGGTGTAACCTAATTTTTTATATGAACACCTCCGTCAAAGTTTTGACAGTGACAATTTTCGGAATTTAAGTGGAATATGTGAAATGAGGTTCATACGTTGCTATCGGCAAGTGTCCTACTACAAGTTTGATACCTAAACGTTAATACTTTCTCATTGTATTCTTAAAGCATCACTAAAATCGTTTAAACATTATATTTCTTTAATACGGCATTATATTGTTATTATAATGTTATCAGTTATTTTCCGTTACCCATATAAGCAGTCTCGTACAGATCTTGGGATTAAGAGTCGAGGAAAGGTCAATTGATAATGAATTAATTAATACTATTACGCAAACAAAGTACTTATTAATTAATAAAATTATAAACTTATTACCAATATGTCCTACATTTATTACAATAAAAAAAGTTACGAGGTTGATAAAATAAATCTTGAGTGTGAAGAATTCACGTTGTTTCCGAGGCGTGAAGTGCAAGGAATTATTATGTGGTTAAATACCACAACCACGTGTTTCTCATATTCTTACCTATCGTGTTCCATAGATGAGAGAATTCAGAGGGAATACCTCTTTTATGCACTAGCGATTATGACGCAATTGCGGTTTGACGTTTAATATAAGAAAACTCGACGTGATTTCGGCGCGGATTCAAGTAAAACGTCAAACTGACACCGCACCGTTACGTCTAGGGGACGCACTTGGGCAGGCGCTTAGGGTTAATCTTTACTAGGTAACTAAATCATCGACTCAAGGGATAAAAAACAGTTGGTATTTATCTTAATAGAGACAAGCCATATTGGTGTTATTTATTTAATTCGGGAACATGGAAGCTAGCCTTTTAGCGACGTAAATCGTAAAGTTAAAAAATAGCTCAGTTACAAAGTTGTAACTAATATTATAAGGTGGTAAAAACTAAGTGAATTTAAATCGAAAACTTCTAGTAAACTAAACAGAGAATGCAGGTGTGTAACGTCGTGATCCAAGCCGCAAGGTCGAGCTGATGCGGTTAGCAGCCCATTGTATGCCGAGACGAGTATTCAGCTCATTGGTGAGATGCGATCGAGAACCTGTGATAGCGGCATATTGTGTTGTTTAATACACGCAATCTATTTAGGGAAATATCGTAAACGATTCTATGCCCAAAGGGAGTAGGTTAAGGATCTTATTGTTAGGATTCTAAACTGTTACAAGTATAATCTAATTTATATTTATAGTTTTCTGCGTTTATCCCTAGAAATACGATTTTATAGGCTTTCTTGTTACTGACGGTGGAACCATCTCCCTTTTCGTCATCCATAATAATAATAATTATAAATGTGAAAGTAGCTCCGTGTTTATGTTTGTCCGTCTTGGACGGCAAAACGGAGCTACGAAATGACGTGATTTTTTAAGTGAAGGTACTTAAAAGAATGAAGTGTGACATCAGGCTACTAAAAGCTATATATTTTGCGTAAAACCCGTGCTATATCAAAACTAAATACCAAACCGCAAATGAGACCTAACAGGAAGTATGTACAAGCACTTTATTACTTAAGGCTCTACAGAAGCTGAAGGAGAAAAATCCATGATAAATGTTAAGTCGTTTCGTATGAATTTGTCACGACCGACCTAATTTAAAGGATTAAAATGTAACTTATAAATTACACACCAAAGCAGCCGTGACATTATAATAATGCCAAAGTTACGCTTTAAGTTAATCCTTATTAATTTCCGAAGGTTGCCGTAAAACAATATTCGTTGTAATCTTAATAATAAATCGAAGGTTCTTGCGGTTAATTGCTTGACCTGTTTTGTTCTTGCTAAAACTACTTTCAAAGTCTAAGGCAGCTTTCTGAAAAGCCTGAAATTTGAAACGATATGCTTTGGCGTGTTAAAGTGGATTGCATTATGTTGTGGCTATTTAATATGATACCATATTGCAATGTTGTAGGTTCGTTCTGTAGATGCTGACTGGAGTAATAAATAAAGGAGCTTATCGCGTATGTCTGTAAAACAAAAAAGTGAAAATGACAATAGAGACTTTAATAAAACACCTTACCCTTAAATAGTAATAATGAGTTTTAACACCTCGTAAAATACCATTAACACATAACTAAATTATCATATTTATTGTACCTATTAAGTCAAAATTAGAACTTCTTACAATATATCAAACTATATATTTGAATGACTGCAATAAATGTATCAAGAACTTCGATAAATAAACAAGCGGCTGATATCGTGTTTATTTATAGCATCAGATTACCTTGTCTAACATTTGCTCAGGTCTCTTCTTAGAACACTATTGCATACAAAGCAAATGTCATAAAGTCGATAAGCTAAGTTCGCTGTTTGCATTCTATAAAACGACATATCGATTTGTAAATATCGAGGTTTATGGAATTTAGAGGATTTTGTTGGAAATGACATCCCTTAGATAAGATAAAGAACTACTCAAGAATACAGGAGGTAATTCTGTTCACTTACTCCAGATAGCGAGTGCTTTGATATACCCAGACATTACTAAATGCATTAGTGCTAGTTATTGGAATTGGAGAGCCGCCGTACGCTGTACTTACAAATTGCATGAATTTATAGGAAATTGAAATTGAGTATTCCAGTCAAAAGCACATAAAACTTAACACATGGACATCTTATTTAAAGGGATATGTTATACATGATCTGGTAAACTTGATCTGTTCTCGACTGTAATTGCTACTTTGTATTTGGATAAAACAAAAAAGTGCAAAGAAAAGTTTTCATTGAAATGAACCTTACAATCAAAGCGTGGGCGTCACCAATTAACTTAAATGAGAACGAGTTGTCACTTTAATGTTAATTAAACTAGTGGCCAATTAATATCTTTGAATTTTGTCACTTTGGTAAATAAAAAAATTATTTTTATTATAAACTTCTCTGGATACTGAAAGAAATAAGAGATTCCTAAAGAAATATTTAGGGCACAAGAATATTTCACAAGTCATACTAATTCATATCACAAAACAGTAAACAACAAGTATACTAAGTGTCTGGACTAATTTTAGACTCATAAAACGCTTTATAACCAATAAAAATGTCATAAAATATGATCTTACATAAATAAATTTGAATAAATTTTGGTACGTTAGATTGTCGCATCTGCAGAAAATTTTCAAAGTTTGTAATGTTTTTTTAACATTTTCTCTTGCTTTTACATTTTAACATCTCGCATGATTTCAAAATACGAACTTATGTTTTTTTTATCCGAATTGATTACCTCGATTTTCAGCCTACTTAAAACACAATTTCACTTATTCATCATTTTACCATATGAAATGTAGCACGTCCCATTATAGAATAGAGTTTTTCTACTTTTAAGTACCTAAGTATACAATTGAAGGATACATGTAACGATAGATAAGTATTACACAATAGTTTCATTGTTGTACCACAACATCCAATCAAAGCTATCTCACGATTCTTCAATTAATAAGAAACATTATTGTCCGTATCACAAGGCGTTAGCGTATTTAATCATAGTAAAGGTGTTTTCAAACTCACTATGATAACTTTTCATATGAAAGATATTTACTTAGGTAAACCTAAAGATTGCACGGGGAAGATCCTTTGTAATAAAACGAATACAGTCGTTATTATAGACCTATTTTTATAATGATATGCTTTGCGTATAAACGTTTGAGTTCATGTACTCCCAGTTTTTACACATCGATTTTAAAACAAACCCTCCTTATATTTTTTATCTCAATTACTTGGAAGAATGGAACACGGATCATCATACGAGAAAAATATAACTCAATAATTGTCATCAAACGTCAATGACCTCATGTTTTTTTAAACAAAGAATCATTTATTATTCCTTTAATGCTAAAAGCAAACACAAAGATACACTCCGCGTAAAATACGACTCAACTTTCGCGCCAAAACCAATCTCAGTTTACACAACGATCTGAACTCCCGCCGTCTGTTGTTCTTTTTTTGAAATGAGTTCTTTAAGTTTTTTTATTTTTTAATTCCCTTCTCTGATATAGTGGCCAGTGTTCCAGTTCTGGCTTTCGTAACTTTTTAGCGATATCCATCAGGCACAGCTGAACGCTAGAGGCGATAGCCCTTTTAGATTAACTGATTGCGGCCACTTTATCGATAATGTGTTAAGTTTTCTCGAAATGTTAAAGGAAACGCCGGATATTGTAAAATCTTATTACACGGCTGCTTACTTATCAAACTTTCAATTTTCTATGAAAGGTTTTAATACTGAAATCATTTCATCCCCCTTAAATAGGGAAGAGCTTTGTTGTTAACTAAAATCAGATTAATAAAGTAGCAGATTACTTTTCGTCCTTGATTTAATGCGTGACGTAGTTGGCTCATATACTTACCTTCAATACAACCCGTTTTTTTCCAAATCCAATCTATTTCATTGTTACCATAAATACTTCAATATTTTTTTAACCAGTCCACTCATAACCTGACGTAACCCACTAATTACAATTACGAGATGTTTAATTCCATCATCTCATCAGTGTCATTGAATTTAATTGACGTCGAACGTAAATAGTTACCACTAGACCGCACTAGACCAACTGTCAAGTTTCTGGACCAATTATGTTGTTATTGTAGAGGTAGAGACGGGTGGATATTTAACGATAAAACCAGAATACCTTAAGTACTAATGTTTAATTTTGACGCTGAAATACAGACCTATGTTGAAATATGTCAAAAAAAAAGGAAAGTCTTATTACTTTATAGGTAGTGATATGTGATAGTGATAGTTCGTGATAATTTAGTTTTTGTGAAAGCAAAAGCTTAAAAACTCTTCTACTTATAACAAAGAAAATACAAGCTTGTTTTCTTCTACCTTTTTATCTAATTTTAAGGTCTCTTTTAGTCGTCATCGCCATACTCCTAGCCTATAATGAGGTAGGCAATTCTTAAATAAGAAACGTGATTAAATAACAATAATAATTTATAAACGTTTGCAACATTCTTATAATCTAGACGTAATACTCGTAATAACATGCTATTGTTCTTATTTTGTTTATTAAAACAATTATTGACATTGTTTTAGCAAGCTATTCGTTGGTTTCTGTTTACTAGGAATTCGACAGTGATTTTTTGATCATGATTTTATGTTTAGCTTTTGATATGTATAAAATCAGTGTCATAATGATAATGAAATGTAAAACCCAACTGTTTAAACGAGCGCCTGTCAATGTCATAATTTCCATACAGCCAGCATTTATTTCTGTTTGGTGGGGTTATAGCTATTATCTGTTCATTATAAAATCACTGTCTTAATCATAATGAAATGTAAATGTAAAACCCAACTTTTTAAAAGAACTGTCAATGTCATTATTTTTATACAGCCAGCATTTATTTCTATTTAGTGGGGTTATACCTAGGATTACAGTGGTATTTAGGCATAGTGACCGTTTCATCAGCCACAGATAAAATTTAACTGATAGATAAACCTATATTATGTCCATCTATTTTAGTTTACGTTATTGTAGTAAGGTAAAAAATATTTTTTTGTTAATTTTGCGTATACTACGCTACTTTTGTTAAGTTGTCCATTCAAAGTAGATCTCTGACACTGATTCAATCTTTATACAAAGCGCATGCCTTCATATACTGGTCTAGTGGACGGCGAAGCTACTCTGCTGCAACACAGTTTTTAACTAGCGCGGAGGGTAGTGGAACATAGTTCCGCTGTAGTTGTTAAGACATTGTTTTGTGATTACCTTCTTAAGATATAATTTATCAAATAATATAACAAACAGCTGTATCTAAACTTTGGACAAATAAACTATTCTATTCTATTCATTTTATAAAACACGACGTTTTAGACAGTGGCAAGTATAAAATATCTGACTGATAGTTTTTATCTGCGGTGAAACAGCCCCTTAGGGTTGATACTGATTTAAAACGAGAGAAATTACTTATCGGAGTGCAAATTCAACCGCCTAGCGTGGCTCTCGGGTCCATATCAAACGTATTAAATCACAGGAAGAGTCATCTTAGACCCAGAACACACGGTGAAACGCAACTGCAACGCAACTGAAACTGCTAGTTACTTTTGAGTTGCGTTGCAGTTGCGTTTCACCGTGTGTTTTGGCGCTTAATCCCAAAAGACTTGGTATTTCGTATTTGTTACCGCCAGTTTTATAATATCATCAAAATGTCTTGTTTTACAAACATATTGTCCAGGTAGCGATCGCAAAGCATTTTATTGCGCAATTTTCTCAGTTAACCCCTCTAGTGACGGTAATTTAGATGCCAAACGTCGAGAAGGTTTGTTTGCGTCATTTCGCTGTCAAAGCCACTAAAGCCTTCGGGGTAAGCGTGATGGAATGTTCCAGAACACAGGACACCATTGTTGTTGCTAAACTGCTGGATGTTACTTCAAAACAATTTTTTTTGTTCTTGTTTTGTTGTTTTGATTGGATGTATTGTGTAGGACGATGTTCGATTTGCTGGCTGTATCGTTCGTGACTTGGTGTCGAAATCGAAATGGTTTTTTTTTGGCCAACATTTTTTTGAGAACCTACTTTGCTTATTTATAACATAAGTACGTACCTATTAGAAGATTGTGTTCATAAAATATTTAATTAATTTAAATTTTATTAATCTGATACTATCTTATAAACCTTAAAAATAAAACACGAAACTTCCAGTACTTTTATTACCCTGCGAACTAATAATAACTTCTATCTAAATTAATGTTTGTATGTTTCAGGTAATTTCAGTGCTAATGGAACGAAAATAGGATCCTAGGCAGAATTAGGTCACAGGTAAATACTGACAAGATTAATTAACCGAGTAAGACAGGTTTAACGCTACTGCGTCTTCATAAATATTCTAGGAACTGAAGTAAAATGTTGTCTAATATTAAACCATAGAAAACGAGAGATTTTCCTTGTTTCTAATCAAAAACGTGCAACTTTACCAAAAAGGGCAAGACAGTGACCACAACACAACTTCGCTCAAAGCATTCCGAGAACAAAAATGCATTACGACCTAAAATGGCGCCGAGTGGGATGTTTGGCGCCAAAAAGTGTGTAACATTTTTTACGCTCACCTTTAAAAACCATAATAAAACTAACGATGATAAATGAGTAAGAATCTCATCTCGCAAGTACCGAAATGTAACATTTGATGTAACAAATAGTACGCACTTTTAGCTACAAATTGCTATTGCGTGCATTCGTAACAAGGTCATGATTAGGTGCTTTAGGCCTTCATGGAAGAGGCTGTGGGTTTACCATGGGTTGCATTCTACATCACAACAGAAGTTCACAAAAGAAGGGTTGGATGTGACGGAATGTTAGCTTAGGCACAGTATCCACGACGCTTCATTTACTGCATGCATGTCGCATCGCAGCCGCGTCGCATCTAAATCGCAAATGCCATACGACATTTTTTGCGACCCATACATTGTTTCATACTTCACGTGAAGCAAATGCGACGGGTCTATGTCCACGGCACCGCACGTTTATGGCATTTGCTATCCGTCGCATGAAGCATTTGCTGCATGCGCGCATGCGTACAAAATTACACATCTGTGTCGCGTGGCAACATGTCAACAACATGTTGTAGGTAGACGTCAAGTAGACATTTTCAAGTCCATAGATAATAATCGATTATTAAGACCCGGCGTAAACCTGATACCTATGCAGATATTTCCGGCGGGTTACACATCGGTTTACCGGGAGGATAAATACAGACAAACGAACTTAAAAGGTACTTAAGCGAACAATTTTAAAAAATAATTATATTATATTATTAGTGCATTTATATTAAGTATATTATTAGTCCACGCCTTCTTTTGAGACCAATCACAATAAGTTTCATTTCTGAGCAACGAGTTTATTTTTTTGGCTCAGTAGGTTGCATTGTCCTTTATTCGCTACAAAGTTTTTTTTTGTAACAAAGTAGTTATTCACCCAATAAGTTTTGGCATGTATTGATTGCGGCGGCTAATTAATCAGATGTTACGGTTTCAAAAAGTTTTTGATTAAATCGGTAACCGTTTATACCGGTTAACGTGTGTTTTCCGATCACTGTTTTGACATTATCACTTTTATCCTATTCTTATTTGAAGCACTTCGTCGTTTATATAATATTCTTTCTTTTCTGTGTAATACCATGACCGTAATTGAGTAAATACTTTTGTTCGCGATAGTATTTTAGAACAAATGTCATACGTCAGACCTAAAAATCGTCTAATGCGCAGCTTGACAACCAGCGCGTAGAGGAATAATAGACATACTGCTGACGGATCCGGTATCCGTATCAGGGTTTAGGATTGGGAAACTGATCCTGAGCGCGCGTACACACTGTTCTTACTTTTCCATCCGGTTTCCGTCCGGAAAAAATAAGAACAGTGTGAGCCTTGTCGAACATTTTGTATGCACGCGAAGCATTCAGGTTTCCGAATCTGAAACCCTGATCCGGAATCAGCATGTATGCGCCCAGATTAAAACTCATGTATAAAAAAAAATTGGTCCTTTTTGGTCTCATTCCATGCAAACAATTTGAGAAGTCGAGTTTTCTTTGGCCATTTCATACTACAAGAAATGAAAACGGTTATGACAACCTGTCATTTTAATTTTATAGTATTATTCTTAGTTGTCAGATTGAATTGTTTATTATTGTTGATGATAGATTGATTGAAAAATAATGATATTGAATTAAATTGCATTATAACGTGGCTGTAGAAAACTTTAGGCTAATAAAGTAGTAAGATATTATGTGCTTTTGTGAAGTAAAAGAGTGCTAATCCCACAGTTCGAGGAAATACAATGGAAAATAAACAATGAATATTTCATGGGTAATTGTACAGAGATATCTATAATTATTGTAGTAATATTAATGGTAGATGTAAGAACAAATAGGACCCTTTGACCATTGACTTAAATGCTATACGTATTTGCTGTATTTGTAACGATTTTTCGGATAAACAAAATTGGCAATTTTAGGTTACTAGTGATACAAAATTGTTATCGATAATCATATCGACAATGTTGCAGATTTCATAATGATGATCAAAAATGATGATCAGGCCCAACTGGAATCGATCAAAACATATTCAGACGCCTCAACGATAATGCAATGCCGTTACTTACCTTAACATACATCTAGCTTCTTCGTGGTATGTATTAAATTATGTAGTCGCATTTATTCCATCTGATATTTTATTCAATGTTTTTATTTGGTTTAATTGTATTAATCTTTTGCATGACTATTTCAGGAACCGGTGGTAGAATATAAACCTCAAATAATTTGAAAAGAAAACTCACTGGGCAAGATCAAGAAATGGAGGGTTCAAAAGAAAGTATTGGAGAAAAAAGTACAAAAATTTAGAAACTACCTACCTAATAAAGTACCTATCCAAGACTGATTTAGCATTTGATTTTATTTATAACTAGTGGCCCGGGCAGATTTCCTGCCTTAATGATTTTTTTACCTTCTTTGAGCTTGTAAAAATGTAACGGTGGAAGGATTAGCCAGATCGGTTCAGCTTCAGCCGTTCTCAAGTTTTAACGAGACAAACGTTTTGGAATAGGTATCCATTTTTACTAATATAGATTTCACTAGAAATTAGATATGTTCTTAGACAAGATTAATGATAATAATTTTCAGAAATTTGCGTATTTTTATTAATACTGACATATAATCGTTAATGCAGGGAATCCGGGCTCTCTATCTAAATGTCCAGCCAATATAGATTTTTACAATATATTTGGTGATGTGATGTCCAAAGAAAGCCGCTAGGACCGGTCACTGTAGAGATAGTTTTTCGAACACATAGGGTTCGCTCACTTTATCTGCGTTTTCGTTCGCATTTCACTCGTGCGAATACGTACGAACGATCTGCTATCGATATGCAATCGATATAGTACTTCTAAGGTTGGGATTATTAGTGCGTGTTCGTACGTATACGCACGAGTGAAATTCGTACGAAAACGCAGCCAAAGTGAGCGGGCCCTTAAGAACATAATATTCTAATTGCTTTTTCGATGATCGACATCCACAAAAATCGATAATCAGCACATCACTAGCCAAATACGAACTTGTGACAACCATCTACATGACAAAACGACGACACTGTAATACGTTGCTGTAACGTAGATATGTCTCTTTCTAGCGCACTGGTTTCATCGTAAGAAAAAGAAAAAAGAAATATGCATCTCACTTGCTATTTTCACGAGTCATACCACTGATGTTATAGACTAGGAGCCTGAGGGTGCCAGAGCTACCTTAAATTCGGAAAGCTGAAAGTTATACCATGTGTACACCCAACATAGGGTTTGACAATGTATTATTTTTTAACACCTTATTTTTATTCTTTAATATGAAACTTTATTCAATTTTCAATAATCCCTATTTTTAAAATGTTTAAATGGCTTCTTTCAGTATGAAATAAATAAATTAAGATGTTCTCATTCTAAAAAGTCGTAAGTCCATTAGTCCCGTCCGACTTGTACGTGTACACGTGGAAGAACGTTCAGGTTTCTGAATTTAAAGTAGGCCTGGCACCCGCGGGCTCTTAGTCTATCAAGCATCGCAATTACGATACGCGTGGACGGACCTCATGCAGGAAATGCTGTACGTGTAGCAATTGTCACATGCGACAATGTAGCAAATGCTATACAATGGACATTAGCCCATTTGACGTTAGCATAGTTTAATTGAAAGTGATCATTTTACAAATTCATAAAAAGAACGTTAATGTATTTTTTAAATAGTAGTATATTTCATCTCGTTGCACAAAAAACCTCATTTTACGTCTTAATTACATTTAATTTTGATATTTTATAAAATATTGTTTATAATATTTTGTTCTTTTGTTTCGTTGATGATTGCCTATGATGTAGAGTTAAATAGTGACTTGGAGGAACTAAAGTCATATACATATACAAAATAATTATATGTAAACTCAGATGCAATTAATATTAAATCTCGACTCTATATCAACTCAAGACTTACCCTATGGTAATCACACAGTTTGTCTCAGCGTGTTTGACCGCCTTAAGCTGACTGGACTTGTTTTAGTTGTCGCTAGTTGTTTCACAGCTAATATTTTATCTAACCACATCTAGATGGTCTGTTACATGTCATTGGATGTCATAGAGCAAAGGTTTTGTTAGCTACTGTTAGAGAGAACATGTTTAGCTGGTTCGGTTTAGTGGTTTAAACAAGTACCTTAGTTTAAAAAACAGTTCAGAGAAATGGTTTCGTTTCGTCCTCTAAAGCTTTGGTTTCCTATAGTTGAATGTTTCTACTAAGTTGAAACTTAACGATATACTACTCTTGAAGATAGTTTGAAGTGTTTACCTTAGATTAAAAGAGCAATTTCGAACGTTCTGTACAAACGCGGATGCATCTTAGATGGATTTTCGTCCATGCGAGAAAGTACTCTAACTTGTCCTCACTTATATGTATTGAATGTATTTTAGCTACAATCAATGCTCTCCACTTACACTCATGATACTTGTAGTGAAGAAAGAAATATACAGGAATCTCACTAGTTATAATCATATAATCACCACACTTTATGTATAACCTAGGACAGGAGTTAAGTTTCTCTTTTATCGCATAGGTATTAGTCACCCGATAAAAACAGGGTCCAGTTTCTAGCGGTTTCTCCACCCAATGGCACATCTTTTCATAACCTGTGTGATATTAATATCTATCTAGGAAGTTTCTAACGAGTAAAACTGTATTTACATATAAGGTTATTGTGCTATCAGCGTCGTTTGACAAATGACAATCAAGTTTTGCTGAAGAGGATGTTGAAGTGTTGAATAATTTATTATTTTACTTGTTAGTTATGTAAGTTTTAAGTATCACCATGTATCACATAACTATGTACCTTATTACCAGAAAGTTAGATATGTTTTATATTTAGGTAGGTACTAGGTACTTTCTGTGTTTGGACATGGGGCCAATAAATTCTACTCACATTTTTAAGCCATTAAATTCTTTACAACCTTCAATAAATATCACAAAAAATGGCATTTTATTAAATAAGTTGGCATTTAATAAATTTCTTATTATGAACACTCGATAATGTGTCCTAATTTTTTTGCGCAACTTTCTCTCGAAAGTCTTGACATGTGGTAACCCTACACGCATGGACGTGATACTATGCACTTTTATCGAGGAGCTCGAGTTCGGGGCACTTTGAGAATGTGGCAGTGCGCAGATGATGCAGTAATGTTACTTATTTATTCGATCAATTTATCACGGTCAATCATCGGTTTCTTGAACCAGATTAATAAAGGTCATGAGCAAATAACAAATAATGGACCGTACTTAACTAGATAGATAGTCCTCGAAGTTGAGTAAAAATCTACGTGTGGACTGCAAAACTCACAGTGTCGTATGCTTTAGCATTGGTCATCTTTTTGCTACAATAGTAATTTTTGTTTCGGGTGCTTACCACTGCTGAAGTGTTAAAAAGCTACTGACTTATTAAACGAACAACTTAATAATCTATGCAACTACGTATTATAAAGTATCAATTGATGATAATCAAATACCAATTTACATAGTTCTTAAAATTGCTTCGTGTTTTATTTTCTACGCCGTTTTAAAATATTCTACCTTAGCTACCGTACACCTCTCCACATCGTCTCTAACAAAGTAACTATTTATTCAAAACGTAATCTGCGCCGGAGTGACGTGACCTCGAAGGCCCTTTGTTTTGTTTCGCCCTAATTTGTTTTTAATTAGCCTAAACTTATTACGTCTGATATGTTGATTGATGACTTGCATCGCGTAACTGGGTATGGCTTCTAAACATTCGGTAACTAGGTACTTAGGTACTAGATAGGTACTTACCGAAGAGGGTTCAAGGTCATTTAAGATATTGGGTATGTCTCCGTGAGAGGCTCATTGCACTTCATTCTCTTTGTCACTTAGTCAGATGGCTGTTCTGGCAGAAATCAGTCATCGAACAACGTTAGAGTTCTATTAAAATTATTTGTAAGACTAAAGGCGAATTCATTATAAAATAACATTCGCAAAACGAGCATTATAATTTAAAACGCTTCGGCACTTGTTTATCGAGAATTCGTAACGCATTATATCGATTTACCGATTATTTTAATAGCAGTTTCAGCAAATTTTAAAATTACCTTGCAATTCCGATTTCCTTAATGATTTTATTGCGTCGTTATTTGATCTTACATGCGATAAAGTAAATGCATTTGGTAAATCAAGACCAGTTTATAATGCTTTGTTTAATAACGAGACATAATAAGTGTCTTTTTACACGTTCTTGTGGCCGGGTAGTCGCGTCCTGCTACCTACTTACAGATGTATGAAAATGTATATGAGCGTTCACACTTCGCCACCGGGGACCACGTGCCGGTTATCCGAAATACCGGGAGACTTAAAAAGAGCTAGGATAAAATCTTGTCTAAGATAACATTTTATAAGATGCACTTTCCTTAAAATTTTGACAAAATCGTCGCCGAACGTTCGCCGCTAGCCCCCAATCGCCTACCAAGTGGCCACAACATCAGTTATTGACCGGATGCGTTCATCAGTTCGGAAATAGCTCTTGTAATAGTCACAAGCGTTATTTCTGTGAGCAGAACACGTAATTAGTAAACACGAAATTAGTACCGAAGGCCGCTGTTATAATATTACTGAGTGTTCATATTAATAGGAGCTACAAGTTTCCTGTTTTCGAATAATGCGAGTATCATTGTTTTGTTTCTTGTTATTTGTAATAAAATTAGTGGGAAATGGGATCGATTTTCAGCTAATAAAAGCAAGTAGTTTGGGAGTGAAGTTGATGTAGATTGGTATTAATATCACAGATAATAAAATTTGTATTTAGTTTCGCACGTAGACGAGTCCTCCTTTGTCAACCAATCTCATTCAGCTAGCGAGGTACCTATCAACTAGGTTGTTTTCGAGGTGCTATGCAGTAACTATGTTCCTAAAATATTTACGCAATATTTACCTACTTAATCCGGGGCGTATAACGAGATTTGAAATACAACTTGAAAAGTCATACTCGTATTTAGCATTTTCGCTAACCTACAGCTATAGCTGGTCAAAAACGTTTAAGAACAGAGGAAACCCAGCGTCCGTGGGAACTAATCGTTTCAACGTGCTTACTTACGCGTATTCTGTTTATTTGCCTTGTTATGTATGGTTTGTTGCTTTTATAGGCGTCTTTTGGATAGAAACATGGTTTTATCTTAACTTTCCGTTATTTTTGGGTTTTCAATCATCTTTATTAGCACTTTCGTCTTTTATTATGACGGAAAAAGTTCAAAAATTTTCATCCTCAATCGTTTATCCCAACTCTTCCTTTAAAAGTATTAAAAACGAAATCAAGTGCCAGTTTAAAATTACCGAATGAAATTAAGTATAATCATATTACATTAAATCTAAATTAAAATAAATTCAAAACTAAAAAGCTAAACAAACGCCAAGGTCGTCGACCTGCCAGCTAAACACAAGCCTATTTACTATGATGAAACCCGAAACAAAACTGCATTGTTCGTTGTAATCACGTAGTATTCTTTATGCAAATCGGTTCACAAAGCGTTACCATTTGCTTTACCTTTTGTCGGTCTGACTGCGGATAATTAATGGTTGTTTGACAAAAAATAAATGTAGGTAGGTATACTGCAATATCAACATACTAGGTAGGTACCTATAAATGGGTTTTTGTTATTTGTTGATGAACAGAATCTAACTTTAGTCAAGGTTAAGTTATACTTCAATTGCGTCGTGTTTCACGCTTAAATACGTAATGAAAAATGTAGAGCAGCTCTGTGCAAAGTAACTTTAGCATTTATAGCTCCAGTTAAAGTTAATATAACTACGTTTCTTACTCCAAAAATATAATTTAAATAACAGGCACAAGATTTAAAGGATAATCAAAAAATGTTCTTTGCCGCTGATAGGAAAAAAAAAAAACAAAAGATGACTCATAGGTTGTATTTAATCGACACCTATCAACTCAATCACAATCCTTTCTTAAATTTTTTGTGTGTTTAACTTACTAATCAAATAGAGTATTGTGAATTTTATCACCTCCATCTGCTTGAAGTGCGCTGATTACACTTTAACGAGATGAGATGTCAATATTTGCCTACTACCGCATTTGTCTATGTTTGCTTTTTCATGGAAGCGTCATAGGAAGTACGAAGATTGAGAATGGAGAAGTATAAAAGCATGATGTATCTATCTACAGGATGTAACAGAAAGGGGGTATAAAGCCGAAATACAGCGATAGTCCTCACGAAACTGAAAACTTTCCCCACGGAACATGGGTCGCAACTCGAAAAAAAAATTTGGATCGCCCATACTTACTCGATCAGCTGATCGGTCATTTTATATGGGGAGGCAAATTTTTTTTTAAGAGGTACTACCCTTGTTCCTTGGGGAAAGTTGTTCAAGTTCATGAAGACTATCGCTGTGTTTCGGCTTTATACCCCCTTTCTGTTACGCCCAGTATACTTTAGTTTATTGCAGCGAATATCAATGTACTCGTAAGTTCATGGGCCTTTATATTCTAGCGATTAAATAGCCTTTGTGGTTTGGTATTTGGATACGTAGTCTTTGATTTAATCCTGTCGTCACTTTCATCACAGGTTAAACTAAGTAGTAAGCTAGGAAGACTCAGACTTCCCTGTATCTTTCCCGAGTCTATTTTGTGATACATAAAGACACAGAATCATTCTTTTACTATCTCTTTATAGCACATCCACACTTTATCTCTAAATATTCCGAGAAAACACTTTACTTCATAACACTTCACTATTATACCATGTGCATCGCAGGCGCAGGTGATAAATTTAGCACTCCATGTGCGCGAGTTTTATCTCACTTTATTTGATTTGAGGTTATTCACTTGAACATGTGTATAGTGATTTTTTATTACATAAAGATACATCACAAGACTTTTAATAAATAATAAATGTAAGGATTGCAAAGTGATGACAATATATGACGTGTTGTGATATATTTTTTGTTATGTTTGTAATTATCAGCATCACAGTATGTATAGTTCCATATTCGTGGGAAGTCTTTTTGATAGCACATTGTCTGTATTATCTGTCGATTGATGTAAGTAATGGTCGGATAAAATTTACCCTAGAATATATTTTATCACTATTCTGTTTGTCTTTATTATTGTAAGATTACAAATCATGTGACGTCGTAAAATGTTAAGTACTTAGTAAGTATAGGTAAGTACTACTTACCTACTTATTCATTGTTGATAGCCAAGGCTAAATCAAATCAAAGATGCTCAAAACTTCAAAACCTACATAAAACATCGCGTCCCACCAGAAATGTTTAAAGCTCTAACATTGTATAGCCCATTACAGAGCTTATGGGGAATTAGCTTCAATAATAGCGCAGCCTTCTTAGAACAGTTTTTGTTGGGGTCGATGACGTTTTCCTGTTTATACTTGTACTTCCAATAATACTAAACGTTGCTCTGAATACTACCATTTTGTTTTTAATTTATATATCTTCCTAATTTTTTAATCTAATGTTTATTGCAATTACCTAGGAATTATTTGATTAGTTAGAACATACAACATAAAACTAAAAAGTCTTATCACTTATTGCTTCTTATCACTTAAATTCTAATCACTTAAAAAGTCTTATCCCTAAAAAATTCTAACTTATTGCATTTCAATCATTATCAGCCGTAAATAAATATGAGTATCAAAACAAAACATATGATTCGTCCAATATAATCACTTCAAATTAATTCAAGAACCTTCATTCAATCAAAATATTTACAACCAACTGGTCATTAATAATAAAAAGAATTCTTATTACTTAATTGAGTTTAAACTCGTAAAACGATGAACTCACACTTATTGAGAAACAAATTATTATTTTATAAAGTCACGACGAATCGAAGTTCTATAAAACAGTAGGCGTTCTCTGAGACAATAATGTAGGTATAGGTGGTACTTGGCAAATAAATACATATAAACTATACCGTACCTCCCTTATTTATCTTGAAATTAATTTGGACATCTTCTAGTTGATGTTTAGTTTATTGAATGGAAATACCCCTGAACGTTCATATTCACATCTAGGTCTATTTACATACGATATCCAATAAAGACTGCACACGATCCCCAGTAAATAATGTAAAACTTTGCTCTATAGAGTATAAAACTTGGTAGTAGTCTTACAAAGTATAAGGTGACATCATAGTTGGTAAAAAAGTGGTTCTAAAGCTATGGTATAATGACCACATGGCCACATAGCCCGGCTGTTGCTCGCGGCTGATAATTGCTTTATGATGTATGTTCACCATCATCTACCATTGAACTTGGATATGCTAAACATAACAATAAATCAAAGCAAACCTTGGCTATAATTTGGGTAAAAAAAAGTTCGCTTAGAAATAAGATGTGCATGACGTGGCTTGGAATATGGAGTCACTGAGATATTTGCTTGAACAATTTTCTAAATATTCTACAAAAGTGTGACGTCACGATGAACTTTAACGCAGTGTATCCTTGTCAAATTCTATATCCAATGAGTAACTGGACAAGCAAGTAAATTTTTATTCGCAACTGGTTTTATTTACCATTTCCAATCGCCAGTTATTCAAACGAAGCGTGTTATTGACTGTATTAGTAATTACATACCTACTTCGGTTATTTGATTACCGAACGATCTTCAATTTTTTTGTCGTTTACATGATATCGATAGGTTTTTCTTTATTTGAAGAGTCATTGCTTGGTATCAAATGTGCTTTATACAGGGTGAAATGCTATCTTTATTTTGCGAGGCTAACTTCAACATGTCTTTACTGCAATTGGCTGTGAGTTTCAGTTCAAAATTATCTTTAAAGTGACATGCTCACGTCTTCTAACTTTTGACAGCAAAAGTGTATAAGTTTAATATTTCAGCTCTAATAACCTTTTGTGCTTGCTACCCTGTCGTACCTAGATATTGAGTAGGTAAAACCTTATATTCTTCAAGCATCGTATTCAGCTGTTTCTTGTATATTGATGCAAACATCACTCACGAGACAGCAATGACCAAGAATTGCATCCTGTATTATATTTTGTAAGTAGAGTATTAGGTATAATTATAATAAAAAATGGTGATTCAATATAGTGTAATAGTCCTTTTTGCGTCTTTAGACTACTAGTCATACTCGTATATTTAATGGAGTGCGAGGTCGCTAAATTACTTAAAGTTTTTGTGGGCTATTATTATAGAGTTAGTAAAAAAGGTAACCAAATATAGATTGTATTTGAAGTAACATTGAAATGTAACAACATTAATCTTCTTATGATTGTGTTTATTTTATTGTTCGTTGTTGATTATTTCATAATAATAGAGAAGCCTTTTGAAAACTACATCATAGGTATCCTTTCTACAAAAAAACAAAACTTATAAAGGTTTTGTTTTTTCCTGTTTGTTAATGATCTGTAACAAACAATGTGACTATGCAATTCGTATGTCATTGCCTTATATATTTTGTGCAATAAAGAATATTTGTTTTGTATTGTATTGTATAGAAATTATCGGAGATTTATTCACTGTGTCTTAGTTTTTGAGAACTAATACACATCTAAAGACTTACGTTATTTTTGTAAGTACATGGTTACCTACTCAAGAAGTAGTTCTGAATCTATCACCGTTACGCATCGACCAACAAAACAAACAAACACTCACAATTCAACTAAACCCCCTCTAAAATAAACATCAAAGCACAACCTACATCCGCGATACCCTATAACTCGACAAGATTTAAAAGCTATCTGTTATCTGTTCCTAGATAAATACTAGGTTCATCTTAGATCGGCCGATTATAGGCTACGATCTGATAGCCGTGGAGCGAATAGACGACAGAAGGCGGTAGATGTACTATTTCGATCCCGTTTATATTGAATTTCTTTAGATAGGTTCTGATAGCTGGATTTAGTTTCAGACTGTTCCGTATTTGTGTTATTTGTGGATTTTTATCGGTTATCTCTGTTTGGTAGAATACTAGAAGTGGAAGTCTTAAAAGTGTCGAGGTTTCCTTTTACTCTTGTTTTTGGTAACCTTCCTCATCCGATACCTGCCAAGGGCCCCTAGTGACATTTACACAAACAGGCAGGTGTTCAAAGCACATGAGAAGCTATGGAGAACCTAAAGTTTTGTCCATCTAACTGTAAGTTTAGGTCATCCTTCACGGATCTCTTTCTATATTTTCAATTTAGTTTTGATTCCGTTCTAAAGCCTAATTAAGTAAAAAAAACTAAATCAGAGCAGCGGGTGGTAGCAAAACGACCAGCACAAGTTATCTAGGCCTAAATTGACTCAGAAAAAAATATAGAACGGAAACCCTTTCCGCAATTTAAATATCTTGCTCATTTTCTGCGAAACTGGTTTCTTTAACTGTTTGGTTCAAGTTATAGGGGAATACTTGGTGTTTTATTTATTTGTTTATTACAATCATAAATCCTTCGGTATATGAGATAAGTATGTGCGTGTAAGAATATCATGACTTGATTTACCGTGAGTTACTAATATGTTGCATAAAAGTGATTGTCCGATTTTGGTATTGCATAACCACTTTTCGCAGACGTATCATATCGCCGAACTTCTTTTCGCATAATTTTGTTATCAATACGTACATTTCGCATAATTTTCTATGGCAGAATAATATTTTCACCGAACTTTTTTTGAACTAATTTTAAATGGCATAATAATAATTTCGGCGAATACTCTATTTGATGTTATTCTATTGTTATAAGTTATTGATTTGCTTTCCCAGTTTTTTTATGATTATACATTTCAGAACCTACTTGTCTATATTAATTCCAGTTTATTAATTTCTTGATTTTCTTGACTTTAAATCTTGACTACAGGATTAGGTAGGTACTTTCTAGGTGTCAAAATCATGAAAATGTAAATGAGCTTACAAACAAGCAACATGCAAGCATGCAAACAAGCAAGCATCAGCATGCAAGCAAGCAAGCAGCATGCAAGCAAGCAAGCAGCATGCAAGCAAGCAAGCAGCATGCAAGCAAGCAAGCAAGCAAGCAGCATGCAAGCAAGCAAGCAGCATGCAAGCAAGCAAGCAGCATGCAAGCAAGCAAGCAGCAGGCAAGCAGGCAAGCAAGCAAGCAGCATGCAAGCAAGCAAGCAGCATGCAAGCAAGCAAGCAGCATGCAAGCAAGCATGCGCCATGCAAGCATCAGCATGCAAGCAAGCAAGCATGCACCATGCAAGCAATCAGGGATGCAAAAATCATGTTCTAACCTAACCTAACCTATCCTATTGGGGTTGGCTGGGAGTTTTTTCTCCTCAGCGGGGGGCTTCGCCCCCCGAGCCCCCCCTCGGGGGCTCCGCCCCCGGACCCCCTCCGCCCTTTGGTCGTTGCCGCCAATACGAATTCTAAAAGATTATTATGCCACATTAAATTCTGCCAAATGAAGTTCGGCATACTAAATATATGCAATATCATATTCTGCCAAATTGTTATTATGATTGCTGACTGTTATGGAAAGTATATATTTATGCAAAATTATCATTCGATTATAAAAAAATATGCGATATTTGTTATGCAAAGTGTATTTCGAACAATCAATATTATGCAAGATAAGGGGAACCCCTTGATTTACCGTACAGGTTACATTTCCCGGCTCTTGTTAAAAAATCAAGCCAAATTCGAAAGCTGATGCATGTTCCTGTAATTTATGATAACAATTGTAGTTACCTATTTATATATTAATTTAAAGCGCAAGACCGGTCGTTGTGGAGATCCTTGGGGGAGGCTTTTGTCCAGCAGTGGACGTCCATAGGCTGATTATGATGATATTAATATACCGTACCCTCTCTCACTGTGTTCGTTCTTCCTAAGATACTGTACTTACGTAAATATATGAGTAGCAAGGAAAAACATATTTTAAAAGAATCCTCTAAAAAAGTAGAGGTATTTGATGCAACTACACCAATAGGTACTTGTGAGTATAGTTAAAATTTTAAAATAAACTTAAACCATTGGTCACAGTCTGCAATAAATTGCACGATGTCACTCAAGGCACACGTAAAAACTCTCTTTTTGAGCTTTTTCTTGCATAATACCTACAAGCTTGGTCATTACGAGGCACGAGTTGACCACACGTGACGTCATGCAAAAACAAATACTTCACTTTATTTGGATGAACAACTTTTATTATGGGATCATCTTTATAAGCGATAAAGATTTTTTCAGTCCCCATATGATACAAAATGCAACAGCTGATCGGTGTAAATAAAATTTTGTCGTGTATGTTTTTATGTCTCTTTTTTTGTTCAATGCTTTGATATCTACCTAATAGAATCGTGTTACCTATTTTACTTAACAGTTAAACAAAAATATTCACCTCTCATAAAATAGTTTTACTACGGCTTATTATACGAGTCCGTTCCGAAGGGCATTCATGTTTTTACAACTTGACTACTAGGTCTCGTTAGTATTTGAATTTAATGAATAAATAATTATGTAAATGTATGAATTGCAGGTCTGTGGTAATAATAAAATCTGTCTCCGTTAGTTGCTACGATTTTGAATCTAAATAGCTACGGTACAATGTTCTTATTATGCGGTAGTCGACATAAAATCTCCATAAAAATACCACTATACTCATAACCCGACCAAATATAAATCACTATTGATTGAATGAAAACTATAACTATGATAGTTGTGCAATGAAAAGGCAGGGTTATGCGAAACCACTGCGTAACTCATAATAACAATAAGGTTTTCATGACGATTCTAAACGAGAGGAATTGACAAGCTGTTCGAAATAATACTAGCTGTGCTAAGGCTAGCTTTAGCCGATATGCTTTTCAAAGAGATTGGACCACAACCAAATACGAGTACCTACATTACATTAAAACCTCTTCCACAAAACTTAATCGTGTTGCACTCACATTTACCGACCTAAATAACTCCCAAGGAATCTTGACAGCTTACTCCAAGTCGGATGGTATCTTCGCTTTCTACAGGCTGCTCCTAATTGGGCCAAATTGCCAGTGGCGTCTTAGCGCTATCAATTTAATTTATCTACGGGCTTGGAGCCAGAATTAGATTGACGTGATCACCCTGTGCAGTCGATCCCTTCAAGCTAAGATTGACGAGCCTCGCTGTGGATATTGCGAAATTGGTTCAACTTAAACGATGGTTACAAGAAATTGTACGGAAGAATTCCATAAAAAATATTTTATAGCTGGTATCGGTTCTGTTCATTATTGTTCTGCCAGCTTCATCTTCTAATTAAGTAAATTTTAGATAGCAGTCTATAGCAGCCTAAATATCTTGAAATAACTTATTCCGAATAAAAAACTTTGAATATTACGAGTACGTTAAAGACAGTTTTGTATCTACTACAAGTAAATAGTGTATTTGGTAAAAACACAAGTTCCTACTCGTATGCATTTCTTTATCACATGTCAACTTATTCAACTTTTTAAATTTATGTGCCAAATAGTAGCTTCGATGACGATGAGATATTTAAAAAAGTTCCGCTTATTTATTTTATTTTGATGAAAGTTTTTACAGCGGAGTTGGAAAAAGAATCCTATTAACAACATTATATAAAAAATACCCTACAAAGTTAAAAAACCTTTCAAATTCTCTTCATCATCATCATAACAATATTCTTTTCAAATTGCAAACCTAACACGAATGTGGTAGATTTCACTTTCCTTGCACAATGAGGTATGATTGTGGGACGCTGACCGCAGCATATGAAATTCACTCCGACAGCAGTGACCACAATGAGTCGTGACAGCTAAACATGATAGTTGTATATTGTACTCTCAGTATATCCGTACGTATGATTTCCTTGTTTTTCTTTTGCAATACTTTTTGAATTTCCTAGAATGTTTCCAATTTTTACCTTTAACTGAGGCAATATTCATACTACACTACTTCTTGTATTATTTTTGTACTTGCGTTTCGTTTTCGAAACCATTTATTTCAAAAACAGGTAAAACATAATATTTTGCAACCAAATCAAGTTTTGAGTAAAAAAAACTTTACGACTTTCGTTAATTTAATAAACACTTCGTATTGGGAGCAATTTACGTCGGATCAACACAGAGATACATAAATTTATTAATCTTTGACTTTAATTAATTAACTCAGAAGCGCGCCCAAGCAATTGGTTTACGTAATATTTTTTTATTCAATTAAAAATGCGATTGGTTGCCCCGATAATTTGAGGGCCCTGTCACGACACGAAAACTCTCCATAAACATAAAGTTGTCATAAAAATGATATAGTAAAGTGAGTCACTGTTTTAAATGAACTACGTAAATTGCTTTAAAAATTTTAAGTTTTTAATTTTTATTCGTAATTCGTCTCTACCAATAACCATAAACTTAATGTACGAGTAGGTAACATTGAAAATGTCAATATAAAATTAAGGTTTTCTTTTTCTTCTACAAGGTCGGTAGGGTACGTAACATACGAGTCTATCGAAAAATAAATGGTTGTATCCAATCCAAAAATCCAAATTAGAGAGTCAAATTAAAAAAAAGTAACTTTGAGTGGGTAAAATTATCCCGTCCGATTAAAACAACCATAACCCAACTTTTGAAAATAAACGAACGCCATAACATTCTCATCCGTTTCATTTACAATGTTGGATTAGGTAAACAGAAAGAGTATTTTTTACGATGATTTTAGACGAGACCAATTGATTCATCATATCAATACCCGTAGTTGACTACTGCTTCGACTAGCTATCATTAAATCCCCTGCCTTCAACGTCCCAAACATCCCAATACAAACGAAACTGTTAAATTAATCAAAGACCCTTCATGCAAATTAACTTTCTCCATGAATGAATATTTATCTTCACTGTACATGGGTATGTTCGTTACTAAGTAGACAGCCCTTACCTTAGGGTGGCACCCCTATCTGACGGGGAGGGTGTGGGATGTAAATAGTTGATGGAAACGGCTTCATTTTGGTGTAGAAATATAGTCGTAAGTAAGGCTTATCGAGAAAATGATCTGATTAGTTAAGGTATTTTAATTCAAGTTAAGTATATAGGTTCTTATTTTGTGGAGAAGGTACAGGTAAGTACTACGTTTTAAAAGTCAGAAAATATGGTACCGAGTAATTGAAACTAGAATTACTTATAACTTAGGGTTACATCTGGATCGTAACGATGATCGTATTACCCCGGGAAACGATAGTTCAATCGACCGTCTAATAACCTATTTCATAGCAATTGATATGATATACCATTCCTCGATCGTTAGACAAATCTAATTCCATCTTTGCATTGCACCCACCTATCCTAAAACTTCAACTGCATACAAGTGCATCGAACGCCCCTGTCTGATTCACGATGCACCGATGCACCCCACTTGCCTGTACATGGCGTTGTAGCCGTTAGAGTGGGCGCCTTGCATTATGAGATCATTTGAGGACGAGTCAGTGCATTGTTGTCGTGACGTCATTATTGTGACGTCATCTGAATGTTTTAATTTGACAACAGATAGTATGAGAACGTATTACGTATAGAAATACATATACAAACACTTTGTAGTATCTAATTACGAGGTTGACTCAATGAAATGAGAGGTTAATTAATTTCATTGTTCTAATATTAAGATGGACTTCTTTAACGCAATTCCAGTTAATTAAGTTATTCTTTTTTTTAATTTGATATCTGAGCTAAACTGCAAATTGTTATTATTGCTATTTCCGTTTTTGGACAGACTTTTATATTTCTTTTTATTTATGACAGTCTAATTGTGGTGGTGCAAACAAGTACCTTAAGGTTATAATAGCTAAGTATTTCAGTTTTTTTCCCGCAATTAATACAGTGCGACTGTGGAACAATCAATCCTGACGTCACCACGTCATACATTTCAATTAACTAGACGTTTTGTTTTGGTGATATTTGATACGGCTACTTGTACTACTAAATCAAAGTGTGATCTGAATATGTCATACTGATTGAGACCTCCAGTGGCGAGATGGTTAGAATACAAATAGATATTAATATTGCTATTAAGTTTCTGTGTTCATGTAGTGTTTACGAAATAAGGAAGTGAAGTCAATAATAATCCATCTATTATCGAATATTAGGAAACGAAATACTTAAGTAGATACTGAAACACTTTAATTCTTAAATTTTAAAGTCAGATCTCTTAAGATTACTCGTTTCCCATTGCTATCCAATCCCTGTTATTTAATTATTTATTGACTCACCCCAGTTCCAGAAAAGGCCTTTAAATTAATTATCCATTAAACATCGTCCATCTCCTGATTTCTAACAACAGAATCAGCAGATTAATGGAGCGTCAGCTTGACCGTTCCTGCTACTGAAGATCAGTTAAAATCTTATAAACTTAACCCTTATCTTCACGATATTACAAATCCTAACTTCCAAGTTAATACAAAAACAATGACCAAGCATTATACTTACCTCAACAAGTATTAATATTGATTTGCAAACCCAGCTACAAATAGTAGGCGTACCCGGGCGACAGGACTAGTGCGTATAAATCGCCGTGACGTATGCGCATTATTAGTCAAAACGTGGAGGCTGTGACGTGTTTATGCTTTGGAGGCGGGTTGAGGCTGTTTTAGCATTGATCAGTAGTTTAAATAATAGGATAAAAGTGTCTTTTCGTTTCATATTTAGTACCTGTTTATCTTGCTTCAAGGTTATACTTGCAATTCTGGACGGAAAATCTCTCAGTTCACCATAGTCCTAATGATAATGACATGTTTTATCTCGCTACTTATAGCAGATAGATGGGTACCTTTCCATGTTATTTACTTAAAGATTTTCACATTTTATTATGTTTCGTAGATTTAATATATGAGTAAGCTTGGAGTGTAGGCTTCGCTAATCAGTTGACAACTTTAAATTTATATTTATGTAAAATTTCTTTTAGATAATCAAATGATCGCACAAGATATATTTCTCAAAAACGGTGTGTGTATACAATCTTGCAAAACACAGGTATCCTATTTCAATATTAATCTCGGAATTGCATCTCCTCGCCCGTCCCTTACCTCTTGCGAGGGTGTAGCGAGTTATGACTGTAGCGTGGGCTTCGAATATCTGTTGAGGACTCTCTTGATGATAATTCTGAAATATCTAAATATTTGGCACATCTATTTCTCCTAGTAGTTTAAATAAAATGCGTTTTTATTAATTGTGGTTTATGAACCTTTCTCAAAATTATACTATCAATTAAACTTAGAGAAAAATCTGTTGAACTTTATCAATGACGTTGGAAAATCTTATAACAAATATAGTAGGATATCCGTCGTTAATTTTGTCACAGAGTTAGCCAGTATGTACTATGTAAAGGCATCGTCTTTTGTATTTCCATTTATTTTCTTATCCTTCTTGTAAACCAAAGATTTTATAAGATAGATTGTTCTCTCGTTGAAAGTACAAAGTTAGACCAAGATGCTAAAATATTACCAGCTTTTCTGTCTGGGACCATTAATTCAGTACGATTCTATTTCTTGGAGCACATTTATTTGTCGTCTAGTTATCTGTCTTTGTGAAATATTGGTTTAATACTTGTTGAAATATCGCTATCCTTGCATTATCAAGTGGGTTAAATATTAAAGCAAATAGGAAAGCACATTACGTATTTGAAATATATATTGGAAAGGCATTTTTGAATTCGGAAACTGGTAACAGTTCACACTTTACGAATTCCTTACTAGAAAGCCATAATAAGCCAAAGATAAGAACATGTTACTCGGCAATAACCTATTAAACGCCTTCTAATTTAGAACTTCAAAGGCGTTTGCTTCTAAATTCCAGCCTGCCTTGTATCTTCGATCATTACTTGCTCTTTTCCGAGGTCTAAGAGCATCAATGAGATCAGTTGCTAATGATCGTCTCATTATACTGGCGGGCTCGCTTACACCGTGTTATAGCTTCATTAAGACCCTGCACATCAGATAGGTTAAATTGTTGATCGACGTACCGACGTGCGCGGGATTGCGATTTATTACCAACTTCCATTATTGCTCACTGACGTTTAGAGCCTGATAAAACATTGTTAATTAAAGCTGTAGATTTAACTACTAAGGAAATACGAGTAGTGTTGTGCAATCTAATTTTATGTACACTAGTTAAATAATTCATACAAACAAACGAGAACCCGATGAAAATAATCTGCATGAAGTATCACTCGTGAATCTTCGTTTCTCTTCGGCTCGGCGCTGCGCCGGCGCACCGTTATCGTAATAACCAGCAGAAACAATTATTTTGCTGATGTAGAAACGGGATTTCTAGTACGTGAGACAAGGATACCGTATTTTATTGAAACCTGAACGTTTAGCTGTCACCGAAGAAACTAATTCGTGTATTGATTGAATTAATATTCAAATGAGTGTTTCGCTCCTGCAAACCAAACAAAGGTACACAATGCATTGAATTACACAGTAATTTATCAAACTCAAAGTGCACATGCAAAAGGGTTACAAAATGAGGGCGTACCTACTGGCGTACCCTTTGAAATGTCCTAATCACGTAATGTAGTATTTGTGTTAGGGATAAAAGGACAAAGCGACTCTAATGCTAAGTCCCGGTTAATTTAACTAGGAGCCTTTGTAAAGAATTTAAATTGTTGATTGTATAATGAGTCTGCTGTTTTTTTGAAGTGTCATTTTGGTAAGTTGATTGCTTTTTACTGGTACCTACTAGGTTTTGCTAGGTACAAAGAGCTCTCAATATTATTTAACTGAAGCCTGGCTGTTGATAGGAATTAAATACGTCCCATGACATGGATGACTAACGCATTGATCATTAGTTTCACTTATACTTTTTCCACTGAAGAACTTAACACACACTTGCGCCTTCACACACACACACACACACACATAAACACACGCACATACATATAGGAACTATGTGTTTTTAATTGATATTGAAATTAAACCTTACATAAGTATACACGCCAGACAGTAATAAATACTCTTCGACACTTCATTGCGATTAACAATATAAACGGACAATGAGGTAACAAAACCCGAATCAAAAGTTTGCACCATCAATACAAAAGGTAATTTTGCAAAACAAAACGAGGTATAGTCGACAACAGGTGGGATAGCATCTGACAGGCAGACACGTGCATACAGTCGTCTGCATAATTTGTATTCACACTGTGTGTGTAACAGTGATAATAAAGGTGGGGTTGAATTCCCCATAAATTGATGACGACTCTTGTGACCGAGTGAGTAACGGTGGGCGAATTTTTGTTTTAGTTCATTCGGAAAGAAATTATGCCTACACTCTTGTCGCAAGATGTCATAAGTTTTTCTGCTCTCCTGTTCATCTAAATGTCCGAATTTTGTAAAAAATTAAATAAAGGGCAAGTAGTATGGTACTGATTAATTAAGAAATGTTGGGTGGTTGAACTTTCTTCTGAGTATCTTGAATCAAGATGGAATATAACAAATGGTAGATAGGTACATACATGTAGGTGTCCGATTACAAAGTGTTAAATAAGTATTCTTTAATAAACATAAATAATATTGTCGGTTTATAAATCAGAAACATAAGAAATCTTTTCACCAGGTTTCATGTTACTCATATCTGGCCACCCGCAAAATTCTATGAAAGGGCCACAAAATTGCATTACAAAGAACTGCAGGCGTTTTCGGTTCCAAGTATGCAGCCAAATATCGAAACTTGCAAATTATCCGCGGTCGTGACTGAACTTTAAGCAATCATTGGCAACGCAACACTCATCAATACCTGCGCTTGCGCCTCGGGTGTTGTTATTTAGGAATGCTAAGGCGTTGCAGACACTTGCAATGTCTGTTGGTGCGAATTGGGGCAGGGGTTGCGAAAGTGAAATCTCTGCTTGGAAAATTGTACACATTTGATTGTGATTTATACAAGACGAGAGTCTAAGAGTAGGTAGTATTCTCTTGTCTTAAACATAACTTCCGCAAAACAATCACCATAAGTTGAAATCTACATCTACACCCATCATTTACTTACTTATATAAGTTTGTCTCTCTTTGTCAGAAAATGAAAAAAAAAATACGATCAACAATATCTTAAATTACATGTCTAGAAGATAAAGTATGTATAAAAGTACTGCGTCTTACAGTAAATAAACATACATGCGTGATGTACAAGGACCTACATACTGCAAGACGTGACTTGCACTAACAAGCATAGGGTTTGAATAAATGTTCGGCATCCCCCACAGATGGTGTTTGTAAATATATGGCGGAGTTAGTTTTGCATCTACGCAAAGAAATTGGTTACTTTCGCGACTCTCAAAGCTTTAAAAGGTATATTAATTTAGTTACAATCATTTTCACGTTTGTTTTATGACTTGACTGGCTTTGTCATTTAAAAACACTACTCTCTGCACTCGCACAGCTTCAGCGTTGAGGAATCAACTTCATTAGTTCTAAGTAATTCAATATGAAAATGACTACCTTTTTTTGAAAAATTATACTTAGTCATAGACTATAGTCATAGCTAGTATAGACTAGCCCAATACTTGCATCAATAGGTAGTCACAACCAACTTTCGTTTGTAACCCATACAGTTTCACTTCATGCATGATCCTTTCCTTAGGGTTTGCCAACAAACAAGGACATAAAAATGCTATCTTCTAGAGAAAGCGTCTTGTATTAAGGTTAGCTTGGTTTCCGGCTCAAAGTATCTTTGAAGGCATCGCGTCGCTGATTGTATCGCTGAAGTAATGACACTTTTCGCGCCTGCGCTGATGTTCAAGATTAGCCCTTGTGGGTTTAGCGGCTAGAAACTGTGTTACAATGATTATCTTTGAGATAAGAAGCACGTGTGGTGAAATGGGGCCTAAAAACCTTTGCGTAACTTGTTTTGAGAGATTACCGATAAAGAAACAATAGACTATCGATGAGGTATCAAAAAAACAAAAGACTGGCCATGCTACTACGTTTGGAGTTTTCAAAACCGCCAAATCGTGACCGTTTCTTTCCGAAACATGCGAGGCATCCGCATAAAAAAAATATTCGTCCCAATCCTTTTGCTTTCCGTCAAGAAAGAAACTGCGTTAAACCATGACAATAAAAAATGCGTAACGTTACATGAATCTTATTTTAAAAATATAGGTATATCACTGCAATGACGTCACGGATCACAAATCAGTTTTACCAGGTATCATGCAAATTCATACAATCTCGGTGGCGGCAACATCGCACCTATAAGTATCTCTGCATCACAGGATGAAGTTGTTAATATTCCCGTGTGACATCCACTTTGTCGCGCCGAGCTGTTATCCGACAATCGATTTCACTCGGCGAAATCGTCGAGACTGCATACATACCATCCCATACATTACATCTTGGTTTCGGAGAAAAAATACTCGGAAAAACATTAATTGTCTTGCGCTAATTGAAAGTTTACTGTGTGATTGTAATGTGCTTTTTCATGCTTCATTATATGATTTCACTCGCCATGTGTGGTGTTCACACCATAATTTCGCCTTACTTGTAGATAAGTAAAGAACTGCAATGTGCGTGGAATCGATTTCACTGATATACATAAAATGTCAGCTATGATGTTTTCTCGATCGCTTCATTTCTGCCTACCAACCATTTATAGTCATTTTAATGTTCCATTCTTTTCCTTTTTACCTTCTCGTATCAAGAACTGAATTCTAATCACGCTATGGCTTCATAATTACTTATACTTTGTTTAAGCAAAGTATAGCGAAATATTACACACATTTTTATAACCTCGGCATAAATTTTCAGCCTGGCACCAAAACATATTTTATTTTAAAGCAATATAATAAAGAAGTGTTTAAGTTTCTTAAAAGACTACATTACTTCATGAATACGATACATTGTAATAAATTAGATGGAGTTCTACGTGATAGTATGCCGGCCACGTTCCCATAGGGTGGTCTGTCCCATACGCGCCAGAGGAATAGAACCGATCATAGACTGTGACGTGAATACTTGATCACTCGTGAATTACATCGATGGGGTACGTTTTGGGATTTAAGCTCCATGGGACATAATCATATTTGCTTTTTTTACGTGAAAATTCGATGAATCATGTTTTATTCAATGCAGGCGCCGAACTTTTTGTAAATATTTAGGTATATCTGTTACGGGCAATGTGATTAATGCGGGCAGTATGCATAATGCCCGGGCATTATGAATAATGCCCAGCTGTATCGGGCAATGTGATTAATTACTATCAATAAAGCGCTATTTATCACATTGCCCGGGCATTATGAATAATGCCCAAAGACCATTGGGCAATTTGATAATAATAGTCCGTTAACTTGATAATTGTAGGTTGCGATAATTCTAAAGTCGCCAAATTTTTGAAATGTTGTCAGACATATTAGTGGACAATTTTTTTTGAAATTTTAGGTCATTGCTTTAGGTAGAATTTAGGTTTTTGCATTTTTAGCAACTAAGGTTATTGAAGTAGAGTAGAAAAATAATTTGGTATCTCGTATGTTATGTAATTAAGTACCTCAATACAATTAGGTTTTTAGAAACTTTACGTATGTGCTGCATACTGAAAGGAAAAAATTCTTGTAATTTCGGCATTATAGGAAATTTTTAAGTTTCTAGTTTTAATGAAGATGACGTAAAACGTACTTCTTATGACCTACCCTACTCAATCTTCCTGTAAAAGGTTAGAAAATTTAACCTAGTGCCTTTTTAATAATTAGGTACCTTTTTTGTTAGTATTAGGGATACTACTTTTTTTAAATTATGCAATTTCATAATAGAAGTGTAAAAACAACTGTACCAAAAATTTGAACTCAACTTTAAAGCAACAAACCGGTGGCGGCGCAGGGGGCGTACGTAAATTTGGGACTAAGCAAATGTCCAAAGTTTATAAAAACTTGAAAATGAAAATTCTTTTAATCCTGTAGGTTAGGTTTGACAACACTTTGGACGGGTCATTTTTAAAGTTAATGCTAGATTCGCAAGAGTGCCCCCAGAGAAGAACCTAGCAAGAAACTCTGTTGGGTTGCTCTTTTCAATTTAAGTTTTCCAAATTCTTAGGCATAAACACAGAAACAAACATGAAAATTTACATTTCAAAGCTTATCAATAAACAAATAATAAAAAATTTGCTCCTGCAATATCCAGAACAAGGTATAGGTAAGTAAATGGGAAGCTGGAAAGTGAAAGGCTTAGCTTGATAGAATCCGCATAGGTACATGACCGGCCATCACAGCAGCACCTTCACACAGGTCTCAACGCATGTGCCAGCCATCAACCCTTTCCACATATTTTAGGGAAGTAGTATTTCAGGGAAACCAGCGCATATCACCCTTTGACCAATCAGAGTCCGGAATGGCCTAACCTAAACTAAAACCCAACTTAACCTATGAAGAAATGATGAGAATTTTAAGTTTTATAATACCTACACATTTATTTGACTTTCAGTTAGGTTTAGGTGAGATAAGGTTTCATTGTAAAATAAAAAAAGTACTGAAACAAGTTTATTATCACTCTGCCCAATAGGTGACGGGCATTATGCATAATGCCCGGGCAATTTGATTAATTGCATAGTATTTATCACATTGCCCGCTTATATTGGGCATTATTCATAATGCCCGGGCATTATGCATAATGCCCAATTAATCACATTGCCCGTAACATATCTATATTCATTTGATAAAAGCGCGCGATGATTCCGTAGCGAACTTTCTGTGGCTCCGTGCAAGGCAAGCTAAATCCAAACTGTTTATTCATTGTTGCGTAAGAAAAAAGAAAAACATTCGTGAAAAAAAAACCAATAAAAACTAAGTAGCAAAGGACACGTAAATTAGAGCCCATTATGTTCGGCCTAATACCCTAATTTACATTAATTCAAACTTTATTTCCATAATGAACGCTGTGTTTTGGATTTACGACTAAGAATATTTTATTTTTTTCTGCTGCTTAACATTTTGTTGGGTTTTAAATGCATAGGAGAGTTCTTTATCTTTTCCGTCAGCGTATATTTAAATGCGATTAGAGGGAGCTTGCAATTGTAGAAAAAAATACTAAGTATGTTAATGTAGAGCAGTTGAGGGGTTGAAAAAGAGGTCTTGATCGCATTAAGTTTATTGCCATCCTAAACTTATTTAGGGGTAGCAATACTTGAAAAAAAATATAAATTTTGAGGTATACCTCAAGTCTCAATAATATTTTTTAAATAACTACTGTTTTATTAAGATCAAGGGGAGTCAAATAAATACAAAAAAATATTTTCGTTCCCGATAATTGAACAAAAACACAATAAATCAACTTTGCAACTAAAAAATACTTGCAAAACTTATCATAGCAATCTTCCGTTACAAAAGAAAACGCTTGAAAAGCGATCTTATTCCACAGAGGAAATGAGAAGGGTTTCTCTCTTACAACCCCTGTCTATACCTATACATATTTTAATAACAATAGGAAAATTGCTACTGCAGGCTATCATCAGAAAATGTTGCGTGGGGTGAAGCACGCGACCCCACTTAACTTACAATTCAACATTCCAATGCGAATATAAACCATATGTCTTTTGAACAAGGCACACTGACTGCTTTCCCAACTACATTAAAAAGCTAACCGAGTTGTAATCTTTACGCATGCGCGGAAATTTGGAGGGAAAACCACCGCAGTGTTGTCATGGCGATGCGATTGCACCTACAATTTCTGTTACAATTATTCAGTGAATAAACGCGAGTTATTCGATACTTAATTGTTTGTGGCAGTGTTATACTCGATTATTATTTGTTATCAATAAATAATTCGAGTAAATAAAGCCGAGTGAGCTCAGTGGTGCATATTGATTACCTTTTTGTTTAGGTGGCGTAAGTTTGTTTACAAAATCGAGTAGAAGAATATGTTTTTATGGAACTAAGTGACTTGTGTAGCTGTTTTACTGTGTATTGGTGGTTGCGAAGTAAAAGCTGTAGGTATATTTTGTGTTTTAGAAGTAGATATTTAATGCATGCTTATATCTAGGTATACTTGGTTATCTAGTAGTCAGTTGAAGCTTAGATATAGAAAATGTGGCTACGGTTCTTTATTGGCAGCATCTCCTATATACAAGATTAGCATAATATGCATAAATTAGTATTGAATGTCAAATACCTAATAGAAAAAAAAACCTAATCAAGTAAAAATTGAATTTTTGATTCCAATTGATTTCGTTTCATAACTAGGTACTCGTACGTAGACTAGATTAGTACTTGCATTGAATTGAGAGCTTTTTTGAATAAAATATTAAAATTGACGATTAAATCTGATACTTAATTAACTTCTTTACAAGCAAATGAGCTTATGTATGAGTATGTAAATGACAATCGTTAATTTGAGTAGGTACGCATATGTATCTACGACTACAAACATGTTTGTAAACTAATCGAACAGTCATACATACATTCTAATTGACAGGAATATTTATCGCTGACCAAACATACATGTTAGATCTCCAGGATGCGTCTAATTAGCGAGAATTAATTCCCTCCGGAATACCAGTTGAACCTGTCTACGGGGCCCTTTTAAATGTTAACCGGGTAAATTGTAGAGAGTGCTCACTATTTGTGTATTGTGTTTATCCATTAGATCTTTCTACTTGACTGCTTAATTGCTTCTAAAAAGGCTGGTTCGAATAAATCCTTGGTAGAATGTAGAGCTTTTAAACGTCATCATGTTTTCAAAATAAAATTTAAGTATGTATGCTAAATAGAGCCTCGGGATAATAAGAAGCTTGTTTAGTTCTTACTTATATAAAAGGAATGACATGCCAATTTAACTATAGAAGAAAGTGTATTGAATAGAACAACAGAGTTTTATTAGCAATCACATAAAATGGGTCATCTAAAACAAACTTAGGCTTTTACGCCGAAACTGGCCTCAAAGTGTTACACTGTGCCCTAGTAACCGACAGGGTAAACAAACAATGACGAACTCTCTTTGTACTCACGAAATAAACGAAAAGACGGAACGAAATTGCAACCCCCGGGTTCTGTTGAATTGAATGAAACCTTTGAAGCTTTCTTCCTTTATCCTGAAACTTGAATAGCTCCGTAATAAAACCTACACAAAGGAAATATCTATAAAACGAAACCACAAAATTACAAACCATATCTATCGGCAATTTTATTTATTTTAAACCCAGTTTTACGAACTATTTTACCTTCTTAAAGCAATAACAGTAAACTTTACCGTTCCGAAGGCACCTCTAAATTGTTTTAACGTGATTATGGTTTTTAACACTAACACTTACCATAACGAGGCAACATAACGGTGTGTTACCCCATTACCTTACTCCACAAGTAATTCAAATCTCCCATCTGATATTATGGAAATGCGGGTAGCCAGCGATGATTTATAAAATAGCACGAAACAAACAGAGCCCGTTATGTAACAAGATTATGTTTTATTCATAACACTACTAATGTTATAAAGTGACTGATGTTATGTTTGTTGTTATTTCATGTAACTGCTACTGAATGGATTTTGCTGAGGTCGTAGATAGTTTTAGATCCCTAGGGATGGTAACAAATTCACGCAGTTAAAGTTTGAAAAAAAAAACAAATTCCTACACAACTGAATTTACTAGATGTATCGACCTATTGGTGTATTCAATGGCTTCAAAATGTGCAGCGGATTTTCGTACGCTTTTCACAAAGGTATACGATCAAAATCATGAAGAAAAACCACTTTTTTTTTCAATGCAAAATGAAGTTTCACTTAATTTAATTACATCATAGCTTCGTGTAATTAAGGTAATGAAGCAAGACTGAGTTGCTATTTTTTGTTCTCCATCTTTTGGCAAGTTGCATCTTTGAATTAAATGTAATGTAAGTACTTATCTAATTATACGAGCTTATAAAAATAAAATTTGAATCAGTTTAAAGTACGAAATCGTAATCTTGTATAGCTATCGTCACCTATATTTTTCAAAAGAATAAAACAACAACACTCGTTATGGTCTTTCTTATGTTCTGTATAGATTTAACAATTTACCATTTCCAGTTTTCTTTTCGTCTAGAATCGCGCCATCAGACCCGGTGTCGCCACGTCTCGGTCCGTCGCGCGCATGTCGTAGATCCCTCGAAGCTTGCTGCTCGCTGACTGAGTTCCGCAGTTTGCTCAGAGATGGCGCTGCGCTAATAAAGTGCTTAATTTTGCGCTATTCGATCTAATTAAACAAGAGACTTTAATATTGTAGCAATATTAGGTAGCAATAGTTAACATCTTTTAAAAATCATCAGAAAAACACCAAAATTTCTAGTAATGTCAAGGTACCTTAAAATTATATTATTCATGTCACTAGGTAAATTAACAAATCATAAACACAACACTTTTCGTGATGCTAAACCATAATGATACCACTTGAATTATTTGAATCGAGGCAAGGGATCGCGTGCGTGATACATCGATATTTCATTGCCACAAGTACTTGTCAATATCGGCCCCTCTCGAATGATTTCCTTGTTTACTTTGGGGGGACACAAGTTTTTTGGAACATTTCATTGCCCTCATGTCGTCGTGATTGATGATAGGGATGCGTCTGTCGGGCCAAAGCAACCATTACTTTTTATGAAATTGATCGCTGTGGTCACCATATGCCATATGCGTTGCGTGATGAAAATTAATTGAAGACTCAATATTTGTTAAGAGCAATATTGTAATAACTTTCTGTAATATTTTGAATTAGTTAATAGATTTCTGATCAAGTCTGTTTCGAATATTTAGATAATTATTTTAAGAATTTTGATTAAAATTTTTCACTTTTTGTCAACAGATTGGCGCGCACCAATGTCGGAGGAATCAGAGGCGGCTCGGGCCAGGCGCTCGCATGCGCCCGCGCCGCCGCCGCGCCAAAGCTCACGGCCGCCGGAGCCGCGACCGCGCACTCAGATCACCGACCCCGCGCTCCTCCCCGCACCCCCGCGTCTCATCCGCCCCTCCGAACACCTCGCCATCGTCGAACGAGCCATGAACCGCCAAAATCCCGACCACCTCTCCCCAGATCGTAGATCCCATCCAGATCATCCAGCCCGACCCCAACAGAGCCCCGAAAATCTTGCCGATCGAAGTCGACCGATCCAAAGCCCTGAGAATATGGAGCGGCGGTCGACGCAAGGTCCGGAGAGCCTTGTCATTGAAAGACGGCACGCGGAGAATTTCGATCGTATAATGGATAGGCGGCAAACGTTGCCTCATGAAAATATGGTGTTGTCGGAGAGGCCGGTGGAACGGCGGCCTCCTCATTTAGTCCCTTCAGTGACGGTGCTGCAAGGGCCGCGCCCGGTGCTGCCTCCGCCCGTGCCGGCGCACCGATCGGTTGCGCCACCGCCCACGAGGATGCCTGCCCCTGTGCTTCAGCCCGTGATGCGGTTGCCACAGCCTAGGAGAGATATACAGGTAAGCTGCTTTATCCAACTATTTTCTGTTTTATTTCGATCAAAATTTCCTCTTTGATTTCTTAGAATCCATTTTTATAAGTTCCCAGTGGAACTTCTCTTGAATATCTATGTAAAAAACAGCACATTGTTTGGCCAATATAATGCTGAGCGGTTCGCGTAATACCGAAGCCAGTTCGATTCGTAACGGTCAATGATGACGGCTGAAACTCGATACAGCGGGTAAACGTTAATAATAACAAAAACTTTAACCGGAGACACTCACGCCACGTCTTTAGTCGAGGGTTATTAAACTCTAGCGATTTCAACTGATATCGTTGTTTACACGAGAAATCCTTGAAACGTGACGAAGGCTCGTGTGATGCTTTCGAGCAATTGAAATTCAATTTACGAGGACCTCTTGAGCTTGTTTCGCCTTGTTTACTTCTTGGAATAAGTGAACACTCCATTGTTTACGGTTTGTGTAACTTGTGGGCGTTACACTTTCTTCAACATGTATGCTAATCATTATCGCACGATGATTCGACATGTTCAGGACTGATACGAAAGCGA
The DNA here is from genome assembly GCA_947563765.1 of Anarsia innoxiella. Lineage (NCBI taxonomy): Eukaryota > Metazoa > Arthropoda > Insecta > Lepidoptera > Gelechiidae > Anarsia > Anarsia innoxiella. The sequence continues at coordinate 9,264,917 of OX387396.1, read as the reverse complement.
TAGCGTAGTGACTCACCGAATACAATAACATATTGTTCTTGTCTTGGTCTTATGGCGCCACGCGAAATATGTGTCTTGTAATCCGCGATTACTCTTTGGTAACTTCCCGGTTTGAGTCATGGGCTTTCTTATTTTAATAAGCTTTATGATAGTGGGAGCAGTAATACGACAGACGATATGACACTGGGTTTACGCAAAAGAAACCACAAAAATTCTCTTGGAAGATACTTGAAAAATAACGTCTTTAATTATCTCAGGAACAATTTAAGTTTTGATGACCAAAGAAACCTCTGTAAAAGCGAAAATAAATTAAGTGAAAGCAAATCATTCCTGTCCTTAGTGTGTCAAACAAACCGTAAATGTTTGCAACTCACATTTCTAAAAGAGGGTTGAGTGCAAAATCTCGTCGACGTAGGGCATTTGCGGCAATAAAACAAACGCGTCCGTTGCTGCCTGACCACATTTATGAGCTCTTTGCATTAGTGAGACACTGCGGACGTCACACGGCCCTTTGGGTACATCACCTCTTAACTTAATTACGGTTGGGGTCAAAAATCTGACAGCGATTAGTGCCCTGTTTGCCAAAGTTTTCGTTCTCAACCCAATTTCGTCTTAGCATAACACGATTATTGTAAAGCTTAGTTACACTCAGTTTTCGCAAATCTTCTCAGATTCACTCAATCAGAAAGTTATTAATAGAAAATTCATTAATCTTTTCCGCCTCTTGAAATCGTAACACCCGTTATATTAGACCGAGTGGGCAGTTCCCGTCTGCCGTGATTATGGCCCTGAGCATCCACCCGGATCGCAAACTAATGACACGGCCAGACAGGGCGGAGCGAGACCTTGGCCTAAAACTACACGCACATTCAACCAGCACCCGGATTTCGCGAGTTATTTCATAATGAACCTTTCCCAGAAATTTGGGTTCGTCTTCCATCACTTTCTTAGATTTGAAAAGGTAGTCTTAATAGGGTAGCGCGTCTTCTTTAGATGTTTTTCTTATTGTGTAACTTGAATGTGTACAAGAAATGCCTATTGTAAAATCAAGACGTCTATTTGTGATTGTTGTCAGAAAAGTATTTAGGCATATAGACCCGTGTTTGTACAATAACTTACTCTTCATTATCTCAATAAAGAAAACTTGATTTCAAGTTGTTAAAACACAACCACCAAAATTCTTATCGCCGAGTAGATATATTACAACACATGTGAAATTCCAGATAAACTTTATAACCGACGACTGAGTTGATTAAAGGATATTACATTACCCTAATTCGATTCAGTAGGTTTGGATAATTGTGGCTATAAAGGCGATGTAGGGCGCGCTTGACAATTATATCCATATCTCCAACTCTCACGCTTCACCGAAGTTTTAAATGAACTAACAGTTTGTGAGAAACAGAAATGGGTCAGCATCTGGAGATTCTTAGAATTCATTGGATACATAAAGCAGACAATCTCTTACACTGAGATCTTAACTTATTTTGAGCAACACAAAAACGATTGTACAAGAATTTAGAGCAAATTCATGCATGCACAGAAATCGGTCAACAAACTAGAAATCCTTAGTTACAAGAAGATGTTATTAGTCATAAATCTGGAAGGTGTTCAGAAACAAATTTTGGCTTAGTAATTTCGTTTAATGGCTGTAATAATCGCGGCTCCGAATTGAATTCGGTTTGACTCAACCCACTTAAAGGGCCCAAGACTAATGTGTTGGCCCACTTTTGCATGTACTTGATCGGGTTTAGGTACCGGCCCTGCTATTTGACAGCCAATCAACTTCAAACAGATCGTTTGTCTTGATTTTATTGCCAGACGAATTGTATTCCGACTGTAAATTGTTCGTACAAGTTACTAGTAGCTGTAACGGTAGTACGCAGCCATGTTCGTCATAAAATATCTTGGCTGTATTGATATTGGTATTATTATTGTCAATGAATTGTGTTCTACTTTCACAGTCCGGTGTACTATTTTACTTTATTTCCTTTTCTGATATTAATATTTTCTACGAGAAAGCTTTATGTGGGATTCGATTTATACGCTTAGTCTGTCTGAATCTCGTGTGTACGGAGACTTCGTCGTTATAAACAATATCTGTTCCTGTATACTTAAGTAGCTACATAATTATAGACCCACCTATACATCGGAATCAAGAGAATCTCGTCGCAGCAATACAGTGCCAATTAAGTGCACTGAAACTGGCCAATTATAAAGACTTGTGCGCTCACTCTCCTAGTTAAGAGCGACGATTAGTGAAATATTCGAGAGGACAGCTCAGCTATGTGGCTAACAAACACTTCCAGTTAAAATGTTGTCTTGTTTAGCTACAAACAAAGTTGTATTGATTTCACTTTTCTCGCGTCTTGTGGTTAACAACTTTATTCTAGAAAGTTGCCTTTTGTGTTACCATTTATTTTACTGCCCTTTCCAAGAACGTAAATCGAAATTTAGTTTATGCTAAAATTCAATATACTCTATGGTTATGTTCATAGCATAGATAGTCTGTTTAATAATTTCAGTAAACTATCTATCAGTTCTCTTCGCCGTATATGGCAAGTATTAGTCAAATGGTTATTGATATAAAATCGATTTAATCGATTGAATCGGAGCTCATAATCGCGTTCCGCCAGACCGCCCGTAGACGCGTGGGCGGGAATGCAATTGTATCGATTAGAATATCGATGTTCATTCTGTCACTGATCGATATGATACGTTGTGTGTAAGTTTTTAATTGCTAATGCAATGTGTTGTTTTGTAATGTATGCTTGGTTACGGTACTTGCTATAACATCCATTGTAGTCGAAGATAACACCTCATTCTTTCTAGTCACAAGATGTACTTTAATACAGGTTTGACATAGAATGTGCTAATTTTTTTGCATAATTTGTTTACCTACTTACTCTTTACGCTTACTTGTTAATATTTCCGTTGCTTCTATTCATACTGTATAAAGTACTTATAATTCAAATCCACGTTTCATATAACATTTCCTTCCTATAAAGTTATTGCTTTCAACAATATGTTCCTTATTAGAAGTCTTATACTTCCTCAATAAGGGCGCCATCAATAATAATGATGTAAGTAGAAAACACTTCTGTTTTTGTTCGTACGCAATAAACATCGAATGATTTACTCAGGCGAAACAAGGAAGCTCCAAGTCATTTCATAACCATGGATCGGAGATACCCGAATTAGGGATGATACTTGCATTTTGTACTTTTTTGGCTTTTAGTTTAGTAGTTTAATTTGGGATCTTTAAGTGTTATAAGCTTAGAAAATGTAGGCGATGGACCGCCTAGGTTCCAACTATTGTGTAATAAAATGACATCGCGTTCAGTAATGATTTACCTCAGAAAGTCAATTAATTGTACCAAGATATCTACTAACTTACTCGTATAAAGATGTAATTAAGAGGTACTGAGTAACGTTCGTATTAAAATCGTTGACAAAACTAGAACCCGTTAATCCTATGAATTCTTGTAGTAGGTAAGTAACAACATTGTCTAGGTATGTTGTAAAATACCTATGGTATGCATAAAAACAATTTGAATTTAAAAGTTTTTGTGAAATGGACATGCGTATAATCATTCTTCATCATTTATTTCTCTAAAATAAGTTAGTATTTGAAATTAACACTAGAAGACTAGGTTTCACCTACCATCCTTACTTCAATACGAGAAAGGAATCGAAGCGTGCAATTGAAAAATAGCTTATTACCTCCGCCCAATAAGCGGCTGGCAATAGAAAGTGCATCGCGATCTTTGTAATTCCCTGAGTAATAATTCGTCGGTGGATTCTGTGGCTGACGGCTGTTCGCTCTATCGGTAAGGTGACCACCGTTGAAGGATTAGTAAAGGATCTTTGGTAGTTTATATTTAAAAATTATTATTAATATTTAGTCCGAGTGGTTATGCGGTCCGATTTGGCTTGAAATATAAGAGCCTCCAAGCATTTTAGCAAAGTCGAGTTGAGTTAAAACATAAAGATGTCGCCAAATAAAAACTTTATATAAAAATATAAACATACTTTTTAGTTGAAACAAGAATTAGGTATCTGTAACTGTCAAATATTGACGTCCACTGACATGATATTGTCATAAATCCAAATAACAATTATAATCAAAATATTTGTTAAAAATAATCGTAAACTAGTATTTGTGTAAAAACACAATAAAAATTGTAAACATAGAGTATGGCGGCTTCAAAAGATACGCGGACAAAATCTAACAATGATAAAGAAAAGGGGAATGTATCTATAAAAACTTCTAAAGATAAAGTTAATATTTTACTGTTACATTTATTTCTTAGAATCTAATTAGATGATTATATGGCATTATTAGACGAAGACGTAAAGGATGAAGAAAAAGAACTCTGCTCCGCTACGGCTAGATGAGTTATAATTAGGCATAAACAGGAAGCTCTTGTAAAAAACTCTCTACAAAATAGAAAATCTCCATAAAAGCTTCTATCTTCCAGACACATGTTATCTTATCTAGTCATCAGTTTCCCGCTTTTGGGCAAAGTCTGTTTACAATTATGTCGAACATGTCTAAAAATACTTAGCAATAAATGTGTCCGCTTCAAGTTAATCCTTGCTCAAAGACACTTTGACAAAATTCTCAAAATTCCAGGTCAAATCCAACATAACACGCTCATTAGTAAGAATACGATGTTCCGTATGTTACAAAGTTTTTGGTAAAGAAGCAGTAGCCGCTACACGATGCGGCCACGTTTTCTGCTCGTCATGTCTCAAGGCTCAACTGCAAAAACGATCGAGATGCCCAACTTGTGGCACCAGGATCAGACGAGATGGTTACCATGTCCTGTACCTTGAAGATATGAGTGGAGAAATGGATAAGGCAAAACCGAAAAATATTGATGGCCATCCAGTGGTATAATAGGTGTAAAAAAACGGGAAATATTTTAAATGAGTTTTGTTTAGTACACTTTAGAAAATAAACTATTATTTTGTTTTCTTTTGAATCGGTATTGTTTCCTTGAATTGAGCCACGTAATAGCCACGAATATGGTTATGAGCAGTTTTTAATATGTTTCGTTTATCTCTCTTACTTAAACATCGTGCATTAAAGTTGCTATCATCTGTACTACATCAGTACTTTAATACGAGTACTATCCGCAAATCCCGGTAACCATGGCAACCACACATATTAGTATCGGCCTTCGCAGGGTTGTCGCTTTCGCTGAAAGCGCGAAGGGCGTGTCGGCCCGGGGGCGCAGGCGCAGGCGCCTCTGATTTACTGCGCAGTGACCGACTCATTATATTATCACCTGTGCCTTTCATGCCTTTTCTTACGGTATTTAGGTTAGCTTTGCTTGTCGTTGCGTTTTGTTCTTTGTAGTTATGGCCTTTGTTTGAGGTACTCTCTTCTTGCAATAAAGCATTAAATATTATAAGATTCGGTGGTGAATTAACGATGAAACTTATTTGACTCAGAAGATTATAGTCTATACGTATATAGCCCACTTCACACATAAAAACTTGTTCTTAGCGAATTTATAAAACAAAACAAGATAGACTAAGCGAGAAAATCTATAAACAAACTTAGTAGTTACTTTGATACCAAAGTATCCTTTTCTACAATAGACTTTTTCTATTCTACTGTGTCAGAGACGCTGTCGTCTTCGGAAATGCGATCCTTGCGTAATGGGATCCAACGATTACTGGACGCTCTGCTACGCGTTTTAAACACAAAGAGGCTTTAAGACGTCCTTTTTTATTGGCTCAAGTAGGTACATGCGTAGGTAAAGTTGGGGGTAGAGCAACTTTTATTATATGTACCTATTATATAAAGGAACATTTATAACTTTTTTTGTACACTTACTTCGCAGAGCTTTGTTTCTCGTAAACGATTTATATCTAACGTACCTATCTAAAAGTTTCAAGGACAAGCAAAATCATCATCTGTTATCCTAATAGATATTTCAAATATTTTCCTAATTAAACCAATAAGTACATTCGATACATTCACATTATAATTTTTTTCAATGAATTTACCAGTATGACCTACTATTATTTTTAAATGATAAACCTCAATAATTGTACTCTAAACATAAATTATCACTACAATGTGTAAGCGAGAACTTTCCAATGTCAACGTATAATCGCCGCCTACGTCGCGGATTGACAGCTGACTGCGTTTGCGTCGGTCTTCGCGGGGATACGGCTCCGTTGTCTCACGGGAAAGGGGATTTACACAGTAATTGAAATTTGAGTAAAAGCAAATAAAAAAATTAAAAATTTATTTAACTTTGTAAGATGGGTTTGTCATCACCTAAGAAGGGTAATTTTTAAAGTTAATGCTAGATTCGCAAGCGTGCAGTTTTCCCCAGAGAGGTAATTAGCAAGAAACTCTGTTGGGTTGCTCTTTTCAATTTAAGTTATGCAAAAACACATAGAAGTTAATAAATCTCATTGTTGCCCACTAAAAAGACTTGGTTGCAATTTAAAAACTTACATATCTATCACGCCTTTCTCCCATCGCATCGGGGTAGGCAGAAACCACTTCCCTCCACTTACTACGAACCAAACACACTTCTTTCTCGTCATCCACATTCATCAGTTGCCTCATGCACGTCGGTTTATCTTGCCTTCTTAACTAGTAAGTATTATCGTGCATAAAAAGATACATATATAACATTTAAAACACACAGTGGCACGGTTACAGTGTGTAGTTGGAAAAAACAGTTTAGTTGCAGCTTATCGTTTCTTATTATATCGCTCGTAGTTCGCGACTTCAACACGTAATACATATAAGTACGCGCCCGCTCGCTCGCTTCGCTCGTAACGTAATTGACCATGGAAACGCACATCAATAATGAATTCGTTCCGTATGAGATGATTATGCAAATATGCTCTTTTACTTGCGCACTGAGGTTCCATACAATCCCATACAAAGCGGTAAGAAGTGAAAACAGCCATACGCAGAACAATTCCTTTGATATGCAAATGTTATACAAAAGTATTACATGACTTTCTTTCATTCTGTGGTTAGTATTCAATTTTAACTTTATTTAATAATCTTTTTAATTAATTTTAGCGATTAAAGTATTCACATAGTAAGTTCTATTCGTTAGAATCTACGTTTGAATATTTAAATAATTTATGAGTTATCGACACGTGTTTTCATTGTATTAATTCTTATTTAATTGCGTTTCTGAATAATATCTTATTATTAACATATTGTTACTTTTATTTTACAGTTTAGCTGTAACTAGCCTTATTCTTGATTTGAAAATACCTACGTTAGTTTATTTTAAAACATGAAAATTGTGCCCGTCTCTCCAATTGTTCCCCCAATATACAAATTTTACCAAGAAGTAGGTGCCCTTGTCTAGACTGTTTATTGATGTATTCCATAGAGTGTAGGTGTCGACGTGCAGATTTATCGTGGAAGCTTCAACGCTAATCGGTTTTGCATTACAGGTAATGTCTGTTTGAGAACTATTTGTATTCCTGAATGCATTGTGTTTGGATTTATGTCAGTCTGTGCTAAAGTGCTGTTGGAAGAAACATTTGTTATTTCTGTAGCTCTACACTTCAAAATTCAATGCTGTTTTGTTTATTAGTAGTCTTCATTTGTTTTTCTTTTTCTAAATATTGTTTTTTGAAGATTGTGAAATCTCATTATTTGCCAATTTGGTTTTTACGTCTTACTTCATTTCTTTAAGATGATTTTTAGATAGATCATATCAAATAATTTCCTGATAAAATATGAATTACACCATACTAATAAATTATATGGAGAAGTGTGGACTTTATATCTTTGACCTACATATACTTTAGCAGAATACTTACTTAAGTAGTCAGTGAAGGTACTAAACGTAACATTACATTAAAATTTATAAAGGTAACTTAATATTATAGAAAATCACCACTTTATACGTTTCCATATCGGTCAAGTATCTCACTATAACTTTGATGTCTACTATAAAGTGTTTTGATAGCGAAAATCGTAATAAAGTTAATAATTCAGTCGGAGGTATAATTTGTTTTCATAACATGTTTCCACAGCATGTTTCATACATACTTCGTTCTTAAGATGATAGCTGATTTCGCATTTCCCTCATATTTAGTTTTCTGTTTTCCCGCATCGGTAGGGCTACCTGACTTTTGTTTTATGTACCCTCAAATTAACCTCTCACATCCCACTGACCCATTATAAACCCAGACACAATAGATTTTCTATTATTCTTTTTTTTTCTGTGATGTGAAAGATTATGGCATCATTTTTAAGAATTCATTTATTTAATTTACGAGCTTGCCAGTTTTCAATTTAGTTACGAAACTATTCTATATCGCTTATTATTTCCTGGTATAAGATACTTGTTAACTATGATGAATCGTGTTCTTTTGAGACACGCTTATGCCTTTGTTTAAAACTCAAAGGAGATTGAAGAATAAGTCTTAAAAAAGCAAGAAATAATAAAAAAAGAATGGAATAACGCAAGAAATAGGTCCTCGACATCCAATTCCTTACTTCGCCAACCCTACCCAAGAGAAAGTTGCAATTGAGAACGTTATTGATTTGAAATAAATCAGCAAGATTGATAATGCTTTTGTGATTGCGTTCGACATTAAATCCAAAGCGATTTATATATGGCTGCTCCTATGAATCAATCAATGCAGTACGAGCTTACCTTACCACTCGATTGTATTGAACTGTCCAAGGAGTTCGTTGGAAAAGATCACCTTACCACAATGAGCACGTTCGATGTTTGCGCAATTATGTATAGGTATGAAGTTTCAGTTATTTAGTTTTATTTTAACAATATTTAAAAAAGGTTTTTATTTATTTTATGAAAGAAATACTCCAATAAACAAATCTATAATAACAGAGCTATAAAAAACAAACAAACAAAACAATAAGAAAAGATAACTTAAAAATTAACAATTAACGGACCTACCAAAACATATGACGATCAAACATTTACATCTACCAACATTATATTTGTTTTACTTAAATATATATTTTTTAATTTAATAACATGAAATTCCTTCATCTACAAATCATAATTTACACTCTACATTTTTTTTAAATACTTGTAGGAAGCTAGACAAGATTTCTAGAACCGATAATAAGTATTCACACACACAAAACACGTACCTCGTAACCATGATTATGATTCAACATAATCATTACCGACAATACATATGTAAGAGCACTGAGCATCGGATTAGAAATCGGACGTTGCTGATCCGATCAAAATTATCGACCAGTGTGCGATTTCGTTACATAACCGAATTAGGTTTAGGATTGATTCGTGTAGAAGCAGAGCTAAAAGACTACTTTGTTAATGCATAAGTATAGGTGAAGTGACTGGGGAAGGCTAGATACAAAATAATAATTTATTTCGCTGGTTTTTAATTAGATTTCATAATTTGCATTTGTCCTACGGGTTCAATTCAGCAGTTTTTTACGCTAAATCTAGCGAAAACCGCTGCTAGTCCTAGATCCAGCGCTGGATATCTATTTTTTCTGAATAAATGAAATAACAAGAGGTCAGATATGGGGAGTAATTTGCCATAATATATAACAACTTTGTCGTATATTCATCTACAAGTTATAAAACAAGCATGCAATGATCCGATTAGAATTTATACGAGTAAAAGTTAATACAGTAAACATGATAATAGAGGTAAATTATAACTTTGTATGATCTTGCATTATAAATTGTAATATAAATATGATTAAAACTTTACATAACAGTATAACTGTTTGCTATAATAATAATAATAATATCATTAGGTATATAGCTTAAACTGTACTTGGCTTACAGATAAAACGATTATATTACCGATACAAGCACTAATTCAGCTTTTGATGCTCTATTGCGTCATATCTACTCGTATTACGACTCCAGTATGTCTAAAAGCTCTTTGATTTGCACACTAGACTATTTTTGAATGCTATCTGAATAAATATTGACTTTATCGTTAGTAGAATTAACTATTTGTAATTGATATGGTTTCGGATGCGTTTGGCAGTTGTTTTTTTATAGTGGCGTCCGGGTGTCTAGTGTAGCGAACTTCTGATTACTGAATATGTTGTATTTCTTGTTGTCGGATCGTTTTATAGACTTGGAGAGTAAGGGTCGCAACACATCTGCGTTACGTACCGCGCCAAAAGTTTAGCGGCTGGAGTATTGTATGCGGCGAAATTTCGGCTGATGAATCATACATAGGTGACTCTCGAAACACATTGCGAGCCATTTGCGAGCATATTGAACCGAACGTTCGGCGCTGTACGTTACGCAGATGTGACAGTCTGAAATGGCGGCGAGGGAGGAAGGGTAAAATGTGCTCATCCTTCCATTTTCGGCGAAGACAAACTTTTTACACTAGACTTGTAGCTAAAAACAGGTATTTATATAAGCAATCCTGTTATTTACCTGAGAGTGTATCAAACCATTTTCCCCTATGAACTCTACCGGTTCTAAAACGTCCTAACCGCCTCCGCCCACATAATGAAGAGATAGTCCGAGACGAATCGTAAATTCGATCTAACAACATAACTCATTAATAACGTCGGTTGTAGGGGAATATGTTGTACTATTTTAAGGATCTGTTATTTAAATTGTTGGAAAGTTTGAATGCTTTCACAAGTCAATTAAGGCACGGAATGAGTTCCGTTTTGATACTTACTTCCATATCTGGAATTTCAGTCTTATCGGGAGCCAAATAAATACCTACTTATATGTAATTACTATGAACCATTTACGTATCTACCGACGAAATTAGTAACAGTTGAATAGGGAACATTGATTTGCTATTCAGATTACCTACAGATTTAACATTTTGCTCAACAGTTCTAAACAACTCCAGAAAAGATCGTAGAAATATAACTACACAATTTCAATGTACTTAAGTAGGTACACGCGTTTATTTCACAGAAAATAGGTAGCTAAATAGACGTCATTTTCATTTCCGAATTATATTACAAATTGATTATCATACTTCTGTACTGTTACCGCTTTCATAATGAATTTAGCATACATTTATACAATCTGGCTCACAAATGTGGAAGTAATTCGCTGTGACAAGGCACTGCTTGCTTCTGAGCCAGTGATCTTGAACGGCGACTAATCCACTAGACTTGAAACTCTACGCTCCTTATAGATTCTTGTGCCGCTGCTGGACGAGGGAGAAGTGCACCAGCCATTTTAAATTTGTATTAATTTTAATAAATGTGAACCGGTTACGCTGGAAAATTATTGAAGAGGCCTATATGCTCAGCAGTTCAAACAACACTATTAAGTATTAATAGTCGTGCTAAAAATATGGCTCTACATACTCGTACCCTCTGTATACATCCCGTCAGAATTATAACTATTTAAAAATTTGAGTAGGTATTTTTTTAACATATTTAATTTAGTATTTGTAAAAAAATTACAACAATTTTATAACATGTATTTCCGTAAAAAAATCAATGAGATTCAATTTCATTACGTATATCATTATATTCATTATCACACCACACTTCAATATAAAATAAAGCTACGTCATACAGTACCTACTATGTTTTTATATATTTCCAAGAACCGAGATGATACAACGTGCTCCTTATTATAATACCTTCCGTACGAGCCACGTAATTAACTTCCTCAATAATATAGAAAATCGTGTGCGATGTAAAATTATTGACAATTATTTTTATGGGCACCCGAAGCACTGGGGTGACCATGACGTGACCACACACTGACTCGCACAAGCACTTGTTATATTAAAAAAGGTTTTTATTTCTTTTGTTCTCCTTTTAATATTAACTTACTTATTAGCGTTTTGGCTGTAAGGAAATGAAGCCTTTAAAACTGCATTTTATTACTATATTTTAAACAGACTTTATTTTTGCAACACAAAAAACAAACGTTAAAAAATAAAAATATGGCCGTGCGTTTTTACACCCAATAAATAATATTTCCTTCAGAAAGTACCTTCATTAAAGCCCGATTTACTTTTAATCTTTTACCGGCGAGTAGTCGTATCTGTTTTATCGCCATTTATCTTATTAATTCCGCCAACCTTATTATATTTAGCGACCATAAAGTGTGGTCGCCACATTAATCATGTTAAATAGCAGTACGAAGGACGTAGCGGTTCCTATAATGATATTGGCTGTCCATATAACTGATCCGAACATTGATTTCTCACAGATCGTATCGTCTGTAGTGTTTAATGAGTACTTGTGGAGGAAAATAGTCACTTGTGTTTATAATATCGGTGATTATGTACTTTAATCGAGGTGGCTTCGAGGTAGGCCCGAAAATTTGGCGGAACCTACACGGAAGTATTGATTTGTACCTCGTATAGGTAATAAGGTGTTGTAGTATTAAAAACCTACCTACGGACTACTTTTAATGGCATCTGGGGTTGTTATGCCGGGTCAAAATAAAGACAGCGGATGATGTAGATTTTTTTACATTTCCATAACTCAAAGCGTCCTTTTGTCAAAGAACGGTTTTTCAATATGATTTTCATCAATAAAGTAAAGGTGATGAACGTGAAATTGTAACCGATCTTTCAATACATTTGAAACTTGTAATATTAACATAAGCTAAATTCATTGGACCTATGCAATGAGCGAGCATATGTTAAATAGAGTTTTATTATCATTTATGTAAATTGAATAAATTCATTAGTTTGAATCTGCTAGGTTTACAACCCCTATGAAAGGCATAAGAACTGTAGTCAAATTGAAACTTATTTACGATACAATAAATTTGAAGTTAATAATTATTAAAGGTACGTATAGAGCAGCAAATCTTAGAATTTATGATGGCAAGATAGGTTAGCAATCAGAGCGCATCAAAGCTAGATTTATGCCAATTTCACCGCAGCTTAGCGGCCGATGAGAAATCTCCTCTCGTAACCTATAAGCGGTCATTTATTAATAAATGGAATCCGCTGCATGAATTATTACAACTTAAACTTTCTAGGTCTCTATTCAAGGGATTTGCAAATCAATACACAGTGAGTTATAGACCTTTTCCTTTGAAAGCGTTAGCAGTCTTATTCAGCATTGTTATGCTTGTAATAAATATTCTTTGTTAGCGCCAGAAGCTAGAAAATCTAGAAATCGTAAATGAGATGTCTGAACTTTGCTACTCTGTATGGTTTCTATGCAACAAAGTCTATTATCATTGGTTTATTAGTTATTGACTTGTTGATTATGAAAAGCTTATCGTATTATAGCGTTATAGAGTTATATACTATCTTTAAAAGCGTTTAAGTAATGACTTTATGATTTCTCCTAAAACCAAATATGTGATCGACGGTTGGATTTATCTTCGTAAATCATTCGGTTCATTGACTTTGAGAAAACAATAATGACTCATAATTATTACAAAACAACCTTATTGGGTCTCAATTCATAATTTGCATGTTCCTGGAGATCGTTTTTGAGTAAAGTCTCCACCGCCCGATATTAAATTAAGTTTATTCAATAACATCTCCTGTTTTGTACAACAATTTGCAACAATGTTGCTGGTTGGTCATATATTGTTAATATCGATATCTTTATGACGAGGAAAGAGATGACTTACTTCTTATAATAATAGGCTTCTTTTATTTTGAAGGTATCTTTTGTTTTAAGTCATACCGTATTAAGTAAAGATTATCTAAATAGTTTTTAACAAAATACTTCGTTGTTTTGTTTTTTTTCTTCTTGATCGATGTTCGATGATTGATGATTTATTCACCCCCTTCATCAATTCGTTAATTTATTAAGGATATTTTCTTGCTTTTACACAACCTTAAAAACAAACTGTGACACATGAGATGGCTTATAAATGCACTCTCTTATCTTATCTTATTTAGTCACTCGTGTCCCACTGCTGGGCAAAGGCCTCTCTCCTCATACGCCATGACTTTCTCTCTCGACTCGAGCTTCCTCCGCCCAGGTACTCAAGAAGGTATCCAGCTCGTCCCGCCACCTTTTGTCTGCCGCGACGCCGTTTGGCAAAATGCACTCTCACGTAAAGAAAAAAATGTTGCATGCGGAACCGGAAGTATACTTGCCTACCTACTAGTCATGTCTAAACCTTACCGTTTGTCCCGTCGACCACTTGCTCCAACCAATAAATTTGAAACTATTAGTTGTAAGTATTGTTATTTTAGATTTATTATCAAGATAAGGTCGTGACTGCAGTGATTGATCCAGTTTTCTTCGTCAAGTTGCACAAGGGCCGGTACGTCGATATTGGCCGTATTTGGTGGCGGTATTAAGTAAGTAAGGTACAGTTTGCTGTTGTTCTAGATTAGGGTTTGAATTCGATATTGGTTATTTGGATTAATACGTTACGTCAGATTGAGTAAATTATTTTGTCTTGACGTGAGCTTGAACAGTTGAATACTTACTGCGTCTATGTTGTTTGTTTTGTAACATTACTTTATTTTAATTGAGTTCCTTTTATTCGCGTTGCGTCCGTTCCTAAATGACACGATGCTTGCAATTGCATCACGCAAGGTCCGCAATTGTAGACGAATTCCAAATATAAGTAAAGGTACTTGCATCTTTGTCCCATAACTTCCGCGTTCGTTGGCAATATCTTAGACAAAAAGAGCTTAAAAATCAAACAACTGTATCGATAGTAAATACGACTCTTGCAATCAATCTAGATCGGATCGATGCTAGGAAATGAAGCAATAACAATTTCTATTGTGCCCTGCTTCGGTGACTGATCCTAAACTCTGATATACGCGTACGTTTGACAATCCAATGTGTCGTTTATTTTGGATTGACACATTTATGTCGGATGCAGGTGTATGGCATTTTGTTTATGGTAATGTTTGGCTCACTTAGCTGGAACGGTTGAACAATGGTATTAATATTAGGTAATATCGACGTTTGCAATGCCTGTCTTTGCTTTTCTACCAACTTAATAATGTCTGTGACTTTTATCTGACAGACATATTAGGTTATCTACCTACATTACAGTTGCGACTTCATCTGCGGACGGATCAGCAATGTATGGCTGCACGCGAATAACAAGCTCGGAAAACCTATGGTTTAGGAAATGCTTCAAAGAAAACAATGTGCCTTTGTTCTTGTCGGTCATTCAAAATGACCTTTTGCAGAAATAAAGGTACTCGTACCTCTACCTTATTATCATCATATTTAAAAGCATCGCTCCTGTCGGTGGAGTCTTCGCCACTGTGCTCTATGCTCTACCGTCCGTTTTAGCACCTGATACGACAAAACTTCTATTCCACTTACCAACATGGTTGTATTAGAAAAGCCTGATAGGAACCGTCCAGCTAATCCAGACTGCCACAATTTGAATTTTGATGTAAACATCAAATAAGCCAATGTCGCCCGAAGTTGCACCGGGGGCTTACAACTAATAGATTTCTTCATTACAGTGGACCGATCGCTCGTATTACGGATATTATGGAGCAAATTATAGCGGTCGCTCGCGGCGCATTGTGATGCTAAACCCCGTATCGACAGGGCGATTAAGTCTTTGACTATAAAGTAGGACCTCGCTTCCTGTCGTCTATGGAATAGAACGTATTAGATGGCGAACAAAGTATCGCCTAAACAGGTATTATTGCCGTTACGGAAGTTATTAAGTCTTGGAGGAATTTGTGGTTTTGACGTGGATTTATTCTATTTAAATTGTATCTTAGTACCTATGGTAACTTCACAAAAGAACAAAACACTAAATTGATTGGTTTCTCTCTGCCCTTTCTACTTTGTATTAGCGTAGGTAGCTAGTTCTTTACTACTCGCTACCTATTCTAAACACTTTCCTCTTAAACTTCCAATCTCATATCTACTTAATTCGTAAAGCACACTATGAAGTAAAATCCAATATTGCCTATTTTACGACCGACGTACTTAAACCGTTAAATGTTAATGATACTTCCATAATTACATGAAAGCGTATGATATTTTACTGCTATTTTCTACTTAATTTTATACATAAGACTTGTAACTTTCAAAATGTTGCATCACGCGCAAGGAAAGAGCCTGGAAAATTTTATTCACACACAAATGATTAATTTGTTTGTCAACATATTTCAATTGATTCAAGCTACGAAATAAAAAATAATTTAATTTATGGTACTAAGTACCAAACTTTGAATTGGTTACTTGTCTTTTAAACAAGATGCTGGTATTATTTGATATCAAACAGGATTTCTATTAAAATTGCAGTTTGCAGTTTCATTTAATTTTGTGATTGTTGATTATGAATTATAAAATTTTAATTATCTAGCTATGATCAGTTTGTTTGAAAGCTTCATGTTTTATCTTGATAATATACTTAAAATTTCCCCAAAGAGAAATTCTTATGGATCATAATCATTGGAATTTGGAAGACTTTTCTCAGCTTAAGTATAATTTTAACGATGCAGATGTCGCGTGTGATTAGCAGTGAACTAAGTAAAGGACCGTGTTTAAAACTTGATTATCGTTGATGGTTAGTAAATTCTGATATGTATCTTGAGTCTAGACGATAGGCGAAGTGGACATTTACACCTTCGGGACTGTTAGTATCTAGAATTATTTTTTTTGTAACTCGTATATGATCGCTGCTTGGCGCAGACCAAAAAAATGCATGTCATTACACTTTAAACAGTCACAATAAAGCATTATGGCTTAATACATTATGAATGGGTTATTTGTTCTGTTATGAAAATAACTACTCGTATCGTATTATAAAGCTAATTAAAAAATATCCTTCGCCTTTAACTCATACTTCCATTGTATTAAACAATCGCAATGCGGTTTTAATTAATGCATTTTACTGCTTAATTGCTACCGTTTGCCTCTCTCGGGTGATTCAAGGCAATATTTTATATATCGTTCCGAATGTTTATCCGATTTCGAATCGTGCTTTTTAATTGCTCCATTTTTCAACTTCATTCACGACTTGCTGCCGTTTACGCTGCTCCACTTAAATACACTATTGCGTAATTGTTTACTCTCGTAATTGACATTTGACGATGATATAAACCCGTTTTGTATCGGCGGCGGCCACAATCACCGCGTCATCTTGACTGACGTTAAGTATTGCCTGCGATCTGTCCCGTTTGTTTCCATGTCACTTCGCCACAGTAGCCCTCGATTCGAATCGAATTGTTCTTGACTTTTACCTCCAATCAGATGGAATTATCAGCACCACTTTCTAGGACTTATAAATTATGCCGCCAGAAAATCGACATGCAAATAACGCTTCCCATGAGATCGATTTCACGATTCCTATGACGGTCGCGGGGTCAGCGATACTCGAGACGCAGAAGAAAGTAAATTGGAAACCGTGACGTTCCCGGTGCCGGGCGATTTGTAAACGTCGCATTCGGGTAGCTGCGGTGCGCTCCGACCGGGGAGGACGACCCGCGGCTGTCTTCGGGCCCTTACCACCGGCGTGTCAGCGACGCTGGTCAGGCGCGGCGGTGGCGTCTGTTCTGGGTTAATTTGCCACAGATAGCGGCAATGATGGATGGTTTGACGCGCCGTGCGCGCCCGCGCCGCCGCCGCACGCCCTAGGTCAGAGGTTAAACGCCCACTTTGTGCACGATCCCTTCGCTGTATTGATTTTGCAGTCGATCACGATCGTAATCTCGTGAATATCTTCATATCTTTTAATACACCACATAGAACGAGCATAAATCTTGGTAAAATCAATGATCGTGTCCATAAATACACATAAATGTTGTAAAGACAGTGCCCTGCGGTACAGATGCATGATTCGTGGTGAGCCCGCGATAAAGGAAATGTTTACTTGCACGTGGGTGTGGAAGTGCCTGCAATTTTCTTTATAGCTATATCTAATGACGGACGTTGAATATGCAAAAACAGCTATGTTTAACATTCACCTATAAAACGGAAATGGCTATTGATTGTGTTCTTAATTCTCATCACATGATTTCCTATCGGGATGACAAACTAAGTATTGATACGAGTGGGTGTAAAGTTTAATGATCTGCCGTTATTAATGCTGGAATAGTCGTCATTGATTCATATTCATTACGAGCATTGTTCGCTTGTTATGTATTCGTCTCGATGCAATTGAAGGAAGTATAAAAGTTTTAACACAAATTGATTTACGAGCGAAGTGGCGTTTTCTTCGTGCGTCCCGGTTTCCGACCGATAAATTGAATGTTGCTCGTGTTTTTTCGTGAACCATTCTCTGGTCGACTGTTTGCCATTTAAAAGGATTGTATCGTGTTGACCCGGTGGATTCGATCTCAGTTTCGATTTTATTTCATCCGAAAGTTTTTCGAACAACGGTACCTCGCTCCAGTAAAGTCCGGCGTTGCCTTATTATGCCACTCTATTGTTTCAGCAATCCTGCCTCGTATGGCGAGAGAATGTTCGCTGATAAAATTAAACCATAAATTTAGTTTGATGTCGACACAGTGGTTGCTACCGATTTTAATGTGTGTACGAATGTAGGATTTATTGCCGAGATCGGTATTGCAGTTCTCGACTCGATTCAAGTTGTGTTAGAATTATTATCTCAAGAAACGTTTGCGCTAATTCGGTGGCTGTGTTTCAACTGTAACGTGTCGTGTATAAATCAAGTGATTTACATGATAATGGGGCCGTATTGTTATGTTGTTTAGGGGACTGATTTAATTAATCGATTTATATGTTCGTGGTGCGTTTATCTGGTCGTATTCATGGTATTATCTGAGTGGAATAATTCGCAGCAGACAGCAAGTTGATATCGCGTTTGTTCGCTAAGTGTGGGCACCATCATCCAGCATTATCTGTTCATGCACTATGGTTATCTGGCTTCCTCATGCAAATGATTGCAAATGGCTGCTTTCGTCAGCCCGCTGCAGTGATAGGTGGGTAGCGTACAGTCGGCAGTATACTTACTGTATTTGTCAAAATTATGTTTGCTTTGTCAGCAGTTAAGAAAGCTTTATGTAAGCAGCGATAAATAGCAGGTACTGTGTTTCTGACTGTACGAATTAGACATGCTCCGGTGCCTTTAGGAAGTGAAGTAATTTCTCGTTCAGATATTTTGATAGTAGAGGTTACTGATGCATTTAGATTGTTAGCATATTGTGTACGTGCAAAATGGCGGAACGAAGTTTGAATTAAAGTTGAAATGGTAAGTTACAAGTAAGCTACGTAATAGGTAGGTAATATAGATACCTATTAATGTCTAGACCTTTATAAATTTAATTTACCTTTTTTTAAGAAGCCTTAATTTACCAGCTTTACATTATAATATTATTTTTTCGCATATCTCGAGACTTTTAAAACATAGTTCACTGCTTAGATTTCATTTTTTGAATCAACTTTCCCACCTAATTTCATTTCACGTAACTACTGTTCTATTTTACGTTTCCTTGACGCTATCTTTATTTTCCAAATGAGATAAATTTTATTTCAGCGCAAAGTGCTCTTGCGCAGTTTTATCGCGAGCAGCTTTTTCTTATCTAAGCGTTCGTTGTTTCAAGAATAAGGTTGTGCCTTTAGACAAACGGCTGAGGCGATAAGCCTTTTCTGTTGTTGGCAAGGAAATTAAATTTACTTTATTTCTTTTGGTTTGGCCCGTAGGCGGGACATGAATTGACTTCGTGCGCGCAAGGGGTATATTGCTTTGTGTATCTGTTAACGACAATCGAATATAATTTAATATGTCTTCAGCACGGTCTTTCGCTGGTATTGAGGGTTGCTAGGTTTATTTAAAACCTAATTTTCTATATGAGAAAGAGAAGTATGATTTCTATATTACTCTAACAACCGCAAATAGAAATGAAACGTTTGTAAATATGAAAAGGGATATACAGTTCTGCACAGATATTACAGGGGTCAAATGTCAGAATAAAAATTATAAATTTGTACCTAGTTTATGAACACTTTCCACTGTTATTATTGAATTCATTTTATCGACTTATTTATCTATTTTTCTAAACTAGATAATCATAATAAAAAGCATCTACAAAGAACCGCCTCCCGCGTCCGCTCGTATTTCAACCAAGATCTTACGTTAACGCTGCACTTGATAGGTGACCCTATCGCACTTCCCTTTCGAAATACCTCGATGGTAATCTTCAGCTAAGTGAATGCTATTCTGAGTGAAACTTATGAAAGTCTTGTAGTAACCCTACTCAGACTCCATTCATTGATTGAGTATTGACTACAAATACTGGGAGACAATCGCATTTTTGAAAAGCAAGAGTGATAGAAAATGGAAGGATGCCAATGCGGTGTCATGGCTCTTTCCCACTGGATATGACGATATGAATGGATAAGTGTAGTTTATCTTCATCATCATCATAATATCAGCGCATAGCTGCTAACCGCCACAACCACGCTCTCCAACTAGACCCCACGGTTTTCTTGGTCAATAGATCTCTTTTTATTCTGTCTTTTGCTATCTCCTTGATGAGTTCTACGACATGACTCCTTTACTTATTAGTAAAACTATCATAGTACCTACTGGATACACCTACCTAATGCACTGTAAACCAAGAGTGGGCCTACAATAGGCTGATAGCAATGGGGCAACAGCTCTGAACCGTAACGTGTAGCTTTTGCTACTGCACGCGAATTCCTACGGGGAAAACATAAAGTATAAATTGTGTAACTTAAAGAAATACATTGTTAGATAAATAATATAATATAATTAATAGATAACGGATTGAAGAAATGTTTCTGGGGTACCTAAACATGTAAGTATTGTTTTCTATTAATTTTTGAAATCGAACACGAAATATTTTTTAGAATAATTTTTATTGCGTACTTCGCTCTTAAATTGATTTTCCTAAAACAATTTAATAAAGTGTACCTACTCTAGTTCAAATAAACTGATGACTCAGGACTAAAAAAAAAAACAAAGAAAAAATAAACAAAATTGGTCAGGCTACGCAGTCGTAAAAAATATCCCCATCTCGAGTCAAAGTTGGTGGAAAAGTGCCAAGGATACAGGCAGCATTGCATTTAAAATCATGTCAACGCATTAGTGAAAGACCATACTTCGTAGCTACCATTAAAAACAAGCAATATAAGATTTTCGGCTGTGTCTAAAAACATATTGGTACAACGTACTCGTAGTTCTACATCCTCTGGTATTTATTTATAATCTAGCTATCATTTATAGTTCTAGTCGTAGCTAAGCATTCGCTAGGCCATTGCTTGAAACCCCGTGGAGTAGCGTGGGTAGTTATTGTCTTCAACCAACGTAAGCTCCCGGCTCTGATCTTTATGATTTATTGTATTTCTTTTGTTTTTAGTATTAAAACAAAAATGCGAGCTGCTACCACCTTACTTAAAAAAAATGAGTTAAGCAAGGGTATCAAACCATTAAAGAGCCTTTTGAGGATAGTAAACACCTTCGAAGTATGTATTGGGTAATTGTCATTTCCATGTATGACAATACCTTAGAACCTAATAAACTAAAAATGGCCTGGGCCTTCTTCAAAACATCCCAAAGCTATTAACAAAAGATTAACCTCAGTCAGTAACCTAGGAAGTCAACAACTGAAACAAACTAGCGTACAATCGATAAGACAATAGTCCAGTTTAGTAAAAGCACTGGTATTTATATGACGCAACTGTTTATGCAGTCTTCCTGAGTTTTTATGCATCAGCGATTATACCGCGTCCGTAGTTAGACGTTTGAAATTTTACGACCTATGAGGCGTGGGCCGTGAGTTCCGTCATATTCCATATAACAAACCGCGGCGGTTGTTTCGCCTCAAGTGCAGAAAAGCCTTTATTTCTTGCCGTGGGTGGGCAAGGAAGTATTGGACACCCACAGTCTTTCATCGCTGCATGATTCATATCCACGTTTCCACGATGTTAAGTTGGTTAACTCAGCTGTCTATACTGTTTTAGATAATTCTTGGATGATGTATGAAACTGAAGGTGGATTTCCTTTTACTTTGAGGACGTTCAAAGTCTTGTGTTTTGAAGAGAATATATAGGTACTTAGTACATTTTGATCTCGAACTTTAACCAAATAATCAATATTGTAACGACAAGCATATCAAAAAAGTTTATTTACCACCAAAACTAAAAGTACTAACAAAGGCAAATAAAATCATGGTTTCTTAACCTTAAAAGGCCCAGGCAGCAACTCAACATTTCTCTTCGACTTAGTTTCCAATCAATGAAAACTTTAACAACGAATTGCATTCCATACTATACTGCAACTTGCTCGATCAACGCAATAAACTTTAACAACAAAAACAATGTCCTAGATTACTCTACAGTTCCCATTATAAGGCACCTGCACTACGCTGATAATATCTATCGTTTATCGACAGGCAATTTCATAGATAATCGTATCGATACATCATTCCATACGAGGAGGCTTAGGCCGGTGCGTGCAGCCCTTAGGACATTTTTCACCGCGTCGAGGCGAAATTATAGGCTTTTTACAAGTTAATGCTGCAGTAAATAGACGATAAACATCGCTGGTCCTTAGCTTAGCACGTGCTTTGTGGTTGAGGTGCGAGTTTGGAGCGTATTGCGGAGGATTTTATATAGAAGTGTACGAACAATAAAATTTCAATCCAAAACGTACCTTTCTTGATTCAATATCATTTCATCAGTTAACACCAATCGTTTTCAATATCCCCTTTATTATGTAGCAAGCATGTCACATGCCGCAATCCACACATGCTGTATGCGTGGATTGCGGCTGAAGTTACCATGCTAAAATTTAGCAAGTTGTCAAATAAAAATCCAGATTGAATTGTACTCAAATTTGAGGTACACGTTTTAAAATTATGCAGATATAAGCACATCATATCCACTAGTTAAACTCACCCGCCAATCGCTTATGAAATAAAGTTCCAATACACAGCAAAGCCCAGTAGCGAGCTACTTTCACTGGCCGGCCTGAGAACACGAAATTCGACTAATAGTTTGAATTATTGCTGCATCTGTACCACTACAAACGTATTTATATGCACCAGTGAAAGGACTTCGGTAGCTATTGTACTCCAGTTTCGAAACATTTCTCATTGAAAGCTTGTTTTATTGTCGTGGCTTTCTGAAATACACGGCGAGGTACATGACATATTTAAGTGGATTATAGGAAATATATGA
Source organism: Anarsia innoxiella (assembly GCA_947563765.1). Lineage (NCBI taxonomy): Eukaryota > Metazoa > Arthropoda > Insecta > Lepidoptera > Gelechiidae > Anarsia > Anarsia innoxiella. The sequence continues at coordinate 9,241,873 of OX387396.1, read as the reverse complement.
GAGTAACTAAACTATCTCTTTATTTAGGTAATCTACTTAACATTACTTACCCCATTTTACTACTTTTACGACATTTAAAATATTTCTATGACTCTAAAATTGTTAATAAATCATGGAAGCGAAATTCGCTCACAAGCAAGACTTCCGATTGAAAAATCGTGACTAGCAGTAAGTGGTCGTAAGAGGTCTGCGTTTATACATAAATCACCGCCACCAAAAAGCGCACCTAAAATCCCATTACAATAAATTCCTACCAAAGCATCGACCTTTCCGGGTCGCGTTTTTCATTTTAATATTTCCTTGACAATGGCGGGCTGCCTTAAAAGCTTGCCCACTACTTACCCTTTATGGTGCATTGAAAAGACGTCTTTTTTCTGCCCCTCTGATAAATAAACTGCAGCCTGCAATACGCGGTCACAATTTGCATCGCCATTGTTTCTCGCGTTCCGTAATTTCGTCCGAATGCATTGCCAAATACTTTTTGCATTCCACATTTTATCCTTTATGTTTTTATTCGGTGTTTTCGATCGTTGAATAATATTGTAACCCACTTAATTCAGGATTCTTTTTTTGTTGCATTCTCGCTTTGGTTTTCACAATGTTTAATTAATTCTGTGCTATACCTATGTAGGGATCCTTACATATTGTAACACGTTTGAGATTTCTGTTGTCTAGTGAATGTTGTTCTTTTTAATGCTAATTCTTTCAATACATTGTAAAAATCTTGGTGTCTGAATGATGTCGTCATCAACATGAAAAGTTGTGTTAAAATTTATCGTCTGTGCACTGTCTGTGCAAAATGTTTCAAGTACAAGACATTTATTTATTGTTCATCACGTCATATGTATTGGCAGTTAATATAGCGAACGTAAAAAATGGACAGCACTGATGACTGTACATTGTTGCTGCTTTAATACAGGTAATGGTTCTTTTAAGGTATAGGTACATCGGACTTATTAACTCTTGAACTAAATCGACAAAATAATTCAATCTTAGTTTGCAAATGCTTAATGTTACTCGTAATTTTATTAATCTCTATCTCATAACAGAACGAAAAAATAAATAAATTTTAACACGTCTAGAATCTAATTTCTTTAATATGGCACCTTTTACTGTCTCCTTATCTCACATATGATTTTATTTAAGATCTATAAAAAGTGTATCTTCACAATCAATGTAACACTGTCTTAACTTCCCCACATATCATTGGTAACTGCTACATACCCTCATCAATATCTGTAGCAATTAACTTAAACAAAATACCGAACGGTTTGACTGACGGAAGACAATATTTGCTGGCTGCAAGTTGGTTTATGACTGTCATATTAATGGCATCAAACAAAGCCGTCAGGGCCGAAATGTCAATCTTTATTGATGTTGGTCTTGCGATTGTATTGCGAGTTTCTTTTGTTTTTTGAATGCGGCTTTTGTTTTATTGGTCGAGGGAAAGGTAGTCGCTTGTTCTACATGATTTCTTTTTAAGATATTGAAGAGCTATTATTAGTTTCTACCAATACCATATGTATGCTACCATTTTGCCACCGGGTGTCCGGAAAAGACTACCCGGCAACAGTAATGTCACAAAATGTCATATAATCTGTCGCATACATACATACATATCCGCCACGCGTCTCTCTCATCAGGGTAGGCAGAGACCACTTTCCTCCACTTCCTACGAGCATTTATTATCTGTCTTATATTTAAGATTTTCTATAGGTTAGATCTCTATTCTATTATATTGTTTTTACTAAAAAACGGAATTTGAGAAATCTATCAAAATAGGCCTTTATCTAACATCCGTCTTCAAAGTAATAGATTCTTTCAACACCTACGTCACAGAGACCTAGATTCCAGTTGTAACCGGAAAATCGATATCTAGCTTCGACCTTCGGGCATGACCTTGGTAACCTTGGCTTTGAGCGACCTCGCCCGTGTGAACCCTACCTGGTCCTCAAATCGATTTGTTAATGTAACGGATTCACGGATATGAAGCAAAATGTACCTTATTTAAACAAAAATGTGTTTTGAGTTGAAATACCTACTCTCTTTGTGGTGCTATCGGTTTTGAATAAGTAGTTTTTGTCTTATTGTGCAGTAGACGTCCACCTAAGTTATGATTAAACCTATAATCAATATATGTTTGCTTTATAATTTTCCTGATCTGTTACTAGGTAAATGATCTTACATTTCTTCAAATACCCATAGGTACTTACGTTTACATAACGTATTTTTAAATTCGTCAGTTTCTTTTGAGAATTTAACATGCTCTAACAATACTCAAGTAAAAATATTTAAAATATTTTGAGACCGATGTCATAGATAAAGTAATAACAATTATTTAAAATTATAAAACAAAATCTAGTCCACATTACTTACATATTTTAACCATTTATTTACTTTGTTTCAGGTATGCATTAACACAGCCATTAACAGCTAGTTCAAAAGACACCCGTGGGCGCTGGTATTTAAATAGTAAGTGCCAACTACGAGTAAGTAAAACATGCATTAGCGTCCTCAAAACCCACATAAAGTGACATGTAAACGGCTGACTAGTGTCAATTACTGGTTCCATTTTGATGACTGTCGGCCTGCAGCGCGAAATAGTGCGTTAGTGACGCCTACCTATGTGCTCAGGTGTAGTAGGGCTGCCAACACGGTTGAGGTATTTACTATAAAATAGCTTATAAAGACGTTTAAGTAAATTAAAATGTTTAGAGAAAGGTTTGTCTAACGTCCTATTTTCCGTGCAAGTAGTGTTGGTTAGTTATCGATAGTTTGACGAAATAGTTTCGAACCGCTTGTAAAAGTGCCGATATTTTTGAACTATCGATAGTAAACCTTTAATACTACTTTAAATGGGCTCGTAGTTTATCTAAATAAGCTTTCGGTTGCATAATCATCTTGTAATAACAATGGCCCATCAGGCCTGGAATTCTTGAATGAATTAATGGCTTGTGAATATTATACCGTGTTTTAGGACTCCTTTGTTGGCAGCCCTAAAATATCTGAAAGATCACGGCGGTGGTATCTCGACGGGGCATCTGATTATGCAACGGAACCTAGCCTAGCCTAGACCATCGAACGTCTAAACGTAATACTTTGCGTCACTTCTTTGTTAGGATTTATTCGTAGCCTAGATTCGGGTTTGATGATATCTATCTATAGCTATAGAGCGTTGATATAACTTGATCTATATTTTGTATGACCGGTAGCTGAAGTTCGTAGATGTCTTCGATAATCTTGTTACTTCGTATAGTTAAAGTTATTTCTCAACATAAGAATAATTACGCGTTTAAAACTCACTTGGTATTTATAACCAGCCGAGTCGAATTAAAATTAAACACATTTTATTTCGTTGACATATTATTAACTAGATTCGCAAAGATCAGTTTTTCCCAAGGGAGAATATTTATAGTCCCTAATACCAATAACATAACTTTATACCTAATCCCTAACCTACCCTTATTTAATTTCACAGATCCTGTCCCGTTTTCCTGCTAAGAATTCCCTATCTCAAGATTCCTTTCCCATTCCTGGCGCAGAAAAGACAATACTTTTTTGAAAATAAAATGTTCTTGGAATGCGATGAATTTTTAATTCGGGGTGAATGAGCTCTGATTAAAATATGGTTTTGCATAAGATCTAATTTCAAATAGGTCTATTATGCAGTGCAATAGTAGATACCTACACGAAAATTGTGTTTAGCAATTGAACAAATTCAAACAATATATCGCAGGATTTTACAACATCGATTAACAAATAAAATCTTTCGCCGACACGATTAGACAAACACAAAATCGATTTTACGGATAACTCGATAATTTCGATTCGGAGCGACTTAACGACCTTTTGTTCCTTAAACAATGCCATTGTAACTTGACACTTTAGTGTTAAGGTGTTTGATATGATAGTGAAGGTAGGTGAGAGGTCTCGGTGAGATGGTTTAGGTAATTATGCATGAGCCCACGCCCTCCCACGTTCATCCTACAAAGAGTATTGTACCTAGCCTGGGTCAGACCGAAACAAAGCTTTCACCACATCACGTTCTAACATTACTGCTAATTAATGAGCGTATAAGAAATAGCCAGGAACACTCTGTTCTATTGTGCAATTAGAAATTAAGTACGATTTTGCCAATAAAGGCTTAGAAATTCAAAATAGCAAACATGAAATGGTGCTGTAAAATTTCATGAGTAGGCATTAAATCTTATAGGAGAGAAAATGGCAGAATTTAGGGGAAAGGATCACTCTTTCATAACGGTAACTTGTCAGTTGTCACACCTTATAGGAGAAATTACAATTGGTCACATTTTAATATATTTTGGAATATTTATACTTTGAATACCCTGGATGACTTTAAAAGTTTGTAATCGCAACAATATTGCGTGAAAGTATTGATCCTATATAATAATTTAATGTGTAATAAACATTTGAAATACTCCTTAGCGTAAGAGCAAAGTGAAATTGGAAATAACATTCAGCTATCTGATAAAGTATCTTCAGTCAATAAAGCATTATCTTTTTACGATGCAGAAGCGTCAAGTCGTTGCCATTTCACATTAACAACATAGAGAAGGTCAGGGGGCAAGTTAATAAAAGTCAGTACATAAACCTTAACAGACTTGAGCCGCATGCGCAGGGAAAGTCGGGATATTAGTATTTTATTAGCTATGAAAGCTGGAAAATTAAGCTTCTTATATCAAAAAGCAAAGTTGTAACTTCACTCGTGTTGGATTATTTGTTAGTAAATTGTGGATTTTGTCATTTAAGCCTTCTAGAAACAGATGTATCTAGCCATTAATTTTATAGAAAGTTTTATGTCGCAATAGTAAGGATTTATATTTCAAACTTAATACGGAAGCATATAAAGGTAGAGGCGTGGAAGCTAACGAGACTGTGGGCTTATAGATGTTTAATTTGATTATTCTATCTGCATAGACATAGCTATATTGCAAAGGGAATAAACTGACAGCTTATGTTATAACAAAATCTGGAAGAATATATCTATAAATTGTTATTGTATATTGTTAAAATAAAGTTTAGAAAATCGAAATTCAAATGAATCAAATTAAAATATATTCAAATCAGAATTCCATTCTTGAAGCATTCCAATCTTGAACCATCCTAAACAACAATCTAAGTCAATCCAACCCATCCTAAAAATACAAGCCCTAATCATGCAAACCCCCAATCAATCGCACAACCAGTTGGATACCGGCGATAAATCCAGCGAACCGTCACCTGAGGCGTGATAACTGATTCCTGGCAACAAAGAGTCAGGCTAACGAGGCAGCCATATCCACGGGCGATGCATAAGTCTATCTCAATCATATCGGCTAGAAAGTGAGCCTTCATGAAGATAACTTAGGTCTTGAAGTCTTCGTACAGTGGAGGTGACATTTTGTCTGTGCTGGAACTTAACACATAGAACACGTAGTTTCTGAAAAATTAAAAACGGTTAAAATAATAGCGCCTACATATTTTTAATAACAAAAGTGATTGCTTCAATAGTGTTAACTGACCTTTTTATCAAGTAGCTGAAGTAATAAAGGTACTCGTAGGTAGGTAGATATTAATACAACGTAATGAAGTGTGTATGAATTGTGAATCGATTTTGCAAGTTTCGCGTCTTGACAGCTAATTCTAATATACGTAAATGCAGCTAGTCAGTTAGATTGACGAATTTATTTTTATCCGATTATATTTTATAAATCTCTCTAAATGCAGATATTGATTTAAATGATTATGATTACTTTAATGATTACTTTAATGTTAATTTTTTTTAAAGTACATTGAAAAGAAACTTACTTCAAATCCATAATGCCACATCAAAAGTTCGCACCCCGCGTACTTTCTCACGCGTTTTCATATTTATTTGTATCAGTTTACGATTCTGCGTTTCACCGTTGGTAGTGCGTTTGTGTGCAGTTGCATTAATTACTGCAGTTGTTGCACCCACGCGCGGTAGAAGAAAGTGCACTCGAAGCTTGTTTCACTATGAGTGTCTAGGAAGTAGATGCTACTAATTGGTTATGAATTATCGCCTGTTAAGTGAAGTTGGTAGTTTGCAGTATGGTGTATGATTCCTTCCTTATTTGGTGGCTGTAACTGGATGCGTTTGCTTGCGATCGCGGGAAATGTGTTTGTGCGTTTTAGAAGCTGGTAGATTTATCGTTTTATCTTTGCATTACTTTATGTTGATAGGTACTTTTCAAACAGCAGAAATAGTTTAATAATTATAAGATTGGTTTAGTATAGTGTCCGTAAATGTGAAGAAGTTGTACACTTAACACTTGTGCTAGAAGTCAGTGAAGCACCCGTTTAATAGCGAGTAATAAGTCATCAAATTACATCAAAGTTACAGCCATTAAGGACCTCAACAAATAAAGTTCGAACGCTTTAGAAACGGCAGTGACAATAAAATAAGTTGTAAAATCAAACGGCAATAGGGTGGGGCGGCAGTCGACAACATAAATGTCGATAATGGACCCATTTGGAGGCAATCGACGGCGATCGCCGGCGACTGTCCTCGTTTGTCCTACGTTAACATGTTAATACAGACATCAAGTCACGACCTCGCGTCGGGGCATACTTATTGTTCACAAATCACTTATAACACTGAATAATACATACTAAATTTACGGTCAAATCAAACAAAACCAACAAGGTATTCGACTATTTATCTATCTGTGTACCTACACTAGATCTAAGTTAAGTCTAGACCATAAATATGTTAATGTGAGTAAAAAAACGAGAAGTAAAGATTGCAAACTTGTTATTCACAATACATTCAAGATTTTGTTGCCCACGCGTTGTATAACATGCATTTATTTATTTATAAACATACAATAACATGCTGTACGAATACAAATATCGCTATAACAACGTATCGGTATGACCGCTGGCAACGCCGCTATCGTTTTCACTTTTATCGATAATATCGCTCGATATAACCCCGATACAGGTGATTCACTAAGATAAAATCTTTGGCTGTCCGTGGCTGTAATTGAGCTTGACTACAATACACTATTTTATAGCTAACTTAATAGCTTAATCAAGTTTACAGTAGAAAGTGGTCTAAAGCTGTCTGCATTAGTTTTATGCAACTATTTTAAAGCGGTCATTATTTTACATAAATAAGTAAATTAATCATACCGATTATATAAATCATGTCATAGCACCTTACGTTTTAATCGTTGATCGAGTTATTAGCGGAAAATGTTGTGATTTAAAGTTCACGTTCATTTTAATCTCTTGCAAAATGCTATCGGACAATTCTGATATCAACGAAACCTCAGTCGTTTTGTAGTTTACTCACTTGAGGTTATATAAATAGCCAAATCGAAGATGCATTGAATATCTTGTCTAGTCCATCATAATTTTGATGTTATTTGATTGCCGATTGTAATTTTTTTTTCAAGACTTCACCAAACACAAAGTTTTGAAGAAAACAGGTGACGATCATCTTGCAACCTATTTTAAACACCTAACTATCGTTTCCCAGGCTGAACATTTCAAACGCTCTCCCAACACGGCGAATGGCAGTTAGGCCTCAATTTATAGGCTTATGGTGCCCTCGCCCACATCGCGCCGTCCCGTCTTGATGTCCGTGTAATGTGCGCACGATTGGTTACCAAAGCCATGGAACACAGTATTATCCCTTCCGAGAGTTGGACAGCTGTAACTTATGCTGCGGATTGCGATTAAGGCCTGCGAAATTTGTGATAGGTATCGATGTGTCTTGTGAAACAATCAACTTGAGTGAGTTTTATGCAAACGTACTTAGAAAATAGATCATTTCAGTCAGATATTTCGGTATTCCACTATGGATTTGTAACATTGTTCCTAGTTATACTGATTTTTGAGCAAAAATGCAACAGGTACGCTTTCTTCTACCAAAATGGAATCTATGTGTTGTTAAGCCTATATTTAAGTAGGTATGTAGGTAGGTATATTTGGTTTAATAAGTAGGTTGGATCGGAAAATAAAACTTAGGTAGATACATATTATTTTTATTGCAAGTACACTATCGAAAATAAAGACAATTCAATACTATCTTCTTAGGCACGCAACACCATATTAAGATAATTTTAAACCAGGCTTCAATAAATATTTTTGACGCATAAATGGAAGTTTCTCATACTAATATTTCACTAGGTGAAGAAAATTGACGCAAGCTGTTTAACCTTTGAGCTCCGCTAAATAATACGTGCGCTTCGAAATGTTAATGGTTATATCCTGAAGACTGAACACATGCTGAGCAAACGTCAATAAATAGCGTGAATAGGACTTCAAATATTACGAGAAATTACATTAGCTAAGTTATGGTTTTCCATTTTGTATCAGATTTTACTAACCATTTCCTAAAACGAAAAAACACTTACTTATTTTCAAGCGCTCTTGCTCTGACCAGACAGACCCAAGGTATTTTAATTTAATAAAACCTAACCTCAAAATATAACACCACGAAGGTTCGGGAAATAAAATAATCAAAACTCTTTGATCACGATCTATTGTCAGCACCACAGACGTAAAATATCCTAGAACAGCCACATTCATAATTTCCGGCTAAAGATAAAGTTAGCAATACACTGTTGAACATGTTTTCCGCTGCGGGACCCAAGTTATGTGCAACAAGTCCGTCGGTGTGTAGTGTGCGTAAATTCGCATGACTTTGCGCACGCGTTCACGCTTCATTTACGCGCGAATGGTTTATGACAACGCGTGTTTCTTTGACTGTCTGCCTCGAAGTGTTTATGGATCTTTCTGATTATCCTATTTGGTGCTAGAGATTCCTGGTTTGACACCTTCTAATAGGGTTTGATTTAATATGGCTACGTAAATAATTTTAACTTAGAGTTTCGTGAGATGTCTCCGTTTATTGTTTGGAGAATGGAAATCGTAATTTTAAACTAAGAAATAAATCGAGAAGTCATGAAAATACTTGCATGCTTACTATAAATTTATTAACTGATTCCCTTATATTTATGGCAATAAAAACAGAATGTAATTGAATCTTTGACAAAGACATGCAATTCATTTGCTACGTCGTCTGGCCGAGCTATTGTCTATAATAAATTCCCGCGCTTTTTGCACCTCAATGTGTCTACATATTGACTTTTTCGCGCGCATATTGCATACCTCTCATAATCGTCATAATAGATTCTTGCCTATTGTCATGCGATCTTGCCTCAAGCAGTTCTTAATACACTTTCACTTCATTTGTATCGGGTCTTTAATGTCAGTATTTGCTGAAATATCATGTCGGGCCGTCGTACCTACCTGTCAAGCGATAAAGCTGCTTTCTTATCAAGACAAGCTTAACTAAGGTCGTTGTTTGATTATTTATTGTCTTCTCGACGACGTTTGATGGGTGTTCAATGCAATTTAGCGAATGTTGCGCTTTATATTAATTGATGTTGTCTTCACAGACAAATACCGCTTTTGTCTTATCGTCTATCGGAATCGTTGGTATATTTCATCTTTGAAATGTCGCTTCTATTTCTTGTAACATCTAATCTATTTCTCGATTTATGAACCTTCTAAAAAGTTTGGACAGTGTGACCATTAATAATCACGTACATTGATATAATTTATGTTACCAAAGAGTTACGAACAGCCGATAGCATTTTTAATAATTTCACTTATTTATTATTTGCGAACTAGCTAAGCTTATAAATATTCACGAATGAGACCCGATTAATTACAGCAATTATATTAATGGAAATATACGTATCATTTCTATTTCCTGTCAATACCAGTTTGCTAATAAATCGATGTATTGTGAAATCGCAAACGTAAACCGCTTACGCCTTTTATCCGTGACCTAATACTGGTGTGAGAGTATTATCAAGTTGGGTACATGAGTGGTACCTGACTACTTGTTTCTCAAGATATACGATATGCTGAGAGAAAAATAAGAGACAAGTGTTATTACCAATTAAAAATACCTACATTAGATATAAACAGTTCTTAAAGTAAATTATGATGATCTGATTACTATGATGATCTCCTTTAGACTTAAGTATTTTATTTAATTGTTATATTTTATAATTTAATTTTGATAAAATTTTCGCACACAGTGTCATGTACTGTTTTTAGAAAGTAAACTACTTACTTACTTATAGCAGATTTTTTTTACTATATCTGCTTCACAGCTATGACTATTTTACTATATAGTTTCAGACTTGCCTATTGGCGGCTCGGCAATGAATAACTTATCATCTGAAACTCAGTTCCTTTCGGTTCCACCATACGCTTTTTCAGGTACCTCTTAGTACCTCCATTTATTCTCTCTTGATCACCGTTTTTATACTTTTTATTAATGAGATACCTACTTTAAAATTGGCATTAAAGACAATGTCTACTCCAGATTACATACCAAGGTAAGCAAACATGCAAAACATAATCAAATAGCTACCGACCACCAACTTTGCGACAACCGTTAATAGTAGAAAGTAAGCAGTTAGCAAACGATTGTATCTACTCTCGGACAGCTATTAATTAATTCATTAAAGCTCGTTTAGGCTAAGTATTCATAAGCTGGTGTAGACACGAGTTTTGTGTAACTGGGGGTTAATTGTATTTAAGGAAATACAGATCGTTTCAAGGAATGTTTCGTTTTGTTTAATTAGTAACGAACATAATATCCACTGACGCATCAGATATCTTGTCAAAGACATCATAAGACACGTTTTCCATATTTTAAAATGTTTATTTATTTAGAATATTTAAGTTTGACATCTGCAATGTTTCAGGACTACGCTACGAAAATACTGTTTTGATTTTTACATTACAGCCAATGTAGAATTGGTTTTAGTTTACAATTCTATGAATGCAATTTCTAATGAAGGCATAGCTTTAAATTCCGTGCGCATTTACAGCTCCCGTTTATTTTCAATACGAATTTCTAAACATAAATTAATTTTGATGTTTTCATTCGATTCCATACAAGTTATTCCACATCCTTTCTCTTTCAACTAATTGCTTGTGTTATTTTATTTCGGTATCGTATTAATCAGTTCGATTAATGATGTTATTAGTCTTTCTCTATCTGATTTGTGGCCAAATTTATAGCTGCAAGTATAAATGAGAGATCGATTGAAAAGTTAATTAAATACTTTTTTTAATTAGTGCAATTTTGGTTTACATAAGTGATGTTACATGTTTAAAATGCTAGTGGTTCTTGCGACGGTCATTGACCGGATTGACTTCTAGATGAGCACAACTAGAAGCACGGAACATTTCGTTGACCAATTTTGAAGTGAACGTCGCCGCATTATCGTTCCGACTAGGTACTAACAAAACTTGCGATTAGATTACGTTTTGACCAACAATGTGCAACCCTGTTGACTTCTCTTGGATTGACATCAAGTAGGTACAATATGCTCACGCCTCGAGTACCACAGCTCGAAGACAGTCGATGGTTATCGCACCCTATCGCCAGATCTATCGATATGCATTGTTATAGAAACAGGTGCCGGTGGCTAATATGAGGAAGTTAGATATTTAAATGCAGTGTAACGCTTTGTTTCCGGAGTTCAGCTACATTTGTAATGTCGTGAATTTCATTAACTTTGTTATACAGTTGGACAAATTATATGCTCCTTTATAATACTCATTACCGAGACCTTCCAATACCTCTTTAATTCTCGTAAACATTTTCATATGAAAAATTTGGTGTATTGGTTTCAAAAAAAATTTTGCATTTAAAATCGCGGGTTAAAGAAATGACGTCACTAACATTGCCAAATAAAGTTTTCAGTTGAATAATTTAAAATCTTTTTGTTAAGCAGAAACGTTGCACCAATTTTGCAAACCCGGAAAGATGAGCCGATACTGGCGAGCCAATAAATCAAGTCTTATTATTATCCGACTATAACGATTGTACGTGGCGGTCGGTAATTAATATCAGCAGCCATTGGTGCTTCAATTTATCACGGTTTGTTTAAGGGACTTCGAGATGGACGATGTTTGCAGAGAAGAATGAGTATTCGTATGTGATGGTTATGTATTAGTGCATCTATTGGAAAGCCAGTTATTGTTATTAGCTAAAAATAGAATTTTTGGTGTTTTTGTAGCTACTGACATTGTGTTTCTGTGTGGTATCAAAGCTAAATAGAGGCAAAGTCTGTAAAGATATTTAGGTAGGTTTACATATCATACTACAATACATACATAACATACCATACTACAAAATACTTATGAAACATTTGTTGGTAAAATGCTTTAAATAAGCAAGTACCTATTGGTCATGTCATATTTCAACTTATTTTAAATGATTAAATTTAAAAAAGCATCAAGCTGTTTCTTCCAAATAAAAAATTTAAACACAAAGAACAGTTTCAACATGCCGTAGGTAAACTTTAATCTGATATACTTGTAGTTAAAACGGCGTACAATATCGACATCTTGTTAATTAAATGTGTCGATGGTATCTTATTGTTTACTTTCGAATTTCGTCCTCGACGCGAGGCCATGAGGTCATGACTTCGGAAGCATTTTTTAAAACTTTACTTTAAACTGATCCGACGAACTGTTTAGGGAATATGAGGCTATATCCGGCCCAGGATATTGTTAAAGTTGTTTAAAAGAATTCTGTTTTATTACTTATTTACCATATTTAATATATTAAGAAGTTAAATTGTTGGCAGAAGAAAGGCAGATATATGACTTCACCTACAAGAGCCTGGCTCTTGAATATATGAAATATTTAACAGATACATGATCAGTACAGAAACATAGATATGTACACAAAACACTAACTATCCTTAGTAGGGTAGGAAGTCACTCACTAGCCGCGAGTTCCAGAGCCAGCGATTGATATGAGAGTTTTAGTAAGCGTATCTACTGGTTACTAGTAGCACAGACAATCAGAATAGCTGCTATTTCCATGTCCGAAGATCCCGAAAAAAATAATACTCAAAAAACGTATCGCACTTAGTAAAAAAAACAAACAATTTCCACGCTATTTTACGAAAACCTATTCGATAGCGAAACTTACATAATTGTTTTGTAAAAAACTAATTTCATAAATGGTTTTTGCTACTTCACTTTGTAATAGGTTACGTGATGCTATTTTCCTAACTCTATTGTTATCTAAACGGCGTATTGTAAGCAATTTACTTCGACCATTGATGTGGAAATATTAGATCTTGGCTCTTTAACTTCGATGTTTCAAGGCGGTAGACACCTACCTACAGCCAGACATAAAGTCTTTTTTGATAGACGCCATCTTTACAATTTAAAACAAAGAAACGAAATTAAGGACGATACCTACATAATTTAACGAAATTGAAATTTATATGATACGAATCCGAATTGCACTAAAAATCTTTACTAGCCTATAAATCAAATAGGTTTTTTCCACTGGAAAGGAGAAACTAAGTTGAAATTAAGTAAGCTAAGTTATTGTTATAAAATCAGAAGTACCTAAACAGTTTTTCAATAGGAAATCAAAACTACATACATATGTTCTAATCCACTTAAAAGATTTCATACCTACTTAAAATTAATTGCTATGTACGAATCGCAAATTGTACTACGCTTCCGGCGTTCAAATTAAGACATGGTAGGAAATCACGAAACTGCAACGTCAAATGTTTTATTGTTTGAAGGTCAAAATTATTAGATTTTAAGCGATAAACTTTGCTCATTAATAAGTGCAAGCTTTGATTTCAAATCAGGCATGCCTAATCTTTAATCGAACTCTTTTATATGTATGTATCCGCCTTGATTTGTTTTTCATTCTTTGTTATTTAGCAAAATAACATTAGAGAACGGTCAATAAAATTTATAGTCTGTGACGTTGTTGCAATAGAAATTAAGATATACAAACTTCTTACACCCTACGTTTTTAAAGTCTGCAGCAATAGCTAAGTGACTTCGTATAAGAAGTAAAACTTTTATGAAAAGACACATTATTGCCCACAGCGCTTGGGTCTTTGATAACTGGCATGAATTCTTCTACCTTGCAAAATATCACATTATAATATCTGCTCTTCTTGCAAATAACATAAGAAATAGTTTACAGTTTATCAGCTATTGTATTGCTAAGACAAATAGCACAAAGGTACACCAAGCTAAGTGTTTCATACGATTTATGACATTCTGGTAGTGTCTTAGTATGATTTGTCGAAAACTGATAAAGGTGTTAGAATGGGAACATGGTATGGTCATATCAGCATCTCATAAATTATATGAGGTTGGCTGTTTGACTAGGTGATTTAGTACATTCTTGATCGTATTTTGTTTTTCATGGTGGTGTCATAGCTCAGAAAGTTGGAAATTCAAATTGGAGTAGGTAACATTCTTTTTATTTATTTTATAATAATTCGCTTATTACATATTTCGTTTTTAAACATTGGTGTTCCAAATTCAAAGTCAAATTCCAGATCAGATCAAAGAGATTTTAATATTATATCAGTGTAATAATATTTCAACCTCTTTTGTCTTATTGCATCGATTTTCGAATACCACAAAAGGCAAATGCATGTTGCATGATGTGAGATTAGATACTGCAAATATGAGGCTAAGGCACTTGTTTCAAGATATCAAACTTTATGGAATACCTCGTAACCTTCCATTCTCCATAACACCTGACTTTTAGGTTCACTTCACTCCGGCGGTGACCTTTGGAAATCTATTACCTTCCAAATGTTTCGTAAATACCATTGTTCAATATACACCATTATCCAGCTTTATTAGAATTGATTTCGATTGGGCAATTGCCTCTTCACACATTTAAATTGATTTCATACAATCTTGATTGACTATGACATTCATATTTGTTGAATATTTATCAACTTGATTTATCTTTGTTAGGAAATTGTTTACGTTGGAAATATCTTCTTCATTTTAGTTGAAACGAACAAAAGAACTTTATATGAAACATAATAGAAGGGTAGAAGGGAAGGTGGATGGATAGTAAACCAAAGAGACGGAGACCAAGAAAGACGCATATCGAACGGATTTTTTTTTGGTTTTGTCTGATAAGGCGGCGGACAACAAATCACAAGGGCGTAGATTCCACCAAATAGAGCAGCGCTTGCAATAGTATATGAAGAGAAACTCTTACCTCTCATATGCGGGTAAAGAAGAAAGAAATTAAAAGAAACTTGAGAACATCTACTTATCAAATAAATCAGTCCGTGAGAGAAAACCAAAATCGGTTACATTTTTATGACAAAGAATTAAACATAACCGTACCTTACTAAGAAGTTTACTATAAAACTTTTACTGTATAAGTACTTTATTATTTAATTTAAGTTTATTATTTTATGAGAGGTACATTTCACGATGTCCTTACCGAGGGAAAGTTGGAGTTACGAAACCTTTCTGTTAATTGAGCTAAGTTAGGAGCTTCTGTCTTTAAAGTCGGTGTAATATAAGGCAAGTGGTATGTCTTTGTAAAGCTAGGGCTTATCTAGTACATCTGAAAGTTAGGTAAGACTAGTTCTTTCGTATTTGGCCTAAATTGTTTGTATTGTTGCTTTATTTGTTATAATATTTATAAGTAGGTATACCGTACATACCATGCATATTTTAATTTGTCCACCTATTTATGTTCGGTGTATGTTATTTTTTTTATTGAAATAATAACTATTAAAATGCCTAAGTTTTTAAATCACTCTATCTTCTTGTATTTTTCTTTCACTCTTCGAAATTATTCTCTCATCTTGCGACTTTAGTGCACCAGAACTCATTCCCTTGTAGGTATTGGACAAAGTCGGCCTCGCAGACCACCCATGCCAAAATTGTACGCATAATATTACCATCAGTTAATAAACCGCACGCTTCCTGGCTCAAGGATGAGATACGATGATTTTTAAGTGATTCTTTTATTTATTCGCTTTATTTACGATTCAGGAACTTCATAACTTACCAACTTAGCATAAGGTAGCTTATTGTAGAGAGCGCCAGTTGGAAAGCGGGAGGCATCCCCGGGATATCAAATCCTTCGTCTGAAAGCAGTAATTACGTATCAGTAAGTTAAAATAAATGTAAATTTTAAATTATGAATGTTGCTTATTATTGAAGTAATTATTTAAAATTGTATTTACAATCCGCACTTAACAAAACATTCATGACTAAAAATAAAGAAACAAAGAATAACTTAAATAAAATGATTTACGCAAACCCTTTGCAAACAGAACAAAAATAAGATTAATTATCCAATGTTTCTTTCCTGATGTGATAAATGAAACTTAAAATGAACGTAATTATTTGCATTACGTTTGTGTTACCTCACTGAAATTCTTTTCGCGTGCAATAATGCGAAATGTGTGCGAAATCATTTTCAAATATTTAACGTATGTTTACAATGAGCACAGTATTATTTAATGGTTGGTTTAGTGTGCAAAACCTGAACCAAAAAAGGTAAACAACATTTTAAAGAAAGACTGCATACATCGTCGGCTGATATATCATGTTTCTGCTTACCTCTCAATGTTAGTAGGTACTTACATCGTTTTGCGTCCAAAATAATTGTCAGTTAAAGGTTTTTACATTAAATAATTATATTCCAATTTTATATATTTATTTACAACAACTAATCAAAACTAATCACGATCAGAAATAGATTCTAGCGATATCGTGACCAGACTATCTTCCCCTGTATATGTCAGAATAGCAAAAAACTTGCGAAACCTAATCCAGTAAGTTGCTGAACATATCAATAGTATCACGGAAGTTATACAACGGACACCCGTTGTATGGTCATGAGCATGATCTCACCGAAAATGGACAGAATTGAAACGACTACGGTTTTGGAAATATGTTTTATTCATGCCACCGAAATTGCGCGAATACGAGTAACTGGACTACCTATATTCGAATTTGCGATTTCTTGCTGGATGCAATGCTCGGGAAATGTTTTTGGTTTTCCTTATCTGGATTTGCTGTTGATAAGTTGGACGGATTGAGGTTTGAGTCTTTGAGTCCTGTGAAAAGACGATTTATATTGCGAAACAAGGATATGCCTCCTTATTTTCGGAGCAGTCTTTTAAATAGTTTTTTATTAAAACGTCATAGAAATTAAATTTTACCTTCCTTCCAGCAAATTCAGAGCTCGAAAAGGCCTATTATTTTTTACACCAGGTAGTCAAGTCGATAGCCATGTTCAATGTCAAAGTATAGAGTTTGACACTATACTTTGTCATTATCCTTACCTTTTCTATCGCCATACATTTCGACCGAGTGAAAGATAAACTGACAATACCATAGTTGGTATTTCAAGTCAACTTTGCGTCAATTTGAATTGCGCAAACAGGCACGCAGGTACGAGTAGATAACAGCAAATACCGAGCTAGGAAAGGCTATGACCTGTTGCCAAAATATCTTGATTTGGAGTTTACGTTACATCTTGTTTATTTCCTTATTGTTATTGCGAACTGACAACCTACTTTCTTAACTGCTTTTTGGTGAAATTTGAGCCATAATTCTTCTATTGTAGTCGGTGTCATATGTTTTTAAATTCTCTGTTATAAATAACTCTTCTTGTCTACTATTTGTGTTGAGTAGAATCTGGAGACTTGGACCAAGCTGCCTGAGAGTATAGGCAATTACCAATTACTTACTTTCAACCAGAGGCAAGCATTTTTGAATATAAATTTCCAATTGGACAATTATCCTTAAAACTGCAGTATTTTTTATGCTGTTTTAAAAATTGGTAGCCTTTCAGACAGAAAGTTTTAAAGAAACTGAAACATGTGTTGCGTTACAAACTGTGCCTATTATATTACGTAGGTACTTACTTGTACTTACAGCAAATCATTACATTGTGTTGGTAGAGGTAGCGCCGCCCGCTTTATCTCAACAAAAGAATGCGATTTAAATTTAAATAATGGCAATAATGAGAGAAAGTCCGCCCTGCACAGGTTTAGCTTGTTTGTTACTCATATACCTACTTACCGACATTTATAACACCAGAGTTTAATGTGGTAATTAAATGAGGTGTTTATTAGCTTTCTTGTTTTATTCCGTTTAAATTACTTCTACATTGACTAGCCTAACATGTACATTTTATGGAGAAAATCGTATTGCAAATGTCTATCTGTCTATATGAAGAGGTAATTAGGGTTTACCTCCTAGGATTATAAATGAAAATTAAAGTAATTTAACAAACTTTTCTTGAGTGCGTTAAAATTAAATAATCTTTTGATAAGTAAAATTCGACTTAAAAACCGTTTAAACACGTCAAGTGAAACCACAAGTCAGCATCCTAACTCATAATCACTCAAACTATTCCATGAATGTACAAGAATGAATGCCTTTCTAAGATCGCGCTACATTTGGTGCTAAAATCCGTTTGGTTGCGTCACTTTAGCGATGAAACTTCATTCCTGAATAGAAAGCGAGAGGAAGGAATGCTGGTTATCCTTTCATAAACCTACTATCCACTCATGTCGATATAAGGAACATGCTCACTCTATACTTTAAAGTGCTAAGTTACGCCGAATTCATTAATATGCATTTTTAATTACTACCTGCGTGGAGTTCTTAGGGGAAAAGTAAATGTCAAGCTATAGGAAAACTACTATATATGGTACTGTAGTTACTATTTAGATAAAAGCTTATCACTAATGCTTGTACAAAAACATTGATCGATGACTGTCGCGTTTATGTACCTTTTAATAAAATACCTATATGCTGTTGGAATCTCGTAAGTTAGTTAGTTACACGTAACACAGAGAAAAAAAAGTCGTTATCTATCAACATGTCAAATAAATTGTCCAAATGTATTTATATATCTAATAATGAAATACTGTGTCAATATGTCAACGATATTACGGTGTTTTCCATTCGTTAATGCGAATTCAATTAATATAACTTTTACTGCCGATTGATTTATAATATCTGCGATTTAAGGCCGATAAATTTCGTATAAATTGACACTTTTGCGCGGATAATGCTTTTCCAATTCAAATATTTTAAGTTAAGAGGCGATAGTCCATTAATTAAAAGTCGTCGCTGATTTTCCTAGTAATGAAACATAATTTTTTTGTGTTAAACAAAAGCATAAATAGGCATTTACATTTTTATCTTTGTTTTATGGAAAATATCAATATAAATGGCTACCGACTAAAAATACCGCCACACAAGTGAAATTATAAACATACTTTGAGTGTTTCACGTTGATAAAATCGAAAGTAAAAATGTGAGTATGCAAAACTTGAGATAAGAGCGTTGCATAAATAAAATTCGCTGGCTTCGTACGCGCATATTTGGAAATGACTCAGCTCGCGACACATGTTCTTGATTATTTGTTGATAACCTCAAAGCTTGTACCTATTATGAAAATGAAAAGTGTTTTATTCAAAAATAGGCAAAATTCATTACACTTTTTTGATGTCGCTTTTTTTATCTAAAACTACTGCCGGTTCACTACCTGTATGGCCGAGAGGAAGAAAACGGCAAGAAACCTTCGGCACAGGGCCCTACGTTATGTCCAATATATCTTTTTAAAAATCAACAACTTATACAGTTACAAGTTGGTACTTAACTTGTTATCTCAGTAGATTATTACTAACTGTTACTCGTACATTGTCTGTAGTATGTTGAATAAAGAGTCTTAGAATCTTACACTTCATTTTAATAGGTAGGTGTTCAACACTGTGCTTGTCAAAAAACAGAAAAAGACACCACTATGTTTTACACCGTTTCTGCTTCTGGCTAATCCACAGCATTTTCTCACATAAATTCACTTTGCAAATAAATATCAGCAAAGTACAAATTGCAGTGCAGTTACGTCTCATTGTCAATGTATTTAGAGTTGTTTATTTAACTGAGGTAGTTAGCATACAATCAGGAGAAAGCAACCATTGATATTTTAATCATAGACACGGATTTACTGTTGCGTGAAACTAAATAGGGCTCTGTTTAGATGGTAGCCTGATTCATTGACAAGCCCCATTTATTATATAGCTATGTGTTATTCTAATTAGAACTGTGAAAGAGTATCCTCATATCCATTGGCACAAAGATGCGCGGTTATAAATAGGTAAGATTAGGATAGGAAGTATTTTATAAGAACTGACAATGGGGATATTTTTTTAGTCCATCTCTTAGATAATTAAAAATTTTTCTTTTCTCTCTTTAACTAAAAATGACAATGATACACTCGGTAAAAGATCCTCGTGACGTCATGCCTAAGTACAATTTTTACCTAGGTAGGAGTGCCGTCAAACGCCCTCACTCCGTAACTTTGATGCTCTGTATCTTTGTATTTCCTTTCTATGTTTTTTGTAGTTTCTTTCTATGAAAATTCAAAGCTTTCCATCTTTGATAACAAAGGCAGACAGCCTGTAGCCTCGATGGAGTATACTTGTTACTTACTATAGCGTTTGCAGTGCGATTGTGCGTGCGCTTGCGACCCATTCCGCTTTGATTTACGCGCCGCGGATTGCCGCGCTTTAGCTTTGTACTAAAACTGTGGACTTTACTGTTTATGAAGCATAGTCAAGGGAAAAAACTTATTTTATTTTTGCAATTTTGTGGTGCTATGTACCTATGAATATGTAATTTTATTAAGTGCAGGTTTTATTATAGGTACATTGACAGATATTTTCGAAAATTTTAATCAATATTTGCTAAATCGAACTTTATTACCAAGTCGTTATGTATTACTGTTTTGTTTTTGTTTCTGTAACGTAAGAAATAGTACCATTGCTTCCTTTCCTAAAAAAAAAATTATAAATTGAACTGCAAATAAACTGTATATTCACACCGAAAACCCTAACTCCCCACTTCAAGCACTCACCTCTAAAAATCCCTAGCAAAAGGTTACTGTTCGGCTGCGCCCGCGCCGGTCAAACTATAAATAACGCCTAGATTTCCGGGTTACAGCGAAAGACCTGCGCAATGTTTACAGTTTTTGTTGCGCAACTTAAACATGCTATAACTAGCTACTTAATCGTGTATAAGTTGCTTGTTAAGCTATTGACGTGTGCCTTCAATCGACTGTGAACATTGTATACTCGTAAATAAGTCTCTATTATGTTGGATAAGAGGAATCTAATAAGTGGTTGGTAATGAATGAAAGGGGTTATTATAACGTGAAGTATCGAGCAAAACAAACTAGTCAATTAATGAAGTAAAGAAATGTTGATTGATTTCAGTGCTCCCGAATAAAAACATCACTTATGATTTTTTATTATACCTAAATACCGTTTAAAGAAATTGGCTAAAATCTGCTGTGAAACCATTTCAACTTTAAAATATTCAGATGTTGCACATATTTAAAAGTTTTTAATTTTTTTTTATTTCAGGTAAGCCCTACAAAATACAGTAATTTTATCTGCATTCCAAAAGAAGTAAGTTATTTCGAAAATGTCCAACTATTTGTCCCTTAAATATTCTTTTACGAATCCAACTTCAATGTAATGATAAGTATGCGGTACAAGTGTGAAATATTTATTTAAGTGGAGATAATTATGTGAAAATTGCGATTGCGACAAAAAAGTAATCGAAGATTAAACCAACTAACGGAATTTCCTTGATATGTTATGCTAAAAATATACTTGCCAAGAATGCCGATAAATATTCAGGTATCATCATAATTTAAGAGCGTCGCACTTGTCTGTGGAGTCTACGCCACTGCCGTCCTTTTGAGCACCAGATACGACACAACTTCTATTCCTTCTTTCATTTGAAGAGTAGAATAGTTAAATAATTATGCACATCAGTATAGAACTCGTAACTCAATCAACTTGGCTCGATGTTGATATCTTTACCCTTAAAATACATTTAATGCCTTGTCCTCTTGTCGTGTATCAGTCCGGTTTATTATCGGACGATTATTTTTGCGCTTTCACCTGACAAGTTTGAATAACTTCTTACAACCCAAATGTTCTGCCGCCCACCATAAAAAATCTGAGAAATAATCCACTACAATTTAGAACGTAGCCTTTAGTATTGATATCATAACGAATTAACCTTCAAAACACAACGTCCACAACAAACCCATTACAAGCTAAATTGAATCCTTTCTAATCCACGCACAGTGATGTAAAGCAATTTAATTATGCTAAATACCTCATCTCCAGGCGAAACACTATCGCCCTTAGCCTCTGATTTCTCTCTTAGCATTAATTCAATTTACTACTGCATCGGCTTTCTAAATGATGCACAAAACTCATTTGAGAAATGACAGGTGAAACTGCAACTGGCATTTTGCTTTGCTTTCCCTGTAAAGTGACATTTAGGCGTATCTAGATGAGCCCAGATTATCTCGTTTGAACTGCGCGCGCAGGGAGGTAATCGGAAAATTATGTTGTGCAAACTGGTGCAGGTTATTTGGTTACGTTTTTCGAATTTCGACTGGCAGTTCCATTAATTTAAAATTAAATTAAGATAAACAAGCAAGCATGGCATAATGAGCTAACTGCATTAAAACAATGTTGTATTTTTTTGTGAAAATGTTTCATATATCACATTGATTCATTCTAGGATTCCAGTCCACAATTATTACATTGTAACTACAGTGTACCATTGCCCTTTGTTTATAGTGCACTAAAGGCACTAAAATGGTAAAATGATAAGCTTAACGGCCCCATTATAAATGTAAAACAAATCTGTACAACTTGCAAATTTTATTGTTGTTGCCTGCTTCTAAACATGAAAGTTACCTCTAATCGCTTTGAATTAGTTTAAGTAGAAAGTTGTATAATGGCGTTGACACTATTTTGAACATTATTTTGCGATTTTTGGACTTTTTACAGTAAAACGAGCTTTTTCGAACTCCACTAGAATATTTAATATCTTATTAGCTTTTCGTTAGGGACGGCGAGCTTAAATTGGTCACAAAAGTCGCGAAGCTTTTACAGCCTTTAAATATCCTTTTCTTGACTCATAATGAAAATGTTATTTCTAGTATTTGCTATTATTTGAAACGTCTGATCATTACTTAATAGTATCGGTATTATCACACATCAAATGGTTGTTTATAAACAAGCCGGCTCATTACGTCACGAGTCGCGTAACGATCGCGCCCAAATGCGCAGACGCACGACGCCATCACACGTTAGATGTCATATCAAGTTTACTATTACTTAGTGATACGTACTTCCTTATAGCTTTCTTTTTATTTTATAACGTGTTAATGTTATCTTGGTCATTAATTGGGTAATGAAAATATCACTTTTATTGACGTACTGATTTTTAAAATATTTGTTGAAGTAATGTTTACATAATATTTGAGTAGAATAGATCTTTACAGCTATAAATAAGGTACCTATCTTCTTATAAGAAAATAGAATGATTTCGTTCAATTTAATTCGAAATTGGAAACAAAAGAATTAGGAACGTTTTGTGTTATCTTATCTAACCAATCTCTTTAACCAATAAGACGAACTCTTTCACTGGAAATTGTACATAATAAATTAACAATAAAGTTTCAATTACATATTAATGCGTGGAATTACTGTGGTGATGACAGCGGTTTTTCAAATCGGATTCACGTTCACAAATCGATTTGGTTGCGGTCTGTTAAATATGTTTACATTCGAAACACATTCAGTTGATTGCCATTTTTAATGGAGATAATTTGTTTGATTCATGATTTATATAGGGTTGAAAGTCTGGACAACTGTTTTCTTTTTTTTCGTGGAGATTTTTGTTAGCTTGAGACTATATTTAATTGTAAGTATTTTTATAAAGTACTACTAAAAAAAAGACGAACCAAATTTTTAACCCGACAAGCGTCGTAAGGAAGTCGATATTTTTCACAAAATCCTGGAAAAAAGTACCTAGCTCAAAAAAGTTTTGATGCGGTTTTATACCTAAAAGGAATAATTCAAGCAGACCTACATTAAATGACCATGCGATTTACATAAGTCATATTTCCATGCCATCTTTGCAAAGCTTCAAAAGACGCCGCAAAGTCAGACAAGCTTCTTCTGTCCTATAAATCATACGACATCTCAAGTGAAGTTGTTTGTAACATCAGAATTAAGTGAAATCATGCCCGATACATCTCTTTCAACAAACAATGGGGTACCAGGGTACTACACCAGTAATTTTACTGTCAACTACTCCTTATATGGATTTTGACGCGGCTTTTCTTAGGTTAAACGGGTAGAGTGCAAAGTTTTATGAGAGGTTGTGTATTTTGGGCTACATTTAAGCCTCCTAGTTTGAATTTTTGAAACATCTGTTTTAGTTAAGATCATTTTTATATTTATTTGGCAATTCCCGGCGCTAGTATCTTGAAACAAAAGTCGTCTTTTAAAAATGTATAGCACCATGGATCTTGTTTCCAATGAACGCTTACCTTAATTATAAATATAGAGATATTCGTATGACGGATCGTACGGTTAAAGGTCGACTCGATTATTTTAATCGATACATTTATCTCGATCTTTATTGTTTTCGAGTTCCGTGATCACGAGACGTCTTAATCGGTTTAATTTCTCGATTTGACTCGCTTATCTCCGATCTATGGTAAGGAGGTAGTGATTTTGTTGTGACAGTAAAAATATAGGCTAGTGCGGCCAAGCTACAATTAATATTGTAAGCATTAAATTAACTTTTTACCTTTGGGTCGAAATGTCATTGCAATCTAGCAATAAATATATTTTCTTTTTATAGCATGAGGGTGGGAATTGGTTCATTAGTTTTACTCACATTTAATACGCTTCATAGGTACCTAGTTCCAGACTGTAGGGCAGATATTTACAAAACACAATCTTTTGTAAGACTGTAAACTCAAGAATTATGATATTAACATTCTAAACTATGATAATATCAATTAAAAAAGTCAAAACGTAAAAGTCAACCGAAATAGCAAATATTTTTTTATAAAAATGTATAATGCGTGATACAAAATGTCTTCCATCACTGGACATTTTTATTCGATGTTTTCTAACATTAAAATATTTATATGAATAAATATCTGATTAGCGAATAAAATCCTCACGATCTAAAATTCTCAGCTTTCTATAAAACAGCGCTGTCACATTTAACACCTAAACTCGATCTATTGGACATAAAAATCTATTAACACAAGACTTTCGCTTTTTGCCAAATTCCGATAGATTTCGCGACTTGTGAGATGTTTATTAGTCAATATTAGACTTGGATAAATTATCCTAGTTTTTCTATATCATTTTTATGTGACATTAACGGTAAAGAGATTTATTAATTAAATAATTGTTTAGTTAATTAATAATTGTAGTAAATTGTATAGTGAGAGTGAGACTATTTATTATTAGGTATGCTATGTAAACTGCAAACTTGAACCTGTGATCCATATAATAAAGAGTAATTCTATTCTATATTTTATTATTTATTTAACAGTTTATTGTAAGATGATAGTACATAGAGACAGAAAATATATTTTATTATTTTCTATTCTATAAAAACACAACAAGACCAAGTCTATCCTTTAAAACTTGGTCAAAATGTGTATTTTATAAAAATCGCTGCTACATTATAGCCAAGACAAGGAAGTGAAACAATAAATTCAATATGAACCTCAATCGAAATATGACAAGCTCGAATTGATATAAATATGAACTGACAAGCGTGATTTGTGGGTGAATTCGTCCACCGGAAGCAGTGACAGTAGACCGGAGACCAAACCAATCCAACGACCGGTTGAGAGTGAAAGCACGTGCGCAAACGCAGCACGCGTCGATATTCGCGAAAATATTGACATAATTTTGATGATATAAGTACATAAGTGAGTCCTTCAAATCTATAAGAAAGAAAGATAAGTAGGTATATTCGTAGATAATGTTCTAGAACCGACAAAATTCTATTGGTAAAGAAATGCTTAACTTTGTTCTTAAATATTTACGTACAAGGGTTATTCGAAAGGTGTATTGTCTGCAAACCATGTGTTTAATCTTACATTAAATGCCCCATTCGCAGTTGCATCAAGAAGGAAGTGCAACATGAAACTTTTAACTTTATTATCGGTATACAAAACACGTTAAGTAACGACGAAATTATAACATAATAGCTGTTTTATTGCTGTGTTACACCCACATCTGTTGGACATGATTCTATCAGCCCACTCGTGGACATCGACCGTGTAATGTAACCGATATTAGATGTTAGATAACATTTAGACGTCTGAACCTGAATATTGAGTCACGTTGTGTTTAGTTACGTCATAATTATGATGCTTTATTTATGTTTTTGTCCTACTTTTTTGTTTGAGATTGACTTTCTTCGGTTTATTGGGTCAGTGGAAAAGTCTACATGAGCAATTGTCCACTTTGTATTTTCTTGTCGTATCGTTTTATGTTCCGCACCCCTCAGTAGTGATGTCCATCATGCACACTGCATATCGATGTTTGTGTATCGTGGGAGCTAACGATGTATAAAAATAAATAAATTATGACAAATTCCAAAGACGGAGTAACAATGTTAATTTAATCATGTAGATAATTATCAGATTAGTAAAATTTCTCAGATAAGTACGACTGTGGGAGTGATTTTGTTAAAAAAAATTATATTAACGCAAACATTTCAGAACGCCAAAGTAAAGAAAAGACTTAACAAACAAATTAATTGCACATTAATCGTAAATCACTTTAAAAATCGGGTCATGAAATTCGTCATTGTTACGTATTTTTTCAAAATTAAAAGCTGTAAGATAAAGCAGCGCAATAGCAATAAACGTCCTTTAATAAGGTAACAATATTGCAGTTTTATCGTTGCATAAGCTGTAAATATATTATAGAAAACCGATTATGACTAGCCTGTAATTAAAATGTAGCCTAGAACAATGGAATTAGCCAAAAGGCGCGTGAATGTAATCTCAGTTCGAATCTACTAAGTAACCAGCTACCTAACTTCATGTCAATTTATACCAGCACCCGACACCAGATCCATAAATCTAAAGCCATTTTCTTAAATTACTAACTTAAGTTATTTGATTTTAATAATTTGTAGATCTTATCAGGTTATTTTAGTTATAATTGAAGTGGCTTGATTTATAAATAAGCGCTCAGTATGACCTGTTTTCTTGACGGAAAAATAACTTTGAATATACGTATCTCTATTTTCAGATAATTTGGAGAGTGGTACCTACCGATCTCTTTTATTTTCGCTATTGGCAAGGCCATAAAACTTCAAGAAGCTATCTTTCGTAAAGTACGTACAAAAATTAAGGTTAACCATAGGAAAACAAACATTGCATTTAAAATGCACAAATAAAATTATTGTCCTTCAGTTCAACCTATACAATTTTCAAACTCCTGGACATTATTTGTAAAATAGTGATGTCATGAAAATATATCGATATTATTTCCTCGATCGAAAACATCGTGGACGGGTAAGCGAATCTCGAAAGTGGAAACATTAATTTTATTTACACCGTCAGATTTTAATTGCTGCCCCATTGATAGCATTAAACGTGACGTAATGGTTTACGACTACGATTATCGTCTATAGAAAGTGTTGAATCTGTTTTCGGCGACGCCGCTTTTGTCGTTTATGACCGTTTTATTGTTTTTCGGTTTTCCTTATTATTTACTTTATGAGGTTCGTTTATTTTGTTTTCGTTTTATTGAATTGGGTAGTACGAGTTTTGTAAGTTTGACAAAAATCTGATACAAATAGATACAAATAACTACTTCCGTTACGTAAAGAAGCGGTTAATTGTGGAAATGCGCAAAACAGTGCTAATTGACGCAATTGGATTCCCTTTGAATCACTTCAGAGAGCAGTACCTACCTACTAACGATGAGTCTGTCAGTAGCAACAATCAATTTAAAAACAATTACCATCTCAGCTATAAACAAAACCTCAACGTAAATGATAACGCAATATTGCCGAAAGCGCTCCATAATTACTATTTATTTTAAACTGGAAAATGAGGCCTCGTAATTTTCTAATTGTAATAATCATGGCTTGTAATCTATCTAGTTTGACACGAACTTTTCTTTTTAGCCACCACCAATTTAAAAAGATCTTACATATCTTTAAATTGCTACTTAAATCAGCTTCAATTTAAAGTAGTCGTTTATCCGATGCGAAATTGCCCTTTCGTCACGCAATGCTTATTATTTTGCAATTAAATGATCAGAAAGATTTTGAAACTAGTAATTATCGTGTTGAAATTAGGCCCTTTGAAATCTGTAACAGAAATCTGTGTTATTGTTCTGGTGAAATAGTTACTTACGGAGCTTGAAAGCGTGTTACTTTTATCAAGACATGACTTACATTCACGTTAGTTAAAGTAGATACCTACGTAGATACGACTCTCGAATGATTTTAGTGGTACTGTTTGATTGAATTGTCTTTTTATGATGTTTTATTTAGGAAAAGGGGAAAGAAAAGTATCATAGAACTTTTATATACCTACTGTTAAAATACATTTTTTTATCCAAATTTTCTTTTACCTCTTGAACAGTCCGTAACAAAACCTACACAGTAAAAACAATTTACATAACACAAAACCGAAACAGTAGAGCTTCAAAATTCATGTTCCCACGACAAATAACAATAGTCTCGTGGTACAGCGTGTTCATAAATAATACTGAAGCTTTCTACACCGGCGCAGGAGCAGATTTCGACACGCCATCTATCATTAGTGGAGCCACATCGGTCGTGAGACGATTCCCCACTTTCACTGATAAATTCGGGTCCAATTATGCAATTTGTTCTGATACAACATTATGGCTTTGTGTTTACTTAATTTAAAGTTAAGAACAAAGTTTTATGGGTTTTGGGTTTTTTAAGTGGTCAAGTATTTTGTGTTTTTTTATGGCTCAAAATTAGGGCTTGTGCTTTAAAAATGTTAATAAGGTATCCCATTAGAACATGATTCTAGTTAATCATTGCGGAAACAATATTTAATAAACTTGAAAAGAGACACTGTATGGTTTCTAAGAGATGTATTTTAAAAATAGGTGGCTGACGTACCTCATAGATATTAATAAAAGAATAACAAAACAAAATAAAAAACAAAGTCCTCAATTATCTCAAAACAAAAACAAAACACATCGATACCAATCCCAGCACTAATTCAATAAAACCATAGACATAAATCTCACTAGACATACCTTAACTGAAATCAGGTGGCGCTAATAACGGAATAAAATTCCTGCAGCCATGTCCCTGTCTTGTTTAACCCGCGGCTGCGGTGTCTACATAGTTTATATCGTTGTCAACTTAGCCAGTACTGTACGACGTAAATTTGCATGGACCATGACATTGAATTAATTACATCTTTAAGTAGGGTAGGAGTTTCGTGTCTAAGTATAGTTATTGGGATTCTGTATAGTGAATTACTTTTTGATGCGAGAATATGTACTTAGCAACTGCGTGTAATAGTCTTTATCATCATAGGACGACAGATATATTACAGAAGGCACGTCCAACATAGGCCGTTGGGCATGCCTTCTGTTATTATGTGCTCAAAATACTAGTGCTGCCACCTATAGTGTCTAAGAAACCATTTTTATGTTATCTGTTTTACCGGATGTAAATCTATGATATGTCGGAAGTGTCTATTTTTTTTTTGGTTGGTCAATAAATCTGCTTCATGTCTTGTCAGTGAACCGAGCACGTTGTTTTTTTTATTACAAAAATTCCGAGTAATATTACCTTCTTTAAAGATCACGAATAAACTGTTTTCTCCATATTGTACTTAGTATAGTCTCTGTTTGTCGTGTTGTCTATAATATGTCAATATGTTTAGTTGGAGACAGTTAGTCTTTCAGTATTAGGTACAGTACCTACAGTGTTTTCCAATATTTTTCATAAAACCCTTTAGTACTAATGACGAAATATTTTTTCAACTTAACAAACCATCAGGTTACTTCACAAAACCACATTTTAAAAGCCGCAAAAATATTAATTTAAAAACTTAATTAAGAACCGTTTCCTTACAATTCGGGTCTAGTCGTGATTCATTCGGCCGAGAGCAAAGGCGCATGCGCATTAATGCTGTGGGTGGTCCAGCTAATTACTGAAGTCAGTGTCATGGAGATCACTCCACTGATTTGGGCATAGCGGACCAGAAGGTTAACTCCTCGCCAGGATAAGATACTGATCCGTATTGACACCAATTAAGGGAAATAGCGGTGTTAAATATAATAAAACTAAAGCTTTTGACAGTCAGTTCAAAAAAATATCATTAAAACCATTAACTGATACTGTCATAGTCAATTATCCAAAGTTGATGGCATAGTTTTAAATGTAGGTACATATAGCATAAGTGGATTTTGCTTCAAATAAGCTAAAAGAAATGAACCCTAAAGTACCATAAAGTCCATTTCGGTGTCCGAATTCACCCAAACAATCCATACTTTTGAATTAAGAACTTAAAAACTTCCAGCTCCTGAATCTCAAAACAATTGAACACCGTTTCTTTTTAAGAAGCTCCCGTACCTTTAATTGGCTGTGGAAGTGACAAAGGGTTAAAATTTCTACCGATACGCGGCGTGTGATAAGCGCAAGCGCAGGTCGCGTGATATGCCAGCTGGGATCTCCGCCGCGATCTTGTGACAGTGTGAGCGAGCCTTTAATTAATTGCTTACTAACATAATACAATGTTGCTGGTGCTTCTTCAGAAATAGATTGCGTTGGGGAATTGCATGAGTATGAAATTCAATGAATTCAAAATTACCTACAATGTTGGAGGTAGGTACACTGTCATGCTTCTAGTTGTTTAAAATACCGTATTGTTTACTACTAAGATTTTTACTATGAAGAGATCATCTATAGGTTTAATCTGCTGTTAAAAATAATGGGCTTATCTGAAGATTGGTTGCGATTTCACAAACGTCAAGTTGGTACGACAGTGCTACTACATAATGGCCTATCAACACACATCCGGGCCGTGTCAGGGAAAAAATATCATTCCATACATTTTCTATGGATTCGTCCACACACGTTGTCATGACGACGTATGGTTTTCCCTCCTGACGGGTCACGGTCCGGACACGTCCCGGGTACGGCCTGGATCTGAGTAGATAGACCTTAGACGATTAAGAAACAAACAGAATTACTGTATTACCTTTTAATTACTGAAGTCAATTGAAACCGACCGGTGAAGCAACAGAAATTGCACGAAAATGCATCTACTGTTGCCGTTGTATTGCAGACGGACTTGAACTGCAATAATTTACTCATTACGTATTAAAAAGATCGCTAATTGCGGCAATAAGCGGCGCTCGCCGACAGTAAATCACTGCGAGCATTGCGATAATGAGATAACCACATTTGTTTAAATAATTATACAATTTCAATTTAATATAACTAATTGGTTTTTGTTTTTAAGTATGATTTCATCATGGAATAGGAATGATTTACCGTCGTGGCAGAAAAGGATACATAACATAGGTTATTATTACATTTCCTTATTATAACTTTTAATTGTTGTCCTTTTCTCTCCACCACGAAACCAATACTATTATACATATATATTTAATTTCAATTTGCTTACACCATAAAAAGCGTTGCAGATCATTACAAAAAGCAATCACTCCATATTTCTGCTCATTTAAAGATTTCAATCGTCATAAAACAACTTTAGCGTCCATTTGGGCGGTCTCACCTCGGCGCAGGCGCAGCCCACTATAAAAACCCTATCAAGAATACTGATTAATTAAACTCGTATTTTTCAACGAACTGCCAAATAATTGGAAAGGAATTCGAACATCGGAATATCTGAGATATTTTCAAGTAGTTAAGTTATTATATTGTTATTCCTTTTGGCTCGGATTCTCGTTGAATTTACATTTAATGATCGAATAGCATCTTGGAAAACGTGGTCTACAAATTGGCGAGCTTGTCTCACCTAATTTGGTATCAATGTATTGTGAAACGGTGGATAAATACGTATTGAAAACATTCGTATAGTTTGTTAAAGAATATCATTTAATTTGTAAGTCAAACTTGAAATGTGTCTTATGTTATCATAGCTAAAGGTGTATTTTGATTCATGTAGACTTGTTTCTGTACGTTCTCAGACAAGCTGCTTGTTTTTTGCTAGTCAACAACCATCATATTGAAATGCGTAGCATAGTTTGTTGGGGATTGTTAAAGTACCTATTAAAATTGAATATTTAGAATTGCTTACGAATGTCTTGTTTTACGAACTCCTACGTTATATGCTTTCTTATAATGAAAATATGGTAGCTACATTTCAGTCCTTCCTTCATACATTACTCATGGAAACAAAGAATCAAGGTTTTTCTTAAAAGATTACGACATTACCGTTTACATATCAATTTTAAAGAAGTCACATTTCCATACGTCAACTTTTACCACAACTTCGGACAAGACTTGACTTTGGATCGGCCGATTGATCCATGGATCTGTATAGCTGTTATTTAAAGACATGCAGATTTTGTAGGCACTTCGTGGTTGTCTTGCTATCAATCACACGGAGCCTGAGCTCGGCATTGTTCCAGCTAATCATTTATTCATGTACAATCATCGAGGGCCTTGATCTTTTCTTCTATACTGTATGGAAAGGTTGCTACAGAGTTTTACGTGAAATTAATAGTATTTGTTTTATTAAATGTTTACATGTTCTAAAATAAATGTTTATCAAATCGAATATTAGCTTAATTACCTTAGCAGAGCATTTTTTCAAAGCAAATCGCGCGAACAAGCTTATTCCTTTTCTACACAAAAATTGGTTAAAGCAGCTTAACTAAATCCATGAGTTATCTACAAAGCCTGTATTATTCTATATTTTCTTAACATCCTGTATAGGTTTGCTCCTGAACACTCGAACAATGGAGGTAGAATATGTGTAGCTGTCACTTGCTTACACTATTTTCCATACTAGCGTTGTAAATTGTAGGAGGTGGGTGTAAGTGATGAGCAGATAATATTTATGATTTAGTTTATTGTAAAGGTCCGGGAATCTTTAACATGTGTAGTACCTATATAATTATGGAATTTATCTAGTTCCTAATCAGCATGAAAAACTGGTCCTGCCGCGCTCATACTATTTACTTATTTCCAGTTTAAGCTCTTTATAAAAAAAAAAAAGGTAATTACGGATATTTTTTTTAATCATAAATCAATTTTGTTTTGCAATTAGGTATATACATATGGCTGTTCACCATGTCACCATTTTTAGAATTGCTTTTGGATAAACTTTAAAATATGTTTTCATTGTCCTAAGTCCTAACCTAACTTACTTATTTAAAAGAAAAAATGTAGTTCCTAGTATTCTTCCTCTTGGGTCACATAACAAGAGTATACTTTCAATACGACAATGTTTTAGTCTTTTTATTCGCTTGCGTGTGTCTCTGTAGCACATAATGATCTAGATATCTGATCCTGTTTCTATTTTAGTTCCAAAGGTCGCAGGATGATTTGCGAGCATGCGCAATGAATTCTACAATACTGAGTATTAAAATAAATGTTTTTCGATTGTTATTTTGTTGCATTATTTCTTATTATTTAAATAGCTTAGTTAGAGAATACTCTGATTTTTTTCGTTATAATAAACACAATTTTTTAGTTCCATGAAAGGCTCATTATGTTTATAATGCACTGAACATCGTGCCGTCTTATTCTTATTATTGACAATGACAGTGACAGCTATAGGTGTAATGAAGCATGGGCTACCTTTCTTGCAACTGACTGTCCTGGTTTTTTAGAACTTGCTTTTTGCAACAACCTTATAAACTAAAACTAGATTAGGTCTATCTAAAAAGATCCGGGCCGTGCCCGGGCCGTGTCATGGCAACGTGCCCGGCCACGGCCCGGATATGTGTAGACTGTAGATAGACCTTAGTTCTTCATATTAAAAATTTTTTTTCGTTTGAAGAATAGTTCCTTTTCTATTTGTATGTTAAACATGGTGAAACGAATCGTCAATAACCGTGAACTTTGAAAAGGTTAGATTTTGTCTAGATTACATTTTAGTTTTAAATAGGTTTTTTGCTTGTCTGAATAACTAACTAGACGATGAAGGTTTTTGGAACTGGGTATGTTAGATACTTCCTCTTCTTTAGATATTATTAAAATTATTGTGAAAAGTTGATACTCGGATATGTCATCTAAGAAAAAACACATAAAATCAAAACTTTTCCATCTAAACCTACTAAGAAACAATATTTTTAAATCTTTAATAAAATAAATGAATATTTCTTTAATAAAAAATTGCGTTTAAGAACGCATGCAGCCGTTATGGTTTAATGCATTAAATCGAAATGAAATGCATTATCTAAGTACTTGCATAACGATATTATTTAGCTTAATTAACTTTTTTAATTATAATCTATTTTATATGCGTCTACTCTTAATTAATTTACTCATAATTTAATGTCATGATTTAACTTTTATAATTTACATCTATCTATTAATAGACTAATAACGCGCCAATTCTTATCGAGTTTCTTTTGATATATTAAGTTATTTACAGGAAATACATAGGAAATTACTAGATAAATAGATATTTTTGTTATATACCTAACATCTAGATATAATAAGTACATATAATTTTCTATAAATATCTTGGATAATTCCTGTACATTTTCGTTTTAGTCTGTAGTGAAACCTCCTTATCCTTCTGTCACTCTTTACTTGTCCAATTTCAATTGCCAATCAAGATTTCATGTTTCATTACGTCAAATTCAGAGAAAATGCCTTAAGTTGTTAACATAGGTGTTAAAAACAGAACAGTGACTCTTAACTCACCGGAAACGTTTGAAAACCGATTGCAAGAAGATTTTATTATAATTATAGTATAATTTTCATTAATTATCTTTTGATCACATCGAAATCCGAACTGATGCGTAGTTACATAACACGGACCCAAATCTTAGGTATATTGTCTTGTTCATAATTTATCGCTCGCGTTTATTACCGTGTTAGATAACCTTATAAAATTAGAACTTGATTATAATCCAATGTTTTTGTTACAGGTACGGCTTTCACCTTTTCCGATCGGATTGGAAGGTATTGTGTTATGATATTACAAGTAATTACTTTTGAGATGGGTTTGTGGTTATAAAACGGTTTTACTGCCTTTGTTTTCGTACGTATTCATAAACTGATTTGTTGTTATTGCACTTTTACTTGCGGTAATTAAAATTTATTAATAAATTTGATTGTAGAGTATGTGAAGTAAAACTTAAATTGATTACAAGTGCTAAAACTCTTTTTTTTATATCATTGTCGTATATATTGTGTATTGTCGTATTAGGTGCTCAAAAGGACGGCAGAAAACAGAGCAAAGTGGCGTAGACTCCACCGACAATAGCGAGGGTCTTAAATTTAATGATGATGTCGTATATAGGTATCATTTTCTAAATATGTAGTATATCTCGCATAAATGGTGTCTGTCAATTTTACCTGCTTATAAATACTTATGGCGACGACTTTCGGTTTACTTTGCAACTTGAGGTAGAACTACTGACCATGAGATTCCGTTTTTGGGTTGAATCCTGCGTACGCGCATCCATCAATATTTCAGTCTTGAATCAGTATGAAGACGTTCTGTTACAAATTTATTGGTAGTTTCACTCGTAATTTCTTTGTTTGTCTTGTTCGGGTGATATTTTAAAATAAAATTGATGTGGACACTGGATTATTTATAAGTACGGCATTATCACGGAGGAGAAATTAACTGCTCTTAGGGCCCGTTTCACAAACAACAGATAAAATTTATCTGACAGATATTTAATATCTATCACTGTCTAAAATGTAATATTTTATGAAATAGACATAGGTATATCTGTCAGTTACATTTTATCTGTATATTGTATGGAAAAACGGGCCCTAAATGTTTTCAAATTTCGGTATTAAATAGATGGACACAAAGTCCCCACTTGCTTGAAGTTGACGAAGAAAGTAAATGCACGAATACTTTACTTAATTATCTATACCTACACTTCTCTATAAAATACATAAGCAAAAGGAGTGTATGTATTTTTAGCTAATCTTGAACTTCATTCATCATCTTTTGCGCATTACAGATACGCTCTATTTTTAATGCCTTACAATACAATCTCTTGTAAATATTCAACACTTGAATCTTCAATTTATGGACCGATATTTGAGATAATATATACTATATTATAATATAGTACCAATATAGTATGTACCTACCTACGTACATAATAATTGATATCAATATCTAAATAGGTATATAAAATAACTTTTATGTGTGAACTTTATTTCCAACCCAATAAATAAGTATACATGATTTTACCTCAAATAAATAGAATACAATATAATACAAACTTATTCTACTTAAATACTTACTATATACAATTATACATATTTATATACATATCTATTTATATACATATTTATACATAGGTAACCTCATAGATACCCCACTTATAATAGGAAGATATTGTCGAAAGCGTCTCCGGGATTCATGGTACCCGGTAGTTCGTAAACCAGATATTACTGTAATATTTTACAACAATGTATGATTGTTTACGTAATAAATTACAAATTAAAAATAATAAAATGAAATACGTGCTCTTTTCTCTGGTAGATACGAAATCTGTATTCTTTCGAGAGCTACAAAGCTTCTACAGCATTTTCCATCGGAAAAAAGTTCAACTGCATAAACAGCTATCTTGGCAACAGTAATAAACATAAAATACTTTTTACAGAAAATAAGGGTGTCAAGAAATTCATAAATCTGTCTCAAGACGGATTACAGTGGGGAAGGTCAGTGCGTTCACTTTCGATCAGTACCTCTACTATGAGAATACTTGTTTATAGGTTAAAAGTACCTAATGGTGTCTAAAGGGGGTTTGAAGATGTTAGTATGGGAGGGAGATTCCTACCTACAACTTATTTTTATAATTTTCCATAAATGGCGGCAGTCAATGAAACCTTCATTAATCGATAGCTAAGATCAATACAAATCGAAAGTTCAGATGAAAAAAAATAGATAAAGCGTCATATTTCCAACATATAGGCTGAATGCAAATCGGAGGCAATAAAATGAGCTCAGATACTAAGCTCCAAGGTTGTTTCTATGCTTTTCTCTACATCCAAAAATTATTTTTGCTTTACTCGTACTTAATATAGATTACTCGTAAGAATAGAGAAAAGGGAGAGTAAATTCTACTCTACCGTACTGATCTTGTACAGAGTAGGGGTACAGACAAACTAATTGGCTTTAGTCTGCGCCTACGCAGCCAACGGATCATCTCCGGGTTCGAGATTAAATGCATCCAGAGATTGATATTTTATGCTTCAATTCATGTTAAATCATCCAGCAGACGTGGGAGGTAATGAAATCGGATTGTTTGTGTATGGCTTATGGCTTTGCTCTTTTCATAAGCAAATTGACCGAGTATGTTAATACATTTACAGAATTTTACATGATTTTATTTAATAGCTCGTTACAAGAAGAGCGAAGGGTGCAGCTTACCTATTTGAAAGTTTCTAACTGGCGACCTTATGCTATCTACACACCAAAGCCGCCGGCATGCCGACGGTCTAGGCCGGCGGTTTTACGTCATACGAATGGAAGCTGACAAAAAAGCCGGCGGCTTTGGTGTTTAGAGACCATTACAGAACAAAATGATGGTTTTGGAATACTTATGTGCTGTACCTGTACCTACTTCAGCTAGCAGGTACCTACCTACTTAACTCGCAAACAAGACCTTTGTCTTAACTTACATTAAAACAAACATTACAAGAAGTCGGCATAATGTATAGGTGATTATGTTTTACGGTACTTTCTGTAACTGTTTATAACTTACACGTTAATGAACATATTTTCTTCAAGAAATTATGAATGAAGAAAATGTTTAAGAGAGGAAAGCTATCGCCTTTTCTACGCATAAATATAATGTTATTTACTAACAGCCTATGACGTATTATGACTTTTATTGCATGAAATAGTAAAGAATATACTTCTTTAAGTACTACTCGTAACTCAAGAAGCCTTTATTTACGCGTCAAACCTTAAATGAGAAAGTAAAATCAATCACTGTACTCAAATAATTACAAAGTTAGCGCCATTATTTCCTACATTCACACATAGCAAAGCCGATTCCCATAAAGTGATCATAAACGTCGCCGTAAAGTGCCGTTTCCTCATTTAGCAAAATAATATATCGCCTTTGCTGGTTGCCGTCTCTCTTGTACACTCAGACCAATTAAACAAAATGGAAACTTTTACCATACGTACTTTAACGAGCTTGAAAAGGTGTAGTCCCTGAAGGATTGATAAGATGTTTGCGAATTGTGAAAACAAAATTAGTGGTCAACAAAATAAAACAGATGCACCTATATACTTTATAAAGTAACAAAATTCTTGTTCAAGAGCGCTATTCTTCCTCAGTTTTATCTTTACGTACGTCCAAAAGTCTATAAGAATAAGAAAAGTGGAATTTTTCAAAATATATAACGTACGATACTTTGTAAAATACCTGATAGACCTGATGACGACGATATTGCTTATATTCTTTATATTCTATTCCCATATATATGGTATGAATATGGGGACTGGGGCATGGAAGGAAACTTCTTCTTAATTTAATCCTCTTTATTACGGATTAATCTTGGTCTAGTTTTGAAAATAAATTTCTACGTCTTCATTCGTCTGAGTCTAATTTTGAAGTGCCAAACGCCATATTCAAAATAACAAACCTCTCACTCTCTATTATCTCTTTCTCTCATCTTCGTTCAGGAAAACTCTCATACTTTCATTCGTTCTGAAACCCACTCATCCTACATATATATATTTATGTATGTTTATCAGTCGCTGATACCCATAGTACAGGGTTTGCCTAGTTTGGGGTCAGGTGACCGTGTGTGAAATGTCCCAATATATATTTTTTTTTATATAAGAATATTTTTATCATATCGTAGAAGAGTGTCCCCACCTCGCCGCATTTCCTCAAATCCCAATTTCTCCAGTACACTTGGTCTGTGGCTATCACTTCGTACGTGATCGGCATGAATCGTGCAGCACGTCGCGTTGTTTATTTACCACCCTCAATCTCCTACCCCATTACTTTATGAAGATTCTTAATTGGTTATTTTGAAATGTGTTAAAATCGTACCACATTAACACTTAAATACCTACCTACATGTTATTGGAGATTCTAAGTACTTCATTTTAAGCGTTGAATTCTTATAAAATTAGTTTTGATGTATCTTTTCTTTCTTATCTTTATTTTTTTAGGGCCAAAACATAAATTCACGACACGACGCGACGCGACACGACACGTCCTTAGACACTACAACAATCTTATATTTTGAGGTCATGCTTAAATTATATGCATATATTTTTCCAATTTTCCATAAATGAATTTGAATCGATAAATTATGATTTTTGTTTTGGCACTTTCTTACTCCAATTACTAAATTAATCATTCCACTCCTTCGAATACTTGTCATGTTATTCCAAATTGTAACTTAAAGCGAAATATCCTCTCGTTTACGAAATTTTCGATATACACTAAATTCTCTTACATAACCGGCATATTCCTGACTTGTCTACGGAAACGACTTATCAAGTGATAACGTCACCAATTAGCCGCTAGCAAGTGCGCATGCGTCGCGACATACTGAACAAATAGCGTTGGATGTGTTGGGAAGGTTGTACTTGAAGATTCCTATTCTAACTATGAATAATTTATAATTTAGAACAACTAAAAGATTTGTATATATAGTTCGTTAGGCAAAGTCTGAAGTAAAATAGGGTCTAGGCTAAAAACGACTAATAAAAAAGGGGGTTTATAAGGCCGCCTGTTGCTTCTTATATTTTTGTTTGTGTCTGTACCTTATATCTTTGTGTGCAATAAAGAATATTTGTATTGTATTGTAAAAAAATACAAATGCTAACCCCTATCTATCTTTATGACCGAATACTTCCATAAGACTGTTTAATATGGCAATATTGTGAAATAAGCAAAACACTTACATTTCGCTAAAACGTTTGCCTGCGAAGAATTCTCAATGTTATGAAATACATAGCTTTAGGACAAAAAAGTGACATCGAAAAAAAATAATGAATTTTGCCTATTTTTTGAATAAAACCCTTTTCATTTTCATCAAGTGATTAAGTGTAGGTACCAACTAATTTTAATGGCATAGGGAACACGGAGGATATGGGAGTACCCCTCGTATCACCAGTAGGGAAGCATAGAAACATTTCTCCTCCTAATTGATATTTGCATAAACTTACTCGTTAACGATCGACCCACGGAAATGACCGAATCGTTAACCTTATAACGATTACATATTATATCCCTAATTAATATACCTTCAATATTCATTTTAAACGTTTCCGATCGTATCTTTAATGTCTTGTGTGAAATATTGAGTTTATTAACTTTTGGCTTTGGATATTTGTTATGTGTTTCTCTTGTGTAATCTTTAATCTGTGGATAATAAGGAATTGCTTGATTTTACCAGAATATTAGGTTAAACAGCTGGTTACAAAAGGCTGTAAAATGTACTTTAAGATTATCGCGGGTCGTCTTTGTGTAACGCTTCACAAATGCACAGATGATACAAACTGGCCGTTATAACGCTATTTTTTTGAAGATATGATTCAATAAAATAAAGGTTAAGTGTTTATCCAAGGTATAGCCGTAAAGATGCAATTGACCATAACTATAACATTTTACTAAAGATGTTGCAAGCTACATAGGTCTTTAAATACGTTTGTTTGTGAGCCAAGTTCGAGCTCTCAACTTTACAATCCTCTTAAATTTCTAACGTCCCAAATTATTTTCTAATCTCCCAACTTTTTCCTATTCAATGGCCGTTCCAATCAATGACCAATCCTTTAAGACTAATTAATAAGAAATTATCAATCTGATGAATTGTTTAATGGGTTGTTAACGGCTTCCGCTGAGATTCTCAGACGATCTTATCGAGAGAATCGATTCGAGTCGCTCGGTATGATCGATTGGCGTCACAGGGCGATAAAAGTATCGGCCTCTCAATAGTCATGCGGTGAAGAGAATTGTGATCATAAACTAAGCAAAATCAAAGGAATGTTAAGCTTTTTTTTTCAATTGAGTTATAAAATCGATGTGTTTTATTGTCCTTAAAAAGTTTTAATGTCTGCTTCCATTTTGGTCACGGTCCATTTCAACCCAAAAGTGATGAAAATAGTAGTGATTTATCAACTATTAGGAACCTAAACTCTAACTTGTAATGCCTATGATAATTCTGAGTATTATAAAGAAATAGAAAGATGATCGTTACTTTATCTGAGTCAGTTATGTTACAAAGAAGTAAGGTTATCGTAATACTTGACCTCATAGAACAAAAAATAAGTTTTATAGTCCTATCATGTACTTTGAACAGTTCCATCTGTATTCCTTGTACATAAAACTTAATGATTTCTTTAAAAAAATGAGGCATATGTTGTGGAAACGGCATTCTTTCTTACAATCTCTTGGAGCGTCTCCGCTTGACCAAATCTGAAATAAAGAGATAGACGGATAATCCGAGTGACCGACATACCCAGACAAATTTAATAGTCGACGATCAAACGACAACAACAATTAATTTCATTACGAACCGTAAAAGGAAATACCGATGAAACGAAACGTCGAGTCGATGGCTGATTTACAAAACCCACATTTTTGCTTGAACAAAGCGGTAATTTCTTGAAGACTTTCACTGGCCATTGTGACGGCCAGTACCTGATTTATCGTTTGAGAATCGCTCAGCAACAGCGACACGGGAATCGAACCCCGTACTGGATTTCTCCCGTGAATTTAATGGACACTCGCTTAATAAACTTAAGAAAAACATCGGGCCAAAATATATAAGGGATAAATGTCTTTTATTTTCCACCAATAAAGGAGCTACTTTTAAAGCGCGTGTTGCAAATAAATAACGGAAACCAGATACTCTGAAACAATAGTAGGTACCTACCTAATTTTCTTGAAATGTTCAATGTTGAACTTCCAGTAATTATACGTTGTGATCAAACTTGTTTCAAGAACTTGTTGTTTGACACTACAAACTTGTCTGAAGTATCAAATGAAGATTCAGAAATAATTAAAATCGTGACGTCATTCTTGAACTGTTCGAAGTCGTCATCATAAAGTTCATTTCGCATCTATTACGTTCCAGATATTAATTTAATGAAAACTTATGAAATACCGTTAAACATACAACGTACATTGAACCATTCGCAATGCGAAGAAAATGAAAACTTTAGTCAATAAATTAAAGATGACGTATCCACTTACAACTTAGCTCCATGTATAATCAAGTAATAGTAGACAGTAGACACGGAAAGGCAGGAAACTGTAATGAGGCAAAATGCCTTGCATCGATTGAATTCTGTCCAATGCTCATCAGGGCATGCAACACTGAATACCCGGCCGTATCTAGTCGTCGCCCGCAAAGGGTCTCTCCAAGTGGAAAAGATGCCGATGCTACTCAATCGGATTATACTTGATTAATAACCACAATGATGTTACCCGGTCTTCTAGATTCCTGTATAATTGTATCGGCTTTCTTACATCTCTATGCAGTGATCGTTCGTTTATCTGTTTCATGTGTGCCGTGCTCATTCTTTGTCGTTAGACGATTTGCTTCTAAGTGATCTTTCACTTTTAAAATGTCCGTCTTGCTAGTTTTTTTCAACACTACTTAGTTCACATAAGTAGGCCCTTGAGTTTTTTCTTTAAATTATGTGTATAAAACTTTATGTATAAAAACAAATCTAGGTTCTACCTAGACTCGAGCTTTATTTCGTAACAAAAATACATAGCTTTACACCACGCCGGCACAGATTGCAAATCTCAAAGTAGAGAAACATAATAATGAGTGCGACATGTCCGCAGTCCACGTCTGAAAGCAGCAATTGTCCCCGAAACCCAGCGACGTCTCAATGCGCCGATTATTCAAATAAGCGTGGTGCATATCGTAGACATAAATACCGTTGGCTCTACGTGATCCTAGCGGCTAGCGGTGCCGTGCCGTGGTGCCGGTTGTCATCACCAACCCATTAACTCGCCTTCAGGATGTGACACACTTTCGCTTTAAGTCGCTCTATTACTCCGACACAATCACAGTTTCGAGACAAAACCTAGCTTATGAATATAGAATTTTCGATTTGGATGCTTGGCAAAACTGCCTTAAAGTGTTAAAGCAATAAATTATTCCGCGTATAACTCATTTTAACAAAATACGTTTCGGTAGTTTTTTGCAGTCATAATTGCACTTACCTACGCATAACTACTAAATATTCTCACGAGAATCCAGCGATTACTAGTCGTATTTACGCGTCTGCGTTAATTCAGGGTGCCATAGATGGTGTGAATAATTACTTGATGACAGAAAAAGCGGTTGGAATCCGTCTGAAGCGAGATATGAGGCGAGGAGTTTTTTGCAAGAACAATGTAGCTTTGGGATGGTTGGATGGATGGATGCAATGGGGTTGTGGGGGCTGAGGGGTTGAGATGACGCGGTGTTCCACGGTATCGGTGCGGTGAGCGTCGAGCGTCCGCCGTCAGTCTTGCTGTGCCGCGTGCGTACAGCGGTCGTGGTAGAGGGGACGACGTCGCTCCGCTCGACTCTTATCGCTGTTATTCGCGGTTTCCCGACGAAAGCGCGCGTGTCGCCGGTTCGAATGCTACACCTATTTACGACTGTGCACCTGTGACTACGCAAATATTTGACGTGATGTGAAAGACCACAATTGGTTTCATCTTTAGTCAAGTGTACCCCAAATTTGAACTCGATGTTTAAAAATTTGTGACACGTGCTTAGTTTCTTTGGTGCTTGTTTTGACTATTTTGTGCTCGGATTTAGAGTTGTAAACTCTGATGCTGTAAAGTGTTCGACAAAGATTTCGGCGACAGCCCAGGCGTTTAAATCTACAGTTGGATGAACGCCAACGTTTCCAGTGCTAAGGTGAGCAATAACTTTGAATATCGCGTTCGATGTTTTATTTTTTGCACGACAATAAAACCTATGGCGTACTCAATGCTATCAGCATCACTTATCAGAAAAGTTCCGCTCGTCGCAATTTTACGTTCGGTAAATTCTGCTGCAGCTATTATACGATTTTTTATCTGAATTAGCCACGGATTTGTGGTATTAGGTTTCCATACGTGATAAAGATTAGTTTTTCTGAAAACTGCAATGACTTTTATAGATAGTGCACGTTCAAAACATGAATTGTGGATTGTTTACAGGTGATTATAGCAACTGTAATATCATTCAATGCCAATACTGTAGTATTGTTGCATTTCGCGCCATTGTTTCGATTCTTGTGTAATTGACGGGCGCGTCTTAGGTTATGCTTACCATTCACAACG
Source organism: Anarsia innoxiella (assembly GCA_947563765.1). Classification (NCBI taxonomy): domain Eukaryota; kingdom Metazoa; phylum Arthropoda; class Insecta; order Lepidoptera; family Gelechiidae; genus Anarsia; species Anarsia innoxiella. The sequence continues at coordinate 9,197,678 of OX387396.1, read as the reverse complement.
GTGTTTATTTATACTCATCCAACAATAGGTATTCGTTTAGCATTCACATTGTAAAAACCTATATCGTTATACGTAGTATGTAAGTAAGTGAGATCGACTTCATTATTATTATGAATCGCATCTTGTGCGGCTTGTACGAGTATTTTTGCCCCAGTTTTGTTTAATTACAATTTTGTTTATGTGAATTACTTCGCTCTACTAACTATTACACGTTTCCAAATGAATCAAACACGAGGTAGGTGTTGCAATCAAATTTTCCGCTCCCATAATAAATCATTTTGGTAGTGTATCAAGGTTGTGGTAAACAGCGTTATTATCTCCACGCTTGTTATCTTGCTCTTTCAAGGCCATTGTTACGTTTATTATAGTAACATTTGTCTATTGTCATCGTCGATCATGTTCTCGTAGTATACAAGTACGACTGTACTACAAATACAAATTCTATACAAAGTCCCACGCGATTTAGTAAAATATAACTAAATTAAAAAACATGACCGTAAACTGAAAACTCATTCTATTCGTAGTTCACTTTATTAGGCAACATTGTGTCTTTTTATATCTTACACGTGTTGTTGTTAAAAAGTCAGCACGTGTGTAACCCTCATTGGCACATGCAATTGTTTCTGTGTTTATTGTAGTTTCTCGAAGAATGAAGAGATAATTGTATAAGATCTGTGTCGATGGCATGATAAGGTGGCAGACTGCGAGGCTCGTACGTGACTCCTACAACGTTCCTTTGCTGCCCTGAGCACGTCTGACATACTATCAAACAGGAGCCTCCTTCACCACGAACCTCTATTTACAACCATTTGCTTACAAGACTCTTTATTCAAACAGTCGGCATTAACGTTAAACATTCAGCCTATTCCAATATCGTATGTTGTAGATACTCGGCCAAAGAATTCCTCAAATGTTGCTCACAATTCTATTTACTCATCAAGTATGTTTATTATCTCCCGTATCAGATTGAGGAGGGCTAAAAACGTTACTTGAATTATTTAGCGAGCTCCGCCTTTATCGTAAACAGACACCCATTTCCTCTAGCTCAATGGGTTCCATTTCAAGTGCCACCAGCTAAACCCGAGTCTGAGTCAGTATCACTCCAGAGACCGACCTCCCCGAAATAGAGTGAACGTGACCGTCTACCGTCTACCCCTGGTTTTTTTCGTTGTTGCAAATCGTCACTCATTCAATTGCCGCTTGGCCTAATGCCAGGACAACACGGATGCCAAGGTTCGATCCACTTTAACATTAACGTCCGAACTCAGTGCATGGACTTGTATTTCCAAAATAATATCACGTCGGCCGTTTAGCGTGCTGAATTTAGTAGACAGTCCACATATTTACGACTCTCCAGTGAAAGCAGGTTTGCGACACTTTTTGCGTTTACGTTCGCCGAAGGTATCCGAGAGCGAATTAGATTTTTTGCGAGAAACTTAAACGGGACCTTTGAAGTTTCCCTCCTATTTAAACTACTATTGATTCTTTAGGATTCATGGCTGCTGGCAAAACAAGTAATTACTTGTACCAAAATTAGTTTTACGAGTAGTGGCTACACTACGGCTATGACGCTCGCTCACATCAAACGGGCAATATATTCATTGTTACGTGTTTATTATTAGTTCACGTGTATAGTTTATGTTACTGTAGAAGTTGCATTTGTATGTAAGTAAGGTCCCTCATTTTCGTAACCTTGGCTTGTGTTTGGTAAACCAGTAATTACTCATCATTTTGTCTTTGACGCATTGTATTGCTCAAACCCTGTTCAGAGACAGTTGATGATTCACAAAACAATGCTTCGGCTTTTGTTAGTCGTGCGTCTATGTAGGCTATGAAAATAAATTGTGAATCGGAAGCTTACAAATACAATATGACCAAGGATGCAGATTGGTGTCACCGGGCCGCAAGACAGCTACCGAACAATATCTACAATAATTCCTACTTAATTATTCATGTCATGTCGCCAAAAAGTGAAGCGAAAAATCTAAGTAGACAGGTTTCTGTGACCTATTCGTGCCTGACTAATCGATCTAATTAGAAATCGATTTAGTTTCACTTTCTGATCCTAGCTGGTAATTTTATTAATCCGTAAACAGCCTTGGTTCCGTTTTGGGTTTGATAAATGGAGCTGTTACTCCTTCGCTGGAATATCGATACGCGTCGAACGGATCGTTGTAAATGGTTACCAATTAATTCGTTTACGGCTCGACAAAAAGTTTTCGGGTCTCATTTGTCTCGGCAAAAGATTTAATGTTTTGCAAATATTGGTTAAGAGGTCGGGTATCGGTAAACCTGACGCTGAGACACCAGCAGTTCACACGACAGCACAAACTTGATCTGAAGCATTTATGAATAAATGCACGTAAAAATTTATTGTTGCATTGACACCAATATGTCATTCGGGTGTAGGGTCGTCTGTAAAAAAATTAAAATAAGAGATGAGGCTAGAAAATCGGAACATCAGCATCTATATATGGCATGAAGAACAGGTTCTTAACGATTGTCGAAGTCATCGAATAACGGTCGAGAGGGATAAAAAGTTTCAGTGTTTCCCGCGTAATTGGCAGCTCTCGGAATGTGGTGCGGAGATGTATCCCAAATGGAAAGAGGGATCACCTTAAACGGCACACTCGGTATGCTTAAATAGAATAACAATTTATGTTGTCCCTTGTTAAGGAAAAATATTTTTATCCCATTTTTTATTGTAACCTGCCACAATACTTGATGTGACTACAATGTTTGTGACAAACAATATCCATGGCCCGTTAGGCCATGAATATTGTATGGAATGATTTATCGAAATCAATTTTGTCTTTCCATTGATTTATCGACCACGATCAGGTTTTACGTGTTATTTGAAACTGTCCCCTTGTGATTTAAAAGGCTTTAAAACGTGTCTAATGGTAGTAATTACGTTGTCTCTTGAACTAGATATGTTTAAATGTCGTGACATTTTAGTTCTAGTCACCCATGCGCGCCATAACGGTAAACTTAATCATAACATTATCCCTACACTTCGAAATAATGATAGCAGCCCCTTAACCCAGGAATGTGTGTTAAATGCATCTAAACCACTTCTGGGAAGGCAGCTCGGTGAGTGTCGTGTCCTAGTCAGTTTATTGGATGAAACATAGGAAAACATAAACCGAGTTATTCTTTGAAGCTCGTTATAGTGAGACCATTGAGTTTACTTTGTAACAAACCGCTAACACGATTCCATAAACGTTACGAGATGTGCTCGGCTGTGGTATCGAGGTATTACCAAAACCAACAAAGCGTGTTTGGTATCGAGTAGATCATCGACCGAGCAGCGAGCATGAGAGCGGCCGATTAGCAGCTTGTCGCGAGCACACTCCGTGTTTGCACGATTTATTGTCACTTGTTATCTTTCCCACAGCACTCGTAGTAAGGGCGCTCCATTCAAGTATATATTACATTCGTCACGTCCATTCTTAAACAGAACATAACTTTCTTTTGTTGATGTTGTCTCTTGTGTAAAGCTTGTCAATGCCTCTCCGTGAAAGTGCAAGTTAAAGTTAGCCGTCTAACGTTACTTTCATTTTTTACCTTCATTTTTGATATCGCAGGTATATCGCAAAATGACGATCTTGTAAAGTGGAATAAAAACTGGGGCCGCCAGGTGAGCACGAGCTCTTTTATGGCATCGTTGAAAAAACGACACCCGGCCCTCCCCATATTAGTAAGTCGCTGGCGAAAGGTGTTGCAACCTGCACTTGCTAGAAGACGAATGAAATAACTTTAATGAATTACATTGCGCTAGTCACACAAGCAGATACTAATTTGCTAGACGCTAACGTATTCAGACCTGTATTACTTTCAAATAGTGTACTGAATCGAATGTCAAGAGGTAGTCGTATGTGCCGAGCAATTAATAAAATTCACATTGAAGGTTTTTCCACGAACAGCTTACCGGCGGGAGAAGAGAGAAATTGCTTTTTCTGCTGTAGCTCGCTCCTTAGCGGAATAGGCGGCATTCTTGATTCAATTACGTTGAATGTAAAAGTTGATAGTGATTGCAGAAGATACTCGTACGTCAAGTGGATTTTAATAGATGTTGGTGGGTCCGCCTCCTTGAGATATGTTTACGAGCTGTAAGTCACAAATCTAAATCGCAAATGAGTGCTTCCTCTCTGAGTGACTACACCTACAGTGCTAGAGAATCTAGTGAAATATTGCTGAGCATCTATTATTCATTAATGAACCCACTATCGCTGTGTCCAATAACGGAGTATCTCGGAAGCAGTTTGTTATTGCGCAGTATATTTGTTACTTTGATTTACGATTACAATTATATGTCACTTGTCGTGTACGAACAATGAAGTACTTACCTACTTTTGCGTTTTAAATGATGCCTGCTGTAAGTTCTAAACTATATTTAAACAGTTTCGTCTTTCCAAGAATGTCCTTAGACTTAGTGAGTCACAGTTGTGTGTCCCAACACATTAATAGGATTAGAGGCGCGTTCAATAGTTCTAACATTTCTAATTCCAACGCCAATCTTATTTAAAGATTAACCTATTTTGTGCAGTACTTGAAAGTGAATATTCAGCATTGTCTTCCGCATGCCTTGTGATATTATCATTAATAACAGCTCATTTCTGATCTACTAATGCAAATTATAACATTTCCGTCTACAATATAATTTCTGCATTGCGTAAATATTACATTGTGCTTTGCAAACTAAAATCGTTTTTGTATTTCTAATTCTATCGTCATTGTTTTCATTCAATTAAAATTTTATGCTGCTAGTGTCATGGGCACTTTTGCATCGGGTTCGATTCGGCTTTTGACATAGCTAATACTTTAGCTGTTTTATCTATGTATTATTATTTTTTGTGTTTTTTAAATTGACATTTTTATGTAATTTGTTTTCATTTAAGTATTTGTTTTTACAATCAATAATTTTCAGTCACTACGTTTATTTATCGTATATTTTCATTTGCCATTTTTATTTCTTTCGTTCATGTAAAATTTCTTATAGCGTTTGTTTTGTCTGCGGACCGTGTCCAAGACGTAATTTCTTCTCGGCTGTCTCAAGAAAAAACTTGTGACCGGTCGTCAGTTTCAGGAAATCCGTATTTCCTTTCCACTTGTCGGTCTCGTGTTTTTCTTTTGAACTTGGCACGGTTTCACGACACGGTTTATGTTACTAGTGTTCTTCATTTCGGCTTGGCAATTCATTTCGGTTTAATTTCGAATGATATTACATAATTTTTATGTTTCATTTTTGTATTCACAAGATAGTTTATAGAAGAAGTTTCGTTTGTTAACCAACTGCAGCTTAGATGTATTGAATGAGGGCAAAATTTTTAGAATATTTATACCTATCTTCACCGGAATTGGACGTTCACTTTTTTCACGAATTCAACGGAATTACGGAATCCATACTAGCCATCTCTAGTTATCGATTGTGTTATTGTATTGTAATATTTAGCAGAGATTGGACAGTCGTGTACCCCGTCGATTGGCGATCACGACCACACGACCGCGTCAATTAGCGCGGTCACGGTCACAGCTGGATCCCACTGATGTACTACTGAAGAGCCGCTTCGACTTTCTAACTAATAAATAAACAATCGGCTTTCAAGGATATAGGTGTCTAGTTATTCTGGGGCCCAATACAATATTCTCAGTTGCATGTCGGCAGAGTTTCAATAAGAGTGTCAATGGCATTTTTTAATACATTTGGTCGCAATCATTTTAAGCCATTGTTTAACAGAATACCGAATATGTCCAAAATGCTAATGACGCTCGACCAAAACACAACTGAGGCTATTTTAAATTAGCAGACTTGGGCCCCTGATCGGAGATGGGATTTAAGAAATAACTATCAATATTATTAAAAATAAATAAGCAATCGTGTGGTATCAGGTGGTCAAACGGACGGCGGAGAATAGAGCAGAGTGGTGAAGGCTCCTCCGACAAGAGTGACGCTCTTAAATATGATAATGATGATAAAGCAAATGAAAAAGCCATGGCTGCGAGTCAACAAGTCAAAGTTATTGGTTATACCTATCAAAAATCAAGAATTTAACTATTTAATTCGCACAGCACAATGTGGGAAAATCTACCTTTGATCAAGTACTTACGGTATTACCCAGTACCTACTCATACCTCTAAAACACGAGAACTACACCTATGAGGAAAATGCATACAAGTGAAAGCATATCCCAAGCTAATCATAGGACCTCTACATCCAGTCACCTGTAAGCTACCGATAACATCTACAGAGCCTTAGGCCAGTGACAAGTTCAGGTCAGAGATACAATCAACCTGACAATATTGACGAGGCTAACTCTTGAACTTGTACTATAACCTTACATATTTGAGAAAGTACATTCTTATGATGGATTGTAAGAAGAGTGAAGGTCATCGCAATATTTTGGCTTTCTCACTGTCTCGTCTGTCAGTCTACATCGATATCTTTTATGTTTAGCGTTTATTATCTTGTAATTGTGCGGGGTGTGAAGTTTATGCTTTCTAAGAGGATAGAATTGATATTCTCATAATTATATTAGTATCGTGTTAATAAGAAACTTAAAAGTACTCTAGAACAACTAATCCAAGCCAGAAACTATCTGTGACAAAATTATTTTCAAAGTTTCTGCATGAAACGTAAAATTTACATAGAATGATAGGACAAGATTGCCCCACTCGAATAATTTTCAAAATAATCTGTATGATTGGTGAATTACGATTGCAATGAGAGTATTATAAGCTATTATGGCTTTAAACCACAAGGCCAGCTAACTCACGATTGGCTAACATTGTGCATTGATATGCCATTAGGTGATTCATCGAAGTTTTAAAACCAATCGGTACGTACTCATCAGATTGAGAATTGATAAGTTTTCCTCCTTCAAACGTCGACGCTTGAGGACTGTCAATGCATTCAGTATTTTATTTCCTATTTGTTTTCCTTATTCGATATAATGATAATGATACTAAATAGGAAATTGAAGGGCTGTTTTGCAACATCCTTGATTTATCAATACATAGATACGTCAATCATATTATGATAAATGTTTAAAACAATATAGAATCTGTATTGATATACCGTTGCAGAAAAAGCAATCAAATTAAATATCAATTTAGTTACTGGTGCCTTCAAAAGTGTCAGCTATCTGCTACTACGATCTGTTTCAAAGAAACTAGTCCTACACCAATTAGGTAAGTTCCGTTCCTCCAAATAAAAAAAAAACTGCGTAATCGTCGATGAGTAATACTGAGTAACATCTCAAGAAAGCTATTAAAAGAGTTCAACTCTTAATAGCAACTGCGTCTAGTGCAGAAGCACTGATTTGTAGTTTATGAACCAGTCTGTCGTCACATAGAGTTATGCTTGAGCAATCATTCAATTCGCATTCAGTCGGTGACATGCGGGCTTCAATTGATACGGGCTTTTGAATAAACAAATTATTTACGTGCCACAAGAATAATGTTGATTTATTGAGTGACGGAAGATTCTATTGGTCCTTGAATATTCCTTAAAGTGATACAAGGGTCATATCATAATGTACGTCTAGTGCGTATGTGACCAGCTTTGATTCAATGTCCTTACCTTTTACAAAGTATTTTGTTTGACATATGAAAAGGTACTGAAAAATGTTTACGTAAGAACAACTTGTTTTTATTTTTTTCATAGTAGTTTACATGGAAATAATCGATCATCACAGTAGGTAACGTAAAGTTTTCAATCAAGATAAAGTCACTGACAGTCACTACATGGGACCAACGTAAATATTCATTGTCTATTTTTAAAGTAGCAGTTTGAGGTAATATCATAACTTGTATTTATAGGATTATCATATATTCTCGAAAGAGCCCAATTTTTGAGAATCAAACCAAATAGGTCCTATCCTATAGTACAGAGACAAGCAACTTTGATTACCAAAGTTTCGTCATACACGCATAAATAAGAAGATGTAAATGATATAGCTTAAAGCAGCTTACTATTGAGATTAGTATTGTACAAGTAAGTACTGTAAACTAACTTTACGTAAAGTTGTTGTCTCTTAATCCCAATTTACGTTAAAATATGTAAAGCGTTTGCGGATTCGAGTAAGTTAAGCCGAATATAAAATAGGATCTTAGAATAGATAGAACGTTTGACAAGGAACGAGTAGGTAACTAGCCTCGTATATTTTCTGACACTAAAAAAATATTTATTTATGCAAAAAATATATTTAGAAAATACTATGTAGGTAGGTAACTTCATTCGCGGTATGGACTGGAGTTAATCAACACTAGCCTATAAAATGCAAAAAAGAACCTACTACAAAAACCATTTAATTCTAATTTTACTACAACAGATTTATTATTAAATCATCTACTCATAAAACTACTGTTATGCGTACACTCGCGATCGCAGGATACACTGCGGTTCATTTTAATTGCAGTCCGGACGCGCGCGGCTCTTCCGTTGCTCGCAGTGTACACAGGCGTGGTATTTAGAGCACCGGCTTATTGTCTAGGGAGCCTTTTGCATTGAATGGATAGTCGCCGGTTGTCGGTCGCCGGTCGCCGGTTGGTAGCCACACAGCAAACAAACAGACAAGTCTTGGTTGGGATTGGAACCCTATTTGCTTTGCCTCGGGTTTCGTCTGGGTTGGGTTATATTTCACGTGCATGTTTTTTACGATTGATAGTTTGATACTATTTGAACTAGGCGTACTTTAATAGACTTTTAATTACCTTTATTATCACTGTAGAATCAACGGAAAACACAAATCAATCAATAATAAAAGAACGAGTCGATTCTAGCGCCCTGTTACGTAATTTTTGCAACATAATACACAACAAGAAACGGCAACACATCGCAATTGCTATTCGATATTCACCATACAGTGTTCAACCCTACAAAATTTGAAAATTATAGAAGGGTTGCCACCCTCTAATATTCCCTTACAGTGACAATTTATTGGTTATTCCAGAACAATGGAAAAGAAAATTTATAGCGTGATAACGTCCGTTTTCCATGGTGTTTATTGCGTAATATGATTTGGAGTAAATCCTTCGGCTTTGCCTGTCGGGAACGGATGATAGTAAATCATTGTTTAATGCCGAAAGTTTGCAAGCTTGAATACCTTAAGTTTTGGGATAAACTTTGGGATAAACTTTGGGATTAAACGCTCATACAATGTAGGTATAAAGGTATTCGGAAATAGGAATGTAGGTATTAAAATTGTGGTACATGTAATTAACGCGAGAGGAACAACTGGAATCTCACGAGTCGAGTGTTTTACTCTTTCGGCAATCAAAAAGATATTAAATACTACAAATATACGTATTAGGTGCTTTCAAGAAATGTACTTACATAATGACCTATTTCCTTTACAATTTGGAACACAGCGAGTAGTCAAAGGATATTAAATTTCCAGAAGAAGAATCAAAAGGTTCAAAACGATTCTGTGTGCAGATAATTTCTTCACAGTAACCACACATGTTAGGGTTACTCGTACCTCCCCTTCCCCGAGGAGATGCCCCCTTATTTAGCAATGTACTTATTAACATAATGTGTTTTTTGTATCTTGAAATAGGGGGCGAAAAGAGATAAGATAGGCCAAACGCAACTTTCTTGATAACAAAGTTATGGAAAGTTATCTTTGCACATTAAAGGGCTGAAGTTTGTAGTGTTTTATTACATGGGACCTTCAACATTTAGTTGTGAACCCGTATTGACTATCTACTGACATCTTTATTGAATCCTTAAAGTTTTCGTATTATATTACCTCACTGTACTACACCATAACAACACAGATACAAAAATCCCTCTATCTCTGTGTCCCTCGGTCCCTCTTACCCTCTTAAGAGTGCAACAAAGGTCCCCGGGAAGCAAAGGACGCGTGTTGGTCACGTGTTACCGTCGTGTGCATCCCAATCCGCCATGTTTGATAGCTTTATTACAGTCCAGCCAAATTAAATGTTCTGCTTCATTATATAATCGTTAAATCGGCCATGTTTTTGGCACTGTGGGAATAATTTGCTGTTCATTGTGGGCTAGATGTAGGCATTAGTTTAATTTGAAACATATTAGTCGCATAAACGTTATCTCTGGAGGTCTTCATGTTACTTAGATGATAAAATAACAACACAAATACATTCAACATTTACTATAAGCTTTAATTCTAATGAAAGAAATACCCAACAGACAGATGCTATGATTATCTTTATTACAAAGTGAACCTTTTTACTACAAGATGAATTTAAATTTTTAAACAGCTGTAAAAAGTGTATAAAGCTAATACGATCTCGTTTTAATTTCCCAGTTGTAAGAATACTCGTAATTCTGTTTATTTAACATTTACTGGCTTAAAATTGTTGTGTTTATCACTGGAATAAGATTTTTTGAGGATACACAGTTTTTACAAGTCTCAACACCTGCCCATTGATTCATTATCAAAATTACACTCGAGAGCAATGAATCCGGGTCTCTAAAAATCCAAAAATCTGGGATCCCAGAATGCTTGCTTAATGAAATATAAAGTGTTTAAAAGCCCAATAAATACTTGTTAAATGAAAGTATAAACCTTCTTAGTCATTGCTAACTTTATGTTATAAATATCATGGTAGCATGTTTGGTTCGCGAGATTTTTAGGATTAATAAGTAAGCGACCCGGATCTTTGCTCTTGAGTATATCATTACACTTACTCTCTCACGATAACAGACAGAGGAACTTAAGATTTCTGCTAAACGTAAACAAAGTTATCTGTGATTATAGGTACCTACTTACCTAGTTTAAACAGAATAAATCACTCAGCTCGGTGTCAATGTGTATGCTTCGATAGTTCTATTGTAAAAACATGTTTTTGTCAAATGTTTAGGATTGGCCCTTTACAGCTCAAGGTTATCTTCACTTTATTGTTGTTGTGAGATGTTTTTGTTATCTTTTTTGTTAAACTTGATTCATAGAGCAAACTACTTATTTTGACAATTGGTATAAAATATTTAGTTTTTCTTTATTTAATTCGATTTGAGGTGTTGCTCAAGCATTGTAAATTATAGTATTTCATAGTGATATCGAAATAGTCATATCAATTTCACCAACGAAAACATAATTGGCTATGATTAAGAAATGCATTTACGTCTAGATATGTTTACGTAGATTATAGACCAAAAGTTCAGGCCCCAGACATCTTAATCGTCGCCAATGCTGAAATAGTATGACGCAAGCAATTTAAAGCCTAGATGATGCAAATATATCACCGATCTTTGCTGTGATGATTAATTTCATCACCCTTTTGTTGGTGTCCGCTCTGCGTGACCCTCTGGCTGAATGCTTTGTGCAATTGCTTTGTTAAAAAAAAAAGAAACGGTCCGATTCGCACAATACTGCGCATGCGTCATTGTTCGTTTTTAATGCGAGGGATAGTACCCTCTGCAACGCCCTTTCGACTATAGTATCTTCGATCGTTCTCATGGGCCCATTCTTATTTATTTTAATAATATTTTTTATGCATATCCAAAATAGAAATACATTTTTAATGCATATGATTTTCGAGTTAGCTTTTGGCCACCGTCAAATTTAAATTAAAACTAATCAGAGTATTTTATAACTTTATTCTAATGTGATGGCTGAATCAATCTTTTCTAAACCCTACATTTATTTGGTTAGGTACGTTTGTTTAATAACTATTTGCAACTGCCAAAAAACGGCTTATAATTACATTAATTTTAAAATGAACCCTCAAACAAAGATTACTAAACGGATATATCATATTGTTTCGCTAATCCAAAGCTCCTATATTCCATTTGTCACACAGATCATAAAGGGTATTTTACCAACGACAGAAGTGTGTCTGTTTCGTTTTAATCTCATCCCCTTTGATCTTTCGTATTACATGTTCGTAATCTGACAGGTTCTGATCCTGACAGATGTTCTTATGGATATTTTTGTCCCTTTTACACTGTACCAAGAAGAACAAGACGAAATCAAGTCCTCATTTGAAACTTTGGCAAAATTGGAAGGAAATACCCCACATGGTCGTTAAGCCAAATAAAGATATACTTATTAAATTCTTTTCTCGACAGTGATCATTTTCTATTAGGAGTAAACCCTCCATTTTTAAAAAGTTGAATAACGTTCACATTACTAGAGCATTGCCGCATCTATTCAAACGCAAACTTCTTTCTACCAAACAGAAATACATAACATTTTGCATTTCCCCGGCACTGCAAAACTTTCTTCTGTGCACCATATCCTGTGGACACAGTTGGTTGCCCACCCCACCTCACTTGGTGTTCACATTCCGTAACATATGATGATATATCACCTGCCGTCCCATTCCCACGCATGTGTTTGTGTATCTTTCCCCTTTTAAATAATTTCGTCTAATACCACTTTTGGATTCAGAACTTCTTCATTTAGTGGCTTTATGCCGCTCTCTACTTAATTCAGTCTCAACTGCTATGATACCTCTAAGTTTTTAAATTCTTCTGTTAATCATTGAGACTACTTTAGAGCATAGTATGGGGCAACTTTGCGACTAATGCACTCTATGATAAGCAGCCACAAGTCTTAGAGCGGGTTTGTCTCCTTTTAGGTCTTCCAACTTGCCTGTTCTTTAAAAACAGTGTACTTTGCGACATTTAGCACAAACATTTACCAAAACAAAGCAATCTACCCGAAATCACGTCGCCAAAGGCCTTCGAGCTCCCGCAATCAGAGTTATCTCACGAACATGCACTTTGTGATATAATGGTTGTTCCGATTCAGTTAAATGCAGTGCGGTGCAATTTGCAGTAATCTCCTCGCGGTCCTGCAACGCTGCCTTGACCTAAAATCGTGCGCGAGCGCAAGTCGCGTGCGATGAATGCACAGGATTGAAGTGTACTGAGAGGTTAGGCTGTTGATGGTACTAAAATAATAAACTCTAAAATAATAAACTCCTTAATTAGTTTAGCTTCCGCTTTGAAAAGTTACAAAATGAAAGAAAAGTAAACAGGGATATTGTGTCTCATGTAATTCACAAGCTAAATATAAGACCATGTAAAAATGCAAATAAATAATCATTCATTCATTCATTCATTCAAAAACAAAATTGTGACAAATCTGGTAAAACCATCAAATACCCAATTTTTGTTACCTAGTGCAAAATATAATACCATCACAAAATAATCAATGATTTATTATTTTTAAGCTGTCTCGTAAACTATTCAAATGTATCTCCAACCTAAGAAAGCGTCTGCGCAGATTTATCGGTGCACACACTACACAATGGTAGTGCTTTTCGCTTAAAGACTCACCCATCCGAGTCGTGACCGTCCTGGGCAAGGTTTTATACGATCTATTTACTTGCTCTTACTACTAATAACATTGTATGGGTTTATTTATTAGTGATACTTAATATTAGTCACATATTTGTGATAGATAAAGCATGTTAAGGGTACTTTGTAAGATACTTGATTCTCGTGTCACCAATTGTTTAATAATCTAGGTATAACGTGCAATAATTAATTTGGGTACCAAGTAATATGCGACCCGATGGCAATAAAGTTTCAATTTGGTTCTTGCTAGTTGAAGATGTTTTATTTTAGTTTGTGACTGCATTTATTGCCATAAAGATTAAATAATTGAACCAATTAAGAAGAATGATGTTATTTTTCGACTTATATTTTTAGAAGATTATGTCATGTCGGAAACAATGCAATGAAACTCCTTTGTCATAAAAATGTAGGTACCTACTGGCAGCCATTTTTTTAAGGTTATGCACAAGCATGTTTGACAGCTCAACTTATCTTACAACAAACATTACTTAATATATTTACAGTTGTAGGAAGTTAACAACTTGTTCTGTTTGTTACGTCGTAATTAAAACTGACAGGTGAAGCAATTTAATTAATTAAATTAGAAAATAAGTGCTATTAATAACATTAAAAATGTCTTAATAAAAGTGACAGTGTCGACTGTTGACCCAAATGAACGGAATGAATGAGAAAACAACGACTAATCTTGCATAATTCAATGAAACAGGTTTACAAATTACGTCTATTCATACAAGTATCCGTTAGTCATAAATTCGAAAACGTTATGACATTTTTACGATTGAAAAGAAACTATTTGTCATATTGATATTTTAATGGAAAGATACTATAATATCCATTGTGCAGAATTTAAGAATTCCTTTTGTATTTCACTCATTTATTTTTACTTCGTAGATATTAAAGATATTTAAGTTATTTAGTATTAATCATTAGCATTATTCAGATCTTATTCAGATCGTTGCTACTTAACTAAGAACTAACAAGACCTATCAGCCTATTCAAAAATTACTCTCTTCCAATGAATAGAATATTCTAAACGTCACAAAATAGAGGCCATCGCTTCAAAGGTGAATCAGCGACATTCCGAATTGAAATTCAGCCAGCCAATCGGAGGGCTTGCATTTGAAAATGGAATAAAAACGGTCCCGTTTACGCGGCGCGAGCGCACGGTAGCCGCTCGTGAGTCACGAACCAAGTTATGTGGACATGTTAATTGCTAACCACCACGTGCATTCAGGCCTTTTACATCCAATTGCCGTAAATCAGTGTTTATCTGGTGTTTATGGCTTCATAGCCGTTAATTGCGCTTTGGCGATGCACTAAATTGAGAAGGTTAATCGAATGGATTGAATTTCCTGTAAACAGTTTTAATGCAATTTGCTCACGACAACCCAAAATCGAATAAAAATAAACAAACATTCAATGACCAATTTAAGACGAAACTTGCAAGTTCAATCCATTCAGCCGACCTTAAATGGTCACTTTAAACTCACTTTCCGAAGTACCTACTTCAGATTATGTAAGCTACGTAATAAATACCTACTTCCAAATATACTGGTTACTGCGTGAAATTAATAGCCTAGAGGCGGCGCCAAAACCACGCTATCAGCCAAATTAATGCTCGCCGATAAACTAATAGTGAGCTAAAGGTTATTCGATAATATTGCGTATTTTATTTTGTATTACACCATTCATAATAAGATGATTTAGTCTAGGTCAGTTGGATATCGCTTGCTCTCTATTTAAACGACAATGTTAATGACAGTAAACACGTGATTTTGTTTCAAGTTTTGATAAATTGTAGTGTTGAATAACATTGTAGATTGAAAACATCGGTCTACAAATATTGCCATCGATAAAAGAACAACATCTGTTTTTACATTCAAAACTTTATAACTAGCTCAAATGCTCAATAAACAATTCAAATTTCAAAATAGCGAATAACATGTCTATAGAAAAACTTTTTGGACAAAATAAACATTCACCTAATAGAACTTCCCTCAACAAGATCGTTACTAAACAATGTTTTCACTTGTCCAAAACAACACTCACAACACGACTACATTCATAAATATTTCGACAAGTTTTTCGCTTTGTACACTGCGGGCCATCTATCAATCCACAATGTTATCATTCGTACAAACACAGTATTGTCTTAGAATGATCGTCGGAACCTGTTTGTTGAAAGCTCATCGAATTAAGGGTTACGTAACAACCGTCGTCAGTATTGAAAGTCAGATTGTATCAGCCGATTTCGTAACTGTATCGGAGGAATTCGAAGTAGGTATGTAGGTATTTTTGACTCATGAATGACTGATTGTCGCCTAACGTTTTGTTAGTGTGACACTTGCACAAACTGATCATTTTCTACAGGAAAACATTACCTTCCAGCCCTGCATTTATTTGCAATAGTCGTTTGTTATCACCAGCAAAATCACGTTTTTAAGTAGTTCCATTACATTACCATTTACCCTATATTAGGTTTGATACGTCTATTTAACAGCTACTTACTGCCTTCTTAAAGTCTACAAAACCTGACGGCGACCTGATTTGAGTTCCTGATCAAGCAGGTTCATTCGTAGCGAACTGTTTACACTGATCGACAGTGTACGATAACATAATGAAGACCGATATGACAGCTAATACGTAACTGTACCAGACTTCTGTTCAAGTCTAGATTTTGTAATGCACTGTCGAGTAATGTAAAATGATTTAGCTGTTTGTTTCAATTAAGTTGTCTTACCATTCGATGATAGATTGCAAACCTAATAATCACACGATTGTGCATGTATTCATTTAATGCTTCTTTATTTTTAATTATAGATAGGTACTAATTAGTGCAAAGATAACAACTAAAAGAGCTACATACGTGTTCTTTGCGAGACGTGACCATTTTACAAAGTTACCGATATTGATAGGTATTTTTACATTGTTAAAACTAATAAATTAAAGATAATCCAGTGATGCCCGACTAGGAAAATACGCTCTTAATACCGCACAACAAAGTAGTAAAAAACATTTAAAATCTTGTTACACAAATGCAACGACTAAAACCCCGATAATTTATTCTACTTGTATCCTTTATCTCATTTTATCTCCACATAAACGACCTTGTTTCAAAAGTGCAAGAACTAAGAATACCGCAATATACTCGTAATATTGAAGTGGTCCCAGTCTCACCTGCAGCTATATCCAATCTTGTGCTATTTCCGTTTTACGTCCCATTTTACGGTGGTTGCGTGGAAAACATCAGTAAACTTGGCCTGCATCCATCTACATCCCTTGACATTACGAATTGAGGATTACTAGATATTTTGAGAGTTCTAGAAGTAGTTATATTGCATTGTTACGTAATAAAAACAGGAATAAACATTTTGCATTGTGTACTAACCATTGTATTTGAGGCGCAAATAACATGAATGAATAGAATACCTACTTGTTCTTGTACTACTGAAATTTATTTTAAGACGATGTTTTAAATACGGCTAGTTGCATAAAAGGCTATTATATCTAATCCCCCATTTAGATTTGACTATATGAAGATTATATGTAGATTAGTAAGCACTCACTAAATTAAGTTTGCTACAAAAGTTTAGTGGATAAAAACTACTAATGTATAGAAAATATTACTGCATAAATTCTAATAAATAATTTCTCTTTCTTCATTTACAGGTATGTACTGCGCAACCAATCTTCTGACTCGTAATTTCGCATAAAAGGATAAAAAGTAAGATTAGCTTATAATTTTATGTCTTTATGAAAAATATTGAAAATGAATTGAATAAATACATAGAAGAAACTATCTATTCAAAAGAAATTATCTATAGAAAACGCTTTTACTATACGAAACGCTCATTCCAATTACTTTTATTGCAATTTTTATTCAATTAATAATGCAAAAGAAGTATGAATAGTCGTCTACGTAATAAAAATGAGTCATGTATTCGTCCCCATTTACGAAGCGAGAAATAGGTAAGTACTTATTGGATTTTATTTTAATTGACTTTCGGTTCATATTCATTTACATAGCAATAATTTCCGCGACGATAGACGCCGTTCGTCATCTGTTTTTCTGTCATCGACTTTTAACAAAAAGTCGAATGACGAGTGTCTTTCGGCAGCTGGCTATTATGTACAAAAATATTACTCCAATACAATCTTGCATGAATATTGTCTTCACTAATTTCAGTCGCTTTTCAAGCCCTTTTTTGCCACCATTTCTTAATATTATCCTTTATTTCATTACACTCAGTAAGAAGTTCTTAGCGCGGTAAGTCCAACTTAATTGAAAAAGCTGTAGGCAACAATTTCTGAAACACTCGCTATAAAAAATCGAATTTCACTAGCTCACCCTTTACCCAGAATTTGTACAAAAACCTTTAGGTACTTGTAATATGTGACAAATTCCACATTTATTGCAAAGAAAGGCGTTAGTGAAAGTCAAGTAAACCTTTTAAATGATTAATGAGTTTTATTCATGTGTTAAAGAGTTTTTTCTTGGACTAAGGTCGACGTACGGTTTGAAAAGCAAGTGTTACTCGTAATGACTGATGGTAAAGATTTCCAGCTAACGTTCTACGTTCTTACTGTAGTAATTTGATTGATTTACCTCACGGAGTTATCGCGGCATACAATATTGCTGACGTATTATGGCATCTTTTCACCGTCATTTTACCACAGCGCCAATGTCAAAATTGCAACCCATTGAAAAATATTCACTAACAATATTTTGCTGTACCTTCATTGGCGCATAGATGAGAAGTCCTAAGTAAAATGTTATTGATTCACTGGCATCATTAATTGTGTAAGTTAAAGCTTCTTGGTTCCCGTATGTGTCGCTTAAAAAGCCTTCTTGAGTGAATATTAGGTGACTGGAAGACAGACTCTTGTTAGATTGCTTGAAATAGTCACCGCTAAAGTTTTACAGTTCATACCATTTAGAGGTTGTTATTGAAAAAACAAAATGAATTTTATGAATACGTAACACCATAGTCATCTAATGGCCAGAAAGTAATTTTCCATACATATTATATAATGTTCTTTGCCTGACATGTTATTCGGCATTTGTATTTCAACGCTTATATATTTCCCCCAAATCGGACATTGCCCCCATGCATTTTTTTTGTTTTCAACAATTTCCGTGAGCGATATCAATTCGTTAGAATTGAGGCCAATGAACCTTGTCTGTGTCTAAACAATTTCATGGCGGTATTGAAAACCTATTGAGTGATTATCTGAAGTAACGGTGATTGTTCAGCTCTGTCGAGGTCAGTTACAGTAACAAGACGATTTACTTAATGGATTAGGTTAATGGTGCCAATACTTTTGCAATTGATCCGTTATTTGAAACCAGAAAGGTAATAAGTGAAGCGAGTTGGGATAATACGAAGAGAATAGATTAAACAAAGCTTGTTAGAGAAAGGAATTTTGCTTTAGAAGGTTTTTTAAAACAAAAACTTAAATCCGGTTGTAAAAATGACACCCAATATATCTGATTATCTCATTTATTTATCGTCTTCTACTAGTTTTTCAGATTTAAGTTTACCAGTAATTGAACATTAGCGACTGACAGACTAGATTCTAACTTAAACTAACATTTTAAGTGAGAACTTTAGATATCTTTGTCTTCCACAAAAGCATAAGATTTGACGTGCCCTTGTTTCCGCCATCCTGAATAACTTTTTCATAAACTTATGCAAGATGCACTCATTTCATCATAATTTAAATCTTTATATTCATGATGGGAGTAAAGAAATTCTTGGCTTGGAAAAATGCGTCTTTATTTCGTAATTAGGGTTCGTTTATATTTTTCTGGGTTGTAAAAGATTTAATTAGCAATTAGGTGTTCATAGTCCGTGTGACCATTGGGATTGTGCAACCGCTACGCTCAGCAGGTATGAATGAATGAATGAATGAATGTAATTAATGAAGACTGGATAATGTATTATACGTACTTGTTTGTACCTCTGATTACCTCTTGATTTACATAGTAAAATTTACCTCTACATTACCGAAAAATGTTCTATATAAATGAATAATGCCCAATTTGGGCATACGTACGTACCCATCGTATAAGGAAGAAATAAAAAGTGTATTCTTCTAATACTTCGGTTGCAAACATTGTCCGCGCTCGATTTTGCAAGCATTTTTCGTTATTTCTCGGAAAACTTATGGAAAAGTGTTTACTTTCTTTTCACCTAAAGATTTCTCATATTACCTATACAAATAGTTTTCGTGGTCAGTACAACGTACGTATTGGCAAACAACGACCGCGTAATTCTATAAACAGTGTTACGTGAACATAAAAAAAGCGTGTAACTTCGGAAATTTCCCTACCACTTCCGTAGTTTGTTACGCAAACTCACAATAGCGCATTTCGTACAATATGTAATTTTAGCTCTCATTGTGTAGTCAACAGAATAATGTATTTATTTTTGTAAGTAGGTACCTACATAGGAAGTCGTAAGTACCTATATTTTCTTATCAATTTCAGTGTCAAGTGCATAAATTGTCTAAAATATGAAACAAAATACTATCTACGAACCTAAAACAAAAAGCAATCGAAAATTTCGCACACACATTAACCGTTTTAAGCATCTCACTTTGGCATAAAGGTGTATTTAAAATAATTGCAAAATTCAAAGTATGGAAACGTAAATCAAACGTTCGGGAAGCTAGTTATTAAACACCTTTATTGTTTTACTATCTGCCCTCACCGTTCATTCAGTATATGCAAATATGTTACGCTTTCAGTTCAATGATCTAAAGTTTACGTTGCATATATTGCGGTATAAAATTTGAATAAGCTTACTTAGTTAAAGCAAGGATATTTACGCTGCATTTTCAAGTCTTGTTGCGGTACTTACCGACTTTGTTAAAAACAACTTTTATTCACTTATTTATAGCCCTTAAAATGTTGCAAAACGACTGTGCTGATACTAAGATACTTTTTCGAATGAAATGAAACTCCATATGCAAAAATGTTTAACTCATACCCCGTTATTACAAAACGAGTTCTAAATATAGTTCTAGAACTAATGTAAGACGTTTTATCTGAGATAGTTCTAGTACTATATATAAAACTCGTTTTGTTTGTCTTTAACATAGGTATTATATAGCATATCAATTAGTGAGGCAATTGCCTAACGAATTAGCATTAGCCAGACTGTTAGTAAAATTTCTCACTTCCGCACAGATTTCGTTCTACTCTGTTTGATATTGAGTTACTTATTATGCATTTAAGTAGAGTCTATATTTTAATATTTACACACTATAAGCTTCTACAGTTAATAAATTATTATTATCAGCTAGTTACAGAAAAGGCCACTGAAAATAACACTCGATGAAATCGATGAATGACATTGTCAGGGCCCTCCTGACAATGTCATTCATGGGTGGTGCAATGCAACTGAAACGAAACGTTTCAAACTAGTTGCGTCGTGTGTGGTTTTCTAAGGAAGTCTATAGCAGAAACTGCGATGCAATTCAAAAGAAACTAGCAGTTTCAGTTGCGTTGCATTTGGGTTTCACCGTGTGTTCTGGGTCTAAGTAGCTGACGTAGTAATTGTAAAAAATCAGATGAAAATAGCACGATGTTTACTTAATAAATAATTTATTTAATATCTTAGTTAAAACAGCTACCCAATGGCTACCAACTGCCAAACGGCGTCACGGCAGACCACGGAAAAGGTGGCGGGATGAGCTGGACACCTTCTTAAGTAGCTGGGCGGAGGAAGCTCGAGACAGAAAGTCATGGCGGATGAGGAGAGAGGCCTTTGCCCAGCAGTGGGACACAAATGGCTAGATTAGATTAGATCTTAGTTAATAAATTAATAGTTTGGTAATAAAAATTATTCATCAACTAACAATTGAACAGTCTGAAAATCATTAACAATAAAGTCTGATGCGGTTACAAACATTACCTTGCCATAGATACATAGACGTTTATTAATCTACGTACTAACTATATAACATACATTGCGTCTATAAAACCGGGTGCGAACTACCACTTACGGTATTAATTTGCAATGTAATTCGAACTCCTAACGACTAAAAACAAGCTTCACACGACTTGTAATCTGCCTCGGCGTATGTCTTCCTAGAAAGTTTCTTAATTAAAAAGTCCCGTACACTTATTAGGAAATGTGAAGGAAGTTTACTTGTAAATTGAAATGAGTAGAAACTTCTGTATTTAGATTGCTTTATTTATTTTGTTCTTGTTCAAGATATCAAAGTTCCTTGGAGTTTCCAGCCGGATCGCTCCTCGTTTTGATATTTGATATGGAAGCTGTGCTCAAACTCAATCGTCAAAATTATCGTATCAAATGTCTAACCGTAACTACGCAGCCTGACTGCCAGTCCCTAATAGCCCTTATACTCTATAAAGATGATTTTCTAACATGATAATTATTATTTTTGGGAGAAATCCCACTGATGTAGACTTAGAACAAACTCATGCCGAAATTCCTCAATAAGTAGTTTATTTTTATTGGCAGTTGTTGACGTTTGAAAATATACATTGACAAGTTAGAAATATGAAATACCTAAAGTATGCTTAAGTATGCACCTTTAAAGAAGTAGTGTACTTAAATAAGTAGTCATCTACTCATCGTAAAGCAAACATTGTAACAACTATGAACTTAGCATCGTATTAGCATCTCATTACAATAGAACAAACAAATTGCCATTCACGATACATATTTGCGGAGCTTATACATCACGCATGCGCATTGGGGCACGTGCGTCTACACACGTGGTGGTGACGTCATCTTTGATTCACTTGCTGATGACTTGAGTTAGTTACTGCTGTAAAATATAGGTTATTAAATGAATCTACATTTAAATGTAATCTAGAATGATGCTATTTCGTATAATCTTAGATTTTTCAATTCTTAAAATAAAAATCCTTTGTTGATGTCATTTCTCTGCTATTCTGCGAAACAGGTACTGATAAATTCAGTATCTAGTTACATTTATCAGTCAATCAATATCTAAAAATAATCATGACTGTAAAGCAGTCGCTCGTAGGTACTTTTTCAAAACTCTTGTTCTACAATCCTTATTAAAACTGTACCTAAATATTAATGCAGTAGGAAGGATATTCAATTTCAAGAGTTCGTTAAATTGTTACAAATACAGTTGTCGACACCGTTTCATACATATTTAACAACTTTCATCACAAATCTGTTAGTCAAATACCTAGTTAGATCCAGTTTTTGCGTATACTTGCTTCATTGTTTATTGCATCCAAAGTTTTCACAGTCTAGCGAGTAAATGGAGTAAAAAATTACAGCAATGTTTAAATTATTCAGGAACTACGGAAATGTAGCAGGTTTTTGGTGTGTGACGATTTCGGTACTTCCTTAAAAATCGATATTATTAAGCAATATTTTTGCTTCCCTGAAAAAGTTTTTCGTGACATTGTTTTTTATTCGACTTGTAAATTATTGAGTTTCCATTTATTTGAATTCGAAAATAGACTTAGGAATTTATTCATTCTCCCTATAATAAGATAGGTAACTTTATCCTTCCACAATATAATCCGAAGACGTAAGAATACAAACTTTACTACGCAAAATTGAATCCTCCAAGTCTGATATAATCTACGCCCACGAGCTACATTCTGCAGAGTAGTCTACAATTGTAAATAATGTAACAATAATAATTTTGTAATCTTCATATCACCACAAGGTTACAGGATATGTCTGGATTCGACCGAGACCTTGGCAGCCATTTTGTTTTACGATAAAAATGTTTTAAGCTTTTTCATTGCCAATTAAATGAACAAGTTTTTGTGTTCAATATATTTGATATTAAAACTTAGACCTATTAATTAAAACATAACGATTTTGTAACGTTCCCAAATAAAAATCACAAATTGTTTTTCGGTTAATTTTATGTTAATATTTTTAAATTTTATAAAGGGAACCTTTTTATCTATTAGAGTGGAGACGGAAGCAATTCACTGACTGACTGACACAGTTCCTTATAATTTCGGATCATAAAATTATATAGCTCAAAATAATTAAAATAACAATTTTATGAAGTAGTTATTACAGCAATAACCTATTACTATTACAAGTAATATCTTGCATCAATAAATTTCCTCGATGCTTTATATCGGCGATGTATCTCTAGTTGCACTTATCCTTTTATCTCGATTAGCATCAGGGCAGACATTAATAAATCTAGGACAAGAGACTATAAAGTATATAAACTGGCCCTATAAATCATATGGGCCATAGCGTTGTCTTCGTATATAACTATTAAAACTAGTTGTCGCGTCTCTCAGATGAGTAATTGTCAAGTTGTAGGGCGAGGTCCGATCTTGTGATCTGCAACTTATTCCACTAATTCCACCTCACCCTTATTTACAACACAACAAAGTCTATTATTAATCCTATCGATTGCAAAGTAAACTGAGCAAATTATTCTAGTTTCGCTCACAACTGCACATTAGTTTTCATTACGCCTCTGCAAGTTTAATTTCAGCCGTATTAATTACATGTTACGATCGTGTTTTCATCGTCAGGGCTAAAAATAGACAGCTTTGTTTATCTGTGTTAAGAAGCCAGTGGTTTAAATGCTTGAATATTAAGCGCAACCAAATATAAGTAGGTAAAATTTAAATGTAGTCATTGTTTCCCATTCTCTGTAAAAGAATTATTTGAAACTAGCTGTCCCGGCGAACTTTGTTCCGCCTTAGAGAGGCTTTCCCGGCAATTATTCGAATTTTTCTTACCGTAAAAACCATCGTTGGACTACAATGAACATTAAAAAAAAGAATTGATAAAATTGGTCCATGCGTTGTTGAGTTATGCGCTTACCAACACATTTTGCGATTCATTTTTATATTATAAAAGATAGAAAAGAGCTCTCGGCCATAGACTATTTCTAAAATTGCTGCTCACTGATTAAATTATGGGATTGAAACCATTTCAAAATTACAATTAACTAACCCTTCCAAAAGAGGTCGCAATCGCAAAGACAATTCAACCGACGCTTGCGCAACTGTCCACCGTTTAATTGCGGGTTCAATGCCAAGCCTTTTGGTTGGACTACGAATAGAGTCATTCTGTCCAGATTGTCACGACACCACCTTTCAATTGGACAGGTCAATCGCTTACGTTATTAGAAGCTTGGGAATTTTTGCCGAAATGTCCTCTTGAGAGAGGATTAGTTTCTTCTTTCTAGTGCCTTTGATTTAGGTAGTTTTGAATAAGTGCTTTATTACAATCATAGATTTTTTCCCAACAAATTGTAGCACTTAAGTATACTTAAAATTTGTAGCCTAGAAGTTTGATTATTAATTTTGATTGTGACAGATATAAATAAAAGGTAGCAATGATGTAGGAAATTAAACCTTAAAAAATAAACCAACTGGACAAGATCCCCATGCACCGAGGCAGGTACGCATCTAGCAAGGTACGCAATTAGCGCTAAATGCAAATCAGTCAAACTGTCCCACAGTAAACGAAGCATAAACAACAGTAAACCAGTACTTTATAAGACTAACTAAATTCAAATTGCTTCGAAAACAATAAGGAAGGCCTTTTGAGTAAATTTACGTGACAATACAGGAAGTTTCATAATAGCAGGTGCATTTGAATATTAAATACTAAAATTACATAGAAAGTCGATGTGATACTGACATAAAATACAATGTATGTAGGAATTAACAGGTGTTTGTGATTATTCGCGGTTGATGGTGGTACAAACTTATTATTTATTGCCTAGCTTTTGTTTGTACCTAGGCTTTGTTGGCGTCTATGTGCCATATGTTAAGTGAACCATATTGGTTTTGTCATATGAATAAAGTCCTCTTTGGTTTTCGCATCCTGAAATCTTATGGAATAGTGCTGCTGTAAGAGGAGGAGGAGAGAGGCCTTTGCCCAGCAGTGGGACAGCGATGGCTTGATAAGATAATATAAGATAAGTGCTGCTGTATACTGAAGTCATGGTGGAGTCGACTCCATATTTTTAATACCTTTTGTACCGCAGTCAAAATAGCTCTCAAGAATGTAAGCTCATGACTTCCGGATAAAAACGTCTGGTTCTTGTTCAGTTCGGCCTAAGTCATACATTGCCTTATCTCATTCTTCATAAATAAAAGAACTATTTCTTTTGCAATCTCATTCGCTGTAATTCTAGCGAAATTATACTTAGAATACTTTTTACGTTCTAATTAGTGTGGTTTTACCAGCTGCTATTAGGATCAATTGAGACATTAGCTGCAATTAGTGGCGTCCGCAAATTGTTGGCTGCTCACCTGCGTATACGCACCGCGGCGTCTTTGACGCGTGCCAAGCGTTCTACTGGCTTTTTTCGTTTTTTAATTGCACTAATTATATTACGAATGTTATGTAAGAGAAGCGATTATTTAAATGCGTGGGAATGCGTCGAAATAGTTGTTGAATTATTTGATGAAATTCTTTAAGAAAAAGTTATGAATTGAAAAGAGTTAAATTCTTACCAAAGAGTTCGGTTTGACTTAGAAATACTTAGAATGATCTACATACTTGGATACTTTGAAACTTTATTATAACAATCTTCGACCCCATAAACTTTTAACGTATTGTTAAATTCTACGTAATATTTTTATTAAGTGGAACCATAAAAAAGCCAGCAGTAATAAAACTAGCTTGATATATTTCTCAATGTTAAAAGTGCAGTTTCTTGCACCAACTGCATCGGTAATAAACCACTGACTTAATCCGAGACAAGTTACGATCGACAGAAATATACAAATTGCTCAATTCGAATGTTGAGACAGTTTTTTGTCACCAACGAACAATGAGCTGTTGCGATTAATTCTGAATTAAAAATTAATAAAACGAAGGTGACACCATATTTGGGTGTTGGTAAAGATTTCAGTGACATCTCGATTGGCAGGTTTAACACACCTACCTGCTAGTTGCGAATTTATTCGTCTGTGTGGTAATACTGTGCACTATTTCTATAGTTTATAATGTCATTTATACCTCTACATAATGTTTCCCACACTACGTATGTGTGTGAAAAAGTCAAGCTGTCACCTATTGTCGCTCAGATACGACTGTTTAATTTAAATAAAGGTCACATCGCATGGACAGACGAGGTGAATTGATATGACACCGTTTTTTTTTTTAATATTTACTACTACGAAACCATTGGATATATTAAATAAAAGTTTACTTCGTACCATCAAGTTAAAATAAATGAATCCATTTCTTTTAATTTCCTATAAATGCTTCCGAAATGGCTTAATTTTCAATGAATCAAACATCTCGACGCTTTTCTAAATGCTGTTTATAAATATGTGAGTTTGTATTTACAAATAATGTGAACATCTTCATATGTCAAGAGGGAGAACATTAATTCAGGATTTAGTGCGTCGCGACGGTGACTAATTTGTCCAAGGCCATTATTATTTATGGCCTTATAAAATCATTCCCTTCGGCTATTCTGCGGAAACTCGTCTTTAGCTGTCAAACTCAAGGTCCATTTCTCGACGGATCGAAAACTCATTAGACCCCAGTGAGTCACTATAAATGAATTAGTGCGTTGGTAAATATAGCTGCTTTATAGCACTGCAATGTTATTGTATCGCGAAGTAAGCGCCTTTCGATCGAATAAAAGTTATATTAATAACTATCTAACATTTTGTCGATTTATGTCTTTCAGAATATCTAAACAAGCATCAATAATAATGTACTTCTAAGTTGTATTAATATTAAGTACCATTATGTATTTGATCACATATGCGCTTCCCCAATATTCCATCAAAAAGCTATTAGAGCGGCATTCTTTGTAACTCCGACCTACACCATTATGGTGAAATGAAAGTACCATACTAGAGTCATTGTAGCTGAATGTAGGGTCATTCACAATAAAAGACTCAGTGTAAAGGGCTCTTGTAATAAACGCCCTGTTGAGAACCATGGCGCTTTGTGACGTCACAGTACTTAAAAATGTTCGGGACTCGTTGACGATTTGTTTTATATTCTATAGACCTTTATAGACACTTATTTTCTTAGCATGCCAAGTTAAGTGACACAAAATATCGTATTTTGCAGTAGGAATTTCCTTTTTGAGGTAACCTACATTTAAAGTTCTCCGCAAAAAATACTAAATACGAATAACGAAATTATGGCTTTTTTCTGCATCCATAATTCTTTATTTAAAAACTCACTTTCAATCTCGCACCAATTACCATAATTCCCCAATTACACACCCACTTTGCACTATTATTTTCGTTCGATTTTCAAAAACGTTTACAACAATAAATCCAGCCAGCCAGTAACTGGCTCCCTGGGTATATACCCTTTGCTATTATTTTCTTTTTTTTTTCGTCACCTGCTGCGCTACAGACGTGAATAATGGTCGTGATATTTAGCTCAGTTTTTTTTTATTATTACCCTGATTTATAAAGTGAATATCGCGTAGGTTGAAAGTACTGAGTTTATAAACTGGTATTGATAGTGAAAAGATAGGTTTAATATTAATGGTAGTGTTATTTTAAGGCTTACGTGACTTAGACATTTTTGTATCAGATTTCTTGTTAAATATATGCTTTGTCTTTACGATGAGCCATTTGCAAACATCGGGTGGGTATCAAACCAGTTTTTGTGTTTGAGATCAACCCATGGTTGCATACCTTTTGATTAATGCATAAATAAACATAATGATTCTGGCAATTTAATTATTTGTCGATTCCATGAGCATTTCAGTCTAAAAAATTAACCAAGCCGACCACGACAATATTTTGTCACCTTTTTTGTGTTTTAACGTCTAAAAATAATTTTGAAAGTTCCGATTAATATAATCCGACTAAATAGAAAAGTCATGTTGTAAAGGACACTTCGGTCGTCTTAATGCGTCACACTCTCACTTATTTTAGTCAAGTCGTATTTTCCCTCTATGTATTTGTATGTGTAGCAAATACGCAATTTGCTCGGTAATTCGTCACGAATGAATGGGTTTGCTAATCCAAACTAATGAGATTTGGAGGCGAATGACGTCAGAGGGTGGGAGCTGGGAGCTATAGCCTGTGGAAAGTTTCCGATGTCCTTTAAATATTATTAGATACAAAGTGAAAATAGTTTTAGATAAAAGATACCATTCCTACGCTCTTCCTTTTAATCATTATTTAGTTATCGTACCACTCTTATGACTTTTTGCAAACAATATGTATCTAATATTGAGACGATTGATGATAATTTTATTTTTAAAAAACTTAAGACATTATGTCGTAATTAGGATAACATATTTCCAACAAAGTCATAAGCAAACTCCGCTTAGCTAAATAGGCTCTTTTAAGAGAGGCTACTATTTAATAGATAACATACATACCTACCACGGAATTAGATACCTACGTATCACACAAAAATGATAGCATTATAAACGTAACCAAAATAACTCAATTTCTTCTTGTGTGGCGTAGATATCTCAAACAAGTTGTTTATTTAACGATAATACTCGGTGACAACTTTAAAATTTAGTTAACGGACGTCATCGGTGTCTAATTCGATTTACTGCTTGATAAGCTTCATACGAGAATACATTATAAAAGTACTGTTAGTGTTTCATATGAACAACGGACGATGATTAGTTTTTATTGGATAAGTTTTACGAAGTAGGCTGGCTGTAGGATTTTTTTTGCATAAACTAAATGTATGCTTGCCATGAGTGTTCTAATTTTAATTTGCTACATACGAATACGAACGAGCATGGCACCTACATCAAACTTTTTAAAATATCCATTTTAAATTCACATATTCCAAAGAGAATAGCAGCTTGGAGTTTGCATTTTCTTCTTTGAGCTATGAATCTCGACACTCAAAGGAATAATCTCCGAGCAGAAAACGCTCAAGAGTCGCGTCAATAGACAAAGACTGTGAGGCGACGGAGCCGAGAAACGGAGAAGTCTGAAACAAAAGATTGCAGAGCGGAGATTTTATACAATTCTATTATTTATTTTTTCCTGGTTTCTGCGCTCCGCGTCTACTACATAGAAACTGACATTCCTAATCCTTTTGAAAACACTCTTTATATTTACTGATCTCTTTCTAAAAACAAAAGAAACGAAATTTATTTATCTAGTTACAATCTTCCGGTCATTCACCTCACACCCTCAGACGGAATTGAAGAGGCGTTGGGACAAAGCCTTCGAGAGCCCTCAGTCTGACGTTAGCTGCACTATTTTTAAAAAAGATGCACCTTGCATTTTTGCCATCGCGTGTTGCCGTGTTCTCGGGAACTTTTGTCTCGCGAGATTGTTCCGTTGAGAATGCTTTTGAGTGTAGTCTAGACTTGAGTAGATATCTATGTAGAATTATATCTACTACTATGTTACCTGTACCTTCGTTCATGCTTTTACTGAAAAGTTGATATACAAAAACGTGTGTCAAATGGAAATTTGATAAAAATTCAACGTCTTCGATTCCTGATATAATATATTTAACTATAAATAAGTATATATCTAGCAACTGTTATAATAGGAAATAAATAAGTCTTTCAAATGAAATTGTAGCCCCAAGACTAACGATACAGTATGTAACAAAAACAACCAACCACAATCTCGTTTGAAACGAATCCTAAAATATCATAATGTATTCGTACTTCTACTTTGAAAATGCAAAGCAAACCGGGACCAAAGGCAAAAACAAACACACTTTATTATTAACTCAGAAAAGTTGTCTTGTTTGTTTACATGAGGATAAGTTAGTAGCAAGTTGACTGGCAAGTTGCAAAGCCAATTGCCGCATTTCTTAATGGAGTTAATCGAAGCAGGCATGTACAGAAAGCAATTAGTAATCAGTAATGAGTTCGATTTTATGAGTAATTAAAGATTGTTACTAGTTTAATAACTCTAAACCTAGTTTAAAAGATTTCAAAATAGGAGCTGAGTACAAAAGATTACCACTTAACTTTTTGCTAACTATGACTTGCTACTTAACTGATGTTTATGTTAAGTATATTTACTAAACTCTAGTTGATTTTAACACCGTCATCGACTTGCTACTTAACTAAATGAAGTGTAAACAAGCCTCTTCGCTTAGAGCTTCCGTTCTATTTACACATATACGAGTAGAGCCTACCGCCAACTAATGAATTCACTTGTAACTGATCTAAAGATATGCAAGTCCCAAGTACGACCACTAACTTCATTTAAGACGTTCCAATATAGCTTCAATGCATTTGAAATAAGGTTGTTAGTTTTTATTGGTAACTTAAAGTCATTTGTTTATTGAAATGGTGTTTTGACAAGGAAATTAATGTTTAATGTCGTAAGTATAAGGTTGATTATCATAGTATGAAGTAGGTAAATACGTTCACACGTAGGACAGTAGTCAAGTTCAGATAGTTTATGACCGTGGCTGTGATTGGAATTAATTTTGTTTGTCTTTAGGTGGTTGGTGATATTAATCAAGTTCTTGGTACAAACTAACTTTAAATGCAAACGTTGAACTAGGTTGATACCAGGAAATTAGAAATGGTTTACACTTGTTTTGGACGTCCACTGCTGGACAAAAGCCTCCCCCAAGGATTTCCACAGCGATCAGTCTTGCGCTGCCCACGTACACTGGTTTAGGTACCTACTTACTGAAAAATATTTGACGATAATATTTCAATCACTTGCTTGCCACTAGACTCTATAAATTACTCGTATAAGGAATGCATGCTCACTAATCCTATTAACATATTGCAATCAAACCTTATAAAATAATTTAACCTAATTCATATAAAAGCGGGAGCCTTGAAGTAGCGCATATAAATAAGGTTCCGTTGCGGCCGCTTCCGGTGCGCTGGCGCCGGCCGCGGGCGATCCGACACTGACCGTTCCCACGACACCCTGTGTAGGTAAATCTATAGGGTATATACTGGTATGTAAAGGTAGTGTGAGTTGCTTGTTAATAAGGTTTGGGTATTTTGTTTTGAGACTTTTGGGAAATTGAGAATTATTCTGTTGCCAGGTAGGTATATTTTTGTTTATAAATTACATAAGATGAGGTAGCTTAGTTTTTCAGCGACCCTGTTCTTTATTTAAAAAATAAACTTACTCCATGTTAGGTACTTAAGTACATCAAAGATTTAATGACGCAGTCACTTCCCAGCCTATCGTAGTTTAATTGCTTCTAATCGAAGTTCTTATCAAGCACTTGACTGAAATTAATCCTAGAAGTATTAAATACAACGGCCAGATCTGATTGCAGACATTAAAGTGATAGATTGCTGAGGCGGAGGTAATCTGGGAAGCGGAAGGTCTCAACTCAATCTACTGATTAGGGAAGAAATTACTGAGAGAGGCAGTGGATTTTTACAGGGTTACATAGGTTAGATACTCTAGCGTGGACTTGATCTAATTTGTGCTATTAGTACCGAGATGGAGGTTTTTGATTTAATTTAGACTTTTGGATAATCCTATATTTTATTATTATTTATTTATTTATTTATTGGAAAACCAACAGCTCTAATAAACATAATATAAAATTATAAGCTAACAAACGAGCCAATTACAGTGTGAAATGTTTCTTAAACTTGTAATAATATGACACTCCACTGCAGCGATTTTGCAGCATAATTGAACGCTTTTTATGATTGAAAAAATATACTTTCAAGTCTTCTAGTACTTAGGTACTTAATTATTCTTCAGAAAATGCGATTATGCTAAAAAGCGCGAAATTAGTCATTCATGCATGATCGGTGCATTATGATTGCTAGTAGCTTGAAAACGAATAATATCTTAAACCGATGATACCCACTCAGCAATACGCCAGCAATATTAATTACGAAGACGTCTAATTTGATTATAATGCGATATAACTCTTGTTAATACCTTCAGCCAATTGCTAAAACACGAGCCTAAGCAAGGCCTAAGCCCGTTTCGGTACAAAATGAATATTGATGGATTACAAACGACTTGAGTAAAGTTAGTAGTAATCTTATTAGACTAGCTTCCTACACTTGAACGTCTTCTCGTGTGGGTGAACTCGTGATATCACTTGTAGAAATAATTACTTAGTTAGGTAAGTACTTATATTATACAGGGTGTAACAGAAAGGGTATATAAAGCCGAAACACAGCGATAGTCTTCATGAAACTGAACAAGTTTCCCCAAGGAACATGGGTCGTAACTCGAAAAAATTTTTTGGATCTCCCATACTTACTCGATCAGCTGATCGGGCATTTTGTATGGGGAGGCGAAATTTTTTTTTCGAGTTACGACCCATGTTCCTTGGGGAAAGTTGTTCAGTTTCATGAGGACTATCGCTGTGTTTCGGCTTTATATACCCTTTCTGTTACACCCTGTATAATTACCTAGCGTTATGAAAAACTATTTTTTTGTTTAGGTATACAAAAATGTGGCTGCCAGTTAAGCTAATACTCCATTACATGTACTGTTGTCGGTGTCGTTGTCGAAAAATAAGACGACAGGATAATAATTTAACATTCCTCTGTGTTACGGAGATAATAATGAGATGTTTGTGCAATTTTGTGAATTAATATTGTTGTATTTTGTTCACAGGTAAGACCCTCAAACAAGCTTTTCGTTAAAGTATCTATCAGCAAGGCAAACAGAACTACGGCAATGTAAGTTTACATTTTGTTTGAATATTAGAAGACTATAGGTAGCAACTGGTCACATATTTCGGTCTTTCAAAGCATGTTGTAGCTTAATACAGCTATTTCTTAATCCATTTGTTCATACAATGTCGCAAATCGACAAAATATTTCAATAACAAATCAGCACAAAGTGTTCCTTTTTCAAATAAGGCCTGAAAGCGTGTCTACATGCGTAAACATTCGCGTTTGGCGCGCCGCTGCGTCTGCGCACACCCTATATTTAACATCTCAAGGGTTTCCTGCTCCCAATGTTTATTAATTCGTATAATATACACCGCTTGTTTACATCAACCACGTGGCGGGGCAATGACCTCGCGATATTTCCGAGATTTTTTTCTAGAATTAGATTTCTCGGCGAATGCATTTTCGTCATTCTGAATTGGTTAATTTATTTATTGGTATGGGATTTTTCAAAGGAGCTACTTAATTGATTTATACATTTTTGTCGGGTAAACATTTGGAAGTATTTTAAATAAAATTTATATCTTAGGATAGGAAGTAACAAGACATCCTTTCATTTAAAACCTAAGAGTTTACGTAGCCAGTTATTACCTACAGTAATCATATAAAGGATTCGACAGGTTGTCACTATGCAATCATGCCTTCTACAGCTTGCACAACGCAATTATAACCTCACAGTTTTCTTTTCCTGTTGACAGGCAATTATCACTTTATGCGCGCATAGAAATATCCAATAATTGTATAATTCGAGCTGTATCTAGTGCGGTACTACTTTCTAGTTAATGGGTCTAGCCGTCAAACGTGTTGTCCTTGGTGTGATGGTGTCCCGACCCCGATAGGGGGAGCTGAGGGCTCTCAAACTGGGATTTTCCTAAACTTAGAGGGCTACCGGACCACGTACCTCTCTTTCGTTTCTCGAGTAGCGAGCGACCACATACCGGACGACGGAGTGTGGGAAGGCCTCCAACAAGGTGGACTGACGACTTGGTTAAAGCCGCTGGAAGCTGTTGGATGTTGGCAGCGCAAGACTGGTCGTTGTGGAGATCCTTGGGGGAGGCTTTTGTCCAGCAGTAGATATCCGTAAGCTGACATGATGATGATGATGATGATGAGGGGGCTTCCGTGGGCCATTGTTGGATACTGATGCCTATCCGTCTTATAGTAATCCAATTTTTTCTTGGTATAAACCAAAAAATATATTGAGCATCTAAATAATATTTATTACTAATAGTATCTAACTATAATATAAGTACGTGTTTTACAATATTTAACACGTTATACAAACCGTTAAAAGGTTGTTAGTATAAATAAGGTTCTAGAACCACTGCCATGAAGTTACATAGTTGCGAATCTAAATGCGTACTTTTAGCCTTAAGGCAAAGTTTATTGCGTAGTAAAATAATATTAAAAAGCTGTTACCGTTTAATACTCTTTCTACACTATTAATTCATGTTTACGGGCTATTGCTTAGCTCCACGTTAATTTAAAGCGTTTACTTTGCAAATAAAATAGTTGTCATGTGAATTATGTTCTTTGAAATTTTCGAAAAATATTAAAAGTGAAACAGTGCTCGTACGAAATAGGTATCGACAATTTTAAAGCAGTGGCAATATGATAAAAATAACATAATGAGTATGAAATGCCAATCATGATAAAGTCTGATCTATAAAAACAAAACACGGTCGCAAAATACCATATTGCTCTCAAACCAAAGAGCATATAATCATCACGTTTTTTTCAAACTTTTAATACCCTTTTTTCACCTCATTATCAAAATGATGCCACACACATGACAAAAGCTAATATGGTAGAAAGTGGTCAGATTATGGAATCGCTGAGATTCCCGCGGTTGGTTTCGACACAACGACCACCGCAGCCACCATTATTACCACACCATTGTCAATCACCACACAAAACATAAAATTACTACTATAATTACGTACAACATCCAACGCATATTTTCCCCAGAAGTTAACCCACACGTGAACTATATTCAACTTTGGTACTAATAATTTTATGGTCTAAATTCCCTGTTTTTTAAACACGAGAACTTTTTTCTATTACACACTACGTTAGCATGACAATAGTAGCCAAATTGTGTAGTGAACATTTTGGGGGAACAAAAAAAGTAATTATGCCGAATTTTGTGTAATTTATGAGCCGATTTGTAGACGAAATAGATTTCGTAATATGTTTTGGAACTTTCGATTGTTCTATTGTGTTTTTGAATTGTCTTTAAATTTAGAATAACATCTATTAAATACACGTTTACATGTATTTAAATCTTTTATCTGATGGTTTTAGGACATTAAACCGACACAACCAAATTTACGATTGAAACTGTACCCAAAATATTATGACTTCTATTATTTTATTACCTACTACATATGTTCAAGTACCTACTATTTCATATCGTAATGAAAAAAAAACTTCTTTGAACTCAGTTTCTTAATACAAAGTTATTTTTAGCCAGTAATAGTCTTATAATTAACGTCTGCGCGTACGCCATAAGCATAATCAATCACAATCAAAATATGTATCCATGCGTATATACCCACTCCTTTTATCAATAGCAAAAAAAACATACCATACTCAATCACCTTGCGGACTTTGCCGCAAAAAATGCGTACACGCATCGTGTCACGAGACAAAGTAGCCTATGTACATAATGTAGTACATAGTTGTTGCTATACATTATTATGGTGTGGCATGATGTCACACGCATCTGTTACGAACCTACTTATTCTATTATGATTCAAAACCTGCTACGCATTCATAGATTTTATCAGTTTATTTACCTCTATCTACCTACAGATATTGTTAGATGTGTGTAGCCTCTTTCATTATTGTTATTAGTTACTAGATAGTTCTCTGTCTTTCTTCAGAATTGAGAAAAGTTAATATTAGTGAATTTTCAGTTGTCATAAATCAACAACTCTATGCAACACGTTAAACTAAACAAAACTGATTGACTTATAAAGTTACTATCGACTCCCATTCGTAACTGAGCTGTTTAACCAAATATTAATAGTCTGCCCTGAGTATGAATTGGAAACATTTTGATTCTACTATCATCAAATAGTTACCTACAAAGGTACTTTAGTAGCCCTTACCCCATCACCTAACAAGCTAATACAAACCGCACTGTCTTAAAACAAGCGTTCACAATTTCGCATATTCAGAGCAAGAATGCATACTTATCAGCCATTTCACAGCATTTAGCAGAGTAGTGGTAATATTTCACGCCGATGGTGTTGGTGTAATCTTTGAAGTACATCGGACGTCGTGACTCCTCGTCCTATTGTTAAATCTGAGATCTACTGCTTGAGAGTTTAGTGAGCGGATGTGAGAAAATGTGGCAAAATGATGTTGGAATTAATATTCAGATTTTCCACAAATGTAACCGAATGTAACAACATTCGATTCGTTGTTCAAAATATTTAAATCATCAGTCAAAATTTTGATAAGTTTTAAGTTCACATATACACTATTCAAAATAATTTAGACGCATTCTATAGCTGAGAAGAAAACTGTAAAAATGGATGGATTAAGTCAGGTCAATCAAGGTAGTTCAAAATGTGGTGATATCTCGTAAAATATTAATATTCATGAAGTCTAATATACCTTAGTATTTTGTATTAAATCCTTCTTGAATAATACTATTCACCGAACGCACCAGCAGTGTGTCTCAATGAATTCCAGCCTTGAAGCCCGATACAAAAACCGCTCGCAAAAAGCTAAGGGCAAGTACCGAAAAACATTAGAATTGATTAGGTTTTTTGTTCGCCCCGTGGTTCCACTACGGTGTACCAAACAGAGATAAATGGTGCGTATACACTGAAGAAATGCTAGAGGACTTAACTAGATGAATGGACAAAAACGTGCTTTGATAAAAAAGATTCTTAGCAAAGGTGTCTACTACTACTAGTAAGTAAACAGCTGTTCAAAACTGTGATAGGTATCTACTACAAAAGATCTTGCTGTTTAATCTTTGAGCTAATGCATTTTTTAATAATACTAATAATAAGCCTCTACATGTTGGCTTCGGCCCCATGCCCGCCTGCCAAATGACATGGTCCCTATGACCCGAGATCTTTAATGATGTACCAACATATTAATATCTAATACTAATAACAATGTCGAAAGAAAAAAATTCGTTGTAAAGACTCCAGCACTAAATAACTTTATAGTGTAGAAATTAGCTATGTTGTTAGTCAGATTTTCCCAATACTACCTCCTCTATCAATCACCCAGTCCAACACCAACTTGATAGATACAGATGGCAATGATTCATACACCATGATGCGAGGCAATGCCCTGTACCAATGGTTTTTTAACCCAAGTCTCATTGAGCCTTAGGAAGGTGTGGCTAATGCCTTGGAAAGATCCGCTCTAATACCTACCATTCGTTTTGACGTTATTTTCGCACCATAGCTTTTTTTAGAGGTCATTGACTGTTAAACAATAACATTTCTCTTCGGGATTATAAGATTTGTCATTACGTTAAGGATGTAAGTAATAGGAGTGGCTTATATTTGTCAGTAGATAAATACGTTTTATCGATTTGAATTTACATAATCGTGGATGGAAGTTTCGAAAAGACTTTGGTTTGGATCATTGAAGTCTGTGTTATTAATACTTTTTGTGCATTAAGAATTTACGTCGCATTTTTTATAGTCTTTGTATCGATAATGGCGTCTTGTTATGATCAAAATTCAATGACGAAATCTTGTATAGTTTGAACGTTTCTTTGTCACAAGGAAACTGAAGCCGAGACGAATTTTAAACGTAAACGTAGAAGGTTTATTGTTGTACATAGTCATAAATATCTCAATTTGTACGCCACGTCGAACATAAACTTTATAATTTCACTGCCATTGTACAGAACAACGGAACAAGGCGATTAGTGTCGTTCATGTTCCATTTCACCCCGCACCGTGATAGTATCGATAAACTCGATAATTAATCGATTACTTGTTAATTCACAGCGTCCACCACAATTTATGCGTGCGTTTATACATGGTGTGAGCGTAATTGCTGTGAATAAAGTTGTTTTTCTCGAGGCAATTTGTAGCTATTTACGCCTGGCCAGCTACTCTCATAATAACACACTAATTGGACTGACCGTTCTATTTCAACCAGTGATAAATGAGTTGGATTTCGACATTTGTTAATACAAACTATTTGCAGCCAAGGGCTTCGATATGGTATCGTAACAATAATCTTATTATAATGATATTGAATTCCCAATAGTAAAGGTTAGCCGTTCCGTGCTGTTCAATTAGCGATTGCTAAATGACCAGAAATAGGAGTCGATAACAGTAAACTACCGGAGATTTATTGCTTTATTCAAAACTGTCCTGCCACTGATTTCCTTTACCGCTTATGGAAACAGGTACACTAATGAATAATAAAAGCAAACAAATTAACTTCTACTATCAATATCGCGAAAATTTGCGCGTACAAGTCAGTAATAAAGCGTAAATGTAAGGAATACGTAAACAAAACTGAACGAGATTTATGATCGATTAAAATTTACGATCATCGGCGCGTCTCGATTCTCGAAGCTTAACCGTGAAATGGTAAGTTATTATCGTTAGTGTAAGATTTTGTCGATATCGTCCCACGCACGATTAGGCCCATCACTATTTACATAATGTTACAGCGTTTTATGGTGATAAAGTAAGTTCAATATTTTATTATGTTGGATTTTGTGGCTTACTTTCTTTCTTAGGAAATGTTGCAATGAAATAATCTGGGTCTTTTACACATATACTTTGTTGTAAAGAACGTCTTTTTTATCCAAAAAGTTTTACATACCGCCTTTAATCTGAGATGCCGAGTCTTACTTCTGAGAAAATAACTGGAAAGTAAAAATACACGTAGCTCTTACTTTTCTTTCAAAAGCGTGTGATTTTCAAAGAAAGTACAAGTTGTAAATATATTCCAATCAAGAGTGTCACTGGTCAACCTCAGCGAAAGGTTTATGGCATAAATTCTGCGGGTTTGACTTCAGGCTACTTGGCAAAAGTTTTGAAGAAGTTAAAGAATCGTGCCTACTTGCTAATATTTTAAAAAAGATCAGTAAGCTTTACCTATATTGAATCGTGAATTGATTCTCTATTCCCTTTAAGAGTAAAGTTAAAGGTTAATAGCCATGTTTGATTTTCTTAAATATTTTTTTATCTTCGTAATAAAATAACGAGGTCTATTATGTAGTTTGCAACTTAGATTATTTGCTTACTTAACTTTGAGTTTTGCAAAAGTTGATGTTTTATTCTAGTTTCTTTATTACTATAAGTATTATTGAAACATGTATCAATTTATTATAATTAGTTACAAATGTCAATACTTATGGCTAATCAAACAATCCCCCCTAGTCGTTCCCGATGCAAAGGTGACCATGACGCTCGCCGCGTTTCCACGCTGAATGGCGATATCAGGTATTATTTACTTTACTTAAATTATTTGATATTTATGAAACTCCGCTACCTCTTGTATCTTATCCTGACATAAAACGGACACTCGTCACCGGCGTCAGAAGATTAGCTTTCTATTATCTGTGTTGACATTCGATCTGCAGTTTTCACTGCGCGCGCGCATGTATGTTCACTAATTGGTGTTATGTTTCAGTGCTTCTACTTAGCTGTATTATAGACTTAACTTGCTTCACTCTTTCATTAGCCTTTAAGTGGTGAAAGATTTTAGTTGGGGTTTCTAAGAATCTTATTTTACATTTTTGTTTGAGAATTATTATTTTTTTACCTACTATTTGCACATTGAATCAAGTTATTTTATTTTTTTACATAATTGCTTTACTTTTTTAATGGTCGCCACAAAATATAATTCACTCTATTTATGAAAGATTTTTCTATATAAGTACCTTAACTTTTAAATCTAGATTTTTATTATAATTAACGTCTATTTCTGTAAGTGGCTATACCTTAAAAGATACAAAATTCACCCCTGTCACATCTACTAATGTATTTTCACTTACCCACGCTTGAAGTTAATTGAAAACACCTCATCCGGCGAGGAAAAGGAGCTCAAACTCGCTAATTAAAGTAATTACTAATTTACAAGCAGACTAGGTAATTAATAAGTAATCAGAAATTACTGTACACTGTAATTAAAACCTTGTAGATAGGTACTAATTAAGACTTTCCTTTGAACACTTGTCCTGTCGAAAGCTGTCGTTTGAGACTGGTGTAGTTAGGATAGAGCTGATGTTAAAGAGATGCTATGAAAGGTAAGTGAATTTACTCTTAAGAAATCCAATTTAATAAACAATGCTAACTTTAACTCGATATTTATACTTACTACAACTATTTCCGCATTTAACTAAGTATAGTAAAAGCTTACCAATCAGTACCTTATCCAAAACAAATTATCATGCACATACTAACGATAAATAGATTCTGCAAAAAGTTTCTTATAAAAAATCGCTTTTTCAAAGCTATGTGATAGGTTTATTAGTATAAACACTCCTTAATTGATACTGGTTGTTAAAAGGTAGAATTTGACACGCTGAAATTCTTTTCTCATGAAACTCCTTCATGTTTTAATAATCTTCTACCTCCTAGCTTAGCTAACACATCAGAGAGTCCTCACAGCATAAATCGGAGTTTCTCTGTTCACACACGCGACGTCAGGCTATCCATCAATCTGGAATAAACTTGCCCAGTGGCATTAGTGCCACTGCCACGACGACTACGGTTGCCAATTGCCTCTATACATATAACATGGCTACAATCACAATAACAAACGCAATATCTATTGTGAACTAAATATTTTTTTGTCTATTATAAACTGGTTTTGTCGCTTGGACACGGGTGAACTATTTTTTTTTAAATAGCCTATTGTGTCCCACTGCTGGGCAAAGGCCTCCCTATCACCGGCCGCCTCTGGCCAGTTTGCCAAGTATGCATCGCCATCTCCTCTTAGGCCAACCTCTTAGGTGAACTATATTAAGTCAAAATCTAACAATTATGCAAACTCTTGCAAAAAAAAGACTATAATTAGAACGCGTTGGCGATAGAAATGTAACAATCGTAAATTCTAAAATACTTCTCAAATAGGCGCAAACACAGTTATTAAACCCACTTCAACATGTTACATACTCTATCATTTATACGTTATAAAACGAAATACGTATGCATTTAAAATTCCAGTCATATTGAAGCTTAAAAGGTGTAATAAATATAACAGAATACGTAATTTTAATTACTGCAGTTATAAGCTCGAAAAAATTTACGATATAATGATACAAATAGCAATAACAGTAATAACTGTGCCACTCAAGGTCGTTGGCTTATGTTTTTAGTACATAAAAGAGTTTACATATTCAAATAGGTACCTACATTTTAATGTTAATGCGACACTGACACGATGTTTAAAGTAGGCATTTAATTTATTTTTGAATACTCGTTAAATAGACCCGCAACCATTACTACCTATTTGTCGCTATTTCTTACCCTAAGGTTGCCTGGAAGATATTGCTACCTAGCAATAAGGCCGCCTGTTGCTTTGTGTCTGTACCTTATATCTTTGAGTGCAATAAAGAATATTTGTATTGTATAGTAGACCTTTAACAATTTGTTCGGTTAAAAATTGGAACAATGGGACACTTGAATTTTACCTATGATCGCTTCACTTCGTTGTTATGTTAACTACATTTAAGTCAGTTGAAACGTTTTATATCTTGTTTTATTTAAAGTAAATAAAGCATTCAATCTAGTATTGATAGGTCCCTTATCCGTCGATTGAAACGTGTGTGTACGCTTTGACATTTCCACTTGAGGACTTGAGGAGACTATAAACTTTGGTTACAACTTATTTAGGACTCTAGTAAAGAGCATATTTAGCATTTGTTTGTATGTCTTTGCTATTGCAATGGCTGATAGTTAACTTAAGACCGGTTAAGGAATTGTATACTGGGCGTAACAGAAAGGGGGTATAAAGCCGAAACACAGCAATAATCCTCATGAAACTGTATAACTTTCCCCAAGGCAAATGGGACGCAACTCGAAAATAAAATTTCGTCTCCCCATATTAAACTATCCTATCAGCTGATCGAGTAAGTATGGATGATCTAATTTTTTTTCGAGTTACGACCCATGGTCCTCAGGGTAAGTTGTTCAGTTTTATTCATGGGGACTATCGCTGTGTTTCGGCTTTATACCCCCTTTCTGTTACACTCTGTATTATTATATATCGTTAAAGTGGTTAAATCAAATATTTTTGTTTACAATGTGGTTACACTTTAATTTATGACAGATAAATAAATCGTAACAAAATGTTCATTATATCCATTTTTATTAATGCAATACCATTGACCTTTATCTTAATAAGCCACGTATTGTTCTAAATATATCAACATTGTTTCTCATTAGCCCTCATCAGGTAAAAAAACAAAGATAAAACGTATAACATTGTTCCCGCTATATAAACAACATCATTAATCACTGAACAAAAAAAATATATTAAGGTAGGTACATAAAATGCTACTGTTATCTTTAAATATAAGCTACACGACCAAAAGTGATCGTTCATATATGAAAGCACTAATTGACAGTATCAATACGCCATCAAATGATCGTACACACTATTAAGGTTACATAATTGCCACTAAATGTGTCCAATTAACAGACACTGATTAATTTATGTGTATGGAAATTGTATGTAAAGCTCTTTTTATGGAGAGTCGATCTTGTACGACTAGTTGGAAAGCTAGCCCAATAAATTATAATGGGGCGAGTAAACTGCGAATAATTGGAAATTTGTCCCTTCTGTTTACTTTGCTGGGGTCTTAGTAAAAGTTGTGTAAATGTTTTCTAGACTAGTTGTGTTATGGGTTTGGTTTATTCATTTACATTTAATTCAGTTAATCATGAATAAATACTTAACTGTTTATGAACAAAAGCGAATCTAAAACTAATTTTAGCATCATCAAATAATTCTGCTTTATATCCTGTCGAGATGATGAATAGATTTGCGACTAAATAAATACCCCTCTCTCAATAGAGTCTACGATAAATTATGTGATGGTGACTGAACTCCCAAATTTTTTTTAATGGCCATCGGCTGTCTCTAAAGCATTCATCCCATCAAACACTTTTTTGTCGCTATGAAACAGACAATGTTACTAATTGAATCTATCAAATATCAAAACGACACTTTCCGTCAACGTTTGCACAAAAAAGTGTTTTATCAGACCAATTTTAGAACTCAATTTCAATTAACATCGCCAAAGACTAATTGCTCTATTTTTTGCAATTATCTCTTCAATTATATTTTTTTCTAAAGCCGATAATTGAAATACTTGAATGAATAGTTCGTTGAACTCTTACGCAAGTAAATTCGCAAAGTTCTTACACTTCGCCCCCGCGCATGCGCGTCAGATTAGCATAATGCGCGTATCTTATTGTTAACACTTGAATGAATGATATCGATTCTAATATCTATCGATTGTTTGAGTAATCGAGTTATGTTCGTATTGCGGATGTGGGTAGCTAATAGGGGGTCGATAATGTCGATATTCAATGAATGTAAATTCATTATCCTATTGTTTATTACGTAACGAGAGTTTGTGCGGAAAT
The DNA here is from genome assembly GCA_947563765.1 of Anarsia innoxiella. NCBI lineage: Eukaryota > Metazoa > Arthropoda > Insecta > Lepidoptera > Gelechiidae > Anarsia > Anarsia innoxiella. The sequence continues at coordinate 9,154,229 of OX387396.1, read as the reverse complement.
ATCTATTCTGTATCTACAATAGATAGTTAATAGACAAGTAACACTTGTCTTTGAATGAACGACCGAGACATATTTCTCGGACGTGAGTTTGTCACGGATTTGAGACTGTTTACGAGTTCTTAAACGTGTGTTATCAATTATGACATCAGCTAACCACATGTGGTTTTGACTTAAAACATATTTGGCGTAAATTGCTGATTGTTATTTACGCTGGTATTTTAACCTCTCTAGGTTATCTGTACTCGCTCGTCTAATCAAAACATTTGAGAGTATTTTTTAGATTTAGAACTTGTTAAAGTTAATCAGAAATCGAGTATAAACTACGAAATCTAACAATTTCATCACAAACTGAAAACAAAACACAGCAAAAGATCTTGACCTAAAATAACCCAGACTAACACCTTAAAAGTCTTCAGCAAAAGCTAGAAATAATGATAAGGCACTTCACAGCACCACCTTTGCCTTATAAAGTAAAAACACGGTGTCTTCTAATTGTGTTGATGCAATGTAATGTCGCGCCTAATACGTAGTGCGGGAGTCGTGACGTCGAATATCCATCCAAGGGGCTTGTAATGAAGACATTAAAATTCTTCACCTTTTACAGATATTGGCTTTGCCTTGTATTTGCAGTTAGGGTTGGAAGAAACTAGGAAGCGTTGACATTTGAAAAAAAAAAAGAAATATAATAAAAAAGAATGACTAGTTTGCAGTAATATACTTTCAACAGCCGTTTTATTAATGTTTTGATTGAATGACGGTTAAAGCATCGTAACTTAAACGCACAAGTGCGAATGCAGTTCATAATACAAGTATTTCAACGTTTCTTTTGTTACTGATTTCTACAAGCGCAAGTGGAAGCTTCGTTAAAACTATTCATTAAGCCTAGTTGGCGAGTAGACATTCAGAAACCAAGCACGGAACTCTTCAATTTCCCGCCTCTTTACTTACCGGCGTATAATTCATGCACAATGACCACGGCTCATGAATGAAAACTACACCTTAATTCATTGAAAAATTCATCGCTAGTCGCATTCATGCATTTTCATCCGTATTTGAATTTCACTGCTCTGGCGTTGGGTTTAAATATGTATGAACCGGCATGTTTCCGCAGTGCACTTCTGAATTCAGCGTTTTTCCGGATAGTATTTTATCGTTGCCATGGCAACCCTAACTGGGCATACATATTCAATGAAGGTAGCTTTATGTGGGCTTTCACGTCGCCAGATGGTCTGGCACAGTGTTGACCTTAGCATTCTTGCGCAATTTATTTAGGTGTCTAGATTTTAGGATAACGAGATCTAGTTTAGTGTCTAGCTTTTTTTATCTTATTATATGCATTACCTACCTACCAGTAAAATTAAAAAGGAAAATCTGTCTTTTTGAATTAAGTGATTTTGTTCTTTACCTCTTTTTATATTTAGGTCATTCGCAACAATGTTTCATTGAATTTTCTTGATCAAGTATAATTTCTCTTGACAAGTCAAGGACCCCCCAATCACCTCGTGAGAAAAAATGGTTGATATCAGCAATAAAATGGTTGAAATGCGAATTGCTTTACGTAAATTGACGTTAATATTGTATCTCACCTTCAACATCAAAGGAACATGGCGTTGCTACGAAAAAATACGACTCTCCTCAATTTAAAATTTGAAAATAACAGTTGAAAACAAATGGAGACAGTTTAATGCTGTGACAATGTTTATATTTCAATAGGGAACATAAAGAATGTTATGTTTCTGGATTATTATGTATTATGTCTGGTGTTGAAGTCGTAAATTATGTAAAATTAAGTCGTTTTCTGACTTTACTAATCCGTCGCGGTTGCTCGTCTCGCCGGTGGCTGTGGTTGGTGTTTATTTTACAGTCTGAATTTATTTAACAAGAAAATTTTCTGTTTTGACTTGCCTTCTGAAAAATGTCTTTTGAAAACCTTTGTTCATTTCCTAGGTTTTAAATTGTTATGTGAAAAGTAAGCTCATTTTCATCAAGCTGTTTCATAGTCCTATAGAAAATTATTCCCGGCTTAGTACCGCTACCAATCAGTAGGGTGCCAAGACGTAACTTCTACTTTTCCATTGTCAATCGACATCGTGAATCAACGTTCGGCAGACGTTTGGTTTGGACCTACGCCAAAGTTAGGTTATGAAAAAAAAGATGGCGCCGACCTTGAGAGTAGTTTTCACTGGCTGATTGACGCCGCGCCCACTAAACAAACACACGCGCTAATTACGAGAAAAACCGACTCGGTAATAAGGCGGTGACACATCCGCGGAAATCAAAACTGTATTTTTTCCTTATTTTTTTAAAGTGCTACATATTTTTGCGTCATTTTTAATAAAAAAAATATAAATCATATTCCTGGTGACTCTTTCTTATATTAAGCAGAGGTCAAAAAACTGAGAAACATATTTAGGTGACCGAAGTTTTAGAAAGAAGTTTCAAAACTATCGATTGTAGCATCTTGAATACGCCTTCGGGTTGGAATAGAGTTATGTTTACAACGAGTTATTATTTTGCACACATCGTAAAATCTGCAACTTTTGGTCCAAAGTAACAAATATCGGCCGGTAGCACGGTGCTTCAGTTAACCCGACACATCCGTTTTTGTCGTTTCGAAGGGTTACACCGCGGCACTAAATTAACAATATTTCTATTGTTTTACTCCAAATAACACTAAAACTAACCTAACCGTGGTTTTACAGACCTGTTACTAATACCACTAAACCGAATAGAATTTGTATGTTTATAATCTTCTATTTTCTGTTTGTTTTATACCTACTCCTTCGTAATTTCACTATTATTGATTTTATTGTCATCAACTCAAACGGTCAAGGTTGGTAATACACGTGACGTTACACAAGCCACTGTGTATATTATTTACGTAATTGTAAAATAGGTTGTTTTAAAAAACTAAAACACGCTTTAGCTCGCACTTAACATGCTCCATCATCAGATCTGTTTGAAAGTACCATATTACTGTATTGTCATCAGAACTCAGAGCTAGTGCAAAATTTCATCCTATTCGAAGACCGGGAAGTGTGTCAAATTAAGATTCCAAGATTTGTTTACTTAAATAGTTACTTACAAGTGAAGCTAATATAAAGCGTGTAAAAATAATAAAGTCTAACATTGTTTGCCACTAAAAGAAAAAAGGTACCGTAGGTCAGTAATTAATCAATCATGAGTTTATCACTGCTTTTATTTTCCTGCATAACCCATAATTCATAAAAAGATCATTAAAGATAACACTTATCGAAACCTATAGCTGGCCTTTTATTTTAAAACCGTACGTGGTTAATTAACTTTAAAGCCCATTTCTGAAACAAAACATAAAGTAAGATTCAATGTAGCGTGTTAGACCTTATTGTAGTTTAAATATCGAAGCAGCTTCTAGCTTCACAAACCATGACTTAGCATACTTTTGAACAACATTAATCAACTTGAACTTGTTTAATAAAACGCACACGCATCTCTGTTGATAAATCCCGTGACTAATCACACTGTCACTCGCAATTGTTTCACGGTACAGTAGGCAGCACGTTGTTGCATCTAATCCGTGAAACTATTCAATGATATCACAAGAAAGCTGTGTTCTCCTCTGTACACTGTAGTTTGGAGACCAATGAACTCTTGTGCTTGTAAATGACAGCTTTGTAAGTGCTATTGCGTCATTTTAGAAGATATCGTAATGATAAATGTTTTATTAGCTTTAGGCGTTGACCTTGGGTGGAAGGAGTTCGATTTAAATGTTATCATCTCTGTTTTGTAAAGTAGGAATAATAATCGACATCTTCATTTGAATTTCTCATAAAATGTTAGGACCATTTCGACAGTCTGCGTACTGATAGCATTCATCAACTAGCTAGCCTAACTTGGCGAGCACTAATTGAGGTAAACTTGAAATAAATAATATGTAGGTACTATAATAACGTAACAGGTACACTATTGTAAGGTATTTACAACGTCATCGTCGCTACAAAGGTTTATACTGCAACCATAAATCAGATCAAAGATATGGAAGATGCACACGAAAGACATGCAACACTGACAAGTAGAAAATCCACCATGAAGATGACTATAAGATAAAGCAAAAGTACACAGCTACGATGACATTGACCATAATCCGAAAGTTCAAGTTGCCTCATACCTTTGCGTAACATTGGACCATGTATTACTACTTTTATGACTCCGTTACTCGTAATCTCGAAAAATCGACCGATTATGCATGATAAGGTAACGTAACGTGGGTTCTTGGGCTTTAATTGTACTCGGTGTGGCCTTAGCTTTATATTGATAGTCTTGTTTGAATATTAATTAATGTGAATATTAAAAAAGCAATTTCATGTTTCGATCTTTTGATTGCAATGATTGCTTTTTTATAATCTACTATTGTAACAACATAATATTTATGTAGATACTTAGTTAGGAAACTCCCTCATACTCCCACCACACAGAATATCTTTGATAAAAGTAAAACAAAGGCAAACTATATCCCAAAAATAAATCTATCATATCATTTTGTGCGGTTCATAACGTTGAAAATCAAACAGAGCCTTTACTCACCGACTTTATATCCGTCCGAGCGATTTCCTCAGACGTAAGGCAGACTTCAAAGACTCGAGTGCTTTATTTACAACTCGATATTACGCACTAGTACAATTATACTGCTTTGGTTATCCGTGTTTGATCGTATATACTCAATGACTGTTACCGGCTGTAAAATTAACTGCAGGAAGATATCATTTCTTGGGGATAAAGTTTCATTAGGCGATAAAGTTTTTTTGTATCTAACATAAAACATATCTATTTATTGTACTATGAAGTAGTAATTTATTCTTCTTCTAATGCAATAAGATGTTTATGATACTTTCTAGACGTAAACGACAACACCTGCAGTGTTATACGTGCTTTGATAATCGTATATCATGGAACGCATTTTAAGATTGCATTCAGTAATCTTATCTTGTATTCTGTTTTTGTTGTTGTGAAACCGAAACAGAAAATGCGTTTAGAGATGTTTCCATTCAACATTTTATCATAAGGTTTATGTAAAATACCTACTCACAGCTCTCAATAAGCTTTACGGGAAAATGAAAATAGGTGAGTTTTCCTTGACAAATGTATTCTAAACTCAAGGCTGTTCTACTAAGAAGAACATCACGTCAAAGGGCACAGCGTGATCACAAAAACCGATTTCACAACCCCGCAACAACCGTAAAACCGTTTTTGTCGTAGCAAAACCAATGGTTACGAAGCTAAGCGTCTTCCAGCTATATTTTACTTTGAACAATGCGAATTAGTGTCACGTCACAATCTGGAGTGAAGACGGATAATAGCTGAGCGGTTATTTATTGTCGATCGGAAGGGCAGAGTTTTGCTTTCTAAACTTTAAGTTACGACTACGAAACCATAGGACTGTGACGTTGCCACAGTAAAATTTTAACAGAGGGTATGCTACAATCCAGCTAAATACAAATCGAATAGGAAGTTAAGTGCAAATCAAACTCTTGTTATGATGAAGTTATGATTGCTAATTTAAGTTATATTTGAAGTTATAATTACGTCGCATGTTGATGTATCATTGATTACCTAATCAATACTACGTACTTTCGCCTAGCCAAACCTCCCGCGTACTAAGTAAATGGTCAGACATAAGGATATTAACTCTTTAACTGCCTTCACATAAACGACTTAGCACGTTTCTAGTACCACGGAAATGAGATACACGCCTAAACTTAGCTACCACATGCAGTAGTCGCCTTTCCTTCAACTTTAGGTATGTCGTAAACGGTACGGCTTTTAAGCAAAGCAAGCTGTAAAACATTTATTTTGGAACTAAATGAAAGCCATGCCTTTGCAAAAAGGGTAATATTAAATCTATGACCAGAAAAGGATTAAAAAATTGTCTGGAGTTTATATCGACTTTAAACCAACTAAAAAGATTTGATGATTACTTTGACGCTACGACACAGCTATCTTTGAATTTGTTCTATCACAAAACATAAGTATTTTCTTTCTCTAAAAACAAGATTTACGAAATAGACCTACTGATCTAACACTTGTCTAGTCTGTGGTGCTATTTTTAAAAGGAACGCAGGTGTAGCTTTGTCATCGGGATAATGTGAGTGGCGTCACTTTCTCCTGGCGTTTACGCAATACCAGCTCGGAATTTATCGACGCCATTTTGCGTCGTGACGCATTACTTCTGGATCTTCAGCTGACTTTGGTATTCAGGCTGCGGCTGCTTTATTTGTTCACTAAATACGGTTACAAAATACTACTGTACTTGGTTTTATCAAGTGTAAGAGTTATTTCAGGTATGCAGTGGCTTAAATTAACTGTGTCATGATACCTACGATACGTAATTAATCTTTCGTTTATAGATAGGTATTGAAGGTATATTTAATCAAGAAATTAATGAAATCAAAAAAGAAAAGAAGGAATAAGTATCTACACATAATAAAATCCATTGCTCTAGACATAGGTAACAAAATGTCCAGCGTACGTAGCACACTCAGACCTTTATTTGAGTTTTCTACATACATCATCACCTCAGCCTGTAGCTGCCCACTGCTGACCATTCAACTTATACTCAATCTGTTTGGCCCATTTTTCTAACAGATTGAAGTTAACATCGAAAAACTAAAGAAATACGACTCCGACGATCTTCGAAATGTATTTGCTAAGGTTCCAACATCAACATAACAAGACCAGTGATCAATTAATGACGGGCCGATGTCCATTAGATTCGCACGATTCACAAACAGACACACACTCCGCTTTCATAGCAGACGGTCTATGTAGATATTGGACTAACTATATCATATTGCGACATGGTCAAATTGCGACATGGTCAAAAAGGGCTTGTGGTTTAAGAGATGTGTTTGAGGTGTTAAGACCAGTTCTTTTTCCTTTATAGGTAAGTACATAGTATTTAATCTTGGTGGTAAATTGATAGAGAATCTAAATTCGAAATAAATACAGTTTGCTTGTTTTGCGGGTTCTTATTTTTTAGTTGGCATCCATAGACATTCGGCATACGAGAATTTCTATCCTACGATGCTCCGTAGGATAGATCAAATCATTCTTTCTTCAAAAAAAAAAAGATTTATTTCTCTTTGTTGATACTGACATTTATAATTTGCATAACTAACTTACCCTCCGTCTATAACTTACACCGACCCTCCATCTGGATCAACAGAAGCTGTTAAGTGGATAATGTCAATTGGAGGAGCCATTCCGCATTCCTCCTGTGAATGGTCCATTTGACATTAATGTAGGGACATTAACTCATTAAGCCGTCTGTCGACGTGTGAAGATGATAGCGAATGATTGTGAAATAGGATGCTCTGTCCTGGTTTTCTTTGCTCTATGTAAGTAGGTAATGTAAAAAGTGGTTGGAATTGTTCGGGATGTCCTGTTTGGGTTGTTTTTTTAGTGTCATCGTCGTGTCCCCTTTATGTCAGGTTTTTACATTCATACGAATCTATTTTCCTTTTTCAGCATTTAGTAGTAGACTTTTAGGTTTCCATTTATGAAAATTATATTTCGTATTTATTTGATTCAGTGAGGGTTCTTTCTCTCATTCGCTTCCAACAATCGTCGCTTTCAGCAGCTTAAATATTTCACAAATCTTAGAACTAGAATTATTTAAAGTTTCGTCAAATCCAACTTGTTATTTCTTGACAGACAGACATTTTGTGTCGCTGAGACAGAGAAGTCTCTAAATACCCAGTCTGACCTGAATACAAAATTACTTCGTTGATGCATTTCACGCACCTATGTTTTTGTGATTATTTACATTAAATGTTTATTGTAGCCTTTAAGATCCCATAATCTAGGAAAATATGCTGTAAGAATGGGATATAAGTACTACCATACTGAATCAAATATTAGAATTTCTTCTTATGCGTGTGCCGGTTTGCTCACGATTTTTAAATACATTTTTGCAATGTTAGTTAGAGATTAAAGGTTCACTTTGTGCGTGTAAGTCCGTTAAGGTAAGTGGGTTTCTATGTCCGTTTTAACCACGACTTAACTCAAGTGAAACATTATCACCACTTTAAATTCTCAGCGCGCCTATTCTGGTTCACTTTAAGTTTCGATTTCTTCGAATTTCGAAGATATACCTGTCAGTTTATACTGAAGGTAACATCTTTGTGGTGACATAAGCTTTTAGTCATTTTTGGTTTAAGAAAGGAAATATTTAGACTTTACAAAATATCTTAGATCCTACAGTTTATAAGGTACCTCTCAAGGTATTCAGACTCTCTGAAGCACATTTATAACTCAGAATTATGTATTATAACATTAGCTAAAAACAGTATAGGTAGTTACCTATACTTTAAAGTCCGGCGAGCGATAAGTCTATATAAAATAACAATTTCACGCTATTCAATCACTTTCAGACCTGGTTACTTAAGTGCGGTACATCCACTCAGAATTCGCAACATTTTTTCTAAAGCTCAGTAATGAGCCTTCGAATCCACCATGTTCATGTCGTGGCGTAACTCTGAAGCCTTCAATTAGCCATTAACAGTGCAACAAGCGTGCCCTTTCGACCGCATTCGATCACGCCAAACACTGCCACCTTAAAACACTTTCAATACAGTAATTACTTACTTTCAACCACCTTCCAACCTTTATTTGGTTACATAAGTATAAACTGTTTAACTTAAACAGAGCGCGGATAAGAGTACTGCCATTTAAAGGTTATCGCAATGATTTTGTTACTTAATTTGTTTGTTTTCTTGTTACAGGTAATATTGGAGTTCAGTGGCTCGTTGATACTGAAGGGTGACATTTATTTGAGGTAGAGGTATCATTCTCATACTTACAGAAAAGATTCAAAATATGCAAGAGGAAATTTAAAACAAGGACGGCTGTAGGTACATAAGCTATCTTTGTCGTATTTTTTGAGCATGTGTGGTTTTATAACACGTCGGAAATATTTGCGGACCTCGCTGGAATGCGCTTTCCCCCGCGCTTCCCCTGTTTTCGCCTATCCAGTACCGTGACGAGTACGTACGAGTTGCATGACGTCATCAAGCCAGGTCCGCAGATATTTCCGACGTGTTATACAAGAGGCGCCGCCGCCCTCAAAACTCCTTCAATAATGATTTTTTGAGAATTTTTTGAGTAAGTTACTTAAACTTTGCATATGTATACAAGTAACTAGTCATAATAATTTACGCAAAACCTAAATATATCACTCGTTTTAAACTGTCCTTTCCGATCCTCTTCGAAGTGTCAGTTCGTTAACTTCATCATAACTTTCTCATAGGAGCTAGCAGCTAGATGGTAAGCACTAGGCACTAGGTATATAACAAGTAGGTATGAAGGGACGTAGTAAAGTATTTCGAGCTCGTTTACGATCGACGATATTGATTCCAACTGGCGGTTACGCACGAACGCTGCGTTTGTTTCGACACACGATATTTATGACGGATCCTAGGAAATATTTTGGTATTTAGATTTACCTATTTATGTAAAACTGTTAAAGGAATACTAGTATCTATTTTTGTCAGGTATGATGAATTTACCAATGTACCTAACAGTCCGGTCATATAAATATCAGAAGAAAATCTGGCACATCAAGTTTCTTTATTTGAAATAATGCGCCGACACCGACTACCAGTTTTTGAAAACCGGTCCTTCTTCTAAAGAAAAAAAAAGGTTAGGCACTAAATTATAAATATTTATCCAGGCATCAGTTGCGCACACGCTGCAAGTGGTTGCAACATTTCGTAAACGCGCGTCACTCGCCGCCGATTTAGTCGTACTCGTCGTTTCAGACGCTCACAGTTATTTACGATGCTGCTTATATTATTTATGTGTGTCAACTTGTTCTATTTTCAAATTCGGCACATTTGATGCGCGAGCGCAGTGCCGCCGTGGTTCCTTTGCTGTTTCACTATGATTGTGTTCAAATAGTGCAATCTATTTAAGAGGTGTTACATGATAAATGAAGATGATCCGTTGTTTAAATGGAATTGATACTTAAAGCACTAATACTTGTAAAGCAGAATGCCATAATCGAATGAAAATAAATATAAAAGTACGTTGGTAACCCTATATAGCGGCTGCGCATGATTCATTGGCGGGAAATGGGTGCATTTCTAAATCTTAATGAAGCGAGAAGCTGGAGCTCGGCCGCGCCACTATATCATAGATATTCAACTTTATCCGCAAATCCATCATAGTGCAGATGTTGGCATTAGTCCGACACACTCTTAATTGATGTGAGAAATATTATATACGTCTGGAAAGCTAATTTATAGGCTATTCTCGAGGTGAACGGGCAAGGGCAAGTAAATGTACGAAATCGATAAATTTCTTCTCGACTTTAATTATTGTTTTGACTTTTTTGTAGTCATTAAGAATGTAATTGTTATGTTTCATTTTGCCTTCCGTGTTGGACGGATTTTCTTGGTATCGTGAAATATAATTATACAAACTTTTTTACGCAAAAAATCCTGTGTAAGAATTTCCATTAAAATAAAAAAGAGGCTCAAAGATTGTTTAAATGCGTTTATAAATATCGAGATTTATAATCTTCACGCGTTTGTACCTGCTTACAAATCTGCTTTCGTTTGCCCTTCGACAGTCACTCACAAGTATCACCACACTAGAAAGTGAAGAGTTGATCATAAATCACGAGTCGAGACATCTCTACTGACACCTCAGAGAATCTCGTAACCGGATGACGTCCATTTCTTTGTTGGTCGACAGCTAATATGAATAGACCATTTAATTATCTAATTTCATCGCCGACGTATTGTTTGAACATAAAGTATCTTCGTAGGATTACAACATCTTTATATTGTGAAGTTTTATTAAACTGACACTTTAAATATAGGCTTCTTTTGTCGTTTTGCGCGTGTGTTCTTGATGATGAAAGCCAAAAGGGTTCATAGATGTCTATTTAATGAATAATTTATAACCTACATGTCCCATTTACAAACTTTAATTGCAATCAAAGATTACGATTGTTGCATTTCAATTACCTTTAATATTGCTATCAGTATGGCGCTGAATGATTGATTTCCATAAGACCCAATTATTTTTCTCGACTTTCACTAACCCCTGTAGAATTTCTCTTGCGCCCATAACTTTGCGGTTTCATAACATAACACAGACTCAACCGTTACTTTGATACAATTCTAGATAATTTACTAAATTATTGAGCTTTCAAGCTATGAAAACAACATAATGTCTTTGAACTATTCTTAACTAAACTGAATATTAGGAGTTCCTTAGCTTTACTGTTATTCTCAATTAGGGATATTTATTACATTATGAGTTATAAATCAAAATGTATATCAATATCTAAATCACAGTAAATTGGACATAAAATAAGGCATTTACTAACATCTGTATTTATTCTCATATACCTGTAATACATGTAAGTATTTATGTAAAACGTTTTTATCAATCTAATCAGAGTAACTTATCAAGTTTTCTAAGTCATAAAATAAAGTTTTACAATAACCCTGTAATACTTTACAATTACTTACTTTACAATTAGTATTAAAGTACTATGATTTAAAAGTATATAATTTAATGTTTTGTAAATTTTAATGAAAATAAATGGTAGAAAAGTATTGGATACTTTACAAGGTATTTCACTTCACGATAAATCGATCGGTTCGTAAATCATTGTCATTTTCACGGTAGCATTGTGAACTGGTAATGAGTTCCAGATACACCATTCAGTCATTAGAATAACATCAATTCAGGTTGCGATTGTTATATTCCAAGTGAAAATATCACTTTTCTGGTAAATGCAGGTTGTCGAAACTCCAATGAATGGCAATGTTTATTAAAATGGACCTTTTGAATTCAGTTTTAATAATATAAAGCAAATGAAACAGTGAGCTGAGTAATATTATTTGTTAGATGATACTACTCTGCAAAGAAAATTGCGGAACAAAATACTAACCACCTAAAAAATATGCACTAGAAAACTCAAACTTTTTCAAACCACTTTTCCAGGCCATCTTTTAAACTTAAATGTTCAGAGAAAAAATGAGCATCGTAATTATCTTCGCCGTCCATTGCATCTGATGTCAACGGCATTGTCACGGTAGATACAGAATGCTGCAGTAATGAGCTAAAGTCACACCACACTGTCGTTAGACATTCCTATAGTATGCAATGAAAATGAAAGTGATGTATTTCAGGCATTTGTATTGTAGTTTTTCACTGAGATATTTAAGTTTGATGAGATTTTAATTTGCTACTTTTTAGTCTGCATTGTTAGACTATTTTATGGTATTTATTCCATTAACAACATCGTGATCATTTTTTTCTAATCATCAATGAATTTATCTCACAAAAGCTCTATCGTAAGTCCATGGATCAATCGTACAATCTTAAATTGACATAAACCGCAATTCTGTAAATTTGAGATAATTGGTAAAGGTCAATGATCCACCCTTGGAGACGAGTAAGATGAATTGAAATCTGGATGTTGTAAATCCAGGGTCGGATAAGGGTACTGACACATATCTATACGATAGCTATCACATCGATCCCCTCGTTTACCGTTTTGCAAGCTTCCTGCCAAGACTAGCAACTGCCACATGCAGATTAAGGTCCACAGGTATTACCAGCATTACGGATAATTTGCACGCGTGAAATTGCGGTTCCACTGACGTTTTTCTTGCGACACCAAGTGATATCGGATAAAAGCTAATAAACCATCTAATGCGAATGTTTATGCACGAAATCAATTTTAAGGCAATAATGTGAAATCTTTAAAGTTGCAGTTAGATAAAAGTAATTTCAAGTTGTTGACGCTAAACGTGACTAGAAGACTCGACTAAAGGACGAGGATGACACTAAGTGCCGAGATAACATTCGTATGACAACAATAAAATCCGTCTGGAGTTTGCGTGCGACTCGTGCTCTGTCCTTTTTGCGCCAGAATGATTGTCTACCACGAAACTGATCCAGATCGTAATTCGTCAATTTAACTGCAATGTCTTATAATAGCCATGGTCTATATTTTGAAAGGAAATGACTATAATAACAGCAGAAATATTGCAAGTACATTGTACGGTGACCGGAGTTACATTCTAAAATTATGTTACAGCAGAAATAGAGCCATAATTCTTGCCGCAACTAACGTATACTTACTAGGATTGGCTCCCGAGTAATTTGTTTTTCACTTGCCGATTTATCGTAGTAATTTCATCAACAAACATAACTGACATCACGCTCGGATTCTGATGAATTGCTGCTAATTTTATACCAACATCATTAGAAGTTTCTGCAATTATTTTAATGATAGAGGACGTAAATAATAAGAGAGGCGCGTAATCGTCCAATCAGGAGAGAGTGGAATTGTGATCGCCACTCGGGATTGGCTGAAATCGAAAGTTGACAAGATAGGGGGAGAGGGGGAGATTGCACTTAGAAGATTATCGGTTCTCCGGTAGCTATCAATGTTATCATGTTAGTTGTTCATATAATAAGGAGTTAAGGTCTTAATCAAGAAAATTCTACAAACATTTCGAACCAAGTACCTACATCATAACCGTACTGTCGCGTAATTCTACAATATCCTTTTGATTGTTTATGTTTCCTCCGCTTTCGCTCATTTGTTAACGTATTTGTAATTTATTTTTAGACCAAAGATTGGCAAGACTATGTTACGCATTTTCTCTAAGTAAAACTTCTTAGCCAGGTTGGTATGTTTACGATATTCGATTACGCATGATATATTATCTGCAATTCATCATCGGGAGACAGACGCACCGCGCAGCTACGCCATAGATTGTAAATTTATTGTCGTACAAATTATACAGAATGTTATTAAATTATCTAGCAGACGCTTAAGGAATACTTAATCATTGGCTTACTATTGAAAACAACTTGCTGTTTGAACGTTACAAATATTGCTGAAAATCTATGAAAGATATTTAATTTTGAATTGTATTTGAAAAAACAGTTGGTGAAATATGTTTATATTAGTGTTTGATGTACATTTCTGAAATCTAAATTAAATCATACCTATTTTATTTGGAATACAAACACTCTGTACATAAGTTGCAGCACAGACGAGACTATCGATCGATCCCAGCAAACTAATCAATTACAGACATTGGCATAATCACCGTACATTAGCGATTGATTCAGCGGGAAGCCAACAACATTTCAAAGTCTTTCAAACTCTAGGAAACATTTACTTACTTTAATTGGACGCTAAATGTGAGAGTAGGAGGCCTTGAGGACTTCGCGTGTCATTTTAAATGAAGGCATTTAAAGTTTATTAAATGATAAATATATAAATTAAAATATCAGGTTCCTTTACCTGTCATTTGAGATGACGTTTCGTGCGCGCACGCACACTTTTAAGTCTCGCGTAAAACCCCTCAGTGTCGGGTTACAAGGCGATGGCTTTGATAAGCTACTTGTCTTTTAAGCATTTTTATAGAACAGTGAACAATGGTCTTTTTTAAATATTTATTGCTTAAAAAGGTACCACAACACCAATATTATTCGGCCAAGTACATACACAGAAGTAGGTACATAAGTGAAAAAAGTTTGTTTATCTTCTTTCGTTTACTTTAGTGTTAGACAAATACGAATAGGTCTGGGTTTAATTATGTACACAATCCAATCACAATACAAACAAATTCACTTCCCGCATCTAAAATCCACTTGTCTATTGATGTCGCAACAGCCTGCATGTCGCCAGTCGCCAGTCGCGAGTCGCCCACCATCTGTCGCCAGCCGTATAAGGCAGCGACTTAGCGCGACCTCTGCCGTCCTATCTCGGATCACTGTATTGTTCCCCGGCCTTCGTTAATTATCACTGCTTTCGAACAAGGCTTAACCGCATAACCCCTCCGTCCACAATGGAAGTGTGAAGGAAGTGGAAAACGGCCACGTTAAATGTCTGTTTGGAGATTTATTTCAGATTGCTTTATTTAAAATGCAATTGAAAGTCTTGTTGTTTTTTTAGTCTGATTTCAGTGCTGGGGAATTTATTGTGTTTTGGTAGCGACGTAAACTTAGATGGATTATATAGAAAGAACTCTTTTTAAAGCTCCATTAACAAGGTTATCGTCCAATGTTGACAAACGCTGTCGGAAAATTTGTAAAATTTCTTCTTTTCCCAATCAGGTCCATCGTCCAAGTTACCGATGAAATCACAGATATCCCAGCAACCTATCGATTAGATCAAAAACATCACTCATCTATTAAGTCTGTTAGAGAAAATTGTGAGCCTAGATGTGATTGACGTGTCAGAACTGGAATCGAATCAAGGAGTAATGATGAAAGACAAGTAAAAGTTTCCTTCACACGGTTTGTGACTGGTTTCCTTTAGCGGTAAAAGGGGTTAGTGGAAATTTATTACTATAGCTACCTATACGCAAGATAAATGTCCATTCAGTAAATATTTCTATGTTTTTCTTGATAAGTTCTCTCGAGGAGCCAGTTCCGATCTTGCGGAAGATTTAAGTTATGTGCATAGAGATCATTTACGTCCAATAAATAATTAATTACCTACTTACGCCTTATTTTAAAGACTTGTTTCAATGAATGGTGCAAGAAGTCGGTTGATGGACTTGATTCAAAAGTTGCTAGAATGAATCTGATCAATCTCTACCTACCCTTATAGG
Organism: Anarsia innoxiella; assembly: GCA_947563765.1. NCBI lineage: Eukaryota > Metazoa > Arthropoda > Insecta > Lepidoptera > Gelechiidae > Anarsia > Anarsia innoxiella. Next base: position 9,138,597 of record OX387396.1, on the reverse strand, counting down.
AAATAGGGGGCAATCCAATCCATATTTTAATGCTTTTTAATCCCAGATTGCATAAAAGCCTCATTAAGTTATTGTTTCGTCTTATTCGATTTTTAACAATGGCATTAACAGCTGCAGTTGTAATGGAACTTTGGCTTTATTGACTTTTATTGCAACCGGCTTTAAGTACATTATTTTAATCAACTTTGAAAATTAAATAAACACAACATTATCTTTTAATTAAGTAGGTACTTACTTTAGCATATTTGTCTGCGAGTTGAGATTCAACTGAACAATACACCTTTGAATGTTATCAGTTCTTGTCCTTAACAATCCAGTGATAAGAAGCTTTTAATTAAAAATATAAATAAAAACCCCCATTTAAGATAATAAAGAGATCTTTTAAAAAGATTGTGATATGAGACGTCATTTTGGTAACGGCTGACGTAAATTAATTAGTTGGTTTAAATGCTTCTGACATTTTGCGTGTCATTTACTTACTGTGATATTTATATTTAAAAGCTTTATACAGGAGGTTAATCATAATGAAGGAGCCGAGAATAAGTTTGGTTATAATTGGCACTCGAAAAGAAAACTTTAAATATGTTTAAATGGTAGTTAAAGAAAATACGCGATGGGCGTATTGTTTTACTAACAACATTTTAATATTTTTTTACATTTATAATGGTCATATTCGATAAGATTTATTCTTGTATACTACTAGGTAGGTACATCAACACTGTACCTACCTAGTAGTATACAAAACACCCTGTATAAAGATTATTATGCAGTTCAGTACACGATTATTTGTTTAACCATTTTGTACTACAAGGGCTTGTTTGGAAGTGAATGGCAACATTTTTATTTTTATTTTTTATTGACGAGTGCGTAGTGTACCGTGTAATCCAAATCTTTAGTTACATTTAATTTGCATATTAATTTCTGCTTGCCTACCTTGATGTTTTAATTATTCTTAATTAATTTTATACTTTAATAATTGTACTTGTTGTTTAACAATAACTTTGCCAATGAATTTTAGTCAGCTATTTCAATTCTTAGTAACTTTTTAATACCTAAAGGAAAACTGCAAGTTTTCCTGGTATTTGTGATTATTTTCCTGGTATTCTTTTAATACTCTAAAGGAAAACTGAAAATCTTCACGAGTAACTCTTTTACCTTCTCATAGTAATATAAAACTATACAATTTCCACTAATAAACTAAACCCCTGAAAACAAACGCTACAGAGTTATTACTGAACATAAACAACGAATGTATATTTAGAACAATTTGTTTACTTCCCTACGAAGTTAATTTGGGCCGAATCTCGCCTGTTAGCGTTTTGTTTGTGAGAACAAAGAAGTCCAGTCGAATGTCGTTACCACAAACCGGCCACAGACTAAACAAACGGCTTACACTTCGGCAGTTCAATTGGCAAATGTCCATTGCGTTACCTGAACAATGTTATAGTCTGTTTATGCTTTATTTCCTTGATTAATAAGACTGTAAAACTTTATTTGAAAAGAGCAACCTCACAGAGTTTCTTGCTAGGTTCTTCTCTGGGGGAAACTGCACCTTGCGAATCTAGCGCTAGCTTTAAAAAAATTACCTTTATAATAATGTAACGGTTTCAAGAGCATTTTTTTGTGCCTATGAAATAAATATATTTTTGACTTTGACTTTGACTTTGTATTGTTTCGTAGAATTATTGGGTAGAACTAGCTGAAAGCTGCCCCTTCACTGTAGCTTTATTATTTCAAACAGTTTCTTATCTTACTTTCCTCATATGACTGTAAAAGAGCTATTTCAACCTTACATGGTTAATTCCAATTAATATTAAGAATTTCTGTAAGTGGGTATATCTTTCTTTAATTAACAACAAACCTACTTTCTGTGTAAGAACATTCGTAAATAGATTAAAATAAAGTCGAGAAATCAGATATGGTGCGGTACATAAAACTTTTAATTAAAACCGATTAAACCAGCATAAATATTAAATTAAAATTGTGGTATTAGTTTTAACACTCAATCTTTAATGAAATAGGCACCATATACGGTAAAGAACTGCACGTACGCAATTAGTTTCTTAATAATTACAAAATGGCTGACACGATTTAGGAGTAGAAGGATAGGTACTAATCAGGAGTGGAATAAAATGAAGGATTCTGATACTTCCAAATTGCAGCAATACCTGCAATAAAAACAACAGCCACTCTTATGGCATGAGTGTTATGAAAAAATATGAGACTGCGATTGCTATCTATCAATTACTATGCAGCAGCCTAAGCCTCTAGTGCCCTTCCAGACAGACTCGCGTCAAGAATCAGTAAGACTTTACTAGTAAAACAAGATTGTCTTTTTAAATAAAAGTCCGTTACCAGCCCAAGCCCAATTCGTTGACGTATTATAAACGCACCATCAAAGGAGCGCAAAGTTTACATTTAGAGTAGTTCCGGTATGTACCGCCGGTATTTGTACCCGTCAGTAGGTAATACTCAACATTTACCAATCGTAAATATTTATACCACGGAATAGTATACGATAAATTTTTACGAGCTCTTTTTGTTTTAGGGTTGCCAGGTGACACGAAATGCCAATCCCGGAATTCTAGTATTTATTTTATGCACTTATATTTTATTGTCAATATTTTTAAAATAATCTATAGACTTTTACGAAACCAAGTTTGTTTTTTTTAAATTAACATAATAGTTTGACATAAGTATTTCTTGAGTAATTTCATATATAGTTATAGGCATAATAAATATCTAGTATACCTAAAAGAAAATATGTAATGTCCGATTGATGAGGTTAAATGGAATCATAAAAAACTATGATTAATGTCTTGTTAAAAGATGACAGGGCAGAATTACTACTTTACCATCGTAGAACTCGTTATTGTAAATCATGAAGTGATTCAATTATTTAAAGGGTTTATCCGTCGGGAATAAAAAGATAGATTAGAATTACATTTTTTTAAATAACTCTCTTTTAGGCTTTTGTTAGAAATAACATTACTATTAGGTATTGACTTCCGACATTCCTACTTATCTTCTGTTCTACGAGTGGGGTGGGTACTAGGTACATTTTTAAATAATAAATTGCAAAACACATTTACGAGTAAGATAGGTAAGACAATAAAATATGAACTACATGCATACACAGATTTCAAATCACGTTTTAATTTAAACGTGTTTTTAAACGCTGCATTCCGACTATTTATGACAACATCTGACATCCCTAGCAATGTCTAAAAAGGTAAAAATTAACCGGCTAAATTGTAGAGCTTTGTGTCTTTTCTGCGCGGCCTACAATCAGAGGACTTTGAACACTGGTATTATAACCGCGGCATTTTGCAGTTTCAACTTAAACATGGTTATTAACAACTACTTAGTACTCATTTTATAGGAAACAGGAGTTCAATACACTATCTGCTCTGTTATTTTACATAATCACTAAGTTTCAAGTGCAAAAGAAAGTTTTGTTCGAACAAAGCGTTGAATATGTAGGCAGTTAATTAGGTACTTTAATGAAATCATTTAATTTTCAACCCTTTATTAAACATTTTTAAGTATTGTTAGAGTTACATCGCAAAAACGTCTTTGTTACTTACTATAGGTAAACATGCGATTTATCTATCACATATATAGGTAACGTGCTACTCATACGATCTCTATGTACATCTTTTTATTTAAATAAGGCTGACAAGGTGTGAACACGACTATAATTGAGATGGTTAAGGTCCTCATACCTTAATCATCGTAATACGAGTAATAACCATATCAAATGATAACTATATAAGGTAAACCGTTAAAATTATAAATAGAAAACTACAAATAATATAAAATAAAACCTTGTTTAGAATCAGAATTTCTATGATAATTACCGGACGGAGGTTAATCGTAAAAAGCCATAGTAAATGTCACAATAGTTTATGGTCTGAGAATTCATGTAATATGTGTATTACCTGCAATTACCTGAGTTAAGGATACGTTGATAATGGGCGGCTAAAGAAGGTAGGTATGAGACGTTTAGCTTGTAAAGTTGTAACTGTAATGACAGGTATATTGGTCCAAACAGCTTAAATTAATAGCTACATTTGTTTAAAGAGAAGCTTTTCAAAATGATAAAGTTGGCGATTAGATAATAATAATAATAATAACCATCTTAGCCCTCGCCTCTTGGCTTGCCTTCATTGGCTGGCCTCGAGTGAACAGCGCAAGAGCGGAACCTATGCTCCAGGGTGGAAGTGTAAAATGTCATAACGCCGGGGGTTCTACTAGGTGTACCACCGACGTCTAACGCCCCGCAGTCTCACCTCTCCGCACCCTTAGCCACTCTAGACAATGTTGCTGCTTGTCGCACCTTGCGTGCGGCCATTTGGGTGGCCCATTCAATAAGAGTGGCAAGTCACCGTCTGCTAGATTTAAAGTTGTGAGATATTTAACATGCAGACGTCCGTTATCTCACCCCAATAGCCCGGTTATCCAGTCCACCAAATCCCATCCCCATAGCCCAAACCAACGTTCACCCTTTTCCGGCAATAGTTCTGCAGCTACCGGGGACTGTCCTCCAATGCATTTACATAGTGTGTTGGGGGATAGACCCCGGTAGGTGCATGCCATCTCACATTTTATAATAAATGGTACTTAAAAGGGCCTCTACATGTTGGCTTCGGCCCCATGCACGCCTCCCAAATGACCGGGTCCCTATGGACCCGAGATCTTTGAAGATGTACCGACATAATAATAATAATAATAATAAATATTGGGAGACATTTCACACACAGTCACCTGACCCCAAACTAGGCAAATCCTGTACTATGGGTATCAGAGACTGATAAACATACATAGATAAATATATGACAAAATAGCTTGATGAAATTGCTTTGCGTAGCATTTTCTACATTTTGGGAAACTCATAGAGGTATTAGCGTGTGCTGAACCTTAACTTATCTGTTTGTAACTAATTGCACAAACTTTCGTAACTTTTGCATCGCTACATAACATTTTATTTCGCAAACCACTTTCAGTTTGAGTTTATTAAATCAAATTTAATACTTTTGATTTAAGTGCTTAATATTTCAATTTCACCTAAATTAAAATCAACATTTAATTTAGCATTTTTTTAATCTGCTGTCATTTTGCATTACCTTAACGTTACGTCAATTTAAAATTAATTTCCTGTGTCCACTTGACTTGACGGGATAAGCAAGAAACCTGAGAAAAAGAAGATATACTTTAAGTAGGTACTTGTAAGTAGCCTTACAAAGCCGGAAGGGTAGGTACGTCAATCTGATGTGTCGTGAGGGTAAATCTGATACCTGATATTGTAGGAGTGTATGCCGGACGGAGTAAGGCTTCTTAAATCAAAAACATGGTCCTCTATCTAATAGATTTTTAAAAAGCTTTTGTAGATAAAGCTAGACACGAAACAAATATATTAACTTTATGTTGACAAATTTTAATGTACAACAAATTTTACCTAATTAAGGGTCTTAACCCTTGATGTAAGCAGAAACATTGCGAGCTTTCTAAACCGTTAGCATCGTTATACATATTTTTAATGTAGAGGAAAGGAAGCGCTTCGAATATATCACGTTAACTTGGCATTACGTAAAAGTAAATTCGAATTTAGCAATCCCAGATAAAGTCCCATAAAATCCCAAACAACCGTACGAAAACTTCATCTAGTTCAGCGAAATAGGAAATTATCTAAATCAAAGTTCATTTACCCGCCTTCACAGGTCTGATTGCGAGCCTAGGTAGTCAGGAATTACGGGATTGCCTATAGCCAGCCTATAGTGCTTGTGGTATTAGCCTGATCGTAATGAGCTTGAGAAGAGGTTCTTTGGTGACAAGGCGTGGGCTGTCGTAATCTCACTAGAACCTTCCACCGCAAAGAAGCTAAAATATAACTTCCTGCACCGGTTTGACTTGCTTACTTTGTGTGGATGTTTATGTCACTTGAAGATCTTTTTAGTACTTAAACATGATTTGTGAGTTAATCAGTTCTATGATTATTTATAGAGCAACTTCGTGATTTTGATTCTAGTAAGCTGAAGCTATGAATTTTTATTACATAAATTAGGATTTATACTTTCCCTTATAAAATGAGACACTCCTTATTTTGTTTCTTTTGCGTAATAGTAGCACGAAGTAGTAAGCTTTTGACATGTAACATTTAGGATTAGCCCAGTTAAATCGCTGGTAATGTGACAACGCGTAGGCTGGCAACACTCGGTAGAAAGTTTACTTGAGAAATTAAAGATTCGACGCAGTTTTCAATTTTGTAGACAAGTTGACACTTACGCAAGGCTTAGTGAAGTTTAAGTAAGGATTTGTGTGCGATCTTGTTGATTTTCGCCGCTGTTCAGCGATAAATTATGTAAGACATAATCGGGTATGCCCTTTTCATATTGCTACACGATTTTGAAATTGATGTTAAAAAGCACAAACAAAACCCAGCCGCTGGTTTAAAACAACAATAGAGATACAAAATATAGATACATTTGCTAAATCAATTTAAGTGGAACGTTACGGGTTAAACATCAAACTTTTCGTCGTTAAACAAATCCTTTGAAACATTAATTAAAAACTTCAATATTGTTCCTTTCCAATTTACATCTACAATACATTGTAGTCTATTTCAACGAACTTGAAACAACTTGAAAGGTCGATAACTTGTATCGATAACGGACTTGAGTTAATATAATATTGGTTGTCTTCGCGGAACAATCAGATAGGCCGTCCCATCCTTTCTTAGATAAATCAATAATTATAATATCTAGAAACAGTTGTATGAAGAGCTGTTACGACGTTTGCAATCCTGCTCCATCCTGCAAGTAATCCTAGATTATATCGTCGGTACTTATTTCCGTCTGCAATGTAAATAGTTTGAACAAGTTCCATTATCTATATTAATTTATCTTTATTATCTTGAACAGCAGTAAAGTATCAATCGCGTGTTGTCACGGTTGTTTCCTATGGATTTATTTGTGCGATAAATTGTGCAGCGATCATGATTCAGTGTCGATAGTTCTGCGTGTGTTGATAGACGCTTTTCTCTTTTTCTTTACACTCTACTCAACTTTTTTTTGGTTACAAGAAGTATCGTTACTTATTCAGAGTTTTGTGTTTGTTTTAGATTCATTGTCTCTATTTGGAAAAGGTATAACTGAATCGTGCTAGGTCCTTAACCAAAATATAACAATCATTGTATGAATATTTGTTATTTTTTTATAGAAACTGCGTTTTAACTAAGTACGTCTATTTCTTATTTTCAAAAATACTTGACTTAATTGTTCCCTTTATCGTTTCCAGCCACCACCCATAACGCACACGGCACCGCTGGCGCTGCCGCCGCCGACGTCTGCGCCCGCACCGCCCGCCGCTCTGTCAGCTGCGCCGCGTACCATTGTCATCCAGCGTCCCGACGCGCGACACGGCTTCGGGTTCACTTTGAGACATCTGGTCGTCTACCCACCGGAGTCGTTGCAGGTTCGTTTGTGTACATTTTTTAATTGGATTATATTTTGGGTGACAGCTATCTATACTGCAAGGCAAAATGTTATATGTTATATGCATATCTAACCGACCAGCCCATCTCATATATGTAACCTTAAATAGTTTACAAATCCTAGCAATACTTACCTCATCCCATCTTTTAAACGAATTCCAGGAGTTATACGAGGATGCGCGCCATCTGGCGGTGGGCGCGGTCGGCGCGCCAATGGACACGATCTTCGTGAGGTCGGTGCGTCCAGGGGGACCCGCGGCGCTGGCGGGGCTACGCGCGGGGGACCGCGTGTTGGCCGTCAACGGGGAGCCCGTGGCCTGTGGACGCTCCAGAGCGCCCTACGCGAGAGTGGTGCAGCTAGCTCAACGGGAGCCTAGGACTTTGAGGTTGACTGTTGTGCCGAGGGACCACGATTTGTTACAAAGGGTAAGTTGAACCTGTTTTTTTTCTAATCTTTCATTTTATTGGAAAAACTATGAACCTCGACTTGACAGTGCTTCATATTAATTTGACGATCATCCAGATCGGTATTTATTTTATGCTTTTTCTAAAGCATCACACAATCATACACATTAATACCCGCTTGCTTTGTTGGCCGATCTAATTTCTGAATTATGTCTTCTAGTATTTCAGCGAAGCAGCTTACAACCCAGAGTCAAACCAGCGAGGACTAGAAATGCCTGCGCCAATCACAGAACACGAGTCCCGGCTATTCGACGCCTACCGGAGGCCTAGGGCTGCGTTGCCGGCGCCTCAGGCTCCGATTCGGCATAGGGATGAACCGGAGTACGCTAGCGTGGCGTCGTTAGCGCCATCCAGATATGATGGACCTCGAATAAGTAGTGCACCGCACTATCTTTTACACGATGGGTACGTTCATTCATGAGTTCTGGCTGCTACCTCTTAATGCTCAGTGTTCTATTCAATAAAATTATTTTGCTGTTAAACCATGTTCTTAATATTTTGATTTATTATTTCAACAGACGAGAGTCCGACACGTCATTGCCATCTTCAGCAACAGAGAGCAAAGACAGCCTCGGCTCATTCGACTCCAACTCGACGCTCACCGGGCGAGAGCTCGACGACTCGATCATCCTCTCCCGAATACGAAAAAGTCTGGAACAGAAGGAAGCTTTCCTCAGAAGACCGAGCCAGCCCACTGGCTGGGTAACTCCTGACGCCCCACCACCGATAAAACAGAAGGAGTTCTACGCGAGACCACAAAAGTTACAGAAACCCGCGTGGCCCCCGCCCGCCGCGTCCCCGCCCCTCGCCGCCTCCCCACCCCCCTCGCTCCCGCCGCAGGAACACAAGAAGGAAGATTGTTCAGCGAGCGTGGACAGCGGGACCTATAGCGGCTACGGGGAAGTAAACGGCACTCATGACAAAATGAGGTTAAAACCAGATAAGAACCAATTTGTGTCGACTCTGGCGAAAATACATGAAACGGGACCGACTATACAAAGCACTAACGTTGGGACAGTCAGCAATGGGTCGTCTGAACATAAAGAAGATTCTAATCAGGATACCAGGTAAAACATTTGATAATTTAAATGTAGGTGGTTTATAAGTAGAGTGATACTCACTAGTATCACTCTAGTAGAGTGACTAGTGAGTATCACTTTACTTATAAGTAATAATTAAGTAGTATAGTAATAAGAAGATGGTCTTTTACAATTGCAACTATTACCACCAGGACTAAGAACGATAAGCCTTATCAGCTCTCTGTTGTTTATCGATTGATATCAAAGCAACAATAATATAACTCTATAACCAAAGAGAATGTTCAATAGGTCAAAAATATCTCCAAAAATTGTTAGACATTTGACATGTCTGCAAATTGGGCTTGGCTTTAGCTATGAAATTACTCTTACTAATATTAAATACAGTGTAAGTAGGTACATTCAACTGTAACTTTAACCTTTCAGATACCCAGTCCCAGAGCTGCAACTAGTGACAGCTCGAACGAGGCAGCTGGAAGAGGCGCGAGGCGGCGGCGAGAGGCGTACCGAGGTCGCTCGGAGTGAACTAGCGCGGATGACCACAACTCGGTTGGAACCTAGTGTGGCGTTGAGAAGGAAGGAGTTTGAGACTAAAACAGCGAGGAGAGAAGCTCGCTCGTTGGATGTGCAGCCTCAACATGGTAAGTGAAGTTTACTTGTGATTCTTTAAGCTACGTCCACGCTACACGAACCAAGCCGTTCGAATTCGTAGTCCGCGTTGTCAAAAGTTAAATGCTCTTTCGAGGCTCGCGTAGCGTGGGCACAGCTTTATATTTTCCTGGTGTATTTCGAACAATTTCTGTCATTTTTCGGTTAGTAACGGCTAATTCTAAGAATGATATTAAAATGGAAAGAGTTCTTCATTTTCCTTTTTAGATTGCTGACATAATTGGTAGCCTTTGACTTATTAGAAACTGTTCCCTATAGTTTTCTCTTTGTGCACGCTATACCACACTCCACTTTTAAACACATGGTACCTATCTACAATCATTGACAAAAACTTGGTATTAATACACTTTACTTTTAAAATGTCGTCATAACTTATTTTTCAATTGCCTCGGTCAAGGTTCTGAGTATACACTACCTACCTTCCTTTAAAATACATTAAGATTTACAATAGAGTGACTAAACTCGTAAAGATAAGGCTTTGTCACGAACAAATGGACTTGCTTTCGCGATAATGATAAGGAAATCTGTTTATCAAGCGTGTTAGTTGATAAAGGTATGAAGCGAGTGAACTCGTAAACATTGGAGAAACGTGGTGTTTTAAAAACAGTGTTTGTGATTTTTATTAAATAAAAGGAAAGTTTATTAGGTAATAATTAACGTAACTATAGAAAAGTGTAATCCGATCTGAGGAAAGGTAGAGTTGTTTAATAAAAACTTGAATTAGAATTCAACTGTGCATAAAGTGTGTATTTTTAATTTTGTTCAAAATTTTGAGACCGAGTGTTATGTCATAATGGTACATTCTTTGTTAAATAGGCACAATTGGATGATATGGACATTTCAAAACTAAAGATACAGGATTTTGTAATCAAACAATACAGATACTTAGAGTCAGCTTGTCATGTTCCAGTGCTGGGCAAAGGCCCTTTCTTGCTTTCCAATCGAACAATACCATGATGAAACTAGAAACTCAGCATACCTTCCTTAAGTAAAGAGGCATGTACCGAAATGTTAATGTGATGTGATAATTCGTTTCAGACTTGGAAAACGAAGCGTTGGGTCTCGGCGGCAGTTTGTCAGGCAACCAGCTAATGATCACCGGCAGCAAACACCTCCACTGCCCGCCCCCTGAAGGATTCGTGCCCGGTAAGCATACTGTCTATACTATCTAGTGTAGTCATATAGCCGTGGCATCAAAATTAGCAAATATTTCCATTTATGCTTATTTACAATTCTTGACAGTTGTGTTTTTTCTGAGTCCGAGAATACACTGCGTGTACCAAGTTGGCTCTGAATAGACGAAAGCATTCTTCATGTCATTTTTGTACGTATAAGGAAATAAATAATAAAACGATTTTACCATTTTCCAGAAACAGAAAAGGTTCAAATGCGAACAAGGTCAAATAGTACCGGAAGTGAAGGATTACCTATTAGAAGACATCATGCCACAGGTTCGTAATTTCGCTTTATATTATAATATCTATTGAAACCACTTTTTCACGCATTGGTTCACAGCCTCGCGAGTTATTCACACTTTCACTGTTTGGTTGAACAAATGTTTAATTTGTGAGACCACTTTGCTGCGTTTTCATCAGACTCATAAGCTAGGTGAAGGATTCATATTCATATTTGTGTCGGTCATTTCATTACACTCTTACAACTTATTGGCATGTCAATATTGTTTAATAGTCAAGCTAACGTCTAACTCGCTGTCGATGTTAGTTTAGAGTCAAAAACTTAAATGAAAATAATAAAATAATTAGATAAGCGTCTTCTTTGCCAAATAAGAACTAATTTTCGCCATCAATGTAAAAACGTAATCACTCCAGCTCTGCTGTTAAGCTGTTATCTAATGTAGGTGTACGTAAAGAGTTGGCCAAAGCCAGGCGAGTCTTAGACAGGAAGGTGAAGTTAGGGTCTATTTCGATACACTTGAAACGAGCGAATCAGCTGATGAATCCGCAGCGAAGCACACGCGTCGCTTGAAGCACGGCGTTTAATAGCACTGTTCCGCCCCAAGATGGCAGTCACGCGAAGAGACGCATGGGGCTGAACAGAGAGCAGATGGAGGCGATGAACCTAGTGTCGCTGGCGGCGCCGCCCGCGCGCCCCACGCAGCTCAGCCTCGCGCCGCCCTCCCCCGCCGCCTCCGCCGCCACCTCGCCCTCGCCCACGCCCAGCACGCCGGCCGACTCAGGTCCCGCGACGTCGTACTTCGCTATTTCGACGCTTTTGCTCGCTCCCTTTTATTGTTATCTCAATTGGAAATATGCGGTTGCTGGTTCTCGCTTCGAAGGTGCAATGGCATGTCAACAGCTCGAAAAATCGATCCTAACATACTGCCAGTGATTCCAAAAAAATGCATGTGACAAATTAACAGAGACCTCTGATTGTTTGCCGAGTTAACAAAGACTGTCGCGATTAATAAACTATTACTATCTACCCAAATTAATAAGTGTATAATAATGAAAGGGAGGAGTAAGCTGGACCTCACCTATCTTCTTTACTAACGAAGGAATGCAATGTGTGTGCTTTTCTAGGTGTGCTACTAATGCTGACTAACCGTCGTGATCATCGATGTTTTAATATACTAATTAATGGTTGCAAACTTTCGATAGACATGTGTTCTTAAATAAAAACTTTCTGTTCAGGTTTTGCTGACGATTTGGTGACGAGAAGACAAAAGAAGGATGCTCAACTTGGAGGTTAGTACTTGTTAATTATCGTATCTTACTCTCTTGCTCCAATATAGTACTTAGATTATTTCTATCTTATAAAAAATCGGTCCGACTTCATTGATTATTACCAACATTCTGTGATAAGTGGTCAGGATGTATTTTTGACCATTTTGTATTAGGTTTTGTTCTTTGAAATCATAGGTAACGTGTAAATATCCAGGAAAACAACTGTTTTAATCGAGTAAGCCAAGCAAGACGGTGTCGGTCTTGTATACTAAAAAAGAGCTTAGTACTTTGTTTAACATGTTCTATTTCTTGTCAAGCAGAGGAAGAACGAGCCATGCGCCGGGTATCGTACCTCAAAGCTACTTGGGGCGACAGATTGCACCTCGACAGTGACGTCGAGACTGACGCTGATCATAATGCTCTTAGGAGGTAAGAACTATCTATTTTATTACATTTAAGAGTTTATTAAGTAGTAGGGAGAGCTGAAAGGCAAATGTGTTTGTAGGTAGCAAATGTTGGAAATAAATGGTTAAGTTAAATAACATATTATCTACAATTTTTGTATTCATTTTGATTAAAGTTAACATTATACAAGTTTTTCCAGTATTTTATTATTGATGACATTGATTGAAGTCTATACCTTCTTAACGCAATTGTGTTTGTGCCAATTTGCCTTAAAGCTCAATAGTTACATTTATCTGTGAATTGACTGTTTTCTTCCAAACTTAAGTAGACCCCAGTAGATAGAGTAATCTGTATGAAATGTTTTCGTCCAACTCCAGAACTATATCTTTAAAGTGTTTCTCTCTGTAGTTAGATTTTCCCCACTGTGTACTTGTCCTATGTAGATGTAACATTTTGTATGTCATATTGGGTGCATCTTTGGGCAAACATTACTCAGGTGAAGGTTATATCTCATTTTGCATACTATGAAATTGGCCAATATACTGAATTTTACTTCAGTGATTACTGTATATTTTGTGGCTAATTTGAAATATAAATAGTAGTTGTAAGTGGCCAATATGCTCTTAACAAGGCTAAGAAGGCTCTCTATTGGTGATTGGTTGAACTAACGGGGTGACTAAAACTGGTGACAAAATGCAGTGCGTACCGCAAGTGGCGCCCTCCTCGGCTCGCCGACGACATTACGCCGCTGCTACGAATATTCGACCCTCACGCCTCCCTCCCAATCCGGTACGTCGCTTGACGCGCAGTTGTGCGATAGATGGCGCTTTTCCAGCGCTTGCTACCGTGTGTGATAGTTCCCAACTATTGTAACAGATGGCGCTGCTAGATGCAAACGAAATTGTAGCCAAAGCTTGCAATGCATTTACGCTCGATTTGATTATGATATTAATTAGGGTTTTAAAATAAATTATTCAACAAAATAATATTGTTAACGAAAAATCTTAATGAAAGGATATTAAAATAAATCTACATTCATCTTAAAAATACCTTCAAATCGCGACTGAAAAACATAAATTATCAATTTCTATCATTATTTTCTTGCATGACCAAACCTATGTTGTTTTATAAACTTTGCATGATCCGTTCAATGTTGGTTGATGAAGTAATTTAGTTTTAAGGATGTCAGTAGCATGCGTGTTGTACCTTTATATATCAAAGACTAATAATAATTTTTCGTTTAGTTTTACAAAAGGTAAGTATGTATGATTATAGTGGATATGCTGCCTGCTTCATTTATATTTTATTGAATACCTACTCTATTTTCTGAGTAAAAAAGAAAGCTAGATTTTGTTTCAAAGAATGAAAATACCTACATTTAGGAACTTATTCAGACTTTGGTATTAATAATATTTTTATTGTAGCCCGGAAAAGAAGAGAGCCGAAGAATCATCTGAGGGTGCTGTTGAGGCCACCGAAGGGGACGTGCAGGGCAACGTGCAGGTTAAGATGGTAGTCAGCAATGGAAAGGTAAGAAACTAAGAACATATTTTTATTGAAACACTTATGTCCGGTGGTTCCCAATTAGTGGTACGCGTACCCCCAGGGGTACGTGAAGTTGTATCAAGGGTTACGTGTCTCCTCCCCTCGGCGTCCCCTCGGCGTTACCCGCGGTTTAAGTAGCCTATTTGCTAATCCAGGGGTTCAACTACCTGTATACCAAATTTAATCAAAATGTCTAGTCTAGGCGTTTGAACGTGAAGAAGTGACAAACATATACACACACTCACAAACTTTCGTATTTATAATATTAGTATTAGTGTGATTGGTCCCATAAGGGGTACGCAGGTTTGAGGTCTTTTTTGAAGTGGTACGCAGCAAAAACTAATTGGGAACCACTGACTTATGATATTCACTGATAATTCACCTATTCTCTATGTGATAATTGATGTGGTTTGGACTTTAAAGGTTAAACGTCTTATACAATGTATATTTTATCCGTGGGGTTTACCAAAAAGGATTAAGAATCCCGCTATTTTATTAATACGTTGTTCATTTTGGTCACTTCGAAAAACATACGGAGTCTGAAAATATTAGGTATCTTAGAACTTTTATATTCGTTTTCCTTCTTCGAATTTTAAAGCCAGTACTAACCTTTAAAAGATGTTCTTAAAACGATTTTATTCGTTACAGCGAGCAAGTGACAGATCATGGAAACAAGTGTGGGCTGTGTTACATGGGACTAAGCTGTACCTGTATAGACATCATCCATCTCAGGTAAGTCTTAATTTTAATGCTCATTCCTATTACATGTTACTACATTTTAAACTCTTAGTCAACTTTGTAGAGCACAATTTCAATTTCAGTGAATTTGACAAGTGCCCTTAGATATATTAATTTATTAAGGTCACATCCATGCGTTTCCAATGTTGCTTATTTTTAGTAGCATCTATTTTAGAGGTTTAATGTTAATCCAATAACCCTAATCAAGGTTGATACTAGCTCTATTTAGCGCCAAAACGCTTAAATAGTTGAAGAACCTTGATTTAAAACGGATGGGATTCCGAAAGCGTGTTTCCAAGATTAGGTAGGGTCAACATTGTCAACATTTTCACTTTTAACAACCCTACTACTGCAAAGCCAATGGTAAAGTGTTTTGTTTAGTAGAATATTCATCCTTAATGTTTGGTGTCTATTTCCAAAACTAAAATATGTCGTCCATCTAATTTAATTTTTAGGTTTAGTTTTTTGCCATTTCTATCACAATCTGCTTTAAAATCATTCTACTAATATAATAAATGTCAATGTTTGTGCCGATGGATTTATGAATGGATGTTTGTTACTTCATCACGTAAAAACCACTGAACAGATTTTAATGAAACTTTACAATAATTTAGCTTGGACATCAGAATAACACAAGGGCTATATAATTTTGAGATATCATGTTTTTTCTCCAAGTTATGACGATAAATTGCGTACGAAGTCGCGAGCAGTCTCTAGTCTTATATATATAAGGCATAATATTTAGCCCCGCAGTTTAGCCTTGTATTACGATCAATGGGTGGAAGATACTTCATTCTACTTTACTATGTACACTAGGAGACAAATATTTTGAACAGTTTCGTGCGTAAGTAATCGAATATTGTTTTGAACGGTGCTATTCCACTTTTTTGTTATTTCACGTGCCTTTTTCGTCGAATTTGGGCGGTTGTTATGAATATTAGGTTAGTCTGCTATGAGGTGCCCCAGTATTAGGATATATAAGGTGTTAAGTGTTTGACAATATTGATAGAGGAGTTTATGGCCCTATTAGAGGGTTTGTTTTCGAATAAGTATTTAAAATATTAAAGCTTATTATTATGTACTTACCAGTAAAGATAAGTAAGTGAGTTTCGTGGTAAATTTTCGCAATAAAAGCCAATTATTGTACGAAATCAGATCTCGTTTTAGATAAACACTATAACCATCAACAAACGACCGTTTAATATGTAAAATATAGAATTCCGGTCACGTAACTAATATCCATACCGAATGCATATGCGTTTGCGCACCTGGCCCGTGCACGCGCCATAACGCCCGCATCGGTCTTTCTTTTATCATCTTATCTTTTCACGGGTGTGATAAGGACGGAAATAAACAATTGGAATGACATGGTGGATAACGTATTACTACGGAATAGGGTATATTTTACAAACTTTTTTAATGAACTATTGTCTATGGAGAACTTATAAGTTTGCAACTTACCGGTCTGTGACGTATCTAACGGATATTTTAAAAGGTCTGATTGGTATCTAATAAGGACATAAACACCATAAGGACTGTTAATTAAGAACCTCTAAGGACGCCGTGATCGAAATTTACATACTACAGATGTTGTGGTATGTACTTTATGGGTTAATTTTGGTGAAAAATGGGTACTAGTAAGGATACCAATCTACTTATAATACATCGTTCCTTAGGGTTGGTTTTTACTTTAGAATCAACATCAGAATAACATTAGAAAAGACTAGCTTAGGCACTATCAATCAACATTCTTAAAGTCTAAACTGATCATAATTAAAGTGTAGGCACAGAATTTAAAATGATATTTTTAGTTACGCCGCTGCCGCCTGCGCTACCCATTCTCGTAACTAACCATACAGTAGTTGTTGATAATTAAAACTTAATTTACCCAAAAAATGTTCAGCATAATACTGTAGCAATACAAAAACAAGCTCATCAATAAACCGAAGTATCAACGCCTTTCAATTTCAAAGCATTTGCTTTACAATTTTATCGCTGTCGTCTCGCCAGCCACTCACGCCCACACGAACGTACTTAGCATTCAGGCATTCAGGTACGAATTTAGATATTTAATTCATGAATGACACTCGTGATTCGGTTTTGTTTCTAGCAGTTTTTCGGAATATTTGCGACTAGACTTCGATCGTCATTTGTTCGTGTACAATGTCGTATGTCATTCTACGGACTGAAAATGGGGAGTTTCGTACAGTAGCATCACTCGACAAATAAATCACACCAATAGTCATCTTTGCTTCTTTTTCGAAAAAACGTATTCCTAAGTCCATCCAAATCAAATCCCCACCTTACAGAAATCCAAAGATTTCTGTACAACAGAAGGTTGTTAATCTCGTCACTCATTCATTCCCACGAAAGTGATGTATTTTCGTCTCATGCGACCTTTCCGATCCAGTGTAAATGTCACTTCTTTACGGCAAACGGAATTGGCTACATTTGCAGGAAGATTAATTTCTGTATCGCCCAGTTTATTGCGCACCTGACTGTTTAAATGGTACGTTTGACAGGTGAAAGACAAGGGCAGGCATGAAAAGGGCCCCAGTTTTATCGAACCTGTAATATGCTTGAAATCGTCCGACAACCTCTTATTTACTCTTATTTAAAGCGGTTGTTGCGTCAATTACTGCTATCTTAATTTTAATAATATTCTTTTAAAGCTTTATTACATTGCATTTTATTTAACCCATCTTTAAAATCTCAGAAACGTTACTATGCCACGTTATAATAATTTCAAAGGCCTGATATATTACTCTTGTAATATCAAAAGTAAGTACTTTACAGAAAATCTATCACGCTTTGCCCTGGTTGAGCCATCAAAGAACATTTTTATAAAGGCATTTACACTTAGAGGCTGCGTAATATTACATCAGCATTTGGAAAACGACTTTGTCCCAACTATTCCGGGAACCACGACTTGGTCAATAATTTCTTATTAATCTAACGTTTCCCAGTACAATAATAGGAGCCTCGTTTTCGTTTCGATAGCCTGCTAGCCTACACGCCAACTTTACCTTAAATCCTTAACAATAAGGATGTTATTTGAACCTCTAAGAAACGCGGAAGAAATACCGAATGGAATAGATTTAGACATTCCTCGAACAGAAGCTCCTATATTTCAAGGAGTTTATTAATACGGACATTTTACAACTAGTGTCTTGAAAATCGTGAGTTTTGTTAAACATACCACAAGAAAATTCTCTGTGATGTCCTAGCGAATAAATTCCAGGAAATACGATCGTTTATCAGGTTTTAACGACCTTGCGACGATGTGATGACTTTATCTATCTCTCATACCAACAAGTTTGAATGACTTTTAAAGTCGAATAAAAGTCGATTCAACAGTTTTTCACTGCTATAAACTTCTTATAACAATGATATACGAGTATAGTTTTACATCAATGAAAATGTATACGATAACACGATAATACCCACTTAAAATCTCCGTCTTTAACATGAATGAGTTACCAATTTAAGAAATTATTGTAGCGTGTAGACGATAGTGGGCGTATTTTATAATCACGCGAGACTTAACCTTCGTAAATTAAAGGTGTTCTGAATAAGGATGCTTTGTTTATTAGTTTCGACAGGCGATAGTAAATCTCTGGAAGGCGGTTCGTTATCTGCATAGAGACACCCACTCCGTCTCGACGACGCGACGCTAAATATGGGAGCTGCGGGGAACAAAAACTTAACAATATATTCGTAAACTTAATTTCAAAGTACAAGTATTGGAAATGACTTTCTGATAGTTTCTAACTCTATAAAGACTTCAATAGTCAATTGCACAAAAGATTGGTAATAAGTACCTAAAGATTTTCTAACTAAAACTTAAATAAAATCGTAGACAAAACACGCCCCCACCCCACCAACTTACACAGAAACGAATAATAATTCGGTCTTTTTAACATTTAATTCTAATAATACTCATATCTGCATATACGTTACTCGCTAGTTACTACATGTTATTCGCTAGTTATTTTAGTCAACACGCTGCGTGTTGTAGATAATTGAAATTGTTTCCCAATAAGTTATTATGACAGGATCTTACCAAGGTTATGCAGCCATTATTTTTATGGTCACCTCATAAATATAGGTACTTTTTACACTCTACCTCTTTGCTATAGAGTTCACATTTGAATCAAAGTTATTAAAGAAGCACCTTATTTTCATTTCGGTGGTAAAATATGGAAATTGCCATCGATGTTTTTGTTATTTATGGCAACTTTTTGGCTGCCGCTCAACTATTTTTCTGTAATTTAATGCATTGTCGATTATGTTGTGAGCTGAAAGGATTATTTGAAACGATTAGTTTTTTTTGTGTAAAAAGATCGATAAAATACAAAGTGGATTTAATCCTTTTTGTCATAAAATATTTTATCCAAAAAGCTCTGCTAGATATGTATGTATGTACTACTTTTAGTAACTATCCACATACTTAATTTTATAATTAACAAGTACCTACCTAGCGGTAGCAGTATCTTGAATATTTAATATATTAATTAAATTAACCACATTAAGTTCGTAATTCCGCTGCAATACAAGCAAACGTACCATGAAATAGTGTAGATAGCGTCCAGCATGCAGTACCGTGAAATGGTGCAAAGTATACGCGATCGAGACCTGCCGATTACGAACGATCGTAATCCTGCGTATGCGCTGCTGTTATTTATACAGGTTGACATTTTCAATTCTGTTTTTTTTAATGACTTCTTTTAATACTTGATGAATGAATCAAGAGCAAAGACTTTCAGAATACTCAGGAAAAATCGGATCATTGGGGCTACAGAGTTGATATTTGATGTAACTAATTATTGAAATATATCTTTAATTCATAAGTATAAATATTACAAATACTACGTTTACTTTATCTGTATAATTTTGTACCAACTAGCACGGAAACTTCCTTTCTTTCGTATTCATGTAAACATCACTCTGTCTGTATTTCCGAGTGTGATGGCGTCAGATAGTTCGATAAATAGCCCACGCTCCGATGAATTACAATCAAGATGGTAATTGAAAAGCTTAGCCTGATTGATGATGCTACGTTTGTAACTGTACTCTAGCTTGCTATTACCCTATAGTAAAATTCAGTAGTAGTATCTAGTAGTAAACTATATGGTAGGAAGGTATAACAGAAACCAAGTATCGAGAGCAACACATTGGGCACTCTTACTGAAAAACTACTCTAAGGCCCAGAACACACGGTGAAACGCAAATGCAACGCAACTGACACTGCTAGTTACTTTTTTGTTTTCTGAGTTGCATCGCAGTTTCTGCTATAGACTTCCTTGGAAAACCACACACGACGCAACTGAAACGAAACGTTTCAAACTAGTTGCGTCGTTTGTTTTGGCGCTTAACGGACACAAAAAAAAAACTATTTAATAAAGGTGGTTCAGTAATGCTGGACTTAATAGTTAATGCACATTGGTTTTTCTAATTGTTTTTGTGTGTCAGCTTGTGGACGTCAATTTCTGGACAGAGCCTTCCCAAAAACTGTTTAACCACTTCAAATTAAAAAATAAAAATCTTTCACTAGGCGCACTGCGCAACCTCACACACAACAAAAATAATGTCTTTTGAAAAGTTCTTCATACAGACTAAACTATAGCCACAGATTAGATGCTATAGCGACTTACAGTTGTCGTACTGAAGTCGGTGTGCCTGTGCCATCCGCCATTTAATTAAAACTTCAGACTTGCACCTGTAGCTACCCACATTTAATATTAAATAACACCTTTGTAGTAATAAACTTGTATTTATAACCTTATGAAAATGTATGGCGTTTCATTGATGAGTATAATGTTTAGGAATTCAATGTTAACTTACATATTTGACAGCCGATATCTGTAATGTAAAATCATTGTAAATGATCATTTATAAGTATTTCCTGTTCCTTATAGACATGGCTATCAAAACCAGTTATTTTTTTAAAAAAACATTCATTAACCATATCTTATTACATGTAATCTTGAAAGAAAAGCGCGGGTGTAGAAATCAATAAGTGTGATCGATTATGAACGTATATTGTATGCAGTTTAGGTCAACGATCAATAGTATCCCATCCATTGTTCTTATGGCAGTCAATGCCAAGTGATACAGCAAGGAATTCTGGCGTAGGTACACGTCCTCAACAGAAATAACTATGCTTTGTTGTACTATAATTGTTCCGTATTGTTCACTCAGCCACCAAAATAAACATGTCAAAATAACGTTTAATTTATTTGTACGAAACTCGCTCGTACGATATTATTTAGTTGAGCCGCAACAATTTACTCACCTGTGAAGAAAATTATATTTCATCTATAATTTAGTTAGGGTCTCGAATTATTACCTAAACAAATGAAGCATGAGAATATTTCCCACAGTTTTTTCATTATTTAGTTTTTAAAGCATTCAATATTCAGAACTTCAGTTATCTAACGGTTATTTCGTATGCCATTCATCATATTGACAGTTAAAGCCAATTAAGTCTAATTATTTGTAATACTACCACATTACGTAAAGTAATAGCATAATATCTTCGGACTATACTTTGTGTAACAGTTTTAAATGGCATGTAAAAAGCACCTGCAAAATGACATGGTTGTTCCCATTATATCGTCTTGCAAAAACTTGTAGACAGAGGCCAATGGCTCACGAAGGAGACGCGATGGAAAAAGACTGTTTAGGATGCAAGCTTGATCCAGAACAGGCTCCTACGCTCCTAAGCGAGTCGACAAGTGGTTATTTATAAACCACTGGCCTTGAATTGTGAACACTGACTGGCCCACAACGCCTACAAAACGCTCTTACTCTTCATTTACCAACACATTTACTAAACGAAGTGCACAGAGCTCGCCACATCGAGCATTGACTGATTAATATTGATAGCGGCATTCTAATTAAGAAATTTCAGAGAAAGTACAATTCCGAGAAGATACGAACAGATTGAAGTCATTCGTTTCGTTTAGGTACTCACTCGTTTGTTACATTCAGTCTTTATACATCCTTTGAGCGCCGTAAGTCGTCAATTACCCACGGTAACTTTTCAACCCCTGTCAGCCACATTTCGAAGTTCTTTCCAAAAGCTGAATTCCAGCCCAAAGGTTACTGAACTCTTTAAGATGAATCGCAACAATTTTCGAAAAGAGGCAGGTAATGGATGTGAAAAACCAATAATAGGGATAGGGTGATGAACTCCGGCGGCACGTGATCTGTGCTTGACGGATTCGAAACATCGTAACCCTTACGTCACGGGGAGGTCTTTCACCTCCGCATAGGTACTTGTCACGCTTAGACGAGTCTGTTCGAAACATCAAAGGTACTCTTACCTTAACCTCAGTTTTCTTTCCTCAATCCTCCAAAGTCAATATCGCAAATTGAATTTTGCCATATTGACTCGGCGGCGTAGTTCAACGAACCAGATATGAACAGTTGAGAGCCATTGATTGAAACACTCCACGCTATGCGCATTAACGATATTCGCAATAAACATCATCGTAAGCTGTGATGACGTAAATTGCTCATATATCAGCCGGTGACAGTTACTCAATTAACGGTCGTCAAATTGCTTTATTTACGTGGACGTGTGAGGCGCGCCTGATTGAAGCTGCGACCGCGTCGCGAGCGCCGAGCGCGAGGTTCCCACTTCCTGCCGCGGCAATTATAAAAATAAACAATAATCACTTCCTCGGGTATTAAGGCAGGTCGTTAAGGCCTACTGTCGGCGGCGGCGGGTTAATTTGAGGGCGGCGGCGTTGTCTCGATTTTGCGTAATCGAGCGACGTGTGTGGCGATTGCCGTCCGAACCATATTGGGTGAGGACGAAGCGATACCGCTAGGTATCGTTTATTTAAAAAAAATACGCATAAGCCACTTTATCTAGCGAAATTACAAGCCGCGCTTTATCATCGTTAATAAGAATCTGGGAATTGGTGTCGTTAATGTAAGTTTTATTATGTCGTTTGCGGTTATCGATATTACGAGGCTTTTATCGATACAGGTTAATAGTCTTGTTGAAATGTGTAGAAACAATGGGATGACGTGTGAAGTAACACATGGTATTTTTAAATGAATGCTACGGCTTCATAACAAACTCGTTGTATGCTAACAGAAACTAATGTTTCAAAAGACTTTACTTTAACGACAATGTTAACTTAGTTCTTCAAACAATGTCTACACGCTGCGATATTATTTTAACGTCGTCCGTACAAACTAAGGATTTCCTTTTTCTTCTGCCACAATGAAAAATTGTCTCCATTTTCCATGAAGGCTATAAAATTTAACGTGTAATAAATAGCTTTAAATAATGGGCCCGAAAAGGGCAGGAAGTGTGCCGAAAAGATCGCAGAAATGATAAACTTGCGGCTTGTTAAGGGCTGATGATAAACGCAGATTATGGTTTCAATGTAAATGGACTTACCATCACGAGAGTTTTTAAGGAAACAAAGACAGTACCTAGTTACGATACGTATGTTTTAAGATTCGAAACTTGTACAAAGTTTTATTGAAATTGTGTTTGCAAGCATTAATTTTAGATTGCGACGAAGCGTTTTGTTTCAAGCCCCAACTTTGTGCGTGAAGCATCTTTGTTTGCAAAGTATGAAAATCGCTGTCTGGCCTAATTTTACAACTTAGGCAAAGTTTGGAAGGTCATGTCATCGAAATTTCCTAACCTAATTCGAAAAGCCCGGTCGCCTTTGTTTAGATAGTGAATGCTCCCAATTACGCTCCGCAGAGCGTAATAAATCAATTTATAACATCAAACTTTTAATATGTCTGAGAACAGATTTGCCCAATTCTCTGTTTAAATGTTGTTCAGAAATGATAGAATAGTAAACATTGATATTTCTCTTCGCATTGAGTTGTTTACGGTTGCCTAATTATACTAACTAAGAATTTATCTTTAGTTTTAAACAGAGTCTTTGCTTCACAACTTACTTACATCGGTAAACACAGCGCATTTTGTGTAAACAATTTTAGCTTTTACTACACACGAATTAATTTCAAGTTTTATTATAGTCATGATCTAAATATGATATTATATATAGAAAGATAGGACCACCGTTTTCGTAAAATTTTTGTTTTCTTTAAGGATGATTACAGAAGCCTTATAATTACGTCGTCGCCTTGAGAAATAAGCTTTTCATACGAGTGCCTTACGTAATAACGACGAAGGACACATACCTACTAATACGTCCTTTAAATACTGAAATGTTGCAGATTTCATTTCGCGGAACGAATGGCTCGTTAAAATTAGGAATTTATGCAACAAGCAAACATTTAGGCACTTCAATAAATGCGTTACATCACAATACTTAAGCCAATTTGTGATGTGATGTCGCACTTCTCCCTCTAGCATGTCAAGAATTTAATTTTACAGCCCCATCGACCTTGGCTTACATAAGTCACGTTATTATACCACTAAATCAGTCCTATAGTGCTCCTTTAGAGTGCTGTTACATAACAAATGGGTCTCATAATAACGTAACAGTGAATAATAGTACTGGAATCACGAATGCTAATACAAAGTAATCGGTGTGGTGTAAACAGATCGGGAATAGAACCAAAGTAATTACGAGAGGCTATTTGCGGTATAAAACCAGGGGTTGCCCCAGAAACCTGTGATCGGTTAATCTCCTGACGGTGATTCAAGGACATATAGAAGGTTTGAGGAAAATACGATATCTTTTGTGTTCAAGTACACGTTCCTATATTGTTATTTATTTTCTTTACGATAGAAGTAGGTAATATAATATAGAAGATGATTATTTTCATACATATCCACAGTTTATTGTACCAAATGTATGTATATTCGTCGTATAACACGATTAGTTGGCATTCTTTCTTCACCACGAAACATTTTCATAATAGATTTCATAAACTCTTTCACAGAATACATTTTGAGGTATGTTCAGTCATATCGTAAATCAGAAATAGAATACATTTCCACTGAATATCCGATTGTAAAAGATTCTTAGTAACTGACTAAAATCGTCATAAAAGAACATCACACATCGTTGGTGATTGAGGAAGTAATACATAGCCCTTTTGTCTTCGATTGATGATACTATCTTCCTGTAACATTAGTATGGAAATACTAAAATTTCTTGCTTTAAAATAGGTACAGTTATAATTCTTTATATTCCTTTAATAACTAAAATATTAATAAAATATGATTTCCACTAAATACGATGTCATTAGCTGTGACAAATTCAAAAAGGTTAACAACAATGCCACAGCTATCAATCTTCAATAAAACGCAGATTAAAATTCCACATAGTTGGCTAGTTTCCACAAATTGACGAAAATACGATTCTGTTCATCCTTCGTTCGGAACGCAAATTAATTTCATCTTATTAGAGCGTTGTGATTTATGAGTATTCTGTAAATAAATTAGTATTTCACGTAGGTAAAGTATCAGTAGGTCGTCAAATCGAAATATGCACTGAAATCAAGTACAAACTATTTTGCAATCGTCCTGTACTTATTGAAAATCGAAATAAACTTATCGATCTTTTCTTAACAGTTATGTTATGTCACGGCCATTGCGATCGCAAAAGTATACACAAAATGTATTCCACGTCAAACATAAGAAAAGTTGTACGTAAATTATGTTTTCGTCACCAAACCACAACTAAAAGTAGGCCAGCACGTGTACTCTTGTTTATACTTTACAGATTTCACATCATTCTTACGAATATTTGGAATGTTTGGCAGACTTTATGTTAACAAAACTTTGTTGTATAGCTCCTATAATTCCGGGGAACCGCGACTGGACAACAGGAAAATTTGATTTTCATTGAGTAATGCCTTTGTTGGAGAACGTCTCACTAGTTAGACGATGTGGAATAACCTGACAACTGAATATCCAAAGGTTTCCTTACAAGTATCTATTTCATTGGGAAAGTAGTAAGGTTTTCCTCAATTAACTCATGGGCTATTTATATTATATTGAAAAAATGTTGCCAAGTTGGGCCAAAGATACAAAAGAACGTCCTTTTGATACCTACCTAAGTATTTAACTGCATTTTTTTTGTTATGGAGGTTTGAGTAAAGAAAATACACCACATTTATAAAGTAAGTACTTAGTTTTAATAGTCGACAACATACTACATAAAGTCCACGAGTACTTTTATTACAATATTATTTTTAAACTGATAAAATGTTATTCCAGTAAAATAGGTAAACTCCATCATGTAAATGTAAGCAGACAAAAGTTTGTTTTAACTTTATTATTATGCGGTCATCTATTATTGGAATATCGTAGAAATTACGTGTTAATGCGTAAGTAGGTGTTGAGAAATATTAGTCATAATAATGTAAACTGTGGAGATCGGTTTCCCGACCATCGAAACTGAATCAGACCGGATTCCGCAAACACTCAGTACCTACTTCCTCTTTTTAATTCTTTTCAGAACACACATATTTGTGTCGACGCCCCATATTCTTGTCAGATTTCCTAAAATTTTGCAAGTTTTGTAATAGATTATTCAATTTCAGAAGAGATTAACGTTATTATCTAATTTAGTAGAGCGTTGTCAGTTTGTCACTATGAATAATAAACTTGGCCTGATTGCGTTACTTTAATTTCTACGACTGCTTACTAAACTTTTAACTTACCTACTAAACTTTTAACTATTTTTCAAAGATAGTGCAGAAGGTACTATGGTTATTAAAATAAACAACTCCACTCTTTATATCTTATCAAAATAATATATTGACAAAACAATTGACGACGTTGAATATTAATTACGAGCTTATTCAAATCAGTGTCAATAAGTTTAATAAAGATTGATTCAATTGATTTTGATACTTAATAAAACGAGATAATAACGTTATAAAAGTAGTCTGGGTTGGCCAAGACATTTAGGTCACTGATTCATTTTCAGGTGCGGCTAATATTTTGATTGGCACCAATACAGTTAATGAGGCGAAATTGACAGGCACGTTTATAATAAATCGGCGATATTACGTCAAAGTGGAACGAGAGAGTTTCCAGGTCAAGTTCCTATTGAACAGCGTATAAATTACAGACAATAACCGCGTTGGTAGCTCTTCATTCCATTCGGTTGTTCCACGTCCATTCATGTGATCGATCACGTAACGAGTCCATTAGGTTTCTGTTAACCCCTCGATTGTATTCGCTCGCGGGGAAGTTGGGCCAAATTTTCCATCCACCGCCACAGAGCACGCTTGACCTACAATCCGATTGTTTGGTCATCCATAAAGGGATGACAGCACAAACAAATCGATTTTGGTCGCGATTACTCGATGTGCGTTAATCAAGTTTTAATTCTGCGGAGATGAGCGCTGAGTTTTCAATACTCCTCCTTGGATATGAATATTATGTAGATTGAAGCTCAAAATACGTAACAAAAGTCGCTTAAATAACCCATATTACGTGGGTAGAAATAAACATGCGTGTAGACATTTATCGTTGATGAATAGGCGTTTAAACACATCATCGTTCGCGTAAGAAAATTAGGTTACGTCCGATGTGCATCCAAGTTAGAGCAAAAATATTGTCTTGCGAATAGATATGGAAGTTATTTATCAAATATTTTTGGATTGCCGCGCACTTAAGTTTCCGTAAATATTGCGTCAATTAAACGCTACGGCTGCAACAGACCATAACAAAAATGAGCTATTACCACATAATGTAAACTCGGCCAATGAAGTCGGCTTAAGCCTATTTTCTACCGACCTGCTCTGGTGACCGCTCCCTATTATTTGGGGGATAAATAAATTTCTTCATAAAGTTTGTTTACTTTACCCGACCGAGCGTTGCGCCTTTGTTTTTTACGCGATGCTAATACCATCTGATGAGCTGACCTATATTTGGCATTATTATATGCTGTGGGAAGAAAAAGTTCCACCAGAAATGTGACCTACCCAATATTGCATAAGTTAGTATTATATAGATTATATTGCGCAGTTACGTGTTGATATTGTTAAGTTAGAAGTTGAAAGGCAAAGTTTTGATAGATTACTCGAATAGTTCGGAAACTTTTAACTTGATTTTGGACAATGCCTAGAGTAGAGTAGATTTAGTTACTATGGAGCATCATCCTACAACAAATATTTTTGGAATAAGAATTTAGCGTAGAAATGAGTAAAATCTGGAAGCTAATTAGTAATATAATGCGCATGTTTTGGTGGAAATTCAACCCAAGAAACATAAAAAAAACAAACACGAAAAAAGTAGAGAAACACGAGAACAAATAAAGCTTTTACGAAAAAACAATCACGTAGACAAAATAATTTTCTTTATCTATTCTTAGACTTATCTATAAGAGAAATACTATTGAGATGCTATTCACCCTATAAAAATAAGCGCCGCGCCACTTTTTCTTTAAATCTAGACGTCTAGGTCGAAACGCTAGCAGAATTTGTAAGTACTTATTGAAAATTAAATTCAAGTAGGTACTTGGGTACCTACTTTAGTACAGCACTTACGTCAGAATTTATAGAACATAACATCATTAATATCATTAATTTCGTAAATTTAATTACAAAATATGAAATGAAAGGCCGTGGTTGAAGTGAGTAAACAAATTTCAATCAAACGATGCAATGTCCATGATGGTTTCCTCTCTACAAATAGGAATTTCCCACTACGAAGCAGAAATGAAAAGTACTATTGTATTTGTGTTTTTATTGGTCAAACGTGTCTCTACTTAGCTAATTAGATCGCGTCGAGATTGACGTAACAGGTCGCTTTTTCATTCGCGGAAAATGTAACTGACGAAAATATACAGATCACAGTAATTAAAGGTACAATGATAATTGCTAATTCTTCCATTTTTGCATAAAAATAAAATGTCCGAGAAAAACGCCCACCGCCGAATTCCTAGTAATATTAATTCAAAGTTAATTAGCAAAAAGATTCCTCGACATTCTTATTATAGAGCATTTTAAGTAGGTACCGAATTGATTAGCTTTTCTCGAAATTTCTTAAATTACGCGTATTTTATAAACAATCTTTGTTTTGACTAGAGAAAAACAAAAGAAAATTAGCTTAAGGCTATTACGTATTTAGAAATATTGCGCAGTAATTAATAGAGAGCTTTTAGTTTGATTGGTTTGTTTGTTATTTATCGTTATCACGCTCTGTTTGCGAGAAAGAATTAAATCATCCCTGCTGCTTTCTTGAAGGCTACCGATTAATTTGGCCTAGCCTAGATATTGATGTAAACAAATAAATTAAGTTAGGGCGGCACCTATCACCTTATTACGTTGTGTTAGGTAAGACAGAAGACAGCCAATGTAAAAGAAAAACTTTTTAACGGTTTTTTGCTGATGAAACTACTTCTAAAAGATTTATCCCAATAATGCCTCAGCTCCTAACTCACGGTTAGACCAATTTTCAAAATGGACACCAGCCTACGCCACAAACTACGTCAACAAGGTTGTTTTCCCGGATTTTTCCTAAACTGCTCTATTAGGAAAATAGATGTCACTTTATTTAAAAACTTCCGAGTAACGTAAACAAGCCCCACCCATTTTGACGAAATAAGTTAGAACGATGCGTAGTTTTAAAAAAATAAGTCAATAATTGTATTAAACTATTAAATACGCCACAATCGACAAACATGTTCGAGTAGAGGTTTTACAATTACAGTTCTTCAAAAGCTTAAAAGACTGTCAATGAAAAAGGGAGAAATGCTAAAATATAAAATAACAGAAGACTCATATTATTCAATATTTATTAACATATTGAGAGGAGACAATAAATATACGTCTTCTGTGACGTATTATTTAATATGTAAGTAGATATTTACTGATATAATGTAACCGTATGACAGTAAGGTTAAGCCGAAGTGACATAGCATCCCACTTTGTCTCGTAACGTAGTTAACGAGTGACGTACACAGTCTAGAAATAGACATGTCCTTACTAATTTCATATATTATCACGGCGCCATTAGAGAACATTTTGAGTTCAACATAATTGCCGCCCTCCCCAATTTACTTTGACATGAGACCCTCGAATCTAAATTATCTAAAAAGGTCTCACCGACATTTTCATTGGAACCGCACATGTGATGTCCTACCCTCTTTGCGGTACACACAATTTTAGCATCTATCTCGTACTTTGAATATTAATTTAAGTAATTGGAATCTTTAATTTAGTGTTTGGAATTGACGTCACTGACGGAGATTTGAAAAAGTACAGCTTTGATTATATAAGAAACTCCTCTTTTAAACTGTTCTATGTTTCTTTCTTATTTTACTCCAGATTTTTTATTTTAGCCAAACTTTAGGCAAAAATTGGTCTATTTGTATTGTCCGGATAAATACCTAAGTGAGAAAAAAGATAAGTCTGTACGCCAAGAAACAAGATAACCGATATTTAACAAAACTAATGATACAATCTTCTGAAACAAGTATAGTTACATTGGAAACAAAAGACAGTTGGACATATAATAGTATCTGTTTAATAGGGTGTGAAGTTAGGCGGGGGTGTGTGACGTCACCACTGTGATGGGATGACGTTAGCACTAACTAGATTGAGGAACACATAACATTGTTACATTATGTAGTATTTGTTGTGTAGTTTACCTGCTTCAGTAGTGCGGCGATTATGGTAATGCCATACAAACATGGGGCTTGCCCAGCTTAAGGTGCCTGATATTTTGTAAGATGCATCTTAAGTTTATTAAACACATACGTAGATACATTTGTCGGGACAAAATTATTAAATGCAAACACCTTTTTAAGTGGCGCCTATACCAACATTGAATTGTTAGAAATAGACTCAGTAACGACGATATTAAGTTATAATTTCAAACTACGAGTTCAAATACACTATACAGAGACAAAAGCTTCATGAACTTTGACCTTACGGTTGAGATACGAGCGCGAATACGTTTAGTAAATGGAAACTGTCAAACTATAATGAAATTCACCTGCTGTTACCCTGTTTCCACGCGCAGAGTACTCAAACACCCGTCCAAAACATATATCGGACTTTTGAACAATTCAGAGAACTCATTTACGCGTTTATTTAACATGCTTTTAATTTCCAGCTACTAAATTCATATCGCAATTAAGTACTTACATAATTGACGACGCTCAAATCTTTCGATCTATTAAAATTATAAATGTCGAAACGCAACGGAAACGCGCTTTGAAATACAGTAAATTATACGTTTTAGGTAACGTTTGCTTCGTTTATGCTTTGGCATGCTCTGTTTGGTTGTTCTAATTATGAAGCAATTCGTAATATAGACCAAAAGTTGCGGGTTATTGGATCACTTTCATACTCGTTTGATCTCGTTTGTTTACAAACTTCTTCTAATATTCTCATACTGGCGACTATTACTTCCTCAATGCGTCGTATTTGGGGCGTTTCCCTGGCAGATTAACCGCCTTAACTGGTTTCATTGACTACGAACTTCTTTTTTTAAACCACAACAAACGCCAGAAAAATTAACACATTTTCTGAAAAATTGAAAGCTTTCAACACTTCATCGTCTTATTTCATTTACAATATCAGTTGACGTTTAAAGTTTTCCGTCAGATTATGACCGATCCTCTCACAACAGTCGGTAAAAGCAGATGAAAACGACCACAATAAACTCCTTTATATCCATTTTGACGTATAATGGCTGTATAGTGGCAATTCATTCGTCAATGTCATCTAAAGTATATTTTGATATAGACGTCAAGCTGTTTGTCACGGTGAATTGCCGAGTTTATTTCAGTTCGTGGTAAACGTGGTAAACGTGGCAGTAAATAAGTTATTGTTACTGCTCCTGAAAGATCGTATGCATTTGTTTTGTAGCAAAAATAGTGAACAAAGGATATCTCCTTTGCTATTCTCTGCCGTTTATTTTACGAGCATTATCTGTTTATATGTATTTTCTACATACCCGTCATTCATTCATATTTACATAATCAACTGAATTAATGAATATCCACTCGAATTCACTCGAATTCACTGCCGAAATAGTAATTGTTGAACCGCAAATACACACCCAAGTTAATAATACAAGCAGATTCACAGCCGAAACAATGTTAAAGCCCATTTATATTCATTCAGCTATAAATACCTGTGTTCGAATTTGAAGCGTTATGTGAATTTAAACGAATTTATTCTCTACAATTATGTGGAATAGTTTACCGTGAATCTAGATATAGTACCACCTACGAAATACCTTTGCGATGCGATGCTAGAATTTTGATGGAGGCTGTAAGCATCTCGTTTCCTCAATTTAATAATAATAACTAATCATAAAATAATAATATGATAAAATTAAATATATTTTCAAAAG
This sequence comes from Anarsia innoxiella, assembly GCA_947563765.1. Taxonomy (NCBI): domain Eukaryota; kingdom Metazoa; phylum Arthropoda; class Insecta; order Lepidoptera; family Gelechiidae; genus Anarsia; species Anarsia innoxiella. Next base: position 9,106,287 of record OX387396.1, on the reverse strand, counting down.
GCATGTTCTGAAGAACGTGCCACCCACGCAAGCTCTCACGTGTAAAGAGACACATCTATCTAGCAGCGAAACAATGTATAGTTTATGGAATACGATCAGCGTCGATGCATTATGTTGTCTATCTTTAGATATATTAGGTTTAGGTGCGCTGGGAACGTGGAGCCCGTATCCAGTCTCCACACGTGTCCCCTATGACGTCATTTACTGACAAATGGCATTTTACGTGTATAACGTTTCCGGGTCAGGTTAAATTAATTATTCCATAAGTGACGTGCGCCGTCGGACCTTTGTAGCCGAGATGTAATATGATTTGCAACTCAATACTCAACCTAAAAATATCATGTTGCGAAGTACCTAGATACCATTTTAAACTTACTAAATGCGTTTCAAAGGTATTTATAACTTTAAGAAACAAGCTTGCTAAATATTGTTCAATATTGTAATTAACAACTTTGTAAACTTTCGCTCGCAGACTAAATGACGTGAAATAAACCAATATCGACACGAGGACAAGAAGACGTCACGTGCTAAAAATGTGACCAAGCTTTTCTTTTAAATGAGGAAAAGGAAAAGTACTTTCAAAGACATTTCTGACAAGGTTGGATTACCTACTTATTGTGCTTGAATTGTTCTTAATAAATTCTTACGTTCATAACTTCATACCTCCTGTATTCATAATTAGGTATTAATTAGTTTAATTACAGCAAAATGTGCTGTTTGTGCTAAACTTGTAAAAATGTTTTGGTCGCCTGCTCAAACTATTGTCATTATTTATTTAATAATTTACTGCAACAAAAGTGTTGGCATATAGCACATAGAAATATTAATTTGCTGTAAAATAGGTACCTACAGCATATAATTTTTAGCTAAAGAATCATTTTAACTCCGATTATAACTTAACAGCTTTAACCAGTCCCTAATTAAACCTCTTAATTACACCATTGTCCATGAGCACCATAAATAATTCCGGGACACGTAACATAACGAAGGTGAAGTAAATTTAGACGACCAGAATAGAATGGCCTGCGGTCGCAACGGTATTAATAGAAAATGCATGCAATTACGGAAATGAATGGGAAATGAGAGATCAAGTTACGTGGTCACCTGTGGGAACTGGATGGAGTTCTGACTGATAAATGAGTTCAGGTTTTAGTAGAGCAATTAACATATCTTATGTAGAATTATTTTAGCTACCTGCAATTTACACGAGCTGGAAAAATATTTTATATTTTCGTAGTTTAGGGTATTTAACAACAGGTACCTACTTAATCTTATATTTAAGTATCTTCGAAAATCTTTTCTGCAAAAGAAAAGCTTTCAACAATTCAATTATACAATCTTTTACTAACAAAAAGGTCGCAATGAACATCAAAATTGATTTCCCTTTGAATGGAAATTAATATCTCAGCATAGCACCTCAGGCCAGTAATCGAAGTTCTATATAAAGCGTAACTCTATTATCACTCAGCTTCCTCGAGCAAATACAAGTATCGGTTTATTAACGAAGTTATTAGCCCATTATAGGCGATTGACATATTACTTTTATTCAAAGAATATTGGAAACATTGTATGCTATTTTTAAACAGAAAACGTCGTTAACCACAGGACTGTTGTATTGAGTTACGACGTTTTGTACTCATGGTAAATTCTATTTGAATGGGATTATGCGTACGTAGGTGGGTACTATTCACCTGTATAATTAAAGATGTACTCTGGTATAATATTCTCAGAGGTTAAAGTCCTCCCATCAGCTTAGGTAGGGCTTCATAATTTCAATCACGTTAATTAATGTTATGCTTTACAATGGAAAGGTTTTCGGGAGGCGAGGGCAGCAACCTGCAACATTGATTACTTTCTTTATTATATTAAAATAATTAATAGCAGGGTTGTTCACCTTCCTAAAGCTCCGCTTCGAAAATCTGCACTTAAATTGGATTAAAATTTTAATGGAAAACTGTTTTCTTTAGACTGAAAGAATGGATCGCTTAACATTTTTGGTTTCCGTAAAATAATAATAAGTTATTTGGTGCATGCAACTGCATTTTTCGAATGCATCACTAATGCGCTAATGCGAGTAATGTTAAACCGCATCCTGTGAGTGACGATGAGTTATTTTTGTACGCGTCACTTGTTCTTCATTGTTTTTTATATTCTCGTAATTTCGTCCGAAATCATTGAAGGAGATTGATAAAATATGGTGTTTATGTCGCAGGCATTTTGTACGATTTCGCCATTTACATACGGCGTCGGCAATTTATAAACGCTCGCTGTTATGAAAAATGCCGAAGGCAAAATGACAACTCGTTCAATTGTTGTAATTTCAACGTTGGTTGTAGTTTTAGGGTGACCATGAAGAAAACACAGTGTGGACAAATCAGACTTTATTTTAGTAATCAGTATGCGCTTTGGTTCTCTTACTTAGTTAAAATATTTAAGTAACAAAAACGACATTAATATTATAAACAATAATTAAACTTCTTAGGATAATATGGCACTTTCAATGTGTGTGTATATGTTATGTGTTTTGTGTTATTTAATGTTGTGTGTTGTTTGTTATTGTTGTATAATTATGTTATGTTGTGTTGTGTGTTTGTTATTGTGTTATGTTGTGTTGTGTTTGTGTTGTTATGTTTGTCAAAATTACCAAATAATTATATATTTTCTTTCGCACTAATTTTAGATTAACCTATAATTTGCTTGGTTCGGTATAAGTGTTGAAAACCGTATTTCAATGAAATTTATTAATACTTTCCAATATCCCTACACAATCAAATACAAAATATCCAAAGAAAATCATATTCAGAAAAATATTAAACAAAGAAATAAAAAATTCGCCTATTATTATTATTAGGCGGGTTCTAGTAATCAAATACAAAAATATCCAAAGAAAAACATATTCAGAAAAATATTATAAAAAGAAATCAAAAATTCGCCTATTATTATTAGGCGGGTTTTAGTAATCAAATACAAAAATATCTAAAGAAAAACATATCAGAAAAATATTATAAAATTAAATCAAAAATTCGCCTATTATTATTAGGCGGGTTTTAATAATAGAGAAATCAAGAATTATTTATTTGCGCATGTCAAACTTGAGTGACATTTGGACCCACAAAGAACATTCTTCTTAAAACATGCACATCGGTTATTTTGGCACTGTCTTTTAGCCGGCTTGCATAAGCATTTGCTGAAGCCTTGTCCGCCAAATAAAGATTCTTTAGAAACAGCTTCTCTTAAGGATATTATATTTTGAGGAATTTCTTCTAGGTATTTCTTTGACGATATTTTTAATTCTTGTCGGTTAAACCAGTTTTTGATAATCCCATTACTTGTGCCAATTTGGTAAACGCCGTGTCTCATATCCAATACTTTTCCTGATATATTTTTAGCATCTATGGGACCTCTATCAATTTTTGGGACGTTAAAAAAAACGCTATCTCCAATATCGAGAGCTGGTAGTTTCTTAGCCGTATCAGTAATCATTTTTTCCGCCGCTCGTTTTACGCCTTGATGTGATTTATTCCTCTCTAATTGTATGTCCTGTTCTCGTTTACACATCAAACACAAAACACTTGCGCCGTAACCTTCGTTACCAATTGTTTCCCCGCAAATAGTGTGAACTGGTTTGAGACAAGAACAACATTGATGGGCACCACTAGTCCCGTCTTTACAAACAACACATCTCAAGTCATATACAGGGGTAGGAACCTCATTTGAATCATGCATCACAAAAGAATTTAGTAGAACAACGTTGTTATCGGCTTTCGATGACTGACTCGGACGTTGAATAGAAGTACTGGTATTAGTGATATTAATAGAGGAGTTAATTGGCACAGGCAAAGTAATCAATTCATTAGAATGTATGATAACAGAACTGTTTGCGGCTTGTGCAGAATAGTCTTGAATCTCATCTGTTACATTTTTTGAATTCACATCCAAAGAGCAGTCTAAAACTGAATTCCTATTTTCTACAGCCATGGAGCCAACTTCGCCTTCATTTGTCATCAATGTATCTGACTCATTTTCATTACTTATATTTGAAATAATAATTGTATTTTTGAAAGCATCCAAATTTGAAGTCTGGTTTTCCAAAGTGTTGACTTGAACAACTTCATTAAGTTTAATTGGCCCTTGAACATCCACTTGCCTTCCATCACAAACTTCTTGTAAGTGTTCTTCAGTTGTGATATGCTGAAGAATGCCGTGAGGAATGCTAGAACTTCGCAAACCAGATTTTGGTTCGCAACCAAAAAGAGCACGAAATGGCGATCTTCCTATAATTCTATGGAAAGATGTATTTTTACTATACTGCACGAAGAAGCAGCCCATTGCCCATTTTGTAGAATTATTGTCTCGCATCCACGCCCGAAGCATATTTTCCACGTCTTGATTGCTCCGCTCAACACTTCCCTGGGTCTGCGGGTGTCGCGGAGTACCGTGTATTATTTTACATTCCGGCCACATTTTAACCATTTCTTCAATTATGCTAGCGGTGAATTCTTTGCCGTTATCGCTCTGCAGTATATATGGTGCTCCAAATTCTAAAAATATTTTAAGCAATTCGGTGGCAACTTCACTTGCTTTTTTTGTACTAAGTGGTCTAAGATGTATAAACTTAGTGCTATGATCCTGGTAGTTGAGGAGCCATTTAAACTCACCATCTGGTGCTGACTGTAGATCAATCAGATCGACTTGACCCCTCTCATTAAAATCTCGAGATATAATTGGTTTAACTACGATGCCTTTCTTTGGTATGTTACGTTTAGATTCACAGACAGGACACAATGAGACGAATAAGTCGATTGCTTTTCTCACAATAATAAATCTATCCTTAATTTGATACTGAATTTTGTCTCGACCACCATGTCCGCAACCTCTATGAATATCTAATAATGTGTCGTAATATTCTTCTAACGGTATTACACGAACCGTTGGACTTTCAGGGCTATCTTTTTTTAGAATAAGGTAGTCCAGATCACCAATACTCATTACCTCATATTTTTTTGACCAGTAATATTGTGCAGGGGTCTTCCGAGAACCAGATTCTATGGACACCTTAGCATCTTTTAGATGCCGGATAACCTCAAAAACCTTCTCAGTTGTCCACGGTTTTTTTACTGCTCCCGCTTGAAGATCGTAATACTTTTTCAACTCACTATAGTAAGTATCTTTAAAATCAAATTTTTTTTGCGAAAAGTCTTCTGAACATATAGTATTTGCACTGTTTTCAATAACTTTTTGTGTCACAAAACCACTACTTGACGCCATTTTGTTTGTTTTGGTCAACAGCGACGCGCGTGGTAAGAAACAGAACTAAATACTTCAATTTGCCGCGGCATTATGTATATGGCGATTCAATCGTCAATCAAATGTTTCGGCATATTAGATAATGACACGGCATTATACATTTTGCCTTCGGCATTTTTCATAACAGCGAGCGTTTATAAATTGCCGACGCCGTATGTAAATGGCGAAATCATACAAAATGCCTGCGACATTTACATCTTTTAAAGAGAGTGTGCTGAAGTTGGTATACAATCGTGACTTATTTGTCGTTGTACTTGCATTTGACATAACTCACAAGTATCATAATAAATTGAAAATTTAAGATGTGTAATAGCATAGCGTGTGCTGATCCTACTGCAAAATTTACCTAATCCGCATATTTAAATAAATTCCTAAATATAATAGGAAACAAATACCAGTAGTATAAGTAATAACTAAATTAAACAATTTAATTAGCGTTGGCGCGTTGGTAGGAATCCATTAGTTTAAGTTTTCAAGGCCGAAATCAAGTGATTGTTGCACTCGCCTACATCGAAAATAACACGAATTAGGTACAAAGATTTTAATCTATTTTCATATTATATTTCACAGTATTCAAACAAAGAATCAACTGCTAATGAACGTTGCAATTAGCGAAATAGTTTTAAAAATGTTTTTAATGTCAGTGAATGACATTTGAATGCAAATATTTCGTAGCAGTTTCGAAACATCACCTTTTTTACAGTTTTGTTAACTGTAATTTAATATCAATATAGATAACATTAGTTTAAAACGTCTAGTAGTTAAATAGACCTAAGCATCATCAGTATCTCATTTTGGAATAGGTTTACAAAAAAAAACCGTGTAAACAGTCTCATCATTCTAAAAGTAAAGTATCACGAGTAAACAAATCAGACTCATCATAGCACGCTGACAGCCGGCGCCAAGAAAATGCGCACGAGGGAAATAATTCATAAACTGTAAATATATAGATGCGATAGATTTTATGAGAAGAAGCTTAGTTATAAGGCGTTGCTTATAGTTTAAGAAATGTGATATTGAAACAGCTAAGAAAAAAACTCACAACCTTCTGTTTCAGTAGTTAATTCGAATTGGGTCATCCTTTTTTAAGATCCTTTGGGAGTTCGTTAACGAGAACATGGCGGCCGACAATAGAGCTGGAATTACGTTACAAAGCTAAAAAAATCCTTGCATAAGACAACAAGATAGCAGCTCATCTCACATCTTCCGTTTCCACTTCCTTTCATCTCCCGTCGTGAAACTCCAAATCCAAACAACCCACCCGACTGTCCTTCAAGGAATAGGAAGTCAAATTAAAAATAAATCCGTCCCGTTCCCGAGGCCATTAAACAGTTGTACTCCATTACAGATTCGCGTAAAACGTGTGTAATGTATGAAGAAGAGAAAAAAAACGTAAACAAAGTGCATGTTAACGAGCGGTTTAACGTGTTCCCGTTTTGAATCTGCCGCCTGTTACGTGAGGTTTACGGGCTTCCCGTAAACTCGTTTAGTTACGTGGAAATACGTCATTGCACCTAGTACTATTGCGTAAAAATGTACCTACGTTCAAGCTTTTATCCGAAACTTTATTCAATTTGTTCGGGGAAAAAGGTTGCGATGAAAATTTGGGGACGATTTCCTTTACATAAAAGTTTTGGGTGTCTATTTTAGGAAACGCTTTGGAAATTACTAATCTGTAACTATATTTTAGATACGTTTACCTAAAACCTTCTCTATGTGTTCATACAAAACTAAAACAATAAATAGATCTTTGCCACGCGACACGTTTTGGCAAAGTTTAACCATTGCTAACAATGTGTTAACATTTCAAAACCAAAATATATATAAGTACTCGTATTAATAGAACACACATTGTATAACTAAAACAACAAACGTCTAATTTTAATACAAGATTATCCTAGTCCTTTACACTAGAGCTTGAAATATAATTCACAAAATTTATTTGTCAGTTTACGGTGCGTTAAAAACTTAATTATTGTAAGATGCAGTAATGTTCATATATCAAACGGGTCACAGTACAAATTAAGAACAATTTATTGGGTTCTTACTCTAATTCAGTCAACGACGGTCTAATTCTTATGTGAGAACACAGAATATAAACCAAACGTTATTTCAGTTGCTCACATTTACTGGAATAATCTTAATGTTATTTAGTTGTGTCATAAATGTAATACTAACTTATCTAGGAGAGGCCAAAGCTAATCATACCGCCAAGAAAGAAATAATTACATAGAGATAAGTTTTCGAATATTTTTCCTACTTATTTCACACACGACGAAACACGAAACGTGTGATAACTTCTAATGAGTTAGGAAATTCATTTCCTCTGAAATATATTTTCATAACGCTCATCTTTTTCGGCACTCACTGTACTTTTATATGACAAAACAGCAATGAACTTATTTATCGCTCTTTCAGTATATATCTTTCTATTTGACTTGAAAGCTCTCCATAAAACGGTTCAGACAGTCTTCTCGTTAAGTTTTAATAGGTGTCTATATATTTCGATGTGAGGTTATTCTTTTTTAAACGTTTAGTAAACAAGATATTGCCCGCAACGTTGGTTTAGGTAGCTGAGGCAGTAGGTGGTACGTATTTATGATAAAGATTTTATACATACATACATATCTGTCACGCCTCTCACCCTTTGAGGTAGGCAGAGACCACTTCCTTCCACTTGGTACGATCCAAACACAACTCTTTCACTTCATCCACACTCATCAGTCGCCACATACATGCCTGTCGGTTTAGGGTACTCTTGATTTAGCCTTTTTTTAAAAGACTTCAGTTGGTAGAAAATCCAGATTAAAAAGTCGTTTATATTTTAAAATTGAAGTGTCAGCAACTTTCGCATTTTATTTTTCAGCCCGTTGCAGAAAATATTATTATTTATTTATTTAACAGTTTATTGTAAGATGATAATACATAGAGACAGAAAAAAAGAGAAGTAAATATATTATGAAAAAGAATTATGCCGTCTTTTATGATTCTCGAAAGGGTTAAATATAGTTTTATGAAGTTTTAGCATTGACATTCTTTTCCTTTTCTGTCATAAAATAAACGGTTGCACAATTTCACAAATTCGTAAAAAGAATATTAGACCGTCTCTAAACTTTAGCTCAAAGTAAAGTAATGTAATACTTAATTAGGACGAGCCTAGCCGTAGCCCCATGTCATGGTATTTGAGGGTACACAGGATATCCGCCCTAAAGGCTGCTTGTGGGCGGTGTTTGCTATGAAGGGAAACACACGTTACTAGCCCTTTTAGGACGGTTCTATACTCACTAACTTTAATTTGTAAGTAGAAGGAATTATACAAGAGGTGGATTTATAAGTAGGATGCCTATTTCAGTGTGTTACTATTTCAGTATGAGTAGGTCATAATAGCAAAATCGGGGTTTTGGATAACTTCTATCTGTAAGCCACAAATGATTTATTCATAATAAATAAATAAAATTAAACCACAATTTGCTTTAGTATTTTGTAATACCTACCTTCTAAATATCAATAAGGACAATAAGTAAATTATTTTGTATTAAAAAGTACTAATATTTGATACTTATTCCGCACGAGTTACAATGAAAGAATTTCAGAGATCAGTGTGAACGCGTGACTTGGTCCAAAACCGCACTAGAATTACAAGCAAACAAGGGCTGACACGTGTCTTGCCAAAAATAGAACAATCACACCACGACGACCTATTTAAGTAGTAATTCAGGTGGGACGTGGAAATAAAGCTACGAAATTTTACCGTATTTTTCCTTAAAAACTACGGTACCTAACGATTACGTCAATGCCTATTTCGATAACATTGTATATTTTATAAGGGCTCCATTTATCGCGATTTTAATTTAAACCTTTAAGGTGGGCGTAATTAACCTCTTGTGCCATATCTCGGAGACAGGAAATTAACTTAGCGTCAACCTCTACGGGGGCGCTTTATTAAAACTCGAACGATTCTACGTCATTGCAGAACTTTTATCTATGCCCTTAAAAGAGCTGAGAGAGTAAAGTCGTAAAGGGAACCCACTGATAATAATCAGTTTCACTTTACAAATGTCAACGCCTCTTCTCTTATTTACACATGATCCAGATTGAGAGTTAAAAGCATTATTCCGAGTAGCCCTAATTGTTTAGAGAATGCGGATTATTACGACCATGCTCCCGAAATGCGTTGTGCAGATTTTAGTGGTGGATACTGTTGACAGGTCTAAATTCGCGCGGCTGCTGCGGCGTCGACACCGGCGCGGCGTGTGCGCATACCGCCATGCGCCCGCGTCGCGCTCTGACATAACTCGGCCATGTATTTTGCAACATAGCATAACTCTATTTATAACCCAACTATTCGGTCTCCAAAATTAACATCGCTTTAATTATAGAGCGGGCTTTAACCGATAATTAGGTCTTTTTAAAATCGCGCAATTCTCGTCGCGGATTTTTTCGTAGAATTTGTTTTAAATATTTTCTGAAGACAAGTTATTCAATTCATGGAACTGAAAGTGTCGCAACATTTGTTTAGTTTTCACTTTTCATTCATATTAATTACGTTATTTTTACTGTACCAAACGCGAGAGTTTTTGTGAAAAGCATGAAGTAATATTTGCGGGAATGATGATACATGTCCTACTGACATTAATTCGGGATGCTGAATCGTCGGGATTCGACAAAAAAGGACTTAGGAATTAGGACGAAACGAGCACACAGCTTTGTCCCAGACATCAGTTACAAACATACTTAGCCGCAGACAAAAGCTGTAAATTCTTCGACGTCCGACCAATTCTGGTGATTTGATGCGACAAGGAGATATGGTGGCTTTATATTCCCGGAACGAACCGCATTGTGTCACATTAAACCCAAAGTCGACCACATCTGCGGTGAAACGGCTAAACTAACGGGTCATACGAAAATAAATTCCAGAAAACGCATCTGAAACGATAGTTCTGAGTTAGAAAATAAAATATGATAAACCCGGGGGTAATTAATTAGGATCAAAACTATAAGACATGTCTAAATTAATTCAGTGAGCGCGGAAACTGAATCTTTATGTTTCCAGGGAGCGGGCTTTGAACGTAGGTATGCTTGAAGTCGCCGGACGAGACGATTCTGAAAATCTATAAACCTACATCTCACACCCTGAATCAAAACATAAACATAACCATGTATGATTTTCTCATAAATGTATTAACTATATTTAGTATTCCCTGCTTTTTGTATCGTGTTGGGATGTTTCAGTTTTAATCTGTTTACCAGCCTAATGTGTTTTCATTTCATGCAATAAAATCAGGGTGTCGCATATTCTATTTACGAACTTTTACCTATAGGTACTATTTTTAGATTCCATGTTTGTATTTATATTCTATTCAGATTATGTATTCAATGAAGGAATAACGGAGGGACGTTATTGCGTCCTATTTTCGTCGTCATTTCTAAAGATTTTCTCGAAAATATTATTTTTTTCGTCCCATAAATATATTGGATAAGGAAAGGCTTCCATCCCTATAAAAATACCTGTAAATATTATTACGATCATTACAAATTCGAATTACATATATTTGACTGTACTTTACCTATGTTCATATGTTTGCAATGTGAATTTAACAGACATCTGAGTCTGTTAAATTCACATTGCGGTTCTTAAAGACAATTTCATTATGCGGAAATTGTAAACACAAAAATTGTCTTTCTGCACATAATTCGAGTAATTTGTACCATCATCTTAACTTGCTTCGTAATTGCCTCTTGAACGTGTTAAACTGTCTCCAAATCAACAATTAACGATATGAGGTGACGATGGTTCTCGTAGGCCAATGATATTTTATAAGCAGTTATAATATTTCACCCGCTGAAAGGACTACTGCAACTTGAAATAACAAGGAAGTGAATTTTACAGGACGCAATAAACTTTTATTCGCTTTAGACAAAGAGATTTGCCGAATCAGACGCTGTGATGTAAATGTAAACAAATAATAAACGTGCCCTTACCAAGTTTATTGCACCTACTCGAGTGCATCTGTCTTTTGTTTATTGTTCCATTTTCAAACGGTATCCTTTTTTAGAATGGGAAACCAAAATATCACCAGTTACACGTGCTGACGATGCTAGTTTTATTTTTAAAATTGAATGGAACTTGTTTGTAAAAGGGGGAATTTATAGAAATATTCCTCGCGAGGACTTCACACTCGTGCAAATACACAAGAAACTAGAACGTTCCAGGCACTTGCACTCCCTTTGAGACTAGTTTTGTTCTTGAAAACATTAAATAACGGCACGTGCAATTCTTCCTTAGAAACTCGTGTACGCAGCTACCTATAATTCATGTTTCTGGCTCGTAATTTTTCACGGCAGTTTATTTGTAAATAGAAAGAGGTCAGTTGAGTTTACAGTGTGCATATTTAGTCTTCCTGATTCGCCGACGATACACAGATTACGTTGCATAATGTAATCGCATTAGCGGCAACTCTCGCGCCGCGCCCGACGGATTTATGCGTCACGATGGATGAGTTTGACAGCACACTACATCGTTCGTGTTTATTTGAAATCTATATAAGTATCAGTTTCGCTATCGATTCAGGAAGATTTTGTAACGAATATTGACAAATTGTTGATTTTATTCAGTCAAAAGATTTTAATAGGTACCTAGTTCATACAATAAGTACCTATCCTTTTTCTATGTATATTCATATTCCTTAATAAAACATGTATGACGCCTTGGGGTTTGAGTCTATTTAACGTAGAACTTATTACTTCATAGATTTTTGTATAGTAAAAATATTTACCAATTTATTATCCCGAGAAAGTTGTGAAAGACACCTTGGAACAGCAGGCTTATTTTATTTATATTAAACGTCTAGACTTTACCTAATAGAAATATGGCGTTTCTTCAAATATCCCAGACAGGGATAAATAGTTCATTACAAGCTAACTATTTGCGTCCAATTTCCTCCGCGATACTAAGTTCTACTTCGCGTTTAACCTAATTCCCAGACGGCGTCTTAATTGTGCGCCTACAAAGCTTTGTGTCGCGCTAATTTAAGAACGTCCTCAAACATTTATTGTTAAACAGTAACCTGGATTCGCGAAAAGAAAATAATTGTAAGTGTCACACGCTCCAGTGATCTTATGTTACATGTGTTACGAGCTGTTAGATCAGATTAGAGAAGTACAGAGAAATGTTGGTGTGAAGTGGGCCGGATCGACCGCAGGCGCGCCGCCACTCTGCCCTGCCCACTAACCAAAAAAATACCGTTTTTCATATCTCAATTTCTCACTAAAAGCCAATTTTTTCTAAACGCTCAAATTAGCATTATTTACTAAATGACTCCTACACTCGACCGTCCTTAATTGAAATATTAAAACGCTAAGAGCAAACCTTCAAAATCACTCCATTTTATTATTAAATATTTGACGAAGAAGTACGACTAATAACCTAACTTTAAATTTGAGCTCCGCAAACGTACCAAATGGTTAAACGAAAATATCAGAAATCTATTTTGGCAAATGCTAATAAAATGGGTCAAGTTCCCTTTTAATATGAGGCGAGAGACAACTCGGTCAAAGAAGGGTTGAATCTAATTTGATTTTATATTTACTTGACCTTGACATTTGACTTTTTTTTTTTTCATTAGAGTCTGGCTTTTTACATAACAAATTCTTCGCCTTATTATATTTTTTATTCATGAGAACAATATAATAGGTTTAATATAATATTCAAATTCTTATTTTTTTATTTCACTTAGATCTTTAGAAATATAAATCTACTATAATTATGTCACTTTAAATGATCTTACTTCATATTTAGTTGCTTACAGTTCATTAGTATTTAGACAGGAGCTTGGTTGATTATGAAAATTACTTAAAATACGTCTGTCTCCCTGTCAACTCTTCCTTTTCACCTGAAAGATTACCTATGAATAAATTAAATTATGTCACTATAAATAGTAGTAGGTACTAAATAATTTATGATCTGATGTCGGCCCACGTAACAATCAACCTATACATTGTACAAGAACACCAGACGGCGTTGTGGCATCCATAAAAAGCTTAATTAATTGTCAATCTTAATATTTGAAGCCGTTATTTTAATGAGGTGTCATTTATAAATGAAGTAACGAACATCTGTGCTCAGCTCACTGTCGGTTTCAGCCAAGTAACGGGTTAAGCAAACACCTTATAATACTCCTTTTAACGTGAACATTTTGATGGATGACTTATTCGAGCTGGGGGAAAGTCAATGACATTTAATGTTAAAAAAAACTCCGAACTAAAATCTGGATCAAGCTGGAGAATAAGGAAGGTGTACTTAGGTAGTTTCCTAAATCGATACATAAATAATACAATCTATTCAGTAATGAAACTATTCGTTAGCAATGTTGAATTACTTTACATCGTCACTGTTTCTGTTGTTTATTGTTGAAGAAGTTATAATAACACTCTAAGCACTGAAATCAATGAAGGGCCATCCAGTTTAAATATGACCTTTAAACATGGAATAATCCCGCCGCTTAATATTTTCGTCCCTGTTTTCAATGAAGTCTATTTCAAGCGTCCATTGTAGCAATAAATAGAATATTTGTTTTGTTATTTTCTAACGTAGTCATCTTTCTAAAGGCTGTCCGCTTTGACAAAGTAAACAAGATTTATGAAGCGAGGTTTTTATCCGTCTCATCCATGATATGATGATGCTATGAGTACAGTTTGCAAAGAAATAAATCCGGCTGTCAAATGCAGTTTTTCATGCGTCGTATTTAATCAGCTGTCAAGTTCCATTGAATTTGTGTGATCTGTCTGACAGTTCGTTGCTTCCGTGCCGTCGTCGTGTGCATCAAATTCGACAAATTGGAAACAGGCGAGTAGGAGTGACCTTAATCTGATGACGGCAAACCTCGTCATCTCCACTCAACCGATTCTGGGACACTTTCATGAAGTTAATAATAATATGTAGTCCATCTAAGCTACCTATAATAATGATTAATCGCTTACAGCTTTGTCTCAAATGTAGGTCGTCTTGATTTCAATTGTTTTTAAAAACAAAATTAATGAATCTTTTTATGTTGTTTCAGGTAAGGAAAGAACCAACATTTGGTTTTACTCACTCCACCAGCTACGCTTGTGAGTAGGTACAGTAAATTATAAGAAGGCTAATATTTTTGTCATAAATAATTTTCATTGCAATTTAACGATGTTTACGAAGTACGCGCAGGATTATGAGAGAACGGATTCTTTGAAATTGGTTGTGGCGTAAATAATAACATGAAATCGCCGTATTGGAATTCGGTTTATTGATTGGCGCCGATGAAAAGTTAAGGAAACAGATAATTTAACATGCGAATCGAAAAATGTAAACAGATTGTCATCTTATTTGATAAATAATCATAAAACATCTCGAACGTTGTCAAAAAACTTTATCAATTGTGAAAACCGCTTATTTAACTTACATCTGTCTTTGTCTATATATGAAACAGTGGCACTGCAATGCTACAAATCAATCTTCTCTAAATACACTCAGTGATCTACATCAAAATATCCTCACAAACTCCCATTCCACCGTTACACAGATCACTTTGTACCTACCTGTCGTGAACCATAAACTATCCTTTCCCTGATAAATCGCTGATAGGAAATACCATCCATCGATGCCTTAGATTCCGTGTAGCAAAACCCTCGGTAAGAACTCATTAATCGACATATCCACGTGGTTTTACTAAGACAAGTCACGCGTTACCTGCCACGTCACTAGTCCCATAAATAGTGAGTTATTTTTAATTCAAACAAACCCGCCACATGTCACTAGTGTGATTTAAAGCCAGTGAGGTGTCCTTGTGAGCTGACTGACATCTCGTGGAAATAGATTTTATTGTTATAGATTTAATCGTGACCTTAGTAACGCAAAAACTATGAAAACTGACCTTCTCGTTTTGTGTAAACTATGTTTATTTGATCAATCAAAAGTGTTCATTGAAACAAATTAAATTCCAATGTATAGTTTAGTATAGTAGTAATGTATGGTGGAAGCTATAAAATTTTAAAAAGCTTTTGAACTCTGCGCATAGGTTTAAGTACTTACAAAGTGACAATTTATTATAATAAACATTACACTCGTAAGATTACTTCCAATTTATGTATAAATAATAAATATATGAAAATACGCAAGAGTTGTCCCAATTTGTGATGCCCGTGTATATGTTTTATGAAAGAACAAATTATGACAGAACACTGTGGGTGGCCACCCACTTTCTTAGTCATTCTATGAATGAAGTTTATTTTGGTTCAAAAATTCGTATACGTCAGCTTCAATTTAGATTTTCGAACTATAAAATGGAGTGGTACTACACTGTTACTTGCAAAGCAAATCTTGCAATTGAACATTTGGATGTTACAATCTAAATTGAAAAAGTATGACGTACGAGTGAAAAAAATGTGGGTTAGTATTTCTATTTCAACAGTTATGTAAATAGTTCCATCAAGTAGATACAATACAAGATAAGACAATGCAAGAAATAACGCCTACTAAAGTACCTTAAACTATCCCGCTGAAATACTCTCCTTTACAAAGGTCATCTACGTAGTTTATTTATCAAACAAGCAGATGAACTCTTTCACGTCACTCATTAAAAATGTTTATTTGCAAATAGTCCGGTTTTCAGGGGCTTACCTTGCCAATGGTTAATGAGGTTGTAAATATCCTGTGGCAACTGGGATTGCGCACAATCTATACGATGTTTTTATTTACCTATGTATTTAAATTGTAATCGTAATGACTTAAATGACTACTCTAACATTTTTGACATGACTTAAATAACTACTTGCAATTGAAAATCAGTGTATCCTGGTACTTTTATCTCTATCTTAATTCATATCTGATGTATGCATTGTATTTTATTTACATTTCCCGGTGTTTTAAATCTGTTTTTATACAATTTATATTTCCGATTGCAAAAACTTTGGTATTTTCTTGCTAGCGACCCTAGCTGACCTCATAAGTGTTTAACTTTTTGTACCTGTATTATATTTTTTCATTAACATTTACGAGTTTCCTTAAATTAAACAAAACAAAGACATTATATCCCTTTGATAGCTTTCGAATGGCTTCTTTAATATATCTGTTTGTATTTTGTCTAACGATTTATCAGTTTTAAACCGACGGCGGCTCTTTAGTGTAGATATTTATTGTAGTGGCACGCGTATGAAAGTTATTTATATTTATGAGTATTTGTGATGTTTTGTGCCGTGATTTAGTGTGTAACATACCTTGAAGCTACGGATGGATGGAATACATGACAGTTTTACGGCTATATTTTAGAATACTATTTAACTTAGGTAATGGTTGATGCGTTTTGATATTTCTATATCGAATAAATTTAACTTGATGCTTATTGCTTTATGGAAGGTAACGCCCACTGAAAGCAGATCAGGAATAGTATCGTAGGGTTAGATATTAAATACTCTTAGTAATGATAGGTATAATATAAAGGCTCAAAAATTGATGCAAAAGTTATACATTTTGCAATATATCACGTTGTCTCTGCCTACCTATTTTCCAGAAGTTCCCGGAAGTAACCCAGAAGCCATTCAAATCGCTCAAAGACATTATAAAAAAAAATACTCAAAACAAATAACAATGTTCATTTGTCAGTAATTTGTCATATAAAATCTTCTTAGAGACGACCTTAATTTTGTACATCGTCTACCATTATTCACTGTTTGAAGCTTTGAAGTGCTATTATTTATCGTCAAAGGTATTGTTGGCGAAGTTATGTAAAGGCTATTGGTGCGATGTGCTAGGTTTCCTATCCTTAATCCTACGCTTAGTACGTGGGTTCATGACCTAGGCAAGCTTACAACCTACAGGCTATATTGACTCTGTAGGGCTGCCATGCAATGAACTCACTAAGTAACAAACATCTAAACTAAACGATCATTATTTCAATTGTAACAGACTAATTTCAAACAAACAATGAACTGTTAAACAATGTACATTCTTTAAATATTTTATCATATTTAATGGCAACGTTATCCAAAACCCTAGCTTTTATACCACCTGCCTAGGTTAACTGATAAGTATGAGGAAAATAATTTGAACACTTTTTTTATATTTAAGTTACAAACTCTAAATCGACACTCCTAAGTTAAAGCAACGTCCATAGTACGAGGCTCCGGCACGCGCCGATGCGACGGCGCAACCTCACCGTTCGCAATAACAATTTAAATTCCACTTCGTTCCGCACATGCCGCTGTCCGTTCGTTTCCCGAATCCTGCTAATGAGTTGTGATATGTCAATTTACATTATCTGTTCTGTGGTATTTTATTCAAGGTTCTTTTTTATTTAAATTTAATTTATTTTTTTATTTAGGCCAAGAAAAAGCCGTTGTTTATAATTAATAGCAATGTCACCTTAATATCTATAAATAAAGAGTCGTTAGTTGATTATTAGTTTAATGTTCACCGTAACCATTCGTTATGTAATAGTATCATTTCAATTAGTTATTTCTAAGGGTTAATTAGGGATTCCCGTGTGGCAATCAAGGTATTCCCGTAGGCGAATAAGGGATGAATTAGAGTGGGATGAATAGGAGTCGTCTTATTCACCGAATTCTTTTTAGGCTGATTATGTTTTTGTTTGCGATTGCCGACCTACCTCGTCTACGCAATTTCAAAATTTTAGTCCTTGCCCATATGACACCTATCCTAATGCACTGTTTTAAGATGGGGAAGAGCGCATTCACTGCTTAAAACAAAACAATAAACATCAATATTTAATATACAATCAACGGAATAAACTTCATTATGAAATATGACTTAATAAAAGGACTCACAATAAACCGCTGCCCTTGCAAAGATTACATAAAGTCTAGAATTTCATGTAGCGACTAATTAAAGAACCAAAATCATAAATCACGTCGTTCGTATAAACTGAGTAAATGGCACAAGGTTAAAGATTCGCAGCGATTGTTCTTGACTAGCTTCCTTCCACTTTATCTTTGTACCTGTTTGTTTTTACTTTTGCGCGGTACTTCTCTGTTTGAGTTATATGCTTAAAGCTTATCTTGATACTTTCAGTAAACAAAAAATCTTTGTAGGTAGTTTTTTTTTTAAATATGCGTCTTCCTTGGCTATTATGCGGAAAAATCTACATGTCTCCATATTTCTGACGTATCCCCAAGAGAACCACCCTATTCTCTTTTACGTCAATTATCTATGTCCCATGTCACCGGCGCCCACACGCATTAAGATGAAACTATGGGAATTCTAAAAATACCGCACCATTGTTAACTTAATGAAGGCTTCTCTTTACCTGTACTTTGATACTAACGGTTTAATCTTCTGTGACATTCACACTTTACACATATCCTATTAATATTATAAATGTCAATGTTTGTGCCGATGGATGGAAGGATGTTTGTTACTCTTTCACGCAAAAACCACTGGACAGATTTTGATCAAACTTGGCAATGTTGTTGTTTATACATCAGAATAATGCATGGAAATAATTATTTTATGATATAATTATTATTTCCAAGATATGACGATAAATGCGTAGGCACGAAGTCGCGGGCAGCCACTAGTAGCTCACATTAAACGCCTGCATTTTGTTATTAAAATTATAATGCCTAACATTGTTTGCACATTGAGCAAGGTTTGAGCTGCGCTGCGTAACATTTGAAAGGTTCCGTTTTGCAGACAATGATTTTAGTATAGATACAGAGTAATTAGCAATTAGTAGGCATTTGGAGTGGCTAATTAATTAGAGCACTGTACCGTGTTTCCACGCGGACTTTGTAGAATACCTATGTAGAATACCTATGTAGATTTTTGTTTTAAGTTTCGTCCCACCTAGGCAATATCTACATACGTATACATAATAGATCGGATTTCTAACGTTTTATATTAGCATAAAACTATTCTATAGCCTTTGCATTAGATTCGATTAGTTAAAAAATATATCAATTAACTGTATACGTACCTAGCAATATTTGTTTGATTTCAAGAATTCGGGTAATGAGCGTAAATAAGATTATTTTATAACACGGCAGGCACCTTCAAACTACGGGTCTGTCTAACTTCGTAATATGTTGGTCTTTGCACGGCACTCGATAGGTGGAAACATTTTTTGTGCAAATAATGTCTAAGAAGTTTGAATACACCAGTTGATTTGTAGCATAATATTATGTCTGGTGGGAGAACATTTATATAGAATTCGCATTACTGAAACGAAATTCATTTCGTATTTCACATTCATACAACCGCGACTTTGTTGCTTATTTCAATAGCGAAATATTCATAAATTATGAAAGTAGGTTACGTTTAGAATCGGCCGTACAAATTGAATTGAATATCACCCCCAAAGAAATCACTTAGTAACAGACTAGGTAGGTAAGTAGTCTGTTTAGGGTGTCTGCACACGTTAGTGGCGTCCATTACGGCTGTAGGTAGATGACGAGCAATCGACGCTATTTCCGGCCGGGGGCGCGTCCCAAATCCCCCTTTTATTAGCCATAGCAACACCATGCCCATAAGTTGACGTAATCACTTCATAATGTTACATATTGCCTCAGTTTGATCGCCTTACACACGTTACATTAAAAGCTTTCCCAAAACTCAGATCTAATTTAATTGTATGATTTCCCTCACTATCCAACACGTGTCACCTTCCTTTGAAGTAACATGGAAATATCGCGTAAAATATGAAAGGAAATCTCAAATTATGATTCAGGAAATAAAACATATATAAATTCACCTGCGAGCTACTTTACCGAAATAGAAACCACAACATTAAAAAAAAAACAAATAACCATCGCTGGTTAAAAATTTCACGACTATTTCACGGGTGTGACATTCAGAATTCCGCTTAAACAGTTTCGGAGAAAAGAAAGTGTTGAAAAAATAGATGTTTGAAAAAATGGTCTCCTAATTGGAGCATGCGTTGGGCGCGCGAGAGGGCGGGCGAGTTTTCCGAGGGAAAACGCGAGTCGGCAGTCGGCACTCAAGCCCAAGCGCTCGCTCGAGTCGCACGCTGGCTAGAGTAGTAGAGTACAACCCCGCGTTTACTTGCAACTTATCACGCCCTAGTACTTTGAGTAATATGCGGCTACACACTACGTGTTACTAAGTGCTTAACGGACTAATAATTTTTAAAGTGACATATTTGGGAAGTGTCAGAAACTTTGTGTCGTGTACACGATGACTTTGGACCGGGTAGACAGTTTTGTGGGCAAGATCCAGCCGGCAGCGTCGGTGTCCTGCCTGTCTCAGTGCCAAAACATTTTCGGGAAGAGGCTTAAGCGCTGGGGCTCCACGGGTTCGTGGGTAAGAAATGCTTTGATAAATTGATTTTTGTTTATGACATTGTTTAACAATGTTTAATAATCGTAGTTCTTGCCGGTATGCCTTACTTACTTAATGGGTAAATGACAACTTTTAAAAACTTGAGGTTTGTGTCTATCTGTGTTTATAAATGCTTTTCAACTGTAAGAGATCGAGCTTTTCAGTACTAAGTAATATTTAAATTGTGTGAGACAAATTACTTCCGTTTTTTATCATGGTTGATTTTGGAAGTACTTGTTTGTATAAAAAAATAATTTAAACAATAATTAATTTATGTTTAAAAAGGGAAACGGCTGACAAGTTATTATTTGTTTGTGCGTGACATTTTCCTCTTTTTATTTTATTGAAAAAGTTTTATTCGGTAATGATGGAAGGAAAATAAATTAAAGGAAACTTATTTCCTTTTTTAAATTAATTTAACCTGTTTTACACTTAATTGCTTTTTACAACGTACATTAAAATAAAACCTGCTAAGCACGTTCTATATTTTATTAAGTCACAGATACCTAGATCAAAAAAGTAAACGCATTCAATAAGTAGGTATATTTGATTACCGCAGGCAATACTGCTTCCAATTAGTAGATACAGGCACATCAATCAGTGAAATAGCGTTGTAAACACGCGAAGCCGTGCAAAGCCACTAGATTGGTATTGCTGTGACCACGGACCAGTCTCGTGCAGGCTGCGTGCCTCTCACGTGACCCACCCCCGAAACCCTCGGGCGACGCAACCACTGACGTCAAACTTTTTTCTTTTTCTCTGCACAAACGACGGGAAACCTTTTTTTACTTTTGTGCTGGCTGGTTTCGCAAAGAGTTGTGGTTACGAGATGTTTTTTTATTATTTTAGAATGCGTGTAGAACATAACTTTTTGAATAAGGAAAGGCGTAAGTGAATTTCAACTGTTTTATTCCAGTTTTAAATAATTTACTTCAACCGATGCAATTATCGTTCGTTTTTAAAAGTAGAACGCAAACTACTTACATTATATTTAATGCAGCCAAACGACGGCGTGTTTCGTACAACCATTTTGCTCTCGTTTTTATTAAAAGGTAAAAACGACATTTACTTTAACTATTAAACGTCTGTATACAAACAAACTTTACTGACTGCAGCTCGCCGGCGGCTTTTGAAGCCAACCCACGGCTATTTTTAGAACCATACGCTAAAAAGCTATGAAAAGATCTTTAGTTTTAGCTTGCAAATAGTTTTCACAACACTCGCCCATTAGCTGCACATTTGCTTTTCAATTATTCACTAACAATAGTCAGTGTTTAGTGTAGAATGTATTTAACTACTACTCAGGGTCCGCTCCATCATAATAATAATAGTGTGTTAGTGAGTACTGATGGCGAATTGATGGTTCGTAAAATTAATTTCGCTATAAAATGTACCAGCCTCAGTTGAATACCACTAAATTCTTTATTCTTATATTTAATATGCCTATATCTTCTTTTACAATTAGGTATTATATCTGAAAAAATAAGTTGATAATCCAAGTTGCGATACTTTCTATCGGAATAAAGGAACTTAAGGGAACTTTCGAATTTAACAAGGCAATTGTCCTTTTGCGTAAAATTTCTGATTCAAATTATTTCTTCAAGTCAAGATTTAATATTCTTTGGTCATTGCTACGAGGTTAACAACCTTATAAATTCATAACGTCTTATAATTAATAATTTTCATCGCTAAAATCTAAAATTATCTTCTTATTAATACTCCGTCGTGATAGCAGACTATAATTTTGTCATGTTAATTACAAAATTATACCTCTTACAAATCGAACGTTTGCCGTTTTATATTTCATTTTAAGGCTTTTAGAGTTCCGTTGGCAACGGCGCCTAAAATTGGGGAAATGTTTGTTAATTACGCCTACGATTTATTTGCGTTCCATTAAACAATCTTGTCTTTACATTGAACAGGAAAAAAACAAGTGAATGAAACGTAGCAGTTTATTTTGAAGTTGATTTTATAGATAATCGGAAGCAAGGCGTTGCATAGCGTGGTGGTGCAGTGGTCGGTACCGAGGAGTCGCGGGACCTTGCTCGCGGCGGAACTGGTCGCGCAAACTGGTTCCGGCCAAGTTCGCGTCAGGTGCCGGCGCCGTTTACGTAATTTGCGAAATGCCTGTATTAGGTGACATTTAAAGGTCCACTCTTTACATTAAAGCACGCATTTACCTCAATAATTCTCCAATAACAACTGGGGATAAACTTTATTAATGTGGCCATAAGAATTTATTTTTGTCTGACATTGACGTTTACGTCCACACTGATTCATTAAGAAAATTAATTAATCGGTTACGTAGTATTACATAGCAACAAGAGAATGGCGCCTATTTTATACCCGAGCCAGTATTTTTAACAGGGAGAGAGTGTGTGTAAAAATAATCCATTAGACGCACGAAAAGTAATATGTCAAGGTTCATTAGAATATGTTTATGTTTTCGTATGACCGTGTAATTAACTGGCGCATCCGCGTAAACTGACGGCTGTTTTACTTTACTTTTTCACATCCTTCACGCTACCATAAATCAGGTTTAAAAATAAGTATTATCTCGTGTTTGCCTTGCGTCCGAGGCGGTTAAAGCTCCAAGGAAATAAAGCGTCTCTTCAATACTTTCTACTTCGCGAACACAACTTTATTTCCCGAAAAGTTACTTATCAGAACACAATATAAAAGAAAAAGTTAGATCTTCCCTAACTTACAATTCAGTTTTATCTACACGGGTTGATGTCTGAAGGTCTATGAACCCTAAAATGTAAAGGTAATGTTTGGTAATGTTACGCTATGACTGACAGACATATTATTAGACGTTACAACTTGTGTGAATGTCTTCAAACATAAGGCACCACAATGAGTTTAAACAAAACACGGTCGCTATTATAAACCGTAATATCAATCCGCCGTGAGATGCGTCTGCTATGGGCAGTGAAAGCGAGTAATTTGAGATGTCGCCTAATGTGTTATCAAACAATAGTCTTAAGACGTAGCTGTCATTTGGCTGACTATTACAGATTTCACTTAGGATTTTTTATTATTTTAGAACAATGCTAGAAAATGGTATAACCTACATTCTAGAGACTAGTGGCTTACGTGTTACCTATTCTTTTGTTGTCTCAATATTTCAATCTCCAATTATGGTTTCGAAAAAAGACTGTGACAAACTTAATACTTGTTTTAAGGAAACCGCGACTATATTAGTACAAAACTAGATTCTAGTTCTTAAAAAGTAAAAAATAATTACACTTTCGCATAAACATTTAAGAAACTACATATCTTGTTAAATACAGATATGCAAGTCATCTGAAATATGTTCTATTGTTTGTGTGGTACAAGCGAAAGTGTTGTCTTTGTAATTAACAACTTTTCAGCTAATTTGTTGTTCCCACGACTAACGATGTAAGGTCACTTAAATACTTGACTTTTGTCGACATTAGTAAACAATAATTAAACGTGGTTAGGTATTTAGAAACCAGCTGTCTCCAGTAGACATAGATCGGACATAACTGCTTCTTAAAAGATTGAAAATGACTGCCAAAATTCTAATATTCCAAAAAGAAAGCAATTCTTCCCATCTACCTAGCACGGATTGCCTACGGCATTGTTTAAAAAATAAGTTAAATAAAATAACACTCGAAAATAATATTTGCAGAACAAATATAATATAGTTAAAATAAACAAAGGATATAGGATTTGTATGGACGTATGTCCACAGATCTGAACAAATAAAACCAAATTCTTCAAATATACCTATCAATGTGCGATAACAAAACAGAAAAAAATATATTTTTTGTTTTAAATTCTCGAAACGAGTTCGTAACTGCGCATTTCCGTAAATTATATTCTAAGAAAGGAAGAGGAAAAACCCGCTTTCCTTTCATGTTGATGTCTTTCAATCAAGTTAAAATGCTTGTTGATCGGATCGTGTAAGCGACAGGTGTGCAAATACTGATACTGAAGTAGAGCTTTACTTTAAACATTTTGTACGGTAATTTCAAACAAAACATATTCAAGTGTAATTTTTAAGTTATCTACGAATAAATACTTCTTGAATTTAGAATATTTTTATTTTTTAATGTCACGCTATTCCAACCGACTTTACAAACCACAGCAATATAACCAATTAATTCAATACAAATAGGAAATAAAACCTCGCCTTGCAATACCAAATACAATAGTACCTACGATAAATACAGGCTGGCATTAAACTGAATGGAGTCGTCTGGCTAATGACAATACACGGTGTTTCTGAGCTATTTGCATTGAAACACATTGCGGTCCAGGTGCATGGTAACCTCACTGGCCTTATCTATGGTGATCTTGACCCGACCGAGCAGCGTGGAACCTTTATGGTAATGTCCCAGTTCTACCTTACCGGGACTAAGTGGTGCGACGCGGGCTCGTAGCCGGTTTTAAATTTGGAATTTAAAGATTGTAACAGTCTTTTGTTTTTTAATAATTGTAAAAGTGGAGAATAGGGTGATATCAACCATTAAGTAGGTACATCAATTTATTTATGGTAGGTACCTATGTAATACTAAACTTCGACACGAGTAGTTAGATTAGAATCGATTTTCAAAATTGACGATGTTTTTGTTTACGTTTTTACAAAGTTTTATTCATGAAGTTAATTTATCGTAACATAGTAGATTAATTGGATATAACTTCAAATGAAATTCTTATTTCATTTACGAAAAAAACGAAAATGACCGGATACTTGCATCATTTTGAATCAACTGCATTTAAAAACAAAATTTGAGCAAGGTTTCGTTCAATGTAACATGCTTCTTTATTAACTCATTTAAATTAAATCGTGTGTTTTAAGTTTTAACCACAGAACGATATTTTCAAGGCTAATCTCTTGAGAAAGCCATAGTGAATGCTAATAATGTTTTCCTAACCATAAAGTGATTGTAAACCATTTTATTGTGGTTTGAGAAAGTTTTGGTTAAGTAGGTAACTATTTAACTTTGAACTTAACTATAAATAGGTATATCTACGCATTTGAATACGTCTAAATTACAATATAAGAAAATAAGTATAAGATCCTTAGCTTACCTTCGTAAGAACGTAACCTTAAAACAAAGCTATTCTGCGCCCGCGCAACTTCGCACATTCAATACTCGGAGATTTCTATCGCCTTGTTTGCGGTTTCCTTGGAGGATTCGAGAAATAACATATATACCATCTAGCGTAGCAACAAGTACTTATAACGGTTTAAAGACTTCATGAAAATAAAAGACATACGATACTACTTACATGATACTATACTCATCATTATCATCAGCTCTTGAAACGTCCCCACTATAAGGGCACGAGCTCACTTTCATACGAGAATGATACTATACTACACATTTTATACTCTACTCTCTTTCCATACTCTCTACTAAACTCTATACTTCATGATAGATTTGATAAATAAATAACGAATAAATTACAATACAATACAAATATTCTTTATTGCACACAAATATATAAGGTACAGACACAAACAAGAATATAAGAAGCAACAGGCGGCGTTATTGCTAGGTAGCAATATCTTCCAGGCAACCTTAAAAACCTTAAATTCATTAGAAGGACGTTACTAAGAATGAAATTTCAAACATAAAATTACTTAGTTACAAGTGAAGCTAATAAAAGCGTGTTAATAAAGCTGATATCACATCGAGCTCGTTTTCGAGCTGATTATTTACAACTAAGTAATACATATTATAAACCACGACTCCTCACAGTATATACAGCTAGTTACACAACTAGGTATATTCAGTTAGCGCGGTTTACCTCCGATTATCACGGCCCAGTTGTCGTCAGTGTGTCGCAAACCTTACCTAGCTTGACCCTAATGTTTGATTAACGTTTCCGATTTATATTACGCAAATATATATAACGTTATATATAACTGATTGGTTTTCAATAACGGTCATTGAGTTCGTCGCCGAGACATGTTGTGACAGTGTATGAGTATTCAATAAGCTTTAACCTAGTTAACACCTATGTGGGTTAATACTTAGATTTCAATTTTGTTGTTTTATATTAGGTAATTCGCATAGATATTACTAGAGATAATTGTTATGAGTGATAAATAATGATATGAAAAATAAAAGTATGTGTAAATTTTGTTTAAACACAAACAAATTGTATTTTCTTTCTAAAAGTTGTGTACGCTTGTGATTGGTAGACATATCCAAAGTTCTTTCAATATAAAAAAAATAAAACCATATGTTCTTATTCGCTGTAACCGTACCTTATTATAATAAATAAATGAAAAAATACACACGAAACAGTTCACCTAACTCAATTTAGGATGATTCTAAGAAAAATAAACCCAGGATATTTTCAGCGCATGAACCTTTATCTAATTAACTGTCGCCGACTCCTGTCCAAGACGGAATAGGTCCACAACCAGATAATCAGGTTATTCCTGCTACTTACGTAAGTTCATCAACTTCCCGCGCTAATTGGATACGCAGCTTACCTTACCCTGTCTATTATGCCGCACTTTTTCAATCAAAAAATAATTAATTTTCCCTAATTAATTACTTTTACCTCTGGATGGTTTCCGTAGAGGTCAGCAACCTCAGAGATCCCGATAAAACGAGCGTTTCCCCGTCTTTTACGTAGTTAATGGCATGTAAGGTATCCTTTACAGCGATCCTATAATTTCCTCGGAATTCGCTCCCTCATCTCAATATTTCACCGTCAAAGCTCTATTCAGTGCCTAAATGCTTAACATTTATGAAAACCGCAATTTATTACTTAGTTTGAAGGTCGTTGAACTCTTTTGTCAGTTGAACAATAAACTTCTCCCTCATCTTAATGTAAACAAGAGTTCTTGCATTCCCGAAATAAACAATAAAAGTTTACTCTTCTATTCGAGGATTCCAAAAATAACTTAAACGTTGTTTGTTGCGAACCTCCGAAGGTAAATTTAATTTATAGCTGCCTATTATAAACCACATGTTAATTAAAAGGTGAAAGCGACAGACAATAACGTTCCCGCATTTGAATCACTACACTTTCATCATATTACTCTTGAGATTCGCTTGCTCTTCGTTTCAACATAATGAATGTGTTCGACACCAGCTCAATCCGTCTTGAAGCGCAAATAAATGCGAGCCTTTTAAAGAGAACGCCGCGCCACGCATACAGATTAACTAGGAAACAAACACGTTTGCCATCTCAAATATATTTGACTTTATATCGAAACATTGATGTCGCAATAAATGTATACAAACAAGGCGCAGTTTGCTTGATGCGAGAAAAAATCATACATTACACGCCCATTCACATGGGAGGTAAATACAAAAAACAATTGACGTACGGAAAGATTTTCCATACAAAGCGATCGCGTCGATGCTGTCGATTCTTCATTGTAGAGGCTGAGAGTTGGCCTTGCATCAACCTGCGGAGGTCACATGTCTATTCTGCGTACATAATGGGCGACAGATGACAGCAGAGATAGGGTGCCTGTCAAGACATCTGAGGTTATGGGAAGACGCGTGCCTGTGCACAGCCGGATGGACCCGTCAACTCCTCAATGATCAACAGACCGATAATAATGCACCTGACTCGGTACATGTTGACAACTCCGTGCCTTTGTGATGGATCTCCCTTATCTAGTCTGTTTTTCATTGTTACAATAATAGTTATTGAGTATAGCAAAGTTGTTATGACTTACATAATAGTAGCGAATAAGAAGCTTCCTTCAACTCAAAGGGTTCTAACACCTGCTACTTTTCCAAACGTAAAAAAGCTATTGAATACTTACAGTACGAGTAACTGCCTATAGCGACACAAAGGCGAGTCGACGAGTAGATATTGCTTACAGTACAAAATGCTGCCGCTACCAATTACTGGCCCTGTCACAATCTTGATGAATCACCAACTTTGAACTCCGTCGAGCCCATTGAGCAAAGGCAAGTTTTTGTCTGCAAACAATCGAGTCTTCGTAAACGTCAACAATGCGTCAAAAAGTGTCTTCCATTACCGAACATAGTGTTGCCTTCGTGCGCCATTCTTTTATTAATTATCGTGGCCAATTCAGCGGAGGATATGACGCCATGCCGGCGGCGCGCGCGCGTGATCCACCTGCAAATCGATCCTGCCACGCAATCGCCGATCATCCTTGAATCGTCGGGTTAAGTTTTTTTCGAATCGCGATCCGTTTATAGTGTCGCATCAATATTTTATAGAGCCGAAGTCAGTTCCCGGTTGCGTTTTTACTCAACCACAGTCGTTGATATTCAAAAAGTACCTATTCATTAAAAGGTATTAACATGGGTGCGTTTTGTTTATTTGGGAGTAAATCTACGCACTAAATAAGATGTTCCCAACTCCCGCCGGAACTGACCCCGCCCTCGAGTACGCAATTACTTATCTCTTACATCTTTAATGTCTTCCAAATTGAACTTCCATATTTTCTTAAGTAGCGATCTTGGCTAACATGTTATTAACGCAGTTTTGCACAAAAACCAACTAGCCTAAGTTCGGAACGATGTAGGTATTATTATAAAAGTAAGCGGTTTATGTAACATAGCTGAATGCGTTCGTTGGTGAATCAGAAATGATTAAATTTATCTATTTCAAGTGGTTTTATGAGCTGTTAACTTTTTGTACACCACAATATGGTCGTCTGCGTTATGTCACGGCTACTCATGAAATTCGAAACTAGCCGCGATCGATTTCATAACTGTTCGAATGTCGTTTGTATTCGCATGCGTATAGATTGAAGCACTCGATGGAATCGCAAATCAATTACTGTCTGACTTCCCTCACTCTTGTTTCGTGTTTTGATTCCACGTCCTTCTAATTTGTACACTCTCTGCTATAAGTTCAAGAGTCTAAAAGCTTTTGTTCTAAAGAACATCTCATATTTTACAATTTCTACATCATTTAACTTTTTCAATGTTTATAAAAAAAAACTAATGTTCACTCATGTTTTCTTTATGGGTTTGATATCTAATAAACCAGATCTCATTTCATATAGGTAATTAATTATGATACTATCAGCTTCGATATTCCGTCGAAAATAAGTTACGAAATCATACCGAGTACTCATAGTAGTCATGATAGATGCAGACGTTCGTTTCTCGAGTGATAAAGAGGAGACTAATGGCTTTTTGAGAGTTTGCTAATGCTTCGCTTTGTTGATTGTATTATGTGACCAGACTCTCTTTTTGCTGACAAATGCTCTTGAATTAATTTATTTTTGTAAATACCATTAGCGTATTTACTAATAGGTACAATGCTGCCTGTATGAGTCAAAAAAAGGTTAGTTTGAATGGGACTACGTTTGGTAGTCTTACATTTTGGCATAACGTTACCTATTGTTCTATCATTTGAATTCTAATCTACGAGTAAGTAAGTACGAGTATAAAGAAAGCGCTTGTGGTGTGTGATTCATTAGAATGTGTCGGTTGCATGGGGGCTGTTCTGTGGTGTACGTGTATGTCGACACGCTGGATTCTCAGTTGTTTCGCAACGGCCCGGGCCCTCGTAAACAGAACGTCACTCACTCCACACTTTATTGCTGAATTCTTTTGGCAGCCTTCGCAGTTTCATAACTTCAGTCAGATTAGATTATTGTTGTAGCTGTCTGTCGTATTTAAATATACCTACCGAAAATATCAAAAGGTTACACTTTGTTAGGAGATTTCGGAAAATTTATGGAAAATGAGGAGTAATTTTGAGTTTATGAATCTACTACAGGAAAATATTGCGTCATCTCTATAATTTTGCATTTGCATTAAATGAATTTATTTATTTTTATATATTTTATCGGCACTTAAATTAGTGTTGAAGTGTTGAAAGTTTAAACCGTTTCAAATATTTCAACATTTTCATCGCTTTCGAAAACAACATCGTTACCGCAGAATTATGTGAGTGCCATTGACCTAATAGTATTTGAAATTATTAAATAATTGATGGAACGTAGGGACAGATTAGAGGTCAGTGGGATTGGAGCAGGGTCGATTGATTTATCACTGAACCCAGATGAGTTAATAGCTTGTTTCCGGACGACTAACACCGGATTAAATTCGCCTTCAATTTACGACTTGTTCAAAAGTTATTGCCAGCTTTCAGTTACAATAATATTTATTTCATGTGACGTGAAGTAGACGGCTACAATTTTAATCAACAATCCTTTATTGAGATTAAATCTTTGCGCAACAGCCGTAAGGCTTTCTTTGTATGTATTTGCAAGTAATTCCCATTCAATAGATCAACTCTGTTATCTGGGCGGAATAATCGTAAGTAATCAGATAGAATCAGATGACTGTCACGGCAGTTCACCATTTCCGACTGTTGTCGACCGTCGGCTCTCGGACGCATTGTGCGTCTGTCTGTCTGTCAGTGGCCTAGCTTCTCCGAACGGATGCCACTCCCGCGCAGGGTAAAGGAAGCACAGTGTACGCGCACATGCGCCCATCATTAGGGGCTATTACACATGTTGCTGTGAATCCTAGACGTGTGGGCAATGTCCGTTAGTTCACTTCGTCTAATTATCGTCATTAGCTC
Organism: Anarsia innoxiella; assembly: GCA_947563765.1. NCBI lineage: Eukaryota > Metazoa > Arthropoda > Insecta > Lepidoptera > Gelechiidae > Anarsia > Anarsia innoxiella. The sequence goes on along the minus strand of OX387396.1, from coordinate 9,075,137 downwards.
GTCTTTTATAATTTGCAACATGTATGGTAGTCGAGGACCATTATGTGACTTTTTTCTTTTGTGAAATTTGTTGGGAACTACTTCGTAACATACAGCAATGGCGGCTAATTGTCTTTAATATATTATACTGCTTTCTTAATAAGTTCCTGATGTGTTTGAAAATTAATGAAGAAACTTCATAAAGTTTTAGTTTAAGTTTTTAAAAAAGAAACAAGAACAAGTCATGTAGAGCAACATAAACAACCGCCCCTTGAAATGACTAAGCAAACATCGAGTATACGTATCAACCGAGATCGTTCTCAATAATTGACAAGTAATAAAGCAAGTTCAGACATAAGGGGCCATGCAATACACAAGTAGGCAAATAAGGCACGGACATCGAACAGTAAGTGGCCACATGGCCAGCATGCCACTCGCTTGGGGTACAGGGGTGCCAACTTTACATATTAATTGCATTTGCATGACAAACAAAAACGTTGTTGTTGTTATTTAGCTCAGTTGTATAGGATGTCTAAAACAACGATGGCAAGCTAATGAAGATGTAGAGATCTAACAACAAAACCATAATAAAAACTAAAGAAATATGAAAGAAAAGAAACTGGACAAACCAAAGCTTTTATGATTTCAGCAATCAACAGTCCTCATTTGAAAAATTAAGGTGAACATTATTTTTACCTTTGGTTTTTTTCCGTTGTATAAAAATACTCTACTTTTTTAATGTCGTCTTTGAGTGTTGAAACTGTAAAACTGTAACGAAGGTGATGTGCAAATCTCCGAGTTAATATTTACATTCGGCAATCCCCTGTCGACGATTGATAAGCTTTTTTATTCGATCCGATTTTACGTGTCTCGCCCACGTTTTTATGTGTGACAGTTTTGGAGTCTGGAAGAATTCCACGAGAATTAGGGCTTGCACCATAAAATATATCCACTAATCCTTCACTGTGGTATTCGGTTTGTGTTTTCTTTATTTAACAAGATATACCAGTCATTTTTACTTTACAAAATGTCTTAGTTAATTATAAAGAAGATAAATTTGGCGGTGTATAAACACCTTATTAAAGTACCTTATTTATAAATGTTGATTACCAACTTTGAATTACAATTAAACACATATTCATTGTATTCATCATTTGTCGTAGGCTCTAAGTTATTCAAAGATTCCGTCTAATTAGAATTAATCACTCCATACAACATTTTCCTGTATAAATTAGTGGCAACCCTAACACAGGCAGTCTACCAGACCGAGTGTCTGGCTTCTGCGAACCGCGCATGCGCTCCACGCCACTATGTTTGCGTGCAGTTTGTTTGATCACAATACAATGCTCTCGTGCGATACAATCTCGTATGTTTTATACTGTTTATACCTACAGGAAACTAAAGCTTAGTTACCATATGTCAATAGAGTAAAATTATTATCAAAGATAAAATGAAGGAAACAGTTCTCAGCCAAAACGGCTTCGCAGAATACAAAAGTGATTACAGTTTTGGTATTCTGTACACCCTGTAACGTTATAATCTATCTCTTAACTGTATCCTAATAATTCTAGGTTGACGATATATGTTTTACTGTTTTCTTCTCTGTGTACATGTAGATACTTCCTATGCTTATAAATATTTGATCAAAACACCTTTCCACTCTTTGACTACCCATTCGTGCATTTGTTTAACATTTGACGTGCCATTCAAATCCATCCATTTCCTTTTATTCATGACTTGTAGAAAAATAAACGCAATAACATTTCGCATAAAGTCCCTAGTTAGAATTGCATGTGTATTCGTCCGGTGCGCGTACGCAGGTTGCATCGTCCGCGCACTGCCGGGGTCGTCGACCCCGCATAGACAACGAGCTTGAAAATAGCATCGTGGAACAGATCTCGACTGAAACGTGCCTTGAATGGGAATATCGCTAGACACGCTATTTCTGAGGACACTATTGTTAATTAAGATATGGCTATGGTCGTTATGGGTTTCCTTTCCTGTAAATACATAGTTGGTTGGTTGAATTAACTCTAATAGATACTAAGGAAAATGAGAAACAAAAATAACGGTTATTCTACGAGTACTATAATCGTAAAATTACAAACCTTTACTTTTTAACGCCGAAAAACCAGCACTAGAGGTTGAACGCTTTCAATTCTAATTCTGACTCTTAACTCTATTTCACTCAACAAACATCGCGATCGCAATCATAACCAAACAAATACTTATGTACAGCAACAAATCAGCCATATTTCACCATCAATTGAAACCCTAAGAAACATCTAGATCGCATTATTCTTAATCCCTTACGTCAGTGTTAGTCACTTTCCCTTGGTCCCAACAATCACACCCACGGACATCCAGGCAGTTTCCGGAGATACAATAACGCGAGTGGGCTGCTATTGCAAACCTATCGCCAATTATGAATGTTTACTTTCTATGGTAATTGTTATATTGCTGAGGTTCTCAAAGTGTGTAAATTTTCTTGATGGTTGAATGGTACGACCGCGTGATCAACCAAAACACTAATTTTAACTTAACGCTGAATCTCAAATGAAATTTAAATACTTAAGTAGTATGAAATGAATCCAGACATCGTTTCGAGGAAAAAACGAGACTAAACGTCCATACCTACCTAATTGAAAAACAAATTTTGTTTTTGTTACTTTCTTCTTTTCAAAGCCTGGGTAGCTATTCCAGTTCCCTAGGTTTGAAAAGCACTGCATTAGTAGACGGTGTATAATGAAAAACTCTCGTGATTCGTTTAGCAACTGTATACCCCCGATGTGCGTTGCGTGGGCTTCAGTGAAGTAACTATAGAACACCTCATACACCTAGTATACAGGTTACTATGTCTATTTGTGTTGACGAGGATTATTTGTTGCAATCAGTTTTCCGCAGCTATGAGTATGTATTGCGTGTCGTGAAGCGTAATGTTATTAGTTGGTAGTTGGTACGGTAACCAAGAAAAAAGCTAGCACGTCACGAAATTAAATTTGCTTTCAGTTTTGTCTTGTTAACCTGAAACAATAGTTTTATTTCTTAAATGTAATTACACCACGTGTTTAACACAAGTAAGAGAAGTATCTAGGCAATATAGTTAGATTTGCCAGATTTCTAATCTAGTGCCGGGCAATCGATTAGACTAGAAATCTGGTAAATCTAATTACATATATTGCCTAGATAGCAACGAGATGAATCCCATGAAGTATTCGCTGTCAGTACTTTGATATCCGTGGTAGTAAGTAAGAAGTTGGTTTCCGCGCGATCGGCTTCCGATGGAGCGTGCGCCTGCGCCGGCCGGCTGCATTTCGGGGTCGAGACACTACAAACACGCTGCACTTTTACAACTACTTAGACACCGCGTCAAAACAACACGTCATAACAACCATATAAAAGCAGTACTTACGTGCAAATGTCATAATGCAGGCAAGGCGATTATGTCTCAACACAACTGCAGTGCTAGGTACACTATTAAGTAACTAAACATAGAGAAATTACCTCTCTTTTACCTTTACTTCATAAGTTACATACAATAGGTACAATTTTAAAAATCTACCTAAACCAAACGAATAATACGTATTAAGTGGAATCAGTTGAGCTGATTCATTTAGTCCAGCATAGCATATAAACCATAACAAGACGCATAACTGAACTAAATTATTACAAAATCCTTTGAAAAGTGCTAGATTCTAATAATAATAAGACTAGAAGCACACTATAAAATGAAAACGTCGATAACCTTAATAACGCCTTAATATTTCATTGAATAACTAAGTAGATGGAAATATGCCGACCATTACGCCATTTTGTATTTGCAATGTTTCTTTCAACAATAGACGATAATCGAGTAATCAATCGCTAAAGTAGGTAACGCCTGCAATATTGTTTTGATAACAAATAAAATTGTTGTTAAAAAATAATATCTACCGGTTTAGGTATAAAAAGACCTAAACTTCCCGTTTATTAGAAGTTACAATACGAGCAGATAGGGAGATTAGATATTTTTGTAGATGTATTGTTATACCAAGATTTTCGTCTTAACAACAAACAATAAAACCAAGTTTACTGACCTATACAGTAACAGTATTACACAACTTTATCTTTATATTTATACCACAATGAGGCCATCAATAGCCCCGATTTCTAATTTATTATTACGGTTATAATAATCGTAAAAAAATAAACACAAAATTCTTATCTTTTTATTTATTTTGTTAATGCCGCTATCGTACCTTTCTGTCCTAATGAACTCTTAAACTTACGCCATTTTCGGTGTTGTTACAACTCTAATGAGATCAAAATTCAATATGCTAAGTAAATCATTATTTTCTTTGCACGTATCTTATTTCAAAGATTTCTTTCCACTCCAGGTTTATGTATGTCACGAATTCGATTTTATCCTTTAAATAATTCGATGCTGAAATAATGTGTTACGCGATATGTGGGTAACAATCTAGGATGTTATAAATAGAGTTTAAATTGGTTGTAAAATATGCAATAACTCGTGACCCAAATGTGCCCGTGACGTCATTGTGACGTCACACCGGCTCTGGCGTATCATGGCTGGCTCATCTGGTTTCTGTCTTGGATAACGAGCCTTTCTAACTATCTAGCCCATTCAGGTTTGCTAGGCCTTGAAATACATAAAATGCATCATTTCTTTTTCAACTTTTCTTTCATTACATTCTCATTCAACGGGAATCATGAATTAGGTATCTTCAAAATTTGACATTTTAATCTTATCATCATATTCAAGCTAAATTATACAACTTTTGCTAAAAGTTAGCCTGCTGTTTTAGAACGGAAGTACTCATAGTTACAGGTACTATTCAAAACTTCATAAAATTTCAGTTTTCACCATAATGATGTAAGTTCTCACACCATTACAGCTAGCCTGCAGGCTGCAGCAGGTATTTAAGTAGGCACGCCTCGCCCTACTTTCCTAGAGGGTAATATCACATGAGTGGAATGACACACATTCCGAGAACCTTACCTAAGAATACCAACTAGCGAAGATATAGCTTATTGCCTGTGACATTGTTTCGTCTTCATTAGCTTTTCAAACCAAGAAATCGTATAATTCTGAAATAATTATTATAATAATATTAGAGTTCAATCTAGTGAACCTTAACCAATGTGCAATATCTACCAATTCTTAGATATATCTCACTCAGGGAAGAATTTAAGGTACTGGTAACCGTATCCTACCGTACAAAACCACAACGTCAGTTACTAATATATAGAAATATTAAGATACCAAACGCATTAAACTCGTCATTTATTTACTTCCCCGTCGGTCATTAGATGTCTAAGCACCCGCCACTTTTATGCAATGCAAAATTGATTGCCGAATAATTCGTATCAGTGACAATCTGTACAAATAGCCCTCTCAGACGTTTAGCTTTCTACGCAATTGAGCATTACACAACACTGACTCATTATTACCGAATATTACAAGACTATTACAGTGTAAATCTCAAAGGCTATAAAACTGTTTGAAACGTCGTCGGTGAGTCATCAAAGCTTTTTGTTTGAAGCGTTGCTGCTGCAATATCCTACTTTAAATTAGGTCTATGTTTGAAATGTATTGTGATCGTAAATGTTTACATATAGTGCCTACACATACAGTTAATTTTAATAAGAAAACAATGACTATTGCGTAAAAAAGTAGCAGGTATTTGCTCTTTAGTATTTTTTATATTAGTCACCGAGAGTCTGAGCACGCTAAATAAGAGTTCGTTACAAAAACTATCAAAACTTTTTGTTCATTCTTCTTTTGAATACAACAATACTTTTACACTTTTATGTAAGTTATGTAAAATGGAAATGCAAATATTACGGAAACAGAATGGCTTACAAATGTTTACAGAGAATTCCTTTTGAAGCATTCCGTGACGGATGAGAATAGACATCGCCAGTTATTTGGTAGGTAGGTAATCAATCATGAAGAGCAAACCAATGACCATCAGTTTTTGATGCTACGTCAGCAGAAAGTTGTGAACAAACATTAGCAGAAGACTCAAACAGATAAATGAAATCTTTATTTGATTAAAGCAACTTAAACAACTATGTTATTTAAATTAAATCATATGAAACAAAACAAATAAACACTAAAGTTACTTTCACGTTCATTTTATGTTCTGTCGACTTCGACTTTGACAATAACAAACTTGGTACTATGACAGTGAAGGTAAATAAACGCAAAGCTGGCTCTCGATGTCTTTCTAAGAAGATAAAATCACTTCGCCACCAACTACTTATCTTATCTCTACATTCAAATCTCGGTTCACATTTCAGGCTTAAAAGGTTTCTCGGTTCCGGTCCTATCGCGTTACATTAAGTACCTAATTTTATTAAAGAGTTTCTCTAACACTAGAAATATAATACTGAAAATTGAAATTTGTATATGAGTATTAGTTATAATGCTAGTATTATGGAAAGTGTGAAACGAACACGTCTGAACAAAGATTGTTAATGAGAAAGAAGCCGACATGTCCACTAGGGTTGTCATCAATTACACATTAATTAAGCACCTCAACGGTCAACGACTGGAACGGTATTCTGAAAAAGTAGGCGTGTCTAAACACACGCGTATTACACACGATTCCCAGAATTCGTTGGCATCTTGCTGACGTCAAAAGGATGTAACAAATCTTATCTGTCATTTCCATTTAAATTGGTGTAAATCAGTCATGAAGCGGAACATGGTGTCAACCCTGAGACGAGAGAAAAGTATGACGAATTGCGATTACCGCGCAATCGCATCGTGGTCGAAATGAAATTAAGACTGCGACCGCGACCGACGATCACGATCGGCTACTACCAAAACTACTTTCCTATCTTACCATAAGCCTTTGTAGTTTTCGTAAAGCTGTCAGGAGGCGAGTTATAAGTAATAGGTTATGTTATTAAAAATTACATGGTCCGAATCTGTAAAATAAAACAATAGGTTGCACTTGCAACCACTTAAACCACTTAAACCACTTGCACTACTGCGCTGAACAGAAAAAATTATGTAGGTCGGACATACTCCAAGAATATTATAACCGTGTGACCAATTTGCCAAAACCACGCCAATACGTCGCCAGATCCATAAACTAGACGGAGGGGGCTCTATTGTGCCAAACGAGTCGTCCGGAAAAAGCCATCAATTTGGGAACCGTGAAAACAAACGTTTGGCAGACGCCGAGGAGTCTGCGCACGAGTACTTTCTCTGCGCAGACGCAGCTCGACACGCAACGTCGCGGTCGCGCCATACTCCTTCAGGCAGCCGATCGCGACACTTGTCTGTAACGGCTGAAACTTTTTTTAGTCAAGCCTTCAACAACGAACATATCAACACTTGTTTTTTATCGAATAAAACTCAATGAACATAAAATACTGTTAACCGTTCAGTATGACTGATTTATTGTGATCTCAATTGAACTTTAGTGGTTTACCAATCGGAAACTTGGTGTTATTTTGGAAGTTTACAAACTGCAAGTGAGTGGGTCGTTGCCCTCCCGAATTTACGTGCGAACTTTGTTTATTGAATCGGAAACAAGTGCGTTATTGTGGTGGTGATGTGACAATGACCAGGTGACAAGTCCAGTTCATTCGTGACGCTTGTGGATACCGGCCAAAACATGACGCTGTGGTACACCAATATACTGGTGAGCTTCCTTTTACCAGAATCCATTAAGGAAACTAAGCAAATTTTTACAATTCCGAGGATTGTCTATCCTCATTCTTTTATATTTATTTAAACTTTTCGTGTCCCGTCAACCAATGTGTTTAAAACAAGGTTTGGACGTTACCCAACATACCCAACATAAACCGCACTGAAATAAACTTTTTGCGATTGTCTGCCACAAGATCATTACTAGAAGCCGCAAACATTTGTATCGTATGTGGTGTCATTTGATCTGTACCTTGAACCACTTTCCGAAAGAAATCATTCGTACTCTTATAAAACTGATCAATGTCAAGAGTTAATGTTAGATCAAAGCAAAAACTTTTAGCGAAGTTTATTAGAAGTAATGAAAGTTAGCGGCAATTACTCTCAATTAACAATGCCTTTCTTAAAAGTGCAATAAAGCAATCGAGGACATCGCCTCGGTATCGTAAACCGATTAAAGATATTCGATTCGCAACGCGAGGGCGGGGGCGTCAGCAAGTCTGCAATTACTATTGGATATAAGGCAATTGACCCACTAGTAATATGTTATTATAGAGACAGAAAACTAGCCTACAGGCGCCGCCACTACTTACTCACGGTTATCAGGTCAATGTGTAGTTTCTAATTTCTTTCCCTAGTACTTTCTAACTAGCATCAACCACTAATTGGAGCTGATGAGGCATCCTTGTTACTCTGTTAATTGTGAGTTAGCACGTTTCCTGCGGAGGTGCGCGCGCGCTCGTTACATCACCGTGCCACTTCTGACGAGACGTTGACCCGCTAATTGCATTTGATGTGAATAGGTTACATTCGTGAAATGTTGTCGCTGGACAAATAAACAAGTTTTTTTATTCATATTTCGGCGTTGCATATACGAGCCGTAAGTGGGTCAGACCGAGTTAATGGCCGTTTCTTATCTTCGAGTAATTTCTGTTTCTATTGAAAGCGAGATTATATTCTCACGTTAATAAACTTCTGAAGATCATATCTTACCAAAAGCATAAGTAACTTTTGCGGGAGGTTGAATGTTGTGAATTTGTGAATATGAGAGATCAGAATGAGTGAGATACGAGTATAACTACAAATTGAATTTCACTGTCCCCTTTTAAAGTATGAGTGAGTAATATCACCGATCAGTATCTAGTTGTAAAGGGCCGCGAGCGACGGAGCGTGAGCCGTGACCGAGTGGAGGTACTTACTAAAGCTACGGAAGACACGGCCAAGTTTGCACTTTCCATTTCCTTTTGCTAAGTAGACGCAACGACGCGCGAGGGCACGAAACGATGGTCTGACAACTATACCTCTTTAAAGGTTCTGTACCCAATATAGCTGTTTAACACAATAGAATTAAATTTTTTGTGGTTAATTTTCTAGTATGTACTGATAGGTATGTCATCTAAACACATTTAATAGAGAAAGCGGCAAGAAACTTCAATCATCTACTCATCATTCATCACAGTCTCACCAGTTTCCGCAATTTACTAATGTGTCGCAAAAACAATGACTTAATGCTTCATCTGCTTACTGCTAATGGGTTTTGAATAATTTAGAAAAAAACTAAAGAACAATTAGTTACTTAGGGAGCGTGAGGCATAAGTAGTCGAAGTTTTCTAGAAAGATTTCAGTAAAGAGTGATTTCCGTGGTGAGTAATTCTGAAATCTGAAAGAGGCGGGTATGTTAACGTTCTCTGTTTTGTTTACTAATCGTCGCGTCGTTTGTTTTTCGGCCAACCAGTAGAACCCAGTAACCCAGTTGCTGCCGCCGCCGTCGGCGTCGCATCGCAGCTCATGATTAATACCGCCTTCACAAACATAATGGGCCACGAGTTGCATTCTATACACTTGTCTGATTCACGTCTAACTATTCATTTTGGAAAGGTAATACCAGTAATTAAGGGGTGAAAGTTAAGCAAATCATTTTTTATTTTAGTTCCGTGAGCTGTGTCGTTTAGTTCACACGATTTGTCTGCAACTTGTTTTTGAATGCCGCGGTGTAATGTACAGATAATCACTCTAATTTTGATAACGACTCGGTACGTGAGCTTGTTAGATATTCACTGAGTCTAATAACAACTCTTATATCCACTTTCAAACATAGCAGTTTGATTGCATTGCCAAAAGCAGTATAGGTGATTTCGAAAACGAAACTGAAACTTTTAATTTGTAATCGTAATTATCTGGGTGTGGTATCTACGCTGAAACAGCAAAGACCATCCCAAAGCGTTTTATTATCCATGTTAAAAAATAACTTTTTATTCTTAAAGTCCACTTTCCATTGTTTTAGAGCCCCGGTGCGGTGACCGGCACAGGATCTGACGCCGCTAGTGGATCCCGCGATGCTCTGGACGTCCGCTACTCTTTGGCGGCTCTTGCAGACGACTACACCAAACGCAAGCATGTGGTCAGGGTCACCACTGCTGCTGGTGCAGAACTTCTCTTACAGGTAAGGTTTTACTATGATAGTTATATGAATACAACAATGATCCGGATATCGTCCACCCAGTCGAAACCTACTTAATTAGTAGAATTTCAATAAAAGGGCAGTTCAGATACTTCATGACGGAAAATTCGCAATCTGCACCCAATATCCATTATTCGGTACCTGCATGTTTTGATTTATGAAAACATGTTTTACAAACCACATCATTCCAACAGGCTGAAGGCGCAACAGATGCGCAACGTTGGCTAGCTGCCTTCCGGCGTCACTCCGCGGAGCCCCAGCCGGCCGACCCGGCGCCCGCGTCGCCCGCCCCCGCCCCGTCCCCCGCCAACACGACGACCGTCGCCGTCGCGTCCTCCAGCGCTGCTGAATGCCCCTCGCCACTACCGCCGCAGAGGAGCAAGAAGATTGGCAGAAATAGGTCGCCTACCGGTAAGGACAACATCCAATATCACGGATTTAATCGAAGGATCGTAATAATGATAGACCATCACGGGACTTAAAGGCCTGTTCCATTCTCAACGGTTTCCGATCTTGGTTAAAACACACGAAATAATCCAGCTCGTCTCTGCACTAATTTGCCGCGTTGGCAGTCAACTCTAACTCGAACTATTTTCCAAGGCCCCCCAACGCCAACGCTACCTTCCTCGCCCAAGAACAAGACGTGGAAGGGTCGCATGGCAAAGCAGCTGCGGCGCATGCACGGCGGTACCAGTGCACAGACGCAGCCAGCCACCACCGGCTGGCTCGGTGCGCCGCTTGAGCGCTGCCCCACAGATCCTGTGCACACACTAGTGCCGAAAGCTGTCACTTTACCTGCACAAGCTGTTGAGGTATGTACTATATGATAAGCATTAGTAAAACACTATTTTACACTATTGTGAATATTAATCGAGGTTTTAAAATGCTTTCAAACTACCGAAGCCATATAAAGACAACAGCTGTTATCTAAGATGACATTTCATTACGACTGTCAAGTTACGTTCAGCTTACAGCAAAAAAAGAAGTCTAACTAAGCCACTTCTTCCAGGCCTACGGTCTCCGCACAGTAGGCGTATACCGGGTACCCGGCAACGCAGCCGGTGTAGCAGCATTGGCAGCGGCTCTAGACCGTGGCGAGCCCCCACCAGAGGGAGACGCACGCTGGGCCGACGTGCACGTCGCCTCCAGTCTTCTGAAGGCTTATTTGAGGAGGCTGCCTGACCCGCTGCTCACAGCCGAGCTTTATCCCGCTTTTATTGGTGAGTTTTTTACTACATGTGTCTCTGTATCATAATATCAGAATAAGAATTATATGTTATGGTTTTACAATATCGACGTAGCTACTAAATCAGTTACGAATTTATGCCAATTACATAGTTTATCATTCCATCATTTTCTTTACAGCGGCCGATCGGTCCCCAGAAAGAGCCCGTGAACTTCGTCGTCTAGTCCACGCTTTGCCCGAGGCTCACTACGAGACCCTCAAATACTTGATCGAGCACCTCCGCAGGGTGGTAGCACATTCCGCCTTCAACAAGATGGAGGCTCGCAACTTGGCCATCGTGTTTGGCCCGACGCTGGTGCGCGGCGCCACCGACGACATGCTTGCTATGGTCAACGATATGTCTAGCCAGTGCCGAATCATCGAATCCTTCTTGACACATGTAAGTTTATAAACTGCATTCTTTAAAAACTGAAAATAATAATGTTAGCAGAAGCTTTATGTAGTGTTCTCGTTTGTCTCCAGTACGATTGGTACTTCGACGAAGAGGAGGGCGACCCGCCCATGGAGCCCCCGACTACAATAGACGAACTGTCGCCGGCCCCTGCGCCCTCGCGCGATCTCCTCATTCACAACGTTAAGAAAATCGAAGGTTTGTACTTCTTCGTTACCGTCTTTAAACGTTCTATACTAACCTAATGATTTAGTTTCTACGTTCGAATACCTGCTACTCGTATCAAAAATCATAACTTCCGTTCGGTTCCAGGCAAAGATGTGTCAACCCGCGACATAGTGTCATCAATAATATCAGCGGCGAACCGCAAGATCCAGCGTAAGCCGCGCAAGGCGGACAAGAAGTGGTCCGGCACCGCGACGGGCGGCGCGTCGCCCCCCGCCTCGCCGCCCGCGTCGCCGCTGTGCTCGCCGCCGCCGCACCTCACCACGTCGCTGGCCGACTACGACGGCCTGCCGCGCTTCCGGGACGCCTCCAACAAGTACGTCCTCGTCCTGTAAACCCTTGCTCGTAGGTATTCTTGTAGGTACGCTTTCGTTCACTTATAAATGTCTCCGTTTCTCCCGACAGAATCGAAATCGACACGATGACGGCGCTGGGCCGCGGTCGCCAGGAGCTCTCGCGGCATACGCACGCGCTAAACAACTTCTCGATCGATGGTATGCATCTTGTACTATATCTACTTACTTGAAATTCACTATTCGTTACACGTATCCTTGAATATGTTTAAAGACTAGGTTTACGATAAAGGTTTGTGCTGTTTGCTCCACTAGGTGTCCGGTACTGACGTCAGAGAGTAGACACTGCAATCCTTTCTTTTGTCCACACTCAAAGGTATAGGAATGTTAGCGTGCGTGTTGCAAGTGTGTGCGTGTACGGACGGCGTCGTTAACCAATCGAAAGCTTTATTTGTTTACAAACATTAAACCGACCGCAACTTATACTCCGATCGGACCGCGCGTAATAAAGTATAGCTGCATCTCAGTGCGAATGAATGTGAACAAAGACGGCGAATTCACCACTAACGCTTTGAACGGCTGCTGACGGCACGGCTTGAGATGCTCGTGCGCTCGTCCGGCTCGTCGACGACGGCCCGCATCCGCCTACTGTACATACCTACTTCATTCATCCATCATCAGATCTATCACGCACCTAATGACGCAATCAGACTCTAACACGCTTACGTATTCGTGTCTAACCCGACTCCGAATAGATTTAAACGCTAACTTTGCCAAATCGGGTTGTTACAGGAACCGGAGACTTAGTGTCCTCTTTGACGAGCACGTTCGACCAGAAGCTGCGCACGCTGAACAACTCGTCGCCGCTCGACGACGGCAGCATCCCGTACGCGGACGAATGCCAGGACGACGGCGATGCGGACGAGGGCAAGTCCAGCGGCAGCTCGCCCTCCGAGGGGAGCACGCACAGCGCCCGCGTGTCGCCCGCCGTGCGCGCGCACGAGCTCAAGGCGGCGTGGCTGGCACGCGACCACCGCCACTCCTCGTCCTCCAGCGACGAGCCCGACTCGCGTCTGTGGCCGCGCCGCCGCACCGCACGCGACGACACCGACGACTCCGAGAAGGAGAATTGCGGCGCGCCGCGGAAACCCAGCCACGACGACGACGCGCACGACGACGAGAAGGACGTCGACACGCGCTCGCAGAACTCCAGCGGCGACACTCTGCCCGACAACGACAAGACCATCGAGCGCGTGCTCTACCCGACCTACAACGGTCTACGACTCTCCAACCCGGAGTGCGTCAAGCGGAACAGCACCGCGCTGGAGAACGACGTCGACGGCGACGACAAAAACAAAAAGGTGGACTGCGCCAAGCTGAAGCGCTCCGAGTCTCTCAACCGGGAGTCCGAGAGGAGCGAGGCGCGTGTGCTACGCTCGGAGAGCCTCAACTGCCGAGCGGAGCGGCTGCAGCGCTCCGAATCGCTGAACAAGGGCGAACGGCTCAGCAAGATCGAGAAGGGCGAGTGGAACGTGGTGCGGCGGCGCGAGACCGGCGCGTGGCGCTCCACCAAGCTGAAGCGCAAGAACGGCATGCCGGAGCGCGGCATCAAACGCCGGCACACGGTGGGCGGCACCAAGGACTTCGACAAGGACGGCTGGAGCGCGCGCCACACGCGCACGTCGTCGCCCGACCTCACGGCCGCGGCCGGCGTGTGGCCCGCGCCGCTCGTGCCGCCGCCGCGCCCGCCGCTGGAGTCGCACGTCTGACGCGACCTCTCACATTCCCTCTAAACTCGCCGCACGCGTCCCGCGTCCGCCGATGTCAAAAAGTACATATAAACCCATAGTCACTGAACCCCGTCGGTGCCTATCAGGTGGTGCTGTATCGCTAGTTTTCTTTTGGTGGTCCATACCGGACGAACGAATTTTAAGTTACAATGAATAACAACAGAGAATCGAATATGTTAACGAAGTGTTTATAATAAGTGCAATCTGATTCATCCACATCACGTCAGTACTGACAGTTTGTAAAACTTTCATTTCGAGAGAGGCTATTATTTTGATTCGATTCAATTGACTGAATAGATTAGGGTCACAAATATCTAATTATTTTATACTGTACGGATAATACTCAAAGTATTTTATGTCATCGTGAGCATGTTGAAATTATGAAATTCCATGCATTTTAAACCATTTTAACTTTCATTACTCACAAGTATCACATTTTAACAAACACTAGGTTTTAAAATAGAGGATTATTCGAAAATATCTTGAACGGTGCAATAAAAAAAAAGTTTGACTGTTTATAATGAAATAATGACGTGTAATAAGAAATAGGTGAATGGCTAACTTAGCTCACTGAACAATGCCAAAGAATGATGAAGAATCGGAGAATAACATGGTTGCGCGGTGCGTATAAGAGTGACGGAACATGAGGTGACTGGGTGCAAGGCTAATACATAATAATATTAAAGCAACGACATTACTGACCATATCAAGGAAGGGAATGAGCACTTACATTAGACAATCGGGCACGTGGTGTGCCAGTCAATACATCCCACATCTACGTAGCTGTAGTACAACTCCCTCTGTAGGCATCAAACTACTTTTTCGGAGTTACCGTGGGAGCTTTCGACTTCTTGTGTGCATAAAAGCATAATATTTAGTGCTATAGCGTAGTTAGTGCAGTTAATTAAATGTTATTTAGATGAATATGGCGCCTAAGGATAACTTTTAGCTAATAGAGAATACGGTATGTTAGAAACCAAGAAGATAACACCACGTAATTTTAAGAAATTAGGAATATTAGATAAGTTTCGTAGTAGATACTCCAGGAGTTACAAACTAGTGGTTGTTAAATCAGACATAAGTCAAGCGTACATCACCTACTTGCCTTCGCAATAGATACTTAGCGAACTCTAATTACTTGCACAATTATTATATCAATGAGAATAGATACATTTATAAATCTGAGTTACCTTGTAGTCTTTTCTCAACGAGTATGTGTGACAATTAAAATAAATATTTATAGACATTTGATTAAGTAATAAAAACTTTGATGATATGGTAGATTTCAATGCTTGAATTAATTTTGAATGCGAATGATTATTTTTGAATTGTAAATAATGGATATAATAATAGTAATGAATGAATCCTAGATTAATCATATACCTATCAGAGTGGCTGGCGCGAATGTGCGCGCGCGCAGTCGACGGCCCTAGATTCGGAACTAACTGACGTTAACACTACTTTACAGTGATAATAATGAAAGTGATCCCCTTAGCTATGTAAAAATGTACATTTCTTTTTATGATTAATTTATATTAAATTTGTTATTGTAGCTTTGTTGAATGCAATTATTTTTTATTGTTTTGTTTATCAAAGAAGTATTTTAGGCTAAATTCAATTGTTATTTATTTGCGAAAGCTGTAAAATGTGATTCGGCACAATTTCATTATGTAAACTATATCTTTGTAAATAATTTGTCGTCAAAATATTTTTGACTTTCGTTCTTTAACTTTTTGAAAATTTTATACCATCTTTATGTTAAGACGATCTCAAGTTTGTTGAATGTTTGCAAAGCGTTCCTTTTAAAGTTTTATTTGTAAATATTCATTTAATGTAGGAACAGTGAATTTACTAATTATACTGCATCGTAATGTATGTAGGTAGAGATAGAAGCGAGCGGCTGCACCGACACACGGCCGCGCGGCGTTTGTCCCGCGATGTACAGCGGTCGCTCGCGACACATTGTAAACGAGTAACCTATTCATGTTCTTCGTGTAATCTGCTATGAAATTCAATTGAACAGCGTAAAGACATCTTACAAATATGAAGTTAGATATCCAGAATTATGATACTTGTCATTGTGTATATTTTGGAGCAATGAAATTAAAAATATTGATCAATTATTGTGTTGTTTCTGTTTTATTATGCAAACCCATAAATCCTATCAATACGTGTTTTTTGCCTTTCTATAATGTTTTACTAGACAACTCCTACTGAAGAATTAAAACTGTATTTTAAAATCAATTAAGGAGTTATATTATAAAACAAAGCTTAACACAAATCTGTAGGTATTTCAATTTTAGGATGAAACTTCAGTATTCGGGTTTTTTAAAATAAAAGATCTCAAGTGTAAAATCGAAAATACGTTTTAATACTTCTTCTTAACATTTCGTTACTGAATACAATGTCAAGCCTTACTTTAATCAGTGCTCAAGCTCTTAGCCTTCCTCGGATCACACGCTTTGAACTTCAGTCAATAAAACCTTCAACTACACCTTAACATTAAAATACCACCTAAGTCCGAGTTTACATCTGGACTGAACACCAAATAACGATTTCAACTCTAATTTAACTATAATAAGAAGCATTTTGAGCTTTTGTTCAAGATAACACACACGCGAATCGCTCAATGCAAGAATTACATATTGTAGATTTTAAATAAAAATAAAACAAAAATAACAATTTACCTCCTTTATAATTACCCACCTCAATAATGGACGTGTTAAAAGTAATTATCGCATTGAGCTATTCGAAAATATATCGATTAATGATCAATAATAGTTAATTCCGAAAAATACCTCGATTTCCATACTTGTACTATTCTCAAATTTATTATTTAATCACAGTTTATAACAAAAAGCTCAGTAATCAGTATGTTAACCAGTTAACACAGAATACATATTGACGTCAGACACAAACGTTGTATAAAGTTTTATTCTAGTAAAGTTTACCCTGCGATTTGATCATGAATTCGCATTTGAAACTACACTTACAAAGTCTCTGATATAAAACTTTAGAACAAGTACAAACAACCACATATCGATATTTATACTATTTGTCAATTTATAACTACGATATTCAGTTATTATCAAGTTCGTAGTTATTAACCAATGAGTTTTGTTACTGTTAACATTAATAGCACGAATATCGGGTTAGCTATCAAATAAAAATATTAAATACACGAATATAAAGAAACGCAATAAATGCAATGAATTTTTAAATTTTAAATGTTTAGAACACTATAAGCGGAAATAAAATAAATAATTAAAACAAATTTAATTCCCTATTACATATAATCTTGATAATATAAAAGCATTATGAATAATTCTTGACTAAAAGATAGAACATAAGAGATCGTTTAATTTTTGAGTATTATCTAGAGCCTAAAATCATGTTAAAATTGAAATAAAAGTTACTATTAAATCACTGTTAATGCGACGTACTGCCAACTATTACAATGTGGTATGAACTATTAAAATGTCGATTAAAATTATCGAAGTCTATTCAGTATCGGTGAGATATTGCAATCGTGCAATATACCGACTAAATAGATCGTTATATTACGACACGTTAAATAGGTCTCATTTACATTCGACATCTTTTCCGTTTAAGAAACGAATCAGTGTAAATGAGCAATTGTAAATGCCCATAAATAGCCCAATAAATAGCAGACACTTTTCGAATGCTAGGTTGAAAGGTCACTTAATTGTTACTAGTAAACCACAATAATCGGCCTATAAACAAACTATTAGTATCCTTTTCGTCGACTACCTAAATTATATCTGAATAAATCAAATCATCGTTAAACTTTTCATGACTTAAAACGAAACTAGCGTTCACGTAACATAACAAAGGTAGGCTACTGACACATACGGACGTGGCCTTACAACACTGAGCACGTAACTTCCCGAAATGCCGCCAGTCGGGGCCGACCTCCGATTACCGTTTATTTTATTTACTTTTAGAGATGATACTAAATCGGTGGACTTGCCTCCCGAGTCGTCTAGTGGAGATACTCCCGCCCGTGAGCGTGTGTGTCGGTGCGGCGACGAGGCAGTCAGTCGAGGTCGTGCGCGGCGCGGTGCGCGGGCGGCGCGGCGCTGGGCGGGCTCCACGGCTGCACCGGCGGCGTGCTCGGCCGCGGGGGCGCGGGGGCTGCGGGGCTGCCGGCCTCGATCGACAGGCTGTTTAGCAGCATGTCGAAAAGCGTGTCCTATAAGAGAGAGCTTGTCAGTTTTATACGTGGATGTACGTATAAGTAAAGTAGTTTTCCGACATCGAGATAAATTATGACTGGACAAAATAAATGAAATATCAAAAGATACCTAATAAAATAGACTTTTCTGAGTATCAGATGTCGACATACATTTTTACAAGCTTCCATTTATCGAGCGAAGCGATCGGACGTGAGTTAGTTTTGGAAACGCATTTGAAAGCCAGCGTATAAATAAAATAGAGTAAATAAAAAAATATAAAGCATCCCCACTACGTGTTAGAGCAGTTGTACATATTTACGTTGTAGTCGAGAAAGACTTCGACCTCGTCGTTGTCGCTGAGCCCGTCGGCCACGGCCGGGTAGTCGGCGTCGATGAACGCCATGTTGTTGAGCGGGGATAGCGTCAGACGTTCCGGAGTGCCGGGGGCTTCCGGAGTCCCGAACGCCTCGGGTGGGGTGCAGATTCCTACAACCAACGGTATAAACAGATATTCTTGTCGCCGTTTATACATTACCCCGTTTCTTGATACCTCCTTACATAGAAGTGAGAAATATACCTAGTTACATAGTTTGATTCAAACTTACCCGGTGGCGTCCTCGGTCCCACGTGAGGCATGTTACCTGTAAAAAAGAATGACAAATTGAAACATGTCATATAATCAACTCGTCTCTGCCGAAACACTAATCATGCTATCCGTCTGGAAGAGATCACTCTAAGGCGCGGTTTGTACTGAAATGACTTGCTTCCGCCGCGCGCCTCTGCCACGCCACTTCGGTATAAACTTCGCCTTAGTGATAAGGCCATCTTTGCGCACAATGCTATAGTCAAAAGTTATGCCTGTATCTCTTTGTGTGTATAAAAGTATTTTTAGCTTTCTATCATACGTACGCAAGCAGTAGTCAGGTCGTTGCCTCAGCTGCCCGGGCGATAGCTGCAGCGGTCTGGCGCGACGCGTCCGTGGCGGTGCGGGCAGCGTGCGGCGCGGCCGCGCTCCGAGCTGCGTGCACGTGGACGACGAGCTCGACGGACTTGTGCGCGAGCTGTGGCCGCGGCCTGAGTCTTGGCTGCCTGACGTCCAGTTGCGTTTTGGACCTAGATGTTTGATAATGAGAATACTAGTTTTCTTGAAAGATGATACTGTCTTAGATTATCTGTCGCGTAACTGAAGAACATATTTATACATTTCAAAAGGTACACTCCTAAAGGGGCTCTATTATTATCTACCTCCCTGACTCTTTTTGATTTCTTTTTGGAACCTCAAATTATACTTCATCCAAAACATTACACCTATTGCAACGAAATTAAGTAAGAAACCCAACTCACCGTGCTTGGAATGTAACGAAGAATGTTTCGGAGTGAGCCCATTAATTCGCATGAGATTGAGCAGCAGCATATCAGTGTGAGCGGCGGTGGACATCTGCGGGTCTGTATCGTGTCTGTTATGATGTTGCGGTCCGCTGCCGTCGGTGCCGGCCGGGGTCACTGAACTCTGCCCGTTGGTCGCGCCTCTACCGTGTACGGCGCATAGTAAACGACTGAGTATGTCCTCCCCTGCGTTTGACCCGCACGCTACTTCGATGTCGTTTTCTCCTGTAAAATTGGGTATCATATTAAGTTCAATAATAGAACACTTTGGTGACACTACTGAGAGCTACGGTGCGTTTGCGCTTGACTATTGTTACATATTAACTACTGGAATAATCTTTGGGACGTCGCCGTCGCTATGCTATAGATACCTATTTACTTTACTAAAAGTGCCTTATAATTTTAATGTTAAATAGATACACTGTTGATACATAATTGGCTAACAATATATCAAGCTACATTCCAACTACAACTTAGTAAAATGCTTTTACTCACACAGAAAATAAAGCGTTTGTAATGACAGTAAGTTTACAATTTTGATATGAAAATAACGTAACCAAATATAGTTTCGAACTTTATATTCCTTTTATTACGCGTATAATTTGTTTAAGTCTAAATCGGGACAATTATTCTAGTTGAATTAAACATCTTAAATAAGCGGACCAAACTTTACGAATGGTACGTATCGAATCACAAAAATTAAAAAGAAAATATAATTAGAAGTCATTAAAATAGAACTGAAATCGCAAGTAATGTCCTTTTTTAAGTGTATTTATATTATATACCCATTCATAAAATATAGTCCTCTAGTAAAAGATCACCTCGTACGTACGTACGGATACGCGCGTACGCTTCGGCAACGCGTGCGCGACTAATGCGAGTTATTCTTACTTATCCATTACATCGTGTAATAATAAAAACAAAGAAATTCAAATTACTTCGTAAAATCGGCCTGCAACTAAACAATCTCGACTGGGCGATTAGCGTTTCGAAAAGGATAATCAAAACCTAAGTACTAAATAAATCGTATCCGTTCGATCGGTTTTTATGTCGCTGTATTTTTTTCTGTCCGCATTATGTCGGGTCGAATCGATCGCTAAGGAAAGCTCGAGGCGCCGCTCGTACTCGAAGCATGACGTGATGCGAGCGCGCGGTGCACGGCTGGCATCAGATGTGGTGCGGGGGGGTGGCGGGCTGGCGCGGGGAGCGCGGGTAGGGGCGGTGGCGGTGCGCGCGCCGGTACGCGCAGTACGCGCGCCCCCCCCCGGACTCCTCCGAGCACGCCGACGCCGGCGACTCGCCCAGCCCGCACCACCCGCACGACCCGCTGCCCGACGACCCGTCTGTCGGAGGGAACGAGGATAGGATAGGGAGGGGAACTCTACCGGCGCCCTACGTAGGTACCGACGAATACGCGCTCAAGGATTTTCATATTATTTCAATATCATACGGGCAACTGGGTAACTTATTAAACGGTTAAGCTGTTTTTGACCAGTTAAGATAGACACCTAAGAAATAACTAAGGATTTCAGTGGAATCAGCACCCAGTTCAAAGTGCGAGTGATGCGGGCTGTAGGTAGAAGTATTTCCCTACAATAATTTTTAAACGGATAAGAATATCCGTGATCTAAAATTCTAAACTATGATAGCTATTCTGCAGAAAGGGTGTGGATAGGAAGACCATAAATTTGGAATCAAAGTATTAAAATTAAGTCTGGAAAACGATCGACTTACCCGACATAGTTTCGTCATCCACGTCATTCTCCTCGATGGAATTCTCGTCGTTGTGGCTGGGATTGTTTTCATCTGCGAACACTTCTAGCTCGCTAAACATCAGGTCCTATACACCGACAAAAAACATTTAAAGAATTAAATACAACTCAATGATGAGAATGACCTAGGCGATGCGAATGACGGCTTCCTACTCGGTCATTTTATATGGAGACGTGTTACATTTCATTCGATTCATTGAGAAGCGAAGTGACCGATATGAATGAAACGAGCGAATGAAATACATACCCCGGTATCGCTGCTGCTCTCGGAGGCGGCGTGCGTGGCGTGGTTGTCGTTGGGGCTGTCGGTGCGCGCGCACAGCGGCGCCGCGTCCTTGCCGGCCGCCGCGTCGTCGGCCGCCGCCGCCGCCAGCTCCGGCGACGACACCGACGCGCACAGCACCGCCGGCGCCGCGCCCCCAGACACCTCCGTCACCGGGCTGCTGGCCACTGCTGTACGGAACATCGATTATTGTCAAATCCCTGTAAACGGGACCACGCACTCGGCCGTATCTCTCTATTGAATACGCTGACCTTGAGCGACAAACATAATAGCTAAAGTTGTGATAGACGAAACGTAGCCCTGCTTCTTTCAGGAAAATGTCATTATAAGATTACTACTAGAAGACCTGTTAGTGTGTGTTTACCGGTGAGCTGCGAGTCCTTGGCGGGCAGATGATTGTTGCTGCGCGGCGGCTTGTGCTGCAGCTTGGACGGCACGCGGGACGGCGCGTTGGCGGCGCTGAGCAGCGTGTGCAGCGACACCAGCGCCATGTTGTCCGCGCCGCCGCACGCGCCGCCGCCGCCCGTCACTACTAGCGAGTTTGCTGACCTAGTTGGGTGCAAAATAATTCAGGTTCAAATCGGTCCTGTTGATACGGTAGGTACATGGCATCTGAGATGCATACTTCATTATTATATACTTTTTTTCGCTTTTTTTCGCTTTAAAGCTACCGAACCGAGTGGACGTGTTAAGTGTGCGCTCTAATATATTTTGATTTAAACACAACTTTTAAATTCTGTAGTAATTTTGCAATCTATCGGTCCCTCCTGTTTACTCTTGTGCTATCTCTCATAAGAGCCAGGGGCCATCTTGGATTTAATCGGACCTCTCCATCGCACTTACGACGACATTTGCTGCGAAGAAATCAAGAAATTTGAAAAATTGAGAGCTGCCGGGAGCGAGGTTCGAACCTGCGTTGTCGAGATCGGTGAGAATTTCAGGTTGGCCGAGTAACCGCTGCGCCACGGCCGCAGTGACGTCGCATTGCGAAATTGCTGATAGCTTGCTTAAAGTTGCTCACTCAGCGCCATCTAGCGTAACATAGTTATACTTCTAACCCATCAACTCTATCAACTTGTCGATCACGACTGGAGGGCAGCACTTATTCTTTTTGCTGAATCTTCTATCATCTACAATGAATGAATGTCAATGTACCAACTGTAAAACTACGCTCGAGGAAAATCGGTCCCTACAATGCAAGGCTTGCAAATGCTTTTTTTGCCTACAATGTTTAAAAGTTGATTCCAACACCAAACTAAGTCAACTGAACCCTGATCGACTTTCAAACCTGAAATGTCCTTTATGTGTGAATATCAACATGACCAAAAGGAACCGAGGCGACTACACCCCAGCCGCATCACCCAGAAGTGAATCGCCTGCGTGTTTCTCTACTCCCACAGAATACAACATTCAAGCGCCAAATAAACATCAAACTCCTGCTAATCTTACTCTCAGTGACATTAGCTCACTCTTAGATACAAAATTGGCCGCTAACTCAGTCGCAATGATAAACTTACGCGAAGCATGGAGGGAAGATGTCAAGTCCATGATTAAAGCTGAAATTAACATTGCCTTAAAGGAAGTAAAGGACGATTTTACTGCTACAACGGACTTCATCATGGAGGACATGAATGATCTCAAAGTTAAAGTTAAGGAGAGAGACGAGGCTATTAAGACGTTGGAAGCTAGACAAACCCAACTCGAAAAAGAATGCACTCAACTGCGCACGCAGCTAACTTCCATAGAAAAACTATCGCGAGCATGCAACGTAGAGATACAAGCTGTCCCAGAAAAAAGCAACGAGAATTTAATGAACATTTTCAACAAATTATGTGAAACTGTCAATGCCTACATCCCTGAGACGGAAATTAAAGCTTGCCGTCGTGTTGCCAAAACAGATGCCTCCTCCAAAAGACCACGAAACATAATTGTCACGCTCGGATCATCACGCCTACGGGACGAAGTACTATCTGCATGTCACCGCTATAACAAGCAACACACAAAGGATAGGCTGAGCTCGAAGCACGTCGGTATCGAGGGTGACACATGCAATATTTACGTAGCAGAACATCTTTCACCCGAAAATAAGAAATTATACAAAGCTGTCAGAGAGTTCGCCGCAGAAAAGGGATAGAAGTTTAAATGGGTGAAATATGGCCAGATTTACCTGAGAAAAGACATAGATACAACCGTTATACGTATAAAAAATATGGACTTTCTCAAATCCCTAGATCAGTAGGCAACAATATTTTGCTATATATTTATATTATATAAGTTCTTACTTTTAAAATGGATAAGATTAGTATTTTTTATATTTTAGACAAATACCATAAAGCAGCTTACGTCACACATATGCTTTGTCCGTCACATCAGTTCACGTACCAATCACTAGAACACTTCTACATTTATATCAATTACATAACATACACAAACCTTACATATTATACGGGCATTCATACACGACATAAAACAAATATACTATACAATCTTAAAAATTACACTAATTTATACATTCTCTCAACCACTCACGTTTTACAGCTTAAATGCAACTTTTTATATGCTAGATGTTTAATACATAGAATACTTTTAAAATGATGAAAGAAGCATTGAACATATATTATCAAAACGTGAGGGGCTTGAGAAGTAAAACACATGAAATATATAAAAATATTCTCAATAATAATCTAGATATTATTCTTATCACCGAATCCTGGCTTCATCCTGGGATTCTAGACTCAGAAATATGCGACTCTAGATACGACGTCACACGTAAAGATAGACTAACAACCACAACAGGAGGCGGCGTAATGATTCTAACAAAAAAAAACTTAGCAGCTATGCCACGCCCAGAATGGTCACGATCGCCTTCGGAATTCACATGGGTTACAATTCCCAGACGTTCCCTGACGGAAATGTCAGGAGATCTTCATATATGTATTGTGTATATTGTAGGTGGCGAGAGAGACCAGGCCCAACACATTTATAATGTTATAGACTCCATAAGTCAGGTTAGCTCTTCATGTTCGGGGGACTATATAATAGTCGCTGGTGACTTTAATCTTCCGTTTATAAAATGGTCTCAATCGAACTCCATCATAGAGCACGGCAGTCTCGCCGAGACACACGAAGCAGCAACCGCATTGCTCAATGCATGTAGTTTACATAATCTAGATCAATATAACTTCCTCAAAAATAATTTTAACAATACGATAGACTTGGTTTTTGCAAATTTTTTCGTAAGCATTAATAAATCGTCTTGTCCTCTGGTACAAGAAGACCTTAGGAGCCACACCACCTTGAACATTATCGCTAGTGACATTCTTTTGCCTACCCTAAGTAAAACGAGCACCCCTAAGCTGCGTTTCTGGAAAGCTAACTACGAAATGATAAATTCTGAAATTAATAAAATAAACTGGGAATATATCTTAACGCAAGGTACAATTGAAGAAGCCGTAGCTGTTTTTTACGAAAATATTAATAATATTATTAGGCAACTTGTCCCTCTCTCATATAAACGTGGTAACTTAGTCTATCCAATATGGTACACACCTTTCTTAATCAAACTTATTCGAAAGAAAACTAAACTCCACACTAAATGGAAAACGTATAAAAATAAAAGAGATTACGACGAATTTTCACTGCTGCGTATTAGACAAAAACAACTGCAAGATATATGCTATAACAATTTTATTCGTACTTCCCAATCGAATATCAAACAAAATCCAAAGTTATTATGGAGTTTCATTCATACGTTGCGCGGCAAACTAGGCACTACAAGCTACCCAAATACTATGACTGATGGACAGACGACCTTCGACAACGGACAGGACATTGCTCGCGCTTTCAATACATTCTTTCAAAGTGTCTTCTGTACAGACGCTACTAACAACTCCACTGAAAATGTAATTACCAGTGCACCTCCTGGTTATACTGATCACACCAACACACTTACTGTCACAATAGAGCTTCTAACTAAGTACCTGAAACAGATAGACCCACACAAAGGAGCAGGTAGCGATGGCATACCCCCGGTTTTCTTAAGAAAATGTTGCGATAGCATTAGCAACCCTCTTGCTATACTTTTTAATCGATCCCTTTGCGAGGGCATATTTCCGGATAAATGGAAGGAAGCACATATAGTCCCAATCCACAAAAAAGAGTCAAAAACAATAATAAAGAATTATAGACCAATATCGATTCTAAACGTCATCTCTAAAATATTTGAAAAAATCGTCTACGATACAATCTATACCACGATATCATCTAATATAGGTAACCACCAACATGGCTTCCTACGAAAAAGATCAGTCTACACTAATCTGTGTGAATTTACCAACTACGTCCTTCATAGCATGGATCAAGGAGCTCAGGTTGACGCGATCTACACGGATTTCGAAAAAGCTTTTGACCGTGTGGATCACGTCATCCTACTCAAAAAATTGTACACATTAGGCATCCAGGGAGATCTTTTTAGATGGATAAGCTCATACGTCAAAAATAGGACACAGGCTGTAGTTATTGGTGGATACAAAGCTGGTTATATCAACATACCGTCTGGGGTCCCGCAGGGTTCCCATTTAGGTCCCTTATTCTATAATGCATATCTGTATGACATTGGAAAATGCTTTGCACACTCAAAACACTTGCTTTATGCAGACGACAAGAAAGTCTTTCTCAAAGTCACCAGTATTGAGGATAGCCACAAAATACAACAAGATCTTGATAGACTTTCAGAATACTATAAGCGCAACAAAATAAATATAAACGTAGACAAATGCGTAAAAATTACATTTACCCGTAAACGTAATCCAATCAAGTACAATTATAAAATAAACAACCGAGAATTAACACATGTTACGGAAGTTCGTGACTTGGGAGTGCAAATGGACAGTAAATTATCATTTACAAAACATACGGATATAATCGTGAACAAAGCATACAGGAATCTAGGCTTCGTTCTGAGAGCATGTAAACCTTTTACTGATATTTGTTGCATCAAATTAGTATATTACGCGTATGTTCGAAGTGTTCTTGAATTCGCTAGTATAATATGGAACCCGCAATATAAGGTACACATACATAATATAGAACGAATACAAAAAATGTTTGTGAAACACTTAAGCTTTCGATCAAGGGTCAACATTCCTTCATATGAAGAAGCCTGTATCTTCCATCGACTTGACACATTAGAAAACAGGCGTGTCATGCTCGACATAGCTTTTCTCCACGATATAATGAATTCCACTATTGACAGTCCATCTCTAACATCACTGATATCGCTAGTCGTCCCGCGCCGTCCGCCCCGTCATGCGCTTCATGATGTTTTTCATGTCCCTCTAATTAAGACTAATTATGGACGCAATGAATACATTTCTAGAGCAACACAACGTTTCAATCGCCAGTTTAGTGATTTAGACCCGTTTAATATAAACAAAAAACAATTAAAAAATCTTGTACTTAGTCGCTTATCAAATAGGTAAGACTAATCCACACTACACATATACAACATAAGCTGTTTTATCATTTGTTCTTTCTCTTTCTTATATCTCAAAATTGTTACAGTTTTAAGATTGTATTTTTATTCTTTAATTATTTTATTACACTTAATTAAGTTAGTTCGCACACAACACTATTTAATATCCACTTACTAAGTGAATATCATTTATGTTATATTTTTGATACTCTGGTTCGCTTTATTTTAAGTCTCTATGATATCCTGTTATTGGCTAAGATACACTATGTACTATAAATTACTTAAGCTATCTTTTTGTACAAATTTGCTGTTGGATATCTTGAATAAATAAATAAATAAATAAATAAATATACTATAGATAACATTTTATAATATGTTAATAATAGCTGCGACTTGTAAACAGCACGAGCAGTGGGGCCGGCCGCACTCGTACCGCTCTATCACCACCACCCCTCTCCTTGTGTGTCATCGCTTATAAAAGGGACGGGAGGCGGCGTGGGGACCACATTCGACTTGAACGCGCCGCCCGACTGGATCTTTATACAATTTTTGAGATAAAGCTGGCATAAATTCTCGTTCAATTACACCTATCTTTACCCGACTGCGGCAGAAGGAGGGTTATGTTTTTCGAGAGTATGTATGTTTGTTTGAATGTATTTACAATTGTTTGGCACGCCCTACAGCCGAAACGGCTCGACGGATTTTAGCTTGGGAGGTGTCGTTAGATTCGTATTTACGGTGATAGTGACACTGGGCACATCAAAGTAAAATAAAATGCGTTTTTTAAACGCAATCGGGGTTCTTTTTAACAAAAAGGTTAGGTTATTTACTGACGACGTTTGACACATCTCCTTCATATACAACACAAGACATATGACAGAGGTTGAAATGATCTAGTTACCGTGAAGTAGAAGGCAGGTTGTAGTGGTGCGAGGGCGTGAGCTGCGAGTAGTCCCCGTACTGGAAGCCGCCGGCCGCCAACGTCGCGCCGCTCAGAGCCGCCGTCTGACTCGCGCACACCTCGTTGTTGCGCGTGTCCTCCGCAAACAGGGCCGCAGTTAGCATACCTACAGATTACCAACATTTAATATTCTGGCCAGGAACATGGCCTAATTAGCTCGATTTTTCTATTCCAATTATTTAAAGTAATGGTACGCATTATAAGTTATGATTCTCGAATTAAATATATTTGTACACAGTTGTTAGTGTAGGACGTCCTCAGGCATGGTGGAGTGGCGATTTGCGCAAGATGGCTGGCAGCAGCTGGATGCGAGCAGCCGAAGATATATCAGAGTGGCGTGCAATAGGAGAGGCCTGTGACCAGCAGTGGACTGCAATAGGCTGTTGTTGATGACGACGTACACAGTTGTCAGAAAGCAGCAACTTACTAGGACTAGTGAGGCGCTGGTTGCTGATGACGTGCGGCGTGTTGAACTTCCAGTGCGTGAAGACGAGCGAGTCCTGCAGCGGGTTGCCGTCCACGGGGTTGTTGTGCGCCGGGTTGTCGGCGTCTGGCGCCGGCGCCGCGCCCGGGCCCGGCGTGGGCGCCGCGCGGCCCGGCGGCAGCGAGTTGCGGGACATCTCCAGGGACAGGCGCTGAGGGGGACGATAAGGTACAGTCTGTTACTGTAGATAACTGACCACCGACTACTTTTTTAGATGACAATGTTATTGAATGAAGATAAATGTTTGCGATTTCATCGATACAGTGGGTATGTTAAAAAGTACTTCTGGGACTCGCTTATCTAGTACACTAACAGACCGTTCATAGAGTTACACACGCCCGGGACCAATTATACCATCCAAATACTAAAGACTATGAAATACCTCCTTGAGATCATTGATCTGCAGTATATGCTGGTTCTGCATGGTGATGAGCTGGTTGATGTACCACTGCTGGTCGCGGCAGCGCTGGTAGAACGTCGGAGGGCGCACTTGGAATCTAAACATATATTTGGCATTAATAGTAGGTATTGTATATTATGTCATATAGCTGGCATAAAGTTGACTAAATAAATATGACTGTGTAACTGGGTATTAGTATTCAAACATTCATTTTATTTAAGGGTCTGACTATTGTCGGTGGAGCATCCGCCAATTAGGCTTATCGTCTGCAAGTGCTTTGACCTCTTGCATCGTTAATCAGAAATTCTATTACATCGAAAATACTAACAAAATACAATTACAATTCTCATGTTTCAGTTCTCTTGTACAATATTTATACTCTGACTGTTTATGCACAAAATACAATTACAATACTCATTTAATCCCACTTACCTCAGAATAAGCGTATCAGTGTCCGGATTAAGATACCCCTCGCTGGCCAACAGATCGAGCCTGAAGAACCGATTGTACCCCCAACACTCGCCGACCTCGAAGTCTGACGCGAACTCTCGCACTATGTTCTTGGACGGGTCCCGAGATACCTGGTGCAGCATCTCCACGCGATACTCGTATCTAAGGACGTTGGAATTAGAGGTAGAATATTGTGTGTGTTGGAATAACTTTTAACATTAAGAAGCTTTGCTGAAAAGCTAAGTTTTCG
The DNA here is from genome assembly GCA_947563765.1 of Anarsia innoxiella. Taxonomy (NCBI): domain Eukaryota; kingdom Metazoa; phylum Arthropoda; class Insecta; order Lepidoptera; family Gelechiidae; genus Anarsia; species Anarsia innoxiella. Next base: position 9,045,434 of record OX387396.1, on the reverse strand, counting down.
GAAGATATTTTTTTTTTTAAATACAAAGGCACAGGTTTGTATGCTTGCTGTTTTATGTAATTTAAAGCAAGATTTTGTTAAATGACATTAATATATTTACATATTTTTTATGTTTAGCACTGATTAATTTCATTGCACACCCAAAATTTTTCAAATGTAAAGTTAGATGATTCATAGTTTTTAGACTGTACAGTTGTTAAAGTTGAAAATCTTTGTTCATATGAATCAAGCCAGCAGTACAACATAGCGTTCTATAGACAGTTTTCTAAGTAAATTGTGTATCTATGCTCAATATCGACTACTCACCTGCTGAAGACCCTGTCAACGAAGTGCTTGCAAACATTAAAGTGTGTCTTTATCCAAATAGTTTATAACTATTTACTTTTTATAGAATTTGTACTACTTGGGGTACTATAGCGTTATTATTTTTGTAAAACTGATGTCTATTCAAATACTTAGTGCTACAAGATTACTACAAATCAAGCAGTAGTAGGTATAACAAAAGCCGAAAAACTTGCTAAAACGACAAAAATGCTAAACTAATACATACTTTTTAGGCTTACAATAGACTTTACAAAATAATCTTACACCCGGGCCGTTAAACATCGGGACGTCTTCTTCTGACTTTTGAAAACGAAAGGGTCCACTATATGTTTGATAACCTTTCCCGCAACGCAACGCAGCTACAGGATTATAAAGCATTGAAAGCACTAACTTGGAAGTCTCAGGCAACCCAGCGCTGAGCTCGAGGAAGACAGAGAGGTAGTTCCCGCGCACGACGCCGTTGCCGTCGGGGTACACCTTGAGCCGCCAGCACAGCCCGTTGACGTGCAGCGGCGCCGAGTACACGGGCGCCGCCGCGTGCTGCAGCTGCGTGAAGTTGCTCAAAGGGAACGTGCTGCTGTCGTAGCTCGGGACGATTTCGCTGTGGGGGGATGTTTACATGTAGCTTTAGCGTTTCTTTATGTCAGATACCCTGCACCGATCCGTACCGGAAATCCTGCTTCTTTACCCGTAGCTTGAAAACAGAGCCTGTTCCTACTTATCCAAGTCTTTTTTCTCGGACAGTGTAAATAGACGGATGTGTCAGTGGCAATACAATTTGTATGGAGCTGTTCACATTACGACCGACTGATCTAGGATAAGTGGGAATGGTCACTTGATATATTTTCTGAAAATAAAAAGCAATGTGGCGTCGTCGGAGAATAAGATGTAGAGCCATCCAGAGTTCCTGTGGCTGCCTTAGGCGAGTTAAGATAATGCATATAATGGTAAACAAGTTTTCAGTATAAGCTCTCTCTAACTAGATGATGGTATTTCCATCAAAGCAGAAGCTTTTTCTATAAAATTCTTCATTAAACCATCAAAAAAGATAACTGGGGACTTGCCTTATCACTATTATAGTAACTATCATATGTTTTCATTACAAATTAAAAATAATAGTAATAAAACCCATACCTATGGAAATCAGCCGGTACAGGTGCAGTGACGAAACTAGCCATCGGCTTCTTGCGAACTTGGTGAATCATCTTGGACAACTCGCCGCTCTTTGCAATCAGCTCGGACCTGCAAGTGTAAACGAACATGTCTCTAGAGCAGCCTCGAACTAAGGCACTCTGTTTAGTTTTAGAATATGAAGTATCAAAAGTTGTTATACAGAAAAAAAATATAAGGAAAGGAACTATTTGTTTATGTATTTGGATAAATTAATGTTACATCTGTACCTTTTTAATATCTGGGAAAAGACGTCAACCTTCTTAATTTAAAGCTAACTAAATTGGCGTTTCGTCCCTTCATAGTCATAACGACCCAAAGAATAGGTAAATATCTTCTGCTCTAAATTATTCAGTAAAACAATTTAACCTTTAAAATTATATATCCTTGTTCTCCTAACAAACCAGACTCTAAATAACCAACCTAGTGCTAGCATGAAGCTGATGTTCCACCTCCTGCAGCAGATGCTCGAGCTGCTCCGTCTCTTGAGTGAGGCTGTTCTTCTGCCCCATGAGCGTGAGAAGTTTGGCCTTGAGAGCGGAGTCGAGGCGCGAGATCATCAGTTCCACAGCATTTCTAATCTCACGGACTCGCTCGTCTTTTGCTGCTCGGACTGATTCCACGTTACGTTCCTGAACATTTGCATTTTGATTTTAAATATTTCTTTTACTACGTAACTATTTATTAACTATTAGCATTCTTCTGTGTCGCCCTAACAGCTTAACCCATTGTGACGACACAGTTTCTAGAAATAAATCTTGAAAATTATTACATGCTTAGATACTATTTTGATAGTGAAAATTACTGAAAATTATTATAGTATACTTCCATTAGGAATAATAATATATCATTTTAATGATTTATTTATAGGATACTAAATACAGCTGCTTTTTAAATTAGATAAACATTCAATAAAATGTGTAGTACACACTTCATCAATCATTCTTTTATATGATAAATCTTACAATATAATAAATGACTCAAAACTCACAACATCCTGCACAAGACTGATAAGCTCCAGCAACCGCCTCCTCAGCTGAGCGACCTCGTCCCGGATCTGAGTGACGTGTTGCTCGTACACCTCCTCCAGCGGTTTGAAGGTGTGCCCCGAGTGGGTGCCGCCCCACAGCGCGCACTGGTGGCAGATGCAGCGGCGGCAGGTCCAGCAGTACACTGTTAGCTTCTCTTGGTGGGTTGGGCATCTATGAGATTGTTGGGGTTTAGTGGCAGAAATTATAATCAATCAATAAACTCAAGGTTTGCCAACGAGCTATGGAGCGCAGCATATTAGGTGTTAAAAGATCCGATCGGATCCGAAACACCACGTTGCGCTCAAAAACTCGCATCACTGATGTAGGGGTGAAGACCGCGAAACTAAAATGGAACTGGGCTGGACATGTTTGCCGTATGCACCCGGATCGATGGGCCAAGATATCTACCGACTGGTTGCCGCTCGACGGCCACAGAGGTAGAGGTCGGCCTAAGAGGAGATGGCGCGACGATCTGGATGCATACTTGGCAAACTGGCCAGAGACGGCTGGAGATAGGGAGACATGGAAGAATGCGGGAGAGGCCTTTGCCCAGCAGAGGGACACAATAGGCTACGAAAAAAAAAATTGGCGTGCTTAGTACTTACACTAAACAGCCTGTATTTTTAAAAATAAATGGTTACACTAATGGTGCTCTTATTAGCATTATTTAATTAAATGCTTCCCTATATAAGTGAATCTATGAAATAATTCATGACATCCTCTGACTCAACAGGCATATGATATGATACAAAGTTATTATGCTTCAATTTGATAAGATTAATATCAGCAAGATAATGATCATTCTGTTCATTAACTTACTAAAACTATTGCATCAAGATTGAAGCAATTTGTCCTTGGTTTTCATACTCTAATAAACATGGTGTGATATTATGAATTAATTTTATTAAACAATAACAATTTAAAATTGAACTAAGTATTGTTTTTTGTCATATAAAATGCATTTCAATCCTACTAATATTACAAATGTAATAGTTTGTACCTATAGATGGATGTGAGAATGTTTGTTACACTTTCACACAAAAATAACTGAATAGATTTTAAAGTAACTTTATAATATTTTAGCTTAAACATTTAATAACATATAGGCCATATTCTTATAAGGTATTTATTGCATACATTTTCTAAGATATGATGAATACGCACCAGGACATGGGCAGTCTCTCTCTAGTACCAAAATAAATAACATTCCAATAAGAATGTCTACCAAGGAAATTAAATTATATTGGACACCTGAGATGAAACCACTAGCCTGTAGTTTTATTGTGGGACTCTCTAATAAACCCCAGAAGGAGGCTTAGTTACTATGGAATGAATAGAAAAGAAACAAGGTATGTTTACCTGTCCCTGAAACTTTCCCGTTGAGTGACCGAGTTAGTTTGCTGCATAGTCTCTATCTGCTGCGTGACCTCCTCCACCCAGCGGCAGTTGACCAGCTCGTGCAGGTGCAGCGACGCTCGGCAGTGAGGGCACTGCGACCGTTGCTCCGTCAGCCAGCGCCGTACACACGCGTAGCAGCACAGCTTTGAGCAGTGCGGGCACAGATGCGCGTCCACCAGCTTCTCCATACAGATGAAGCAGCGGAACACCTCCGCCAGCGTCTGCGAACACATCATCACACACATCCAAACCCATCCTTGACCATAAATCGCCTCCACATAACTGTCAAAAAATGTAGGCCACATCGATTTACCTCCACGATCTGCTCCTCGCCATTTCCATTTCCTTTGTCGCCTCTCGAGGCCATTGTGAGGTTTTCCCTTCGTTTTCACGGGGCCGACGAGTTATTCACCATAATTTAGACATTTTTAGATTATACTGAAAAAGCAAAAAGACATTTTCACAATGCGAGCGTCAACAACGAGCAACTTCCGTGTTCGAATCTCAATCGAATCAAAATAAAAACAAAAAAACTGTATTGCCCCTCTGTCTTCAGCAATTACCCAAAAAAATTGCTTACTGCAATTATTTTTTTTCCACTAAAATAAAAGACTAAATAGAAAGTGAAAGGGTACAAACTTAGGGAGTTTATTAAATAAATATCTCAATGATAAAGTTTTATACTGATGAAATATCCTTCTATATCCCATATTTTTTCTGCCTATAAGTATGTCTGAAAATCTGTACAAACAAACATCTCCCTTAATTATCCAATAACTCAAACCTAAAAAGCGACACTCTGCGATAATTTTGAACTCTTGAGTTGTATTTTGAGCGACTTCGGATTCGAAACTTTATGTGCAAAGAAGGTGACACTACTAAGAGACTTGATGCTCAGCAAAGAAAAATAATCGACTTAAAAACCCGAGGAACTTCTTTAAAAGAGCAGACTTTAATTAGAATAAAATAAGTACCTTGCAAGTTTGTATTGCTCGTGTACTTTTTTTCATTCGTTAATTCTGCAAAGGAAACTTCGTCGAGTCATCGGGCTACACCACCAAAAGCTCCCTCCATAGAAAAATTACCAGTTTCAGAGGGTATGGCTAACATATGGCAACACTGTAATGACATAAAAATGTCATTCTTCCATTAAAGTATGTTCGTTTCATTTGCGTTTCACTAATTGATCAATCAATACTTTCTATCGATTTTGACGTCAATGAAGATATTTGCTGCTATAATAAACCTTTAAATAAATCAATACTTAATATTTTATAAAAAAAATAATTATTATTAATGGAAAAATAAGTCACAATTACCGAATAGCAGCGAGAGCCAAGAAAAAGAACTTAAAAACATTTTATAAAATCTACCTATCTTACCATGAAACGAACAGTCTTGCTAATGTCCTGTCCTTCATGATTACCTAAATAACCTCAATGTTTTGATTCTCCCTTTTTACATAAATAATTTATTTTATGGTGATACTGAGGTTTTATTAACGTTTTAATTAACTACAAAATAGGCATTCTATTTCAGGTAAGTAAATTTGCATCTTTAAATAGTGTATCAATAAGGATGAGTGTTCATACTGTACACGTACCTAAGCTCATATTTCAGTGGTATTTAACTACTTTCATACATCATGCAGATTTATGAACGGTTATTGTTGTATATTTAATTATTCTAAGCACAGGTTGTGTTAAGATTTCTTATATAATTGTAAACAGACGTGATTTTCCTTCGACCAAATCAATGTGTTACAAAGTCCTGTAATGGCATCTTGCGACGTACCTCGCACCTGAAACAGTCAGTTTCTTATTACTACATTATGCTAATGTATCATTATCCATAATCTGTCGCATAACAATGACAAAACTATGAATTATATTGTGTTTGACTAGGAAATCTGTCTCATATTTTGAGCAAATATTTCAATATTTTATCGCCTTGCTTATCAATCAATTACCTACCTTCTACGCACCGTATATTTTATGTAACATCAAATATTATCTAAATATGGGTGTTGTTATGTTTCAGGATGTTGACTTAACTCGGAATTCAAAACATAATTATGTCATACGTAAAGGTGCTACACTGTACACTTTGCCTGAACCATGGCGCCGTGGCCTCAACAAAGTCTGTGTTACTGCAGATAGGAGTGAGTTTGCTTGTTTTTAATGAGAATTGAGCTTTTCTAATCTTAGCTTTAGCTTTTGTGAGCTTTTCTTTTTTAGATTTTTTGATTTGGTTATTATCTTCAGGACTCATAACATCAATAATAATTCTAGTAATGATCAATCTGTTTAAGGTTAAAAATAACATGAAATAATTCTGATTTTACAAATAAATTATCGAAGTTAATAAAATATTTCAGAATGGCACAATCACACAACAATTGTCGCGAATATCGACAACACATTGTTGGAAGAGTAAGCTGCCGGTCACGACACAGGCACAGACATGCTCCCCAAAGAGCAAGGTGCCTCAGGATTCGCGCGTGTGGAAGGAGACTCCGTCCCATGACAGGAAGGCTAATTTAGGGAATTACTGCATGATGCTCTCCAAGTTCCGATTGACGTGTAAGTAAATTACTGCTACATTCATTTGTTATTAGACAAATGCCAATTCAATTGGCATATTGAAAATGTGCTTTATCAATAAGCTAATTTATAAGTCAATAAAGGTTTGGTTATATCTTAATCTGTTTGCGATAGTGATAGCAGCTTTATCTCTAGTCTAGTGATATAATATTTATTATTCTACTGATGAAGAGGATCAACAATGATAGGATTAAAATGACACCAGCTAGAAAATGAAACAACTAAACTTGGTCATTCAAATTGAATTATTATATTTCAGCCCTAGTAGTAATGACATCTATGGCTGGTTATGCACTTGCACCTGCACCATTTGAGCTCACAACATTCGCAATGTGCGCAGCAGGCACAGGCCTAGTATCAGCTGCAGCCAATGCAATCAACCAGTACCATGAAGTACCATTTGATGCTCAAATGTCAAGGACGAAGAATCGGGTGCTTGTCAAAGGGCTTCTTGAGTAAGTAGTTTTTATGTAAACTTAAGATATGCGATCTCCTTTTGAGCTGTCAAAAAAAATTTTCACTGTCCATTTTTCATCGAAAAAGTTTTTGCAAATGCCATTTGAGAAAAAAATAAATGTTTCTTTTTTTACAAGTTATAATGGCTTTGTAAACAATTTTTCCTAACTATTCAGCCAGGATTATTTCTACCTATTGAATAAAATCTCTTTGCTTTTCGATAATACCGCAATGAATCTCTTTCTTCTTTAGAAAGTAGGTAAGTATACAACCTCATTCCCATCATTCTTTTTAGGCCGGTCCACGCTATAAGCTTCGCGTCAGTAGCGAGTGCGACGGGCCTGGGCGTGTTGTACTTCGGCGTGAACCCGCTGACGGCGGCGCTGGGAGCCGGCAACCTCGTGCTGTACACGTCAGTCTACACGCCTATGAAACGGATGTCTATACTTAATACGTGGTTGGGGTCTGTGGGTAAGTGTATACTAATGCACATACATATCTGTGACACCTCTCTTCCGTCGATGTAGACAGAGACGACAACCATTGTACTGTAATAGTAGCTGAAAATGGCCTTATGCTATTTATTCATTAAACATCGTGCCAATTGAGCTATTACATTAGTGTTAGCCGATAGCTTAGCGCTACTGACTCATAATGCAACATATTCCGTTAACCAGATTGTGACAGTTGCTGACAATCTAACTTACTTACTTAATTTTTTAACAAAATCATCTCATTTATGACGCGAAAGAAACTGAATGCTTCACAAGAATGCATAAAGTTTTCTAAACTATCAGCTTTATACATTTGTTTTCAGTGACTTGTGACATTTTCCTAAATTCGTAGTAAGTAGTAGACCGTCCTTGCCAACCTAAACTATACAATCTAATATTCCAGTGGGCGCTATCCCTCCACTAATGGGTTGGGCGGGATGCACGGGGTCCCTCGACGCCGGTGCTCTAGTGCTCGGCGTAATACTGTACTCGTGGCAGTTCCCGCACTTCAACGCGCTCTCGTGGAACCTACGACCCGACTACTCTAGAGCTGGGTATCGGATGATGGCTGTTACTGATCCTGGTATGTGGTTTTTGAGGATGAAATTACTCTTATGTTGTATGTTTGGTTTATTTTAATAGCCATTTAGTCGAGTCGCAAGTTAATTTGTCTATTTTGAAGATGTTTTTTGAATGTGTATGACAAGGTACAATAGACTTTGTTGCATATCAAGTCTTTATTTAGGAATTTAGTGTCTATCTAAGAATTTTTACTACCTCACGACACGAGGCTCTGTAACGATGATTTCGAGGTTGAATATCAGTAAAAATAAGAAGCTTTTTTTTAACTTGTATAAAATCTTCAATCTATATATGTTACAGCTCTATGCAGGAGAGTCGCACTAAGACATACGGGTATCATAACCGCAACCTGCCTCGCATCCTCTTACTACGACGTTACCAATATGTGGTTCGCGTTCGAATCACTGCCTCTGAATGTTTACTTTACGTACTTAGGTAACTATCTAGCATTACTTTGATACACAATTATAATATGTAGAAACGCCATATAAATCAATAAAAATGACGCTTATTTAAATTCAAGAAACCGTGTTTTTTTTCCAGCATGGGAATTCTACAAGAAATCCGACAGCGGCAGTTCGCGGAAGCTGTTCCGTTTCTCCCTCATACATTTACCAGCGTTGATGCTGCTGATGCTAGTCAATAAGAAGTATTGGAGCTCCGCCGACACTCAGGAGCAGAAGGACGTAAAGCCCGACCTCACCAAACTCAACGAGAAGAGAATTACAGTATTGCCGCGGGGACCCGTCGTCGCGGCACAAGACACGCTAAACGACGGAAATTAACTAAATACTACATTTGTAGACTAGTTGTAAATAATGTAATGTACAATTAATTATGTGATTCAGCTTAGAGAGCTTGTAAGTCTATCGAATCAATCGTTATTATTGTTATAAAGTGGTGACTACCATAGATCTCGCTACTAGATGATTGGTAAACACCATTATATTTATTTTTCAGTTTAGACGTTTCGCTTTAGTTCCTCTAACTTACCGACACAGGAATAAATGAAATGTGCGAATAATAAATCTTACATTTTATTTTATTATCTAATTAAATTACATTAACACTGGAATTTGACATAAAACTACAAATTACATACAAAACATTCAGACCTGATTTTGAACATCAAATACATTACAGACGGACATTGTTTGGGTTGCAAATGTAACGAAATTAAGTAATGCGCGAATCGCGTGCGCCAACTAAAACCCGTTTTAACTCTGAGTGAGACGAACTTATTCCTTACACATTTATTTCCTGGAACAAAAACATTGCAAATATAAGTTGTGCATTCAATAAGTACAAAAAACTAGTAACTGGTAAAATTATTAAACGGCCTAACAATTAATTAAAATCCTATACTCACTTAGCTTTCTTAGGGCTCCGTCCATGTTCCCTGCTGTCGTCCCGGGACCGTTTGTGTGATTTGCTGTCGGAGTGCTTACGGTCCTTGTCCCGATGGCTGCCGTTCGACTTGGACTTGTCGTTGTGCGACGACTTGTGGTGCTTGTCTCGGTTCTTTGATGGGCTGCGGAGAAAGACGAATTTGTTATATGCGTAAATAGTTCATACATATGAAACTTGTGCCAAATGTTATCAAAATCAGTCTAGTAGTTTCAGTTTTACTTTTTATACTACTCTACCCAGCGCACCTCGCGCGCCATAAACCAAGTGACAACTTCTCAAATTATATAAATCAAAACTTAAAATTACCTGCTACTACTCTTCGACGGACTCTTATGGTTCGAGCTGGAACTCTTATGGTTCGAGCTCGAGCTCTTATGATTCGAACTGGAACTTTTATGTTTATCATGTTTGCCCTTCTTGCCGTCATCTTCATAACGGGAATGGTCGCGGCCGTGTTTGCGTTTGCGGTCGAAGTCTTCGTAATTGCGGCCTTCCTTCTTGTCCTCTTCGGCCGCCTCGCGTTCCAGATCGGACCAGTCTTTGCCGGATTCTTCGTCGTCTTCTGCGAAGGGAATTGTCGAAAAGAATGTTAATACAAAGTTATTGTGCCACCCTAGCTTCAAACAACCTTGACATGACCACAAGAGTCCCGAAAATCAAACAACATCGCGCCGAAACAAGTTTCGATTTATCTTACATTCAGCAACACTTACCATCACTGTCTCCGGATCCACCCGACACGTCGGACGCTTCCGAGTCGTATTCGGAATCGTCTTCGGACTCCTCCTCCGACTCAGCGTCCGTTGGCTCGTACGCGTCGTCTTCCTCTTCAGAATCTTCCGACTGTTAGAGAAATTTGGACTTTACAGATGCGAATTTAACGTCTATTATGCTCTATGTGGTGAGAGTAGTTTTAGTACATACACAAAACTTATTTTGTCTACTACCCACTTTGAGAATATTTTTTAGCAACCACATTTTTCACCTACTTAAAACTCCTAAGCCTCTACACAAGGTACCTATCATTTTCTGCGTCTCTTACGGCCTTTAGGCCTACAGCGCCCACAAGGGAGGTTATCGACAACTTTGGGAACTACTGTTTTAGTATTTTGTTTACCTGTGCAGCGTTTTCTACATCAGACTCCGGATCCAGGAAGGACCAGCCTCCGTTGTCAAAGAAGCCCTCGATATCATCCGTGATGGTTTTCATGACTTTCGTCCAGTTGAGAGATTGAATACCTTCCGAGTAGCGAATGTCGCAGGAGCTGAAAATTACACACATTTCACAAAGTGAATACTTTCTCATAAGGCGGATTGTAGAATGTACCGATTTATGCTGTAGTTGTCGGCTTGTGTGACGATAATAGCCATAACTGTAACATGTAGAGCTAAACTACATCAAATAGGCATTTTAGTGTATGAAAAGTGTGCTCCTGACGGTCGGTCGGCTATTTTCTCTGATTCTACATTGTAAACAGTTTATAAAATGACGTGATTCAGTCTCAAATCAAACTTACTTCAACCATTCCTTAACATGATCCAGCATGTTCATTGGCACAGCGTTCACCATGGCGACCTTCTTCGCGTAATCCTTAAACACGAACACCATATCGAAGTTCTTGAGATGGAACTGAACTCGCTCGAAGTGAACCAACTCCACGTCTTCGAGGGCGATCACAAACGGCGGCCACTCGGTGAGGTTGACCAACGCGCCTGATGTCGGTTGGAGAAGTACTGTGCTTCTGTACGGGGCACCGGGGAAGCCTAGTTCTCTGGAAATGAAGAATTTGGGACGTTGAATGGTGTGCACGATATGAATGACGACGTACGACGTGATAAAGTATGTCATGATACTTAGGTATTTCAAATCAAAAATAGAGTGACACATAGAACATTTTGGAAATTGAAGATTTGAAAATGTTGTTTATGTTAGAAATGTTAATTTATAACACAAGAGAATTAAACTCTTATATTTTTAACCATTAATAGGCCTTCAGGCCAATGGTGTTTAACCTGAAATATGACATAGGAAAAGACGCCATAATAGGTTCTGAATTCTTACCTAAACGGCGTATCAAACTCAACCTCCTGTTTGGTCATATTCTCGACTCTTTCACAGAAGCTCTTGAAGGCAACTTTGAGTTTATGTCTGAGCTCTCTTTCACTCTGTTCCGCGGCTAGATCGTCGCGGTCGTGCATGTGTTGGTGTTTACCCAAGTCTGTTGTGATCTCACCCACTTCTGTGTAAAATTGGACGTCCACGTGTTTCTTTTTACCTGCGGATTACTTACAAATTAGAAATGCATTGTCACGGGAATGGCGGGACGCTACCAAAGACCGTGTTAAATGGGAAGTCGCGGGGGAGGCCTTTGCATAGCAGTAGAATCTTGATGGCTTATCTTATCTAGACATCGGCATCCGGCTGCTTGGCAAAGGCCTCTCCCCTTCTTCCACAATTCCCTATCCTGGGCTATATCTAAGCTAAGTAAAAAAAAGTACGTGTCAAGAATCAATGTACCTATAGCAGGCTGGCAGTAACTCGTTAATTTATTGGTATAAATACATATTTTAATGTTCCTAGTCTTATGATAAAATAAACACTAGTGTAAGTATTAAAATGCATGCTAAACATCACGATTGACGAGTATATAGACAATACAATATTGACTGACTAAATCACACGAGACTAGTTACTATTAAGTTAGTACTTACCAAACATAATAGCGTGTTTCAAATGGAAATGCAACAAAATAATCATCTCTCCATCACAAGGTTGGAAGAATGCATTCTTTATATTGTTGTACAAAATATCTACTTTGTCTCCTCTCACCGACGTAAATCTAAACCCGTTCGTATGAGCTTCTAGAGACCCGCTCATTCGCTTCGTTACGATATTGGGCCTTATGTATAAATCTTTAAGCTTCGGATTGCCTTTACTCTGTGACAGCACTAGTGTGTCCTGTTTCACTAGATCTTCTTTCTCCCTCTCTTCCGCTTCTCTTGTTTTGTATTTCTTCTGTACTTCCTTGATGAGTCTGAAGCCGGTGTTTAAGTTGGAGGATGGTGGGGAGATCTCTCCTGGTTCCTTTGTGTTTGTACTTCTGTAGGTACTGCAATGGAAATAGTCGGGTCACGTAATACTGTACAAAATAATGTATGGGTTTTGATAGATAGATATGTTTGTTCTTTTGAATAGGCGATCTGAACAGCAATGTTTGCTCACGCTTACATCTTTGTCTTAAAGTTAGAGTGTGATAAGGACAGAACATCATTCTGTCGAGATAATCGTGACGACGCGTACGACAAGACTGCTGATTACGAAGCAATACTATTGATTACCCAACTGCGCCAGAAGGAGGGTTATGTTTTTCGAAAGTATGTATATCTGTATGTATAATTCTTTGGCACGGTCTACAGCCGAAACGGTTTGATGGATTTTAGCTTGAGAGGTGTCGTTAGATTCTTATTAACTGTGAGAGTGATAATGAGAACATCAAAATTTTAAAAATATATATTTTAAACGCAGTCTGGGCTTTTTTTTTTAATAAAAAGGTTAGGTTATTTATAATGCTGTGGACCTCACAAGACTATTAAACAATCAACTTACACTTCCTTAACAAAGGTAGCGTCCGGCTGCGAGTAGAACCCTCCCTCGTTCCTTCCCATCGTAGCTCCGGGATGGAAGAAGTTGATACGAAGGTATGTGTAGTCGCCCTCCACCGACTGAGATATGTTCTTGATGGTCGAGATGTGGAACGGTACCGGAATGCCGAAGATTGGGAGGATCACTGTCTCGTATTTGCGATCTGAGGAACATGGTTTATAATAGGGCTAAATATTCATAAATACATATCCGTCACGCTTCTTCCCCCATCGGGGTAGGCAGAGACCATTTCCCTCCCTTGCTACGATCCAAACAAATTTCTTTCGCTCCATCCACATTCATCGTTCTTCTTAAATCTAAATAATAATACTTCCAAAAAATCAAATCCCAATTCCAAAAAATATGTCCTTACCAACATACAACTTAAGTTCCTTGACCTCATTCTCTCTCGGCATCTGACTGACACTCTTATAAGACACGGTGCTCTTGCGCACCTTCTCACTGTCTTTGCCACTCGATTGTTTAGCTAGTCGTTCCTTCGCCTTCTCATTCAGTATGATAGCCAGTTCTCTTTGATGCTCTTTGCGTTTCTCTTCCGAGGAATGTTCCGTTCGGAGTTTCGACTCTATGACCGCTGTTCTTTTGCCACGGCCTGAAAGAGTTTGTTGATAAGTTGCAAATAAAACTAATGTATGTAAGGAGAGGAAAAATCTATCTTCGAGAACGTCCTATCCATCCCTTTCTAAGTTTACCCACAACTATTAGACAGAAAGAGAGAAATGCAAATAATTGTAGGTTACGGAATTATATGATTTTACTTGTATTTCTATGAAACCATACTTTTGGGGAACACTCAGTAGAGGTTCCACAATTTTTAAGTACCCTTGTGCTGTCTTGACATTAATACCCAATCTGAGCATGCGTAATACAACTGAATAGAAACCATGCAATTAGTTAAAATAACTCACCTCCATTTTCTATCCGTCCACGATATCATGTAAGTAAATAAAAACAAGTAAATTATACAGCAAATATACATCAAGCGCTTCTCAAGAATCTTATGATTCGAAAAAAGCTTTAAACAATTAGTTTTGTAAGTGAAGCGAGTTGCAGTGATGACAAATTAACAGAGAATGTTGGTTGTTTTCTCTAATAAACATTACTTTCAATAATAGCGACTGTCTCTATCTCTGAGGTCTCTCTGCTATAGTATTTTTTTTTGTTAAATATATGTATTATAAAGAAAACAGAGGCTTAAAAATATTGCTTCTCCATTGTTTGTAATTTGCCAAAAATCACTCTATTATTAAATTTTCAACCAATTCAGAAAAGCCAATATTTAACAGTTCCAGTAAATCGGTAGATCCCATTGTTTTGTTTAAAGTTGAACGGAGATTAAAAACAAAAGAAATCCTTATGGTAAATAATAGAAATTAAAATCCCATACAGTCTAAGGTAAAAACTTTCAAATTTACCATTTGAAAGTGTTTACAATCAATTTATGCAAAAGACCAAAAGCTTTGACCTATAATTCCTAGTGAGATCTATCAACACTAAGTTATTTTAAACCCATTTATATTTTCGCAACTATTTCAACTATTTCCACGCATTTCCCTGATCCCTGACGGAACACGGAAAAAATCGGTTACATACAAATTGTATGAACTTGATCACACTGCTCCGTGCCAGGCATCTATGCTAGATAGAATGGACAACTCTAAACACGGATAGCCGTCACCCGGACATGTGTGGATAGCACTTCATCCTAACTACCCCATAACATATAATACGTAATTTCATACAATACCCAACAAAAAGTAGTATCCTCACCGAGTATCTCAGTCTTGTTCTCCTTCTCTTCTTCCTCATCCTCATCATCATCCTTCAAGAAGATACCAATGTTCTTTATCTTCTTCTTGCTCTGAGTTAAGAGAGATGCTGGTTGTTCTTCATTCACTAGCACTGTATCGCCGATGAACAGGGCATATGTCTGAAATAATTGTGTAATTCACAACTCTGAATCTATTTTTGAATAGTGAAAAGCTTTTTAATAGTTTTGAACCCAATAAGCTTGCTTTTATTTGACTGATAAGTGTCATTTGTATCACCCAACAATACCCTAAGCCCAGTTTTGAACTCTCAGCGAAAGTACGTGTACGTGCGTGTGCAAGGAAAATGGATTGCGGAATAGACAATAGTCAAATAATTTTTATTTCATAGGATTTTCCAATCACCTCAAATATGTCAATTTTTAAAGCGAAGCATAGATTCGCAAGGCGCAGTTTTCCCCAGACAAGAATCTTGCAAGAAACTCAGAATATTGTGATGGATGATAAGACATTAAACTTCTTCAAAAGATTTTACCTTCCCTTCCTTCTCCGTGGCAGCACTGTTAGTGAGGTTAGCCAAGCCGATATTGATGTTAAACACCATGCCTTTCTTGGCTACCACTGAAGTCTTGGGGCCAATCACTATTGAGCTCTCACGGAATTCTATTCCCATTGCAAACCTGCATTATTAAACAAACAATTTTAATTTGCATGACGAACTTATCTTTGCATAATCCATGCATAAGTAAGAAAATATTGCACAACAATTACTAATATGGTGTAATACTAACCCAAAACTCTTTGTTAGGTTATCAACTAAGTCCGATTTTTCTTTCTTAGCCAGCTCTAATCCAGCTTCATAAACCGCAGACAATTTGGCTCCAGCTACAAGATGCTTCATAACCTCTTCTTCCACATTTAGTAGAAAATTGTAATTGCTCTGCACTTCATCTGATGGATTCACCAACAGTGTACGTACAATGTTTGAACAGTACGATTTGTACCTTGCACCTAAAGAACACACTATAGATCCGAAGTGCAAATGATTTTTGTCTGAAACTGCACTGAATTTGAGACTGTAATTGCCACCGGACTGTATAATAGGTGGGTAGCACATATCTACTTGACTTGTGTCTACTCCCGTAACATATTTCTTGTCTGATATAGCTGCTTCTACACCTTCCGCTAGTTTTGAGTGTTTTACTTTCTGTAAGTAAAAGGTATAGCTTGACAGTATTTTTTGTAAAAACATTTAAAGGAATCTATGGAATAGCTAAATAACAAAATAATAATACAAACGTCTTCTTACCTTATCTGAATCTATAATTTCCATGATTTGGTCTTTTAAATACTTTGTGAAAACATCAACTGTGACCAAACAGGCCTTCTTAATAGTAATAATTTCTGGGTCTTCTTTGGGTGCCATAAGTATAGCCACTGATGAGCTGACATCTACATTTTCAAATTTTTCACCCTTCATCACATTTTTCCAGCTCTCACAGAATTCACCGGGATAATTGTCTTTGACGAAGACCCCAAGAGTTTTGCCTGATTTTGATTTTTTTATTTCTTGTATAAGTTTGTTAAAGTTTTCTTTGTCCTTATCATTCTGGAAAAGGGATCATGGTTAGAGGTAGTAATTTGGAAATGTGAATCATTTGCAATCAAACTCACATTTAAGCATATTAATAATGAGGAGAATGAGAGAGTAGGAAGCCACTTACTGTACCTATTTTAAAAGCAAATCCCAAGTCTAATATAACTGTAATACAATGCACTGAAACTGTGCCCGTTAAACCATAAATTATTGTATTATTTGTCACATGGCTCTGAAGTTATTACTTACCCTATCCCTAACAAGTAGTTTCACTGGAGGTAGTTCGGTTTCATCTTTCCCATTCTCAATCTGTCTGAGGAATTCAATCTTCTTTTTACTGGCGAGGAAGCACATGCTGTGTTCTGTGAGGACTGTTATAGTATCGGGCAGCTCATATCCAAATAACCAAGTCTGTTGAAATAAGATTCAGCTTAAAATAATGTTGAGTTACAACATATTTACTAATTATAAGTTTTAATTAAAATTTAATTATACAATTTATAGTAGAAGACAGAGGTTAGTTTTTCTTTCAAACATTGATAAGGATCATTTAAATATGTATGAAATAGTTATTCAACAATTGGCATCAATATCATAAGTATAATGATAAACAATAACTTGTTTCAAAACACTCTGCCATTTCATAATATGATTTGTTAGCAACCATCTGTGACTACGTATCAGTTTTCTACATTTCATTCATTTCATACAGCAATTTTAAAGTCACACACTGAGCGAAGAAGTATAATTCAGTGCAATGTGTAAAATTCACTCTAAATAGTACCTATGTGAAATTAAAAGTTAAATAATAAAAATATTTAAAACGATACATCTTGAAATTCATTAAAGCGTGGCATTCTGGTATGATATGATATGATGAACTTATTTCACAAGAGAAGCTCAATTACATCTTTTCAGGGGTACAATGAGTAAAAAAACAAAAACCTGTAAAGCTGTTGACTTGCTGTAAAGGGTATCTTCATCAACTCCAACGCATGACACAAGACAATCCACTTTTGCCAAGACATCCTCACTCTTGGAATCAGCCGCAGCAGCCTGCAATAACGACACTTTTATAGCCAAACGAACCACAAAATGCGTTTTGTGAACACATGAGTTTCCACCAACCTTCCACGCAGCATACAGCCTTTTCATTCGTCGATAAAACGTGTCTTTATCGAGGGATATATTAGACATCGTGAAAGATATGGAAAACTCTAATATCTAAGAAGTATTTCAGTAACTGCGCCTCAAAAAAGTAAAAAATATCCGCGATTTTCCGACCAACATTACCACTTTTGACAGCCAGCAAACACAAATGGCGGGCGTTAGTTGAATTTTGTCTATGGTCAAGTTCATTCATTCACCGCTAATTCTCGTAACGCTTTTGAGCTTAAATATCTTCTCACAGTCTTCTCCGTATTCTCCATCTACAACTATCAATTTATTCATGGTGGTGTAATATTTTTTACACAAATAAAAATAAAACTTCACTTGTCAGTTGCATATTATCTATGTATGGTATTCAATCAAAGCAAAATTTGAATTTCTGTGGAGCTTTGTTATAACTTTGTATTTTTAAATGACAAAAAATGCTAAGACTAAAGCCGGGTGATTACGAAAATCTTAGCGAGAAGATTCTAAAAGTTTTGGCTCAAAACAGAATAGGTACCATTCAAGAATTCCTGCAAGAAGATACCGAGAAGCTAACAACACTAACAAAACTAAGTTTATCGCAGATTTTAGATATAAGAAATGATATTTTACTGAAATATTCGGCACGAGTAGTAAATGGAATAACATTGCTGGCAGATAGTGCTGTACGAACGAAATATATATCTTCTGGAATACAATGGTAACTACCGTGTTTTGTTAGGCTAATTTATGTTGAACATGTAGCTCATAATTTTATGTACGATTGTTTTTTTCAGGCTGGATGATGCAATGGGTGGTGGAATACCAAAGGGCTACATAACAGAGGTGTGCGGCCTTGCCGACTCTGGCAAAACACAACTGTGCTTGCAGCTTGCTATCAATTGTGTGAAAAACTCAGAAAGTGTTGTACTTTATGTAGATACTAAGGGTGATTTCTCTGCTATTAGGATACAAAAATATCTAGACGCCTGCGGATGTTCTCATAAGGTAACCTATCAATATATAGCTACATTTTGTTGTTGCAACTAACTTTAGTCCATGAATAAATAAAAATTATGACATTACAGGAAATGGGACATATAATGTTTAAAATTAAGATTGTCCATGTTTGGACTATGGATGAGCTATTGGAACTGTTCGAGCAAATAAAAAATGAAAAGTTTAACATTCCAAATTTAAAATTGATTATTATTGATTCATTGCCTTGTTTGATGTTTCAATATCTTGGTGATGTTAATAAAGTTGGTAAGAATGTTGTAGTGACTAATCAACAAATACCTACATTTATTAAAAATATTTATAAACTTTCATTCAATACCTTCCTTTTCAGGATTAACATTTTTAAACAAACTAGTCAACCTTGCAAGGTATTTATGTAAAACAATGGATATAGGTGTTGTATGTGTAAACATTCAGACAAGATGGCTTGATCAA
This sequence comes from Anarsia innoxiella, assembly GCA_947563765.1. Lineage (NCBI taxonomy): Eukaryota > Metazoa > Arthropoda > Insecta > Lepidoptera > Gelechiidae > Anarsia > Anarsia innoxiella. The sequence continues at coordinate 9,026,347 of OX387396.1, read as the reverse complement.
GATATCCTTGATATTGATGGTAATGTACCCACTTCAAGACTATGAGAATAGCTACTAAAAGTGTATGTATATTCTGGATATTTACATATTAATTTCTGTTGCAGGTGAGTGTGACCAATCAACAATATTGAAAGAAAATATTGTTACAGAAAAGCGCAATCGTTGCTTAGGAAAATACTGGCAAAATATTCCAGCTGCTGTATTATTATTAGAAAAATCACAAGATAATAATTTAAAAAATAAGCTAGCTTTACATGTAAATATAACATTACTTAAATGCCAAGGTATGAAATGTTTCCAAAAATGTTTGTCAAATGTCATATTACTTGATCATTCTTGTAAGCAAAACTTATTAAAATGATATCACGAAATAATTTTATTTTACTGTATTAACATTTATGTGTATAATAAATAAGGGACAATCTTCAGAAAATGTCCAGAAATTTGAATTCTGACATCCTGTTTATTTCACGAATTCCGACTCTATCTATATACTCAGGGCATGATGAGGAAACTACGTTTTCGAAAAAACTTGTTTGAAAAATTATTTTATAGTTGTTTAAATCTTACATGATTAGAATGGCAGGTGTCACTAAAAGTAGCGAAGTAACTTTATACTAGCGGCCCATAAGTGTCGTAATTTGCATCAGCAAAAGTCATAATCATTTTTACAACTAAAACCATTTTAAAATTATGAAATGTATTTATACATACAAAAAAATTTATGTTTTCGACATAAAACGTAAAGATACATAAAACTAATATTAAATAACACACATAATACTTATTCAATAAAATGAGATTAAATATTTTTGCGTTCTAAGAAGGTTATATCATCATGAAAAAAAATTAAGGATGTGACCAATCGAGTTATATAAGTCGATAATAGTCGATATTTTTTCATTATCATAAGGTCTATGAAAATAGTAATTATACGTATTTTTTTGCGTTTAGTAGTTTTGGTAGGTTTTAGGAGCTTTTATAGTAGATTCATGAATTTTAAAAAAATGATGCACGGTGTCACTACTATTTGGTTTTTTAGTACCTGCGAATATTTAACCGAGCGCGAAATGGAGAATTAATTACGTACTTAATTAGGCTATTTGGTAATTACTAGTTATTTTTAAAATATTTCTAGTAATAAGACCTTTTTACAAGCAAAATTTCGCTTACAGCACGATTTAACATTTTCATCCCATCACTATTCGACGAGGATTGGCATGTGTCATTCTAATCATGTAAGATTTTAAGTACTATAATAATTATAATTATTGTATCTTGTGTGGATATACCCTTATACAAAAAAATTGTCGTCGCTATCATTCGGTCAATCATCCTATTGTCTACGACCACGCTCATTCATTCATATTTCATTCAAAAGCAATGTGAAATCGAAATGTCACTCACTTGAATTCAATCTTTCATTTTATCGCACGCCTCTTGGGCGATGCGTGTGTGGTAAATTGTGATGGCTCTTTTTATCACTTTTGTAAATCTAACATTTTTATGATATTTATGTGCTTAGTTTCCTTGGTAGTGTAATTTAATTTTAATTTATATTTACGCGTTTACAAACAATGGCAGACCCGAATCCGAACAAAATCGTTTACAGGCTGGTCCTGACTGGAGGTAAGATTTGGAACATATTTTTAATTTATTTCCAATAATTTGGGTAATGTTTTAGTATTCAAAGTTAATGTGTGATCATTTCAAGCAGATAGCATGAATATCTAGTGCCTGCAGGTATTTTATCTGTAAGAAAATGGAATTGAAGCGCAACACGTGGGATTTCCTTGGACATTATTTTATTCAACCCGTGGTGTATTTTTTAACCTATTCAGGGCCTTGCGGCGGTAAAACTACCGGACAGTCGCGGCTTTCTACTTTCTTCGAAAATTTAGGATGGAAGGTGAGATGTGTTAACATTCTATTTATTATTTTTATTTTACTTTTATTACTGATACTGGAGGGTTGAGACGATAGTATTAATTTATTGATAGTTTTGAATACTCCTTCAAAAATAAAACATTCTTTAAATAATTAATACTTGGCAAACTTATGGCTTTTATGCTTTTAATTAAAACAAAATTCAAGTCCAGAATATAAAAAAAAAACAGTATTTCACACGTAAATTGTCAAGATTGCATTAAATTAGCCACAATTGGTGCAGTTAAGTCTTTGTATTTATAAATGTTGTCAAGTATGAGATTGTGGTCCCTGTGGTAATGGCTTCTCCTAATTGGAGATGCAGTAAGACATCGTTCCACGTTGTGTTTATTTCCAGGTGTTCCGGGTGCCGGAAACGGCTACCGTCCTCCTCAGGTACGATGTTACCTTCACATACATGAGTGCATGTTTACAACTCCATTTTTAGCTGATATAAAACATCAGAATTGAAGTTTCAATGGCATAAATGTTTTCAGACACATTTTTCCTTAAAATAAAGTCTTCTTTTCTTTAAATGAGAAATGTTTCTGGTCAGGTTTAACCATTAGCTCTTCAAAAGTACTAGAAAACACTAGATCATTCTCTCTACTGGACAATCCCCATTGCTGTTCCTGAAGAGATGAAAAAAGAGGATAATTTCAGTGTTTTTGTGTGCTAAATGTTGCTACTCAGTTAAAAGTAGAGTTGCTTATATGTCATTATTTGTAATTTTGCATTATATCAATATAATTACTCTCATAAAAATAATTTGATATTCTCGAATTTTGTAGTTACTTCTTTTGTCGTTTTTTAATAATTTGATTGTTATCAAAAGAAAATAAAGAAAAATTACTATGATGAACTTAATGTTTCTTATTAAGAAAAATATCAACAATCATTAAAAATGTATCAATATAAAGATACTGGATGCATACAATTATCAAATATTCTTACAAAAATATCTGAACTGCTGAATATTCCTACCTATTCTATTATTCGCCAGCTACCTACCTGTTTACTAGTGAATATAATGCAAAAACAAATCTGACTAATCAATATGCACTGTGAATTGAAATATTTATGAAATTTTACAAATTGTATGAGTCAACAAAAGCTGGAGAAAGCTTAAGCTGGCTTGTAAAAGCATAATTTAGACTTTTATAAAATCTTTGAATGAATTGCTAAGTAATTTTGAATTTATTTTGAGTTTTTCGTCATAAACGGCGGCGCTGTGAAGTCAATAATCTGTTTTCTTTTGTTTTCAGTGGTGGAGTCAAATTTGCGGATCTCACATCGGAAGAAGGTGAGTCTAGAAATATTTTAAATACCATCATTATACGTAAAAATCTTGCACCTGTTTACTACCCAAAGAAAATTGTGTTTAGTAGCTGTTATAAATATTACATTCGGACGTAGTTTGGCCTTGAATCACATGAATCATGAAATGATAAACTCTACCATGCCTTTTTGTTGTGTTTGTATGAAACTTTATCTTTATTAAAGCACTTTGAATATTACTGTTAGAAAACTTGCTACGCTTTATTATGATAACATACATTTTAATATATCAAAGTTACGCAGGTATTTGTAATACTTTTCGCTACATAATAGTACTTAGTATAAACTTTATTTTCTCGAATCTAAATCGTCTCAAATGTAGAAAAAATACTTTTAACCCGAATGAAAACATCCATATGAAGTTACAACGCTACTGCATGTCTTAGTAAACACATTTATACGGGAACTATCTAGATACAATCAGTTCCCATGTAGCCATTATGTTTTTCATAACAATTAAGTTCAGTAGAAACCAGCTGAAAGCAACATTGTTGGGAATTCATTTTGTTCGTTAAACACTAGTTTATGATGTCTGTTATCGTTTCCAATTTTTAGGAATTACAAGGAAGTAATGAATACTAAGAATAACCATAAGTTAATTTATTAATTGAGATGTGTAAGATCGTCGTCACTTTATTTCCGGTTTTTAAACTTGAAAAATAGCGCGGTTACATCCAAATTTACAAATCATAAGGCTTATTAATAAGTTTTTATGTGTGCGGTTCTGCCCCATTAAGCATAATTTTAAATCTACGTTTTAAATTGGAACAAACAATATTGTGAATTCGAGTTATATTTTTATAGCTACCGGAATAGCTTGAAGCAGGTTTTTCGAACACTGAAATCGCCAAATGTTTGAAATGGGGCTCGTCGGGAAATTGTATGTGCCAGTAACAATATTTACCATTGGTTTGTGCCAAAGTTTATATTTGAAGAATTTTTAGCTCCATTGTGCCTTGAAAATAGAAAACTTGTACGATTCGCTTTAGATCTATTTACGTGGGACCTTGATCAATTGTCACTGTTACACAATATTACGTTGCGTGTTTGAAATTCAAATCAATGCCGTTGACCCTTGTTTGCAAACTTAACTTATGAAATATATTATTCTAATTATCGATACGAAAATGGTGAATAGGCTCGTGATATAACGTAAAGAATTTCACAACAATACGTATATAGGTATTGTCAAAAGTCGATGCTTAATTACATGAACACCTATTACATTATGGATACCTAGCAGCAACATTGAATAACGAGCATCGTAATTAAAGTGTCCATTTCAGTCTGATGACCGCGACGATGTCTAATTATTGACGATTTCTTGTAACAAAGCCGAGCCCCCGTCAACTCAGGTGACTAACTCGTGTGGTAGGTCGACCAAACTCCTGCCAAGACAGTGCCAACACTCCTCACTCCATACTCCATGCAAAATAAATGTGTTTACCACATTTACTCGTATTAATAGAATAATGTTCATTAACTTGGAACATTTGGCGTCGTTCTCCCGTTTTCTAATATTTATCTAAAAAGGGTGCTCCAGTCACCTTCGCAGACCAATTAAATCGATAACCTCATTTAGTTTTTTCTAAGCTATCTTGATTGACCCTTGTTTTGTTTGGCGAAACGTGTCCTCCGAAGTTCAGATAATGAGATACTTAATTAAATTGTTTTGTTTAACAAAACAAGTGTTACTGAAAGGGCTGTCATATTGCTTGAGATGATTTGAGATTTTCCTTGCCAAGTCATAATGAGCTAGGGCCAAAGTCCGTAGCGAGCGACCCCGATCCACATACAAAGCGTAATAGTGAATAAAACGCGAATTTGTCTTTGGTTACGCGATTTATTTCGGTGAGGGAGCAGTCACGTGTATCGTTTATTTTTGTTTGTTCATCTAAAGAACCCGGTGCCAGCTCCGTAACGAAATTTTATCGATGTCACTAGGACTTTCTATTAAAAGGTTGTATAAAAGTGTTCCATTATTTAACCGATCCGGGCGGCTTAATGTCCGCCGTAATGCGTGAGTATCGGAGCGTGTTGGGTGTAATATTAGAAATCTTCCCGATCCGTTGAGCGCGAGGTCGATGGAGCCCCTGAATATGTTTTGTATGTAATCCTCTTAGGATAAGCTTGCTATATGATTAGGTGAAGATGCTTATAAGGCTTCAGTGCGGTAGTGCGGGTGCGGTAGGTACGCGCGTGTCGTCGCTGCCGTAGCCGGTGAACTCGTGACGCAACACGTTCCACGGTCACGTTCACGGCGAGATAATACATTTTGTAGCGCAGATTCCAATACTGACAACTTCTGTAGCAAATTATAATTTTATTAATGGAAAGAAACCTACCTATGTTGGTTCCACCTTCGTTCTACCTATAACAAACGAGTAGAGAGGAAATGTATTTATTTATTTACTCTTAGCGTTATTTATTTACTCTCATTTGATCATTTTTATTCTAAATACAGATTAGGAAGTGGATTATATTCCCAGACCTTCCGTCTTGACAATGTTAAAACCTCTTTTATTCGATTAGTTCTCGAACGACTTATACGATAGGAATACATTACATCGAAAGATGATTCATATAGTGAAACGAATATGTAGGTAAATAGGCTTGAACTTGACCTTTCGTTTATCGATCGGATCAGGTCTGTCCCATCGGATTTAGAGATCAATAAAAGAGAGTGCACTCGACCTCTGAATAAAACTGTTTGATCAGAAAATTTACTATTTAAACCTACAGATATAACGGGACTTTATAGTCTGTTTAAATAAAAAAATATTTATCAAACTACTACTGCAGATAATTAATAAATTATAGATATTACTAACCGTTCAACCTTTCACTTTTGCTTGTTAGCAACATTTAAATCAAGTATAGAAGCTTCTAGCACTTGTCTTATAGTTTGGAATTACAAATCATTTCTAATTTGCCATTCACTGATACCGCTTCCATCTAGATACATTGAGACAAGTCACTTAAATGGACATTTCTCGAAAGACTTGATTGCCAGCTTGTGTTAATATACAAATAAATGTAAGTATAGGTATTCAAGCTCTTTTTTTGTTCTGATTTAATTATGCGATGGAGCTGTGATGTGAATAGACTTGTCTAGTAAAGGTACAAGTTATTCATACATCTGTCTTAAGCATGTCACTAACTCACATTGCGATTAAGCGGTTAATATTGAAATCAAGAAAACAATTCACTGCATTGTTTGAGTAGAACAGTCTGAAATAACTTAGCGAATTCTTATATTGACTTGAAGTTGTACAAATACATTAAGTATTGTCGCGTGATTGTTCTCAATAAAATGTTATAACAGCAGTAAAATTGTTGTCCTCTTTAATCATGAAAAGATAGTAAGAGTAGAGCAATCAACTTAAAGGACAATATGCGTACCTACCGTAGTATCGTTGCGCAATCGATTGAACACATGTATGTGTATGTTTATACAATACCTACATATCTATACAGAAATAGAAACAGGGTAGTGTCCATTGAGCTGTTCTCCCAACTCATTGGTTCGACAAACCAATCAACACTTGAATAAACTGACCTGATATTCTCTTTTGCATTGAACTTGTTGATAATCAAAACATTTATATTTTCGACGCATTGGAAAACCTCGCGTATGAATGTTATCTCGTGTGCTAGTTCTTTAAATGTCTATTGTAGATATTCTTGTTCAATGAAACGTGCATTATCAAGACGTATCTAAACTGAAGAGAGGTGTTATCTTGGAAGTCCATTCTATGTTTGCCCATATATACCTATTTGAAGCAAGAGGCGCTCTACAGGAGACGTTTCGTTCTTCGATCGTAATATACATGCTTTAGTGGTAAATTAAATGCTTTTGTTTGAGTACTTACTAAAAGGTTAGGTACGATTCACAGTTTCACGGTATTTGTCTCAAATATAAATGCAGACAATGCATCCGCTATTGCATAATTCGCATGCAACACTTCGATTCGTGAAATTTGATTAAATTATTGAAAATTTTCATGGAACCAATTCTAAAGAAAAATATTTCATTTCACATTCAAGTTCTAAGTATTGGAAAAGTTTTAAAGAACTCAATCGAACTATTTCTATAAGCGCATTGCAATGATATTGAGTTGCAAAGTAAATAGTATTCTTGATAAATGGTTTTGACTTTTCTGCAGTAATTAGTTATCGCGGCTTTTCTGATAGCGTGTGTTACTGTGTCTTATCTTTTAGGCAACTTGCAGGAAATGATTTTAATGTATACTATACTTTGGTACTATATTACATAACAGAATCTCATGTACCTATCAAAATATTCGTTATCAATTGGTCTTGAGCTAAAAAATATATTATTTACAAACAATGTGGTCGATATTGATTAATAATAACGATGCGTATGCGCGTGGAATTGACTTAAAAATGTATCTAAAGTCGTTAACGATCACGTGAAATGACGTCAAACATCAAACAGTAGTGAAACCTGTGTAGGAGTATTGTTTACGTCTGGTACATATGTGTTCGCGGTATAGTTTATTGTAGTTTTGAATTACTGTATTGTGTTTATACACGTAGATAGCATCTTAGGTATACTTACCATCATACGAAAAAATCTGAAATGCTGCATGCTACCTACCTTCCTCGTCGGCATAAACCAGTAATATGCATAAATATACGTAACTTAATAATAGCTAGAATACGATTGATTAGGCACATGATTGAAAATTTAATATACTATTACTTAACAGCAGATGTAATTTTAGCATCGGTAGGTAAATTAGGCTTTTGCGTGCTACGAAGCACCGATTACTGAATACTGATCATTTTCAAATGCGACGCAATTAAGATTGAATTAAGTATTTTCAAGCATTTTCTAACAAAAACATGACAGTAGGTATCTATTACGCCAAGTTTATTTATAAAATGACCTCGCACTCGATTTCTAACCTTAAATGTTTTCACGTATCTATTGTCGATTCTTGGTAGGTTTGAAAAAAGACCCGATATTGTGTTCGCTTATAATAAGATTTCTACGTCAATTCAAGAACACGGTGAAGGGTAATTTCTTGATAAGTTTCTAATTCTCTACGAAATAACCTGAAGTGGTATTTAAGATGTAACAGAGCCCCCGGCCAGTGTATCTGACTGCCCGACTGGATGCAAGCGATGCACCGCCGCTGCTGTAGTGCAAGCGAGCGCAGGTGATAGTGGTGAGTCACCCTAAACCGTGCCATGTGTAGTTGGTGGCGTCATTTTAGGGCTCGCCAATAAAACATCGCTTAATTACGAAGTCACGTATTATATCACATTTCTAATACCAATAGTAATTGATAAGCAAGCGTATAATGGAGCGGAAAATGAAACTGAACCGTTACGTAAATGAATCGTCTTGCACATAAAATGATGCCACCGAGTCCCGCTACAGAATACCGACATGGTATATCGTTGCTACAATACGCCACTTAAGCTCGCAAAGACTCTGAGGAAATGTCCATTTGGCATCTTGTTTTGGATCGCTATTCAATTGTTCATTATCAGCGTCACCGCCATTTAGCTTCGCTTGTGGCTCGTTGACGTCACACAATTTAGTTTCGCAATACATTATCATGTAAAACACATTTTCATGTAAGTTAAAAAAAAATCGTTTAGGTACTTCTTTCATGATAATATGTGAAAAGGGAGCAAAAAATTGTAAGTACCTTAAATATCCTCAAAATATAACTGGTTTTGAAGTTTTGGCAGGAAGCCGACATCATTCTCTGAAAATGGTCATTATGAAAATTCCCTTAACTTCATCACGGTATTAGCACCTACCTACACGATATTTCAGCTCATTAATTTGTTTGTACGTTGTCTTTGTTCAGTATAAGAAATCATATTTCATTATTATCAGTCCGGCCTGATTGAATGCATCATCGTAAAGATTTTGCTAATGGATGGATTTGCTTGATGGTTTATTTTTGTTTGATCTCAGCTAGTGTTTACGTGGTATAAGTCGAAGAGATCACCTTTTTGCTCCTTCAACCTGTTTTAAACATGCGGAGATGAGAACTTGCATAGTATTTAAAATTGAAAAAAAAAAAAGATCTTATCCCAGAAATAGGAACTCTGCTGCGAGTGATATTTAGGTAGTGATGAACCAGATTGTGCTATTTAAAAACTACGGACAAACGCATTTCAGTATGTCATTCGGAAACTCTTAGGTAATTGTCACATGCCAAATATTTACGACCTACAATTTCTATGTAAATGATTGTTCATGTTATCACACGTCTCTTATTTTCATAGATACGAGTAGGTATGGTGTTCAAGAGGCGATGATTCGCTGCCAAATTGCTATCGTCATTTACGAACTGTGCTGGTCTATTCATAACTAAATGGCCAGTTCAATGGTGTTATTATTACTATACAATTGTTTGCAAGTCGAAATTCAGAAGCCAGTGTATTTACGTCACAAAAGTAGGGGCTTGCTGGGCAATGTCCACCATCGGGCCTTGCCAAAACTGACTCCTCGTAATTCATTTCATTCATTTTGCACGTAACGCTGTAATGCTCGATTTCAGAAGACTGCGAATACTACAAGTGGTTGTTTGCTCCGTTTTCATTGGCTACTTCCACATTGCCATCTTTTCTCGTGGATGTCGTATGGTTTTGAATGACGACAAAAGAGGAAAACAGCGTCTCTTTGGGTTGATGGATACCTGACTGACGACGAGTGTGACTCTTACCAAGCGTTTTAAAATAGGCCCTTGACTGGGATTTTCAGAACAAACAACTCGAGTTATATGCTACTAATATAATATTCCACTTAATTTATCCGGCATAAAGTAATCTCTTAGATCTGCCGAGCTTGAATAATTTAAATCTAAATTACAAGACTCTATTACGTAGTGGATTCGTTCTAGGCTAATGCCCTATTCAATCCTTCGCTCGGTTTTATTACTACTGCTACAAACTTGGTTACTGAATTTTAAATGAGGTTGCTCATTTTCTTGAAATGGTAGAAATGGAAAAACTTGATGAAAAGAAACAATAGCTGCTGCTGAGTAATGAAACGACGTTCTATTTACAGTTTAATACTTATCTGCTGTACCTTTACTGAAACCTAAAAGCAAACAAGTAATTTATCTTCAATGAATATTAATGTACATTTCTTCGATACACGAAACTTGACTACAATTTGAGGTTGTAGTCAAAACACGCGATCCCTAAATAATCAGTTTCTGGAATTTGGTTTGTTTGTTTTATAAACTTATATTCATTATGTAATGTCATCGACTCCCAGAGGCTAAACATGAAGTCCTCATTCTACGGCACATGTTCGTAATCAATAAGGAGATAATCTTATGACCCGTGGAGCGGATTGTCCAAACTCTCCTCAATTTAAATTTACATAACCAGTTTTAGCTAGATAACTTTAATGATAAGCAATACAAAATATTGCTGCGTAAACAGACTGTTCCCCCTACCAATTTATGGATGTGATGAGACTATAAAATATTCTCATTTTAAGCTTAGTTTGAATTACAATGTCACGGACGTCATTGTAAAACTTATACAACTTCGTCCTTGAAGTATGAAAATCGTGCCCTAACCTTTACGAATATAATTATACCTTCTACTGTCGTTGCTTGCTTTGGTTTACTCTATCTGATTGATTTTATTGGATTTTTTTTACGACAAGGAGGAAAATTGACAGATTTATTGCTTCTTCCGTAAAACTTAAAAAGTCTTGAGTTAAGTACCGGCTGATACAAAGAAGAGACTTTTAGTAGGCACTTCCGCAAACGTTACCTTATTGGAACCCGGAAAATCGCATTACCATTTCAACAATGAATCCGAATTAAATCTGGTTTTTGTTGACCAACAAGAATCAAAACCTTCTATTGATTAGTTCACTGTTGGCAATCTTTTAACTTATTATTTAAAACTTCGTTTCACAGACAGTTCGATGATAATACTTATCTTTAGGTACTTTACTAATATCGTCATGTGTGTGCTTTCATGCCATATCAAAGTACCTTATCTTTAAGAAAAAACCGGATATTTTGATATCTGTACTATATTTACTTACCTATCTAAGTAAGTAAACTAAGTAGTTACATAGTTAGTTAAGTAAGTAAATATTAACTAAATAGTTATTTAGTATCCATGTTTCACCTTTTTTTACGTAATATTGATTACCCAAGTTAAAATGGGATCGCAATACGGATATTCGTAATATCGAACTAAAAAACGAGTGGTTTTATAAATATTCACGGACTTGTAGATTACAGCAATTTATTGTTATTTTATTGCGTCGGTGATTCGCAAATAAATTGCTGCGGTCGGACTTTTCTCTCGTAAATCGCGGCTGCGCAGCTGACGTCCGCCGTCACGGGTTTAAAGCTTTTTTTAAAAACTATACCTTCTTATCATGTATATCGTCGGTTCTCTCGGTCTATGCTCCAGTTAGAATAATATAGTGCTTATGCAAATAAATAGGATGGTCGTATGACTTGAACGCACGTAGTCTCAGAGAGTTCATTGGCAAGAAGCTGAAAATAAAAAGTCGACGAGACATCACGGCCGCGGGCTCGTCTCCCGCTCGAAGGCGAAAATAATTGTATTGAATTTATATAAAGACCAAGGCACTAACCTTCCGTTTGGTGTCATATTTCACACAACTCTGCAAAAATAAAAATTGGCATCAATTGTTTTAACTGTAAAGTAACAGTCAATGCTGAAAGTAACAGGTTGATTCCAAACTTAGTTCATTTATTAGCGATTTTTTTCATAACCATTCTTGAATACGTACCGGTAAAAAACCCGCTGTGGTAGGTAGAGAGGCTGTGATATAATTTATTAGTGTAATGATAACAATTACGACCGGCACAATGCAAACCGATTGCGTTACATCTCGGTTGCGGCAGATATGGTGAGGTCGCCTTACAGAAACAGGATATGGCTAGATTTGCAATTAGGTGTCGTCAAGTGACTTTATGTCTCCCTGACGACACGCTTACATTCAATACTAACACGTATCGTGATCGGATAGCCTCGATTTGGCGCCAAACTAAGGTTGATAAATGATGAAGATTGAAATCTTACGCGCGATACCATCTATTACCAGATACAAGGTATTGTTAAGCGACTAAATGAGAAAGAAGAACTAGAAAAGACAAATAGGGGTTCGTGCTCCTTAAATAGGTATAGTTTAACGCTTACTAGTTTCAAAGTTTCTCTAATGATTCATCAATCATTGCATTAGGGTATTTACAAACGACTCATGACCAGCCACTGCCAACAAAATGACAGTTAGATGCACACGATATCCAATTCATTCCGAATCTCGAATGAATGAATTAGTTTTTCCTTTTAAAATGATTTCATGTAAAGTTTGACAATATTTATAGAGACCGCGTGTGTCGCACGAGATTTGGCATTCACGGCGATGTTATAGTAGTTTGGATGTGTGGGCCATTAGCTGTGATTTGTTGGAGATAATGGGTGTTTCGCATCGTTGCGGCTCCATCCACCGTGCCTACGTCACGTCACATGTCTTTCAGATGTTTCTTAGGTACCTCATTTAGTACGTACTTACTTCCAAACTTCAGACAAATTTACATCACGTTGTGTTAATTATCACATCATAACACAAAAACCGTTGCCGTAGCGTCGTCTTCGTGTGTCTCACGAAAAGGAAATATATCTAGATAGGTACTTGAGTAATTGGTAGTATAGACTCAAACTATGACAGTGTGTTAGTATATTAGCTAGGAGACTTGAATATTAGCTACATCGAAAACAAAGGCTGACAAGACCCTAACTAATGTAAAATGCCGTGTATTAGACGAATCGTCTGATGATGCGATTACTCTAATAAATGAACCGCTAATTTGCTCAGAAAGTTTGTATTCCAATAATCACTTGCTTCGTAGTTACATCATAATTGGGCTTACGTTAACTCAATGTTGGGAAATGGAACGTTTAAAAAAACGTGATCAGTTTTCCTTCCGAACTTGGTAGAATTTGAATTAAGTCCGTGACAACCCCTGATTTGCAATTAGATTGCTGTAACTGAAATGATTCCGTGACAGAAATGAAATATACTTTATAATAATCTTTAAAACATTTGAGGTATTTTAACTGCCTCTGATTAAATGACATGTCCTCAGTTATTGAGGTTGTCCTAGTTTGAGCTATTTTACTAGATCACGAACTAGTCGGCGAGGACTAGAACTATCCTGTTTGAATTAAAGATAGGTCTAATGTAGCTGTATCAGCTCGCTTTCATCTTCTTCTTATAGGACTTCTAGTTTGTTTATTTCCTCGGTGGGCGGTCAACATATAACAATAAACCACAAAACACTTACGCAAACAGAAAAGTAATACTTACATATCTACGATTATTTTGGTTTTTTTTTGCGGCTGGCTGGATCCTAAACTACTTTTGTTTGTTTTATCTATCGTCTGTCCAGAGTCTAGACCCTAATCACACATTCGACCTTATACCTTTTCAAGATCGTAAGGACTAATTGAAATAAAAGAAATGGATCGAAACGTAATTGTTGTTTTTCATGGTGGTTTTTCTTTTTGTTTGTGGTATCGGAAGGTCGACCTTCGTCTGCCCGGGCGGTAAAGTTTTCTTGACATTGCTGCAAAGGTGCAAACATGTCACGCCAAAACAAATCATCCGACGTCTTTATAGTGTGTACCTGTGTACGTACATACATGTAAACAGTTTTTGGCATCACTTTTACCTTCCATTAACGTAATAGGAATGCATAAAGCAATGCTAATATGTGTTGACGACATTTGTCATTGTATATTTATAAGACCATAAAACGTTTATTACTTTCGCTGGAATGCTTCACGGTTGCCATAAAACTTAGATTGGTTCGTGACAATTTACGGACAGATGGTAACTAAAAGAATAGGAAAAGGAAAATAGTCGATTATAAAAACTGATGACAAAAAATATAAAAGACAAAGTTTTTCTTCCTCTGTCAATGTCATATCCTTTAAAAAGCAACAGCGCGGAACCACTGGAGTGTAAATTTTGATTACCATGTGGATTGTAGATAGCGTTTCAGTGGACGCCCGCCTACTCTAAGCACATGGAGGGCTGGCACAAATCCAATTTAACAAATACTAGCTTCGAACGAATAGTCTCCATTTTATCAGGTGACCAGCCGACGATATTAATGTCATTATAAGCTCTATTTTCTTTTGAAACAGCCACAACCTGCAATTTATAAACGGATTATTTGAATAACCTACTTGCGATGTGACTGTTTATAAATATTACTGAGTCATCTAAGTGTAGTTTCTTTGTGAAAATTAATACTTATATGCTAGAAATTGTACGAGTGATTCATGTTAGAACACGTTCATCTAAAACTCATTTGGTTATGATATGACGAGGCCTGTAATTTTTGTGTAGTATCTGCTAGACGGTTTCTAAGTATCTCATCTATGTAGGTATGTTTAAAACCGAAAGTTGTCACTTGAAAAGCTAAGATAAATTTTCACGAATTCTTCCAATTCATCGAGTAGAAATCAAAACCGACGAGGCATCCCTGAATCAATTTATAATTCCTTTTAACCCTATTTTGTCATTGTTACAGCGGCGGTTTTCCAAGAGAACCTCTTAAAAACAATGGTCCAGATTGAAAACACATACTTCGAGCTGGGTAGAACATGCCAAAGGAATTGCCTGATCATCTGTGACCGCGGGGCAATGGACGCGAGTGCATGTAAGTATGCTACTGCTAGAGCCAGGCTTTTCATATCAATAAACTTCAAAATATGTTTAATACATTTGAGTATTCGATTTTCTTTACTTTCTGTATCTGAAATGCTTACTATGTTTTACTAAGACTTAAGCTCGTTGATTTTATGACTCGCCATAAAAAAATGACAAATTATTTTAAAAACCTGCGCTCGCACTCCTAACAGCTTGACATGACATCCTGTCATAATTTTTCTGCATAAAATATTTATTTATAATTTAGCGCTGTTTTTTCGTCGTCCGTCGTCAACTGTCATTTATTTTGGTGCATCAATATTTTATTTTTGCCTTTTTCATGTTCAAAATAGAGAATACGTAATGTTATTTTTATTTGTCGATTCAGTTTACATAACTACTAACAGTGTGTTGTTGGAAAGGTCATTAAAGCTACATCCTAAGTCAATGTGATGTTTAATGAATAAGTAACTTTGACAGCGTATTCTGCAATTGAGTTATTTTTCTATAAATTTTCCAAATTGCAAATATTTCTATTTGTAATTTGGTCACATCTGAATTAGGAACCTGTCTGGACCGACGACTTTTGAAAGGTTAATTTACATTAGAAGATTTAGCAGCACCGCACACTAGTGCACACTACATCCGGCTGGCATGTAGTAAACAATTCCTAAAATTAATGGATATAAAAATAATCTAAACTATTATATCTTTCGTTGCACCAAGGAAATATCTGAAATGTCAATCTGTCACATAAAGAAAGCAGTATTATCTACATTTTAACTTCCCTGAGTCGAAATAAACAATCGCAGAGTCACGAGTTTAGTGTATAATATTTTACGACGTTCACGTGGTTTACCTTCATGTTTGATTAAAACATTCCAATGGTGTGTTTGATGTAAACTAAAATGTAATAAACTTTCCATTTATTATTTCCATAATGCTCGAATGAAAACATGAAATTGAGCCTGCATTATGCTATTGTTCTTTATAAATTTGTAAATAAAACTGAGCAATAGGTAATTTGAACCCATTGGTCTAGAAAACGTCGGCAAACTTCATAATCTTAGACTTTCAACTGATCCTTATGGCTTTTCTCTTTTCATACCCCAGCAAACGCAATATAACCACATACATTAAACATTTGATGGTCCATTTCCCTTAAAAAGATGCAACAACATTAAACGCGAAGACTAACATAGAGTTGTTAACATTTCAGTTATACCAAAGGAAAAGTGGGAGGCGATATTAGCGTCGAACGGCTGGAACAACGTCGAGCTGCGGGATACCAGATACAACCAGATCATCCACATGGTGTCCGCTGCTAATGGCGCCGAGGAATTCTACTCTGTTGAGGTATAAATACGTCTATTATAAATAATTAGTTAGTCTATAGACTGCCTATACGTTATCAGTGGATCTTACATAGACTATCTTCCTTCGCGTTTTCTTATTGCTAAGGATAAGCAATATTACAGAATGCGGTCTATTTCTGTACTATTATATAGTCTCCTTTGTTTCCGTTCGATTCATCATTAACTTGAGATAAATGAGTTGCGGGCATTTGTATGCTCGCTTACGTTTAAGTAGACATTTAGACTTAATTTAATAAATAAGTACTCAACACGTTACATACGCTAGTAGCTGTAAATGAGGTAAACCCTTATAACCATAAACTTTCATACGAACATGTGATTCCAAACGTGACCTTTTATTAAACGAGTGGTTGCTTCCAGCCACGTGCTCTTTACACATCGTGATCATAGTTTATGTTGCAAACAGCATTCGTCATTTGCGTTCAAGTGGGTAATTACTGTTATCTCTGTCGCCTCATTGAAACCATAATTAGAACCCAGAAACATTCAATACGAAAAATAATTTTTCGTTTATCCTCCTGCGTAAATTAAATTTTCCAAGATTGTAGTGATGTTTGAGTAATTAAAACAGTAAGTCGGTATTATCGAACATGCACTTTCCATTATTGAATTGATATAATAGTGGAAAATTTTATCGAAGGATTTACTCGTAAGGTTTTTCACTACAGTCGATTGTTTTATTTTAAAAATCTATCTAATCTAAAAAGATATCTACAAATGATTGATTGCATCGTCAAATTAATGTGTGTTTTTACATTTGATGCATGATCGATATCATCTTATCGGTAATGATATAAATAATAACGACTTATGATTGACTGCGCATCGACGCGCGCCGATCGCGTACAATTATCATTATCGCCATAATACTATAATCTTGAACGATTACCTACGGCAACTGTCTAATGGATTTATCGTGTAAATTGGCGTAAAACACGCTATTACAAGGCCACTCGTTATAATTCGGAGACAAATCGTCGGGCATCCTCCTAAACTGGTTATTTAATTTGTCATTAGAGTTCTTCAATGTAAAATTAAATCGACACGGTTGTAGGTTCTTAATCCTTGAAAACAGAGATATCTGCACTGAAGTCATTGACTTTAATAAGACTTCTAAAATGTATTCATGTTTTTTGGCAGGATCATGCATGCCGGTCAGAAGGAATGAGCCTGGCTAAAGAGTTAGATTACAAAGCCGCGGCGTCATGGATCGGTCACCCGTACTTCGACGTGATCGACAATTCGACCGACTTCGACAAGAAAGTGAACCGCTTGATAGCGTGCGTGTGTCAGAGGATCGGCATCGACACCGGCGACCGGCTCAAGGTCAACTCGAGGAAACGCAAGTTCCTCGTCAAGATGCCGTTGGCGCCCGACACGGAGTTCCCGTCCTTCCAAGATTTCGACGTCGTGCACAACTATCTGTCGAGTGACATCCGTAA
Source organism: Anarsia innoxiella (assembly GCA_947563765.1). Lineage (NCBI taxonomy): Eukaryota > Metazoa > Arthropoda > Insecta > Lepidoptera > Gelechiidae > Anarsia > Anarsia innoxiella. The sequence goes on along the minus strand of OX387396.1, from coordinate 9,008,552 downwards.
AGCGCAAGTTAGGCTGAGGAAGCGCGGTCAGAAAGGCCACTGGTCGTATATCCACACAGTGCGTAAAGTGCACCCGACGGGACAGTCAGTGGAGGTGCGCACGCAGCTCACGCACCGCGACTACCTCAACCTGCTTCCTCAACGGGACGAAGCTCACTTCACCATCTTCAAGAAACGCCGCTGCTTCATCTACAACAATCAGTATTACCAGCTGGATATATACCGGCAACCCTCGCATCCAAGGTGACTTGAAAATCCAAGTTTATTTATGGGGAAAGTGTATTTAGATAAATATATTTCTATGTTTTATTTACGTATTTATTTTATTTTGTATTGTCCTTATGAAGATTGAATTGGTGCTGTTGTCAGGTAAATAAATGGCTTCTTAGTTGTGGTTTAGAGTGCGTTCAAATATAAAGCGATGCATTACGCAACAAGGGCAATAGAACGATGCGGTCGTCATATTTGGACGCACCCTCGTCACTCCGATATTTATAGAAATTTATACTTTACGTTTTGTTATGGTTAACTGTTGTACTGATAGTAATAAAAGTCTGTTATTCCCAGGTGCCGAGGATTGGTTTTACTAGAGACGTATAGCGCCGCATACGATCAGGATTCTCTATTGAGTTCGCTGCCAAAGTTCCTCAGGATTGAAAAGGAGGTGACCGGAGACCCCGCCTACTCCATGTATAACCTGTCGTTGAAAGAAGATTGGAAAAATTCAAAAAAGTATTTCTCAGGCACCGATAGCACAGGTAAGAATAGAGCGTGGATTTTGATTAAGCACAAGGACTGCAAAACCTTCACAATCTTTTATGAACATTGTCTTGTGCTAAACCAAGTGTCACTGCATGCAATTTTCCATTATGTGTTCACTGGCGTAATTGTGTTAGAGATAGATTAGCTAGACACCTAGCTTAGACGTTTTATTTCATTCTAATTATTTCTTACCATTGTCTAGATGTTGTCTCATAGTTTCGTTTCACATATTTTCGTCGCACTCGATAGTTTACGACCGCTAGAATGGACGTATAGTTTCCCTCTCGCCCATCCTTTTAGATGATTAAAAAAAACATAATTTTCCAGATGGGAGTCTGATCTCAACCTCTGATTCAATGAATGACTAATAAACGAAGATTATTTAGTATGGACACTAACATTTTAGATCGTTTTGTTTGTCGGTGACTAACACAATTACGCCATTAGAACACCGGAACGATTTTTACGTCGGTAGCGGGGTTAAACGGGTCTTTTTGGTTTATCAGGAAAGACCAGGGCCATGAACGGCCACGGTAACAAAGCTAACGGTGCCGAAGTGAACGGCCATGGGGAAAACGGGCATTGCGACAAAATGAACGGTTACGCTGATAAAGTGAACGGACACGGCGTCAACGGCGTCGCTAACGGACACGGCGAGCCGCCCGTCAACGGCGCCGCCAACGGCCCCGTCAACGGCATCAACGGCTCGCCGGCGCGCGTGCGCGGCGCCAACGGACACGCCGACTTCTCCGACCCGCACGGGATCGATCTCCAGTCTTCACCAAAGATACCCAAGAAGGTCGCTCTTAAGATTTAAACCTATCTACTTATTTATACACTTAGCCTTACGATTTTATAAAATTCCACTTTATATTGTCCTATTGTTTATACACAAAATTGTAAGTGAACTACTGCTGAGACCCTAATTACATTGATTGATATCCAGGCTGATTTAATGTGCTGTAACACTCGCTAACTCTACTTATGTAATAAGCACATAGTCCGATGAAATGTGAATTGCTGAATTATTGACATGTCGCAATCGAAGCTCGGAAGTCACTGTATCATATTGTATCTATTATATTTGTATAAATTGCTAAATGAAATCTATTTTTATAGTATTCTTTGAATGCGACATATTTTACATAACGATTGCATCAGTGTATAATACGAGATGAAATTATATTATGATATAATTGGTTGATTATTGTTTGTGCCTTCCAGAATATTGTACAATTGAATACATGAAATGTTCCTTTATATATCGCCCCATGTCTTATCATGTTATCTGCAGTACTTAATGAAGTGAAGACAAATTAATTTTGTTGCTCTTTAAATAAAGTGTACTTAGAATTTTACTATTTAACTCGATAGCATTTTTTAATAGACTTGATTATGTTATGAAAGTGAGAAAATATTTATTATCGACGGAAACTCGAATAGATGTATCATGTAGGTCAAAGTTGATTAATTATTTTAGCTGGCCATGTTTACTTCGCTGAATTTAATGCAATTTTAAATATCTCGATGTCGTATTGTCAAAAGTAGTACTTAGATATTTTATAGGGGGCCATAGTGATATAAACTACTTTTGGTGTATAATGTATATTCGAGTATAACAATAACGTGATTGGTCCCCATTACTTTACGTGGCCTTTTTAGCTGAAATCCATTATAATGTTAGAGGTTTATTATTGTTTGACATAGTTTAAAAGTTCGCGTAGGTGAAATGCTAATTGGTATTTTAGTTATCAGTGGCAACTAGTGTTTACAGCTACGACATAAATGCCCTAATGTAATTTACAAAAGTGTTTCAGATGTCTTTAGTGTAGGTAGTCACATACGCAATGAGATGTACGTATGTAACTAAGTTTTTCGCTTTGGCAATATTCCATAGGAGCATTAATGTCTGTGCTGCTGTATGTAATTGTATTTACAATACGCCTAGTACACATTCACGTGATGACAGGGGCTTGTTTTACAACACCATGTCCATTTTATTGTTGTAGGTACAAAATACGAAACAGAAAAGCAATACATAAAATACAAATTAAATTACTTATAACAATATGAGTTGCTGTACTTAAGAATTAACTTCGTTGTTTGTGATTTCAGACCATTTAGATTTGTAAGTTTGTGTAAAGTAACACTTGCTTATCTGAGTGGACTGTACCGAAATGACGTATGACGCAATGTAAGACAGGCATTACAGAATAATTGATAGAAATTGATACGACTGTAACACCTCAGTCGAGTCGCCTGTTGCTGCCAAATCGATTCACTAGCAGGCGCAGATGTATTATAAGTAAGAATTATGCAATTTGTCGACCTTGTACATCCGCCAAATAAAGGCGCGAAAGTGGAAACTACCGTTTATCTTTGCATTGTTTCTTAATATAGAAATGCATCTGCTAAAGCTTTTGTTTTATTTCAGTATCTTTCCTATGACTGCTAAAACGTTTCCATCGATGCAAAACATTCACATGGTTGGTACATACATACATATCTGTCACGCCACTTACGCCTCCTTCAACATTGGGTATGCAGAGACCACTTCCCACTGCTTGCTACTATCCAAACACACTTCTTTTGTTTAATCCAGATTCACCAGTGGCCCATGTCCCTGGTCAGTAACATTCAAATCACAATATTGAACATTTTGCGACAGTCTAGCACTTGACAAAAATGAGACCTTATAGAGTTTTTTTGCTGCTCTGAATACAACTTATTACTGCTGTATGGCACTCTACACGTACTACAGGCAACTAAAGATGAACTCTTCCCTGATAGAAAAACACATGATTGGGCTTTATTATGACTGAGTTAGGAGTTAGGATAAATAAAAAAAATACTTATTTAGTAAGACTAAGGTTTATTTCTATAGCAATCTTTCTTTTTTTGATCTTTGTACATTTGTAAGACTTTTTTGCCAGGGACAAGCCCCGTGCTGAGTCCTGGCCTCTTTTTCTTCTTGTCTGGAGCTCCTTCCCAAACATCATCATCGGTGGGTAACTTTGTTTCTGTCATTTGAGGTGGGGGTGCCGCTGTCATAGTGCCGGCTCCTTCACACACTACTGTGTTTAGTTTCTGTAATAAGGACAAACACACAGTTAAACTTGATATCTGTGTAAAACATTTCTCCAAACCTTCAGTCTCAACAAAATAAAAAAATATTTATGGCAAGTAAAGACACATAAATTCGGACCTTAAATAAAAGTAAAATTATTTCACCTGTTTCTCTGCTTCCAATTCTTCATTAGACTTCTGTATATCGGAATCATGGGCGTACTTGCAGTTGTGTCCAAACCGGCACCTCCCTTTCCTGTGATTCCAGCAAATCTTCTTGCCATTGATCATTTGAGTGTTACCTTTACCTGGAACCTTACAGTCAAAGACTATGTACTTGACGATTACTTATTAAATTGGTGATAATAGTTTTTGGATAAACTATAATTTTTGTTTCTTTAGTTATAAAGATAATAAATAACAGTTGTATAGACTGGTTTAATTTTATTGCTAAATTAGAGTTAGATAGAACGCTTTAAACTTAAGAGCTGTGCCACAACCCAAGGCAGAGCAAGTACACCATGGTACGTTTATCTGTTTACAATAATGAATTTATAGGAACACGATACAGAAAGTCAACATATACCATTTTAACATGTTTTTCAAGGATAGCTGCTTTGGCGAGTTCAGCTTCAACGAAAGGATTGGAGAACACAGACGTCTGCAATGCACTCTCACCCAGAGTTGGTTTGGGTAGCTTTGGTTTTGCATTTTCAGCAGTGACCCTAAAATTAATACTTCTTATAATATAGATTTTTTAAAAGGAGAAATCTGTAAAAGAAGGAAGTCTTTACTTTTCTTCTTCTTGAAATTCTTCGTCTGAATCGCTAGAAGATGAAGATGAACCGTAGTCCAAAAGGGCATTCATCTTTAAGTAAAATTTATCTGTGGTATACTTCCATTAAATGAACAATTTAATAATATTTTTTGAAGTTTTATTCAGTTCTTTCAATCGTATAATCGCGTCATGACGATTTTGTTTGACAGTGACAGGACAGATTTGAATGAATGAGGCGTGTGAATGAATTTCCATCTAGACGCTGCATCTATAGTCTATGAATTTTAAGTTTGTTTTCTTTGCAATTCATAAATCTATTAATCAATAATGACACTTGGATTGACAACGTTTCATCGACTTTTTTACAATGGCAGCACCGAAATCATTTTGTCATGTTGGTAATCATGAATAATGTTGCTAAAAAGAAAAAACATTATTATTTGGTAGAAATACCTGTTATTTCAGAGTAAACTTTCATGACGCCTCACAATACAATGGGTCATGATGGGCGAATACAGACAATAGTCAGGACGGCATATTTGTGTTTATTCAGCCATCATCGGCGATATTCGTTGATAAATCGGCGAGTTGTCGGCACATCAAAGGATATGATTGTTTATAATGTTGGCTTGGCGTGCGCGTAAACACTATCGCCGAATAATCAGTAGGTACGATGTTGTACGTACAAGGTACTAAAGTGCAGACGTGGTGTTAACGTATATGAAACTGAAAATTCATTTTTTAAATTGTATAACGAATAATGGTTTGGTGGATGAATTAAGAAATATTATGAATATAAAAAGGAATTTAAGCATAAAATGATACGCAATGATGCTTATACACTTCTTATACACTAAAGTAATTATATTTTAATAAAAATAATTTATAAAATATGCAGACTATAAGGGCGTGTGCTGTGTCACGCGGTTGGCCGCCGCGGGTGACCGCGCGGTCGCTCGCGGCGGAAAAAACAAACCGCGGCGGGTGATTTGTTTGCGGCGGCCATCCGCGTAACGCAGCGCTGCTCTATGGAGATAACAGAAACAGCACGCCGCGCGGTTACTCTCGGCGGTCAACCGCATAACGCAGTGCACGCTCTAAGTTCTCTCTAATATTCATATTTTACACTTTAATAATATCTAAACATGTTTTTATTCAAGATTTTCGCAGCCGCGATCAATTAATAAAGACTTCGATATCCATCTTCGAGATCTTCTTTTTTGACGGTTGACAAACAAATTCATAATTAATGAATGTTCTACGATAGTGTGGACAGTAGCCCAAACATTGCGGCGAACATTTACAAATATAATTGTCGCAATCGCAATCATGGCCCATTGTGAGGACTTTTAGATAATGAAAAAAGCTAAATAACTAAATAAAATGAAATGAAAAGGCACAGACATTTTAATTAATGAAAAGGCGAGGCAAAGTATAAATAAATTCATTATGGTACTTTAAAGACGACGGCGGCGCTGTTCACCCAGTTTACTTTTTCTACTATTCTACCATGGACTCATGTTGGTTGGTGAGAAAGAGTGAGACAGCAAATCTTGCCAGTTCTCTCGTGTTGTAGTGACGGCGGCATCAATTTCTGAATTAATTACCATTTGTCGCAAAAAAACTGCGCGTCCTTTATCTTTTCTAGACCAAAATCTTAAAGCACATTTGTGATAGTGCAGTAAAGTGTTTCAGATGGCCTCAGATGAAGAAGTAGACGGGTCTTTTGCAGGTAAAGATACATTCATTTGAGCTAGCATGTCATAGGTAAGCCGCGAATAGCGGTATCATGTGTTTACTTGCGGTGTATGCAATTAAAAATTTTGGAAAATTTCGGCTTTCTACCTGAACGCCTCCTGAAACTGTATATCAATATCAATATCGCAGTATTTCGGGAGCGTTTTTAGGTGTAATAATGGCGTATTTGTTTTCGTATGATTGTAAATATTTTGGAGTGGCAGTTAGTGACAGAAAAGAACATGCAATCTCCCCTCATTACTACTTAACAAAATGGACGCCACCAAACAAAGGGATTAGTGGGGTTAGCGGGAGGGCTGAAGATGTTTAGATGTAAGAGGAGGTTGGGAAGTGTGTGTTGTGGTAGGGTGTCGTTGACCGCGTGTGGTCGCGTTGTGACCGTATGAGGCCGGTTCCAGGAGACGAAGACGTGGAGGAGGGTGAGGGCCAGAATGACAACTCCGGAGAGAGTGATGAAGCACCACCTAAGGTAAAACACAAAATTATTCATTTCCCATTCATTACCATAGTATTGAAGTTAAAGGGTTAAACCAAAACAAATATTCCTAATGTTATCAGCTGTTTATTTTGAAACATTAAAAGTACCCTCAAGACTTTTCTCATAAATATCAAAATAAAATCAACCTTGAAGTTATTACTAGTTTTTCTATTCAATTTAATACCTCATTATGTTTTGCTATTAACAATTATATTATGAAATATACTAATAAAAAATCTTAATAGAATAGGATTTGTAAACAACATTAGCAATCACTAGCAATATAATTTCTTTAGGAGGATGAAGATTATTCCCCAGAAGATGGCAGAAAAAAGAAGAAAGGAAAGAAAAGAAAAGCCCGCAGTGATGAGAAAAAAGGCAGAAAGAAAAAGAAGAAGCGAAGGAATGAGAGTGAAGAGGTAAGTTTATTATCATACTCTCATTATTGAATAACGTCAAACAATAGCACTTTTATTTAAAACTATAAAATAATAAAGACTGTTTTTATACAAAAGAATTTATACAAAGGGAAACATAAAAAATACATATAGGCTTAAAATCTTATAAAAGTGAAAGAACAGTTATAATTCAGTTTCTTTTAATATAGTTTAGTATGTTTCTCTAAAGATAAGTCCATATTTACAAATGAACATAAATTACAATAGGTTATTGTCCAAACATTCAATGGAATTGAATATAAATGGATAAAATATTCTTCAAACAAAATTTATATGTATTAGTAGTGATGTTAATCTAAAATTATAAAATATAAAATGCAGTCATGTATTCCTTATCTTTAATGTTATCTAAACCAATCTCACATCAGATATTGTTAACAAAGGACAGTTTTGGTTGACTGACTTCAAATCACAACTATTCACAATCAAAGATGTTAATAGATTAGATTCCATTATCAGTTATATTCATTGACACTAGTTTTTCTATTTGTAATAAAACTACTAAGTAAATAAGAAAATCTCCAGTTCTACAATTGTAATTTTAACGCCATTAAAATTTCGTTATCATAATCTAAAGTTAGAGTAGTTACAAACTATCGATCAGCATTTCGTGCTACGGTTGATATAACTTATTGACCTTGTAGGATGAAGATTTTGGAATGGAAATGGAGGCTGAAGGCGACAGCGACTACGCCCTCAGTGCGATGTCGTCGAAGAAGTCTCGTAAGGGGCGCGGCAGCAAGCACTCCACGCCGGTCACACCGGCCGCTTCTGACTCCGGCTCTGGTAAGTCATTTGTTTGTTACATTATTACAACACTATAAACAAGAACTGTAAACTTTGCTAATAAACTCAATGTCGTCCCTGTCGCAGTGTCCGAATTCAAGACTTAAGTATTCTGGGAATAAACTAAATATATCCTCAATGTTTTTATTTGATTTACTTTAAGAAAAAGTTATTATCCTATTGTTTAAGTAGTTTCTATTTCCATTCGCCGTTGACTTGTTCTGAAAAAAGAAGACTTGGAGATTGCGGCAAAATAGGATCTTGTAAAGAGACTGTTAGTCTCCGCGATCCTAAGTGTAATCCTTAATATGGGTATTCTTACATTAGCACACAGTAGCATTTCCTTAACCTACGTAACTGATTTTACGGCCGCTGTGATGAAGCTTTTTCTCTCAGCAAAAACTCCATAGCAGGTTAACAATGGACAGTTTTCAAGGTTATGGGGGCGTCGACCTTTGCGACTCTACGAATAGTTCGTTTCGTTGTCTAGAGAAAGCAGTAGCGAGCGCTATGAACTTATTTCAAATAGATTAGATGTCTATACCTACATACATAGCTATAGGTATATACGTTACGCGCATTTGGCAAAGGCACGCTTCACATATTCACTGGAGCATAGTCCAATTTTCTGTCGCTAGGGACTTAAAAAAAAAAAACTAGCAAACAAGTGCTAAAAAGTTAATTCTCGGTTAAATATAGCGCGTTCAACTTTTGAGTATAATATTTTAATAAAGAATGAAAATGAAACATTATGTAGGTAAATCATTGATGAATGACCATCTCTGAAATTTTGCTGTACTACTTAAATGTAATGAAAAGGATCGTGATAAAAATAGTCATGTTTTTTTATCGAACTTTATTTAGTTTATTATTGGAAAATATTTATTTATCAGATATTAGTCACAACAGAATGACTAATCCATCACAATAGGGCAGATCACAGTTGGTTTTAGGTTTTTAGGGATAATCTATAAATAAATGTACTGTTTGGAAACGTGCCTTCCACACGGTTTGTATTAAGATAAGACGTAAAACCTGTCTTTATTTAATTACGTAGCGTAAATACAGTACTGTCTGTTACGTAACATTTTCATGGATCACTTCAATAGCAGTGAAGTTTTAAAACAGGACTATCCTCTTTGGATATTATCTAAAGTTACACTAAGATATACAAGTTACTCTACCTAAACTTGGATAGACAAACTTGATTCCAAACAGTCTAAACATTAGATTTTATACATTGATTGTGGTGATATCTGCACTCGATACCAGAACTACCGCCACTTCTTGAAGGAAAAACGTTTGTCGCCCTATGACAATACTTGTAGCTAGGCCTTGAAGTGGTAGTTCTATGAGTAGCTCCCAACCGTAATTAAATGATGAGGAAAATGAAGTTTCTTCAAACTTTTAATTACCTATCATCGTCATTAGTTTATGCATTTATCCTCGGTCGTTCTTTATTGTATTAAAATTGTGAATAGTTTCGGTCTTATCTGTAAGAGATCACGAGATACGAATTAGAATTTTGGCGAAGATATTTATTTAAGTACTAATAAGTGTTGCTAACAGCTCGTTAATCTTATATTGCATTCACTTCATATCGGACTTTAATATTAGATTTAAGAACACAGTCGTCTTAATCGACGAATCGGACAAAAAATCAACAAATGGAGGTTCCGCCGCCTAATATTTCCGTAAAATGCTGCTGTAGGCGAGACAGTAAAGCGATGTATCAACATTATCAAAATTTTGTTGCCCAACAGGTATGCCCACCGTAGAAGAGGTATGCGCATCATTCGGTCTCACAGACGTGGACATTGAGTACAGCGACGCGGATCTGGAGAACCTCACGTCGTACAAACTGTTCCAGCAACATGTGCGGCCTTTGCTCGTTAAAGAGAACCCTAAGGTTAGTGCGTGTATAAAGTAAACTTGGTATGTAATGTAAGTATGGTGTTGGAAATTGGAAACTGAGCCTGAATCTTCGAAGGTGGTTAACACGAAAGTGACGAATCGTATCAGTGCCTAACACTGCAGTGTGAAGAAACATGGATAGAGCAGTTATAACAATATTTATTGATCGTATTTATGCGGTTAATTAAGAAAAATACGTTATGGAAGATTCGTATAAAAGTGATAATTTTAAATACGACAAATTTAACACGTTCGGTTACACGCTTAGTGCGTGGTTTAGCCACAAAAACGTGACTTACCAATCGGTTATTTTTGTCAGCAATCACCATATTACAACAAAGTTTTGATGAATATTCGTTTGTTAATTTGCTGTTCCTCGTATCAGATGTGTCGCCAATATCTATTTTTAGAGTTTACACGCAAAATGTAATAAAATAAATAATAAAAAAAATACGAAAAAATATAGTCTCCACGAAAAATCTTAAACATTCCGCACTTTACCCAGGTTCCAGTATCAAAACTGATGATGCTAGTAGCGGCCAAGTGGCGGTCGTTCTACGACTCGAACCCGCACCTGAGCGGCGGGTCACAGAACCTCGGCTCCGAGGAGAACACCAACACGTCTACCACATCAGACTACGCGCCTAAAGGAAGGCCCGGACGTCCGCCTAAAGATTCTAAGGTCAGTTTATGCAATAAGTTTTTCTTTAGTATTGTATGTTATCAGTATTGTGGAGAAACAGGAGAGCGGCCCTTGCCCAGCAGTGGGCCACTGACGGCTAAATAACATAAGTTTGTGATCTTTATATTTATTTCTCTTATGTTTAAAAACTGTCAAATTGTACTTAGATCGAAAATTACGTAGTTGTCGATTTTATCACGTCAAACAACGAATAAAACTACCGCAATAAAATGTCTTGATTTTTTCGCCGTTTCAACATTGCCACTTTGATTCCCAGAACGAAGAAGCAGGCGACGATCAAGAGGAGGAGGAAGAAGAGGAAGCGAGCGACGAGGGTACGCCGGCGCCGCGCAAACGAGGACGGAAAGCCAAACACGCCGGGACCACGCCGCGAGGGAAACCCGGACGGAAGCCCAAGGTGCCCACGCTCAAGATCAAGTTCAGCAAGCGGAAGAGGACAAGCAGTGTCAGTATTATTTTACTTTCAATTTATTTTTCATTAGAGGCTCCCCACGACTTCGTACGCATTTATCGTTATGACTTAAAAAAAAGAATGATATCTCAAAATACAGCCTATGTGTTATTCTGATATTTAATCTACAAAATTGCCAAATTTCATCAAAATCTATTCAGTTGTTTTTGCGTAAAAGAGAAACAACCATCATCATATACATCCGTCCATCATCGGCACAAACAATAGTAATCGGGAATGTAAGGAGTATTAACTAGTTAATTTCAAGTAATATTAAACAAAATATCTCATAATGTATGAGACCTTTTCCTAACAACCTGCAACAGTTTTTAACCCCAGTGACTTGACGTTCCCTAGCAGGAGGAAGAACAAGACGGTAGTGGCGGCGCCAACTCGGATTCAGACGCGGAGTTCGAGCAGATGTTAGCTGAGGCCGAGGAGCCTAAACCCGCTGCTCCTGCACCGGCTGATGACGCCGCTGGCACAAAGGAGCCTGAAGATCCTGATGCACCGGTAATTATTTCCTACTTTTAAACACTTTCTTTAATCTATCGAAACAGTTTTTTGAGGCGACTACTTCTAAGAAGGTAGATCGCAGTGGCGTGCCATAGGAGAGGCCTGTGTCCAGCAGTGGACTGCAACAGGCTGATGATGATAATGATGACTACTTCTAAAATGTCAAACTTATTAAATGCGTGAACTGAGTCTCTTTAACGTTAGCAAATTAACTTATTAATTTTGTTGTAAACATACAAGTAGTCTATTTTGTCCTATTACAAACACATATAGCAGTTTAAACAGTTAAAACAAACACATTCGGCAACTTTAACTTATAATGTAAAACAATGTATTCCAGCCGCAGCCAAAGAAGAAGGCTAAGACCAAGATCGGTAACAAGAGCAAGAAGAAGAAGAAGCTGAAGACCACCAACAAGTTCCCTGACGGTGCTGAGGGTGAACAGGAACATCAGGATTATTGTGAAGTATGAAAATACCATTTCCATACATTTTTTCATATAAATCTGCCTAACAAGTGTATTTTACGGCTCATGTTGATTATAACACAGTATTTATAAATAGTTCAAATTCAAAACTCTATTGCTGGAAGAAACTTAAGCGAATAACATACCTAAGGCCTCGTCCACACGACATTGTCCTGCACGTTTTTTTGCATTAAACATCTTAGACTTGCATTGATCCAATTTACTCGTCGATACAAATGACACATGTGAATTAATCTACGTACGTTGTATGTTAAGGAGTTAAGGAGGTATACTTCAAAAAATGTGCAGGACAATGCCATGTGAACAAGGCCTAAGCCTTCAGCATTTAGTTTTTGCAACGTGCTACTTACTAGGGTGGTACTTACTAAAGGGGGTGTTTTTTGTAGCTATTTCCTGGAATAACGAATACTTCACTAACTTATCAACTCATTTCCAACAGGTTTGCCAACAAGGCGGCGAGATAATCCTGTGCGACACATGTCCTCGAGCGTACCACTTGGTGTGCTTGGAGCCCGAGCTGGAGGAGACGCCTGAGGGCCGCTGGTCGTGCACGCATTGTGAGGCTGAAGGCAATCAGGATCAGGAGGACGATGATGAGCATCAGGAGTTCTGCAGGTCGGTATGGTGACACTACGTCGGATAAAAGAGCTATTTTGATGCGTTTGATATCCACCAATCATATTCACTGCATCCATAGCAACGTAGTATATCAAATCTCTGGTAGAAAGGCCCTCTTATTGTCCTGTGCCCTACAGACATCTTGATATCAAGCACTTAGAACTCACGTAGCACATAAATGTTTCCTATTTTCCCAGAATCTGCAAGGACGGTGGTGAATTGCTATGCTGCGACTCTTGCCCGTCAGCGTACCATCGGTTCTGTCTCAACCCGCCGCTAGAGGAGGTGCCCGACGGAGAGTGGCGATGTCCGAGATGCAGTGTAAGGATACATACACACTTTATTGCTACTAATACAACATAGTCATGACGTTTAACATCGGCTCTGTCTAAGATGGAGAAAAAATCTTTCACAACGCTTAACATCTTATACATCTAGTCTATTATATCGAGTCAATCAAGCCAGTAATAAAGGTACCTGTCAGATGCCAATTTCCCTTATAATCTTATCTAGCCAACGGTGTCCCACTGTTGGACAAAGGCCTCTTTCCTCTTCTTCCACGATTCCCTATCCTGGGCCGCCTCTGCCCAGACGCCCAAGAAGGTGCAACTCATCTAGCCACCTTTTTCGTGGTTTGCCGCGAGGTCTTTTAGCTGTTGGTTGCCATTGGGTTGCTGTGATTGCCCAGAGACAACCACTATAGCCTTTAGCCCACTTTAGCCTGGCAGCTGTCTTTACCACGTCAGCAATACCTTATAATATTTTGTCATATTAATCAAATAATAAACATTCCAGTGTCCACCTCTGGACGGCAAAGTGCACAAGATCCTGACATGGCGTTGGAAGGAACAACCGGCCAAATCCAAAGCACCACGAGCGAGAGAGTTCTTCGTCAAGTGGCACGAACGCTCCTACTGGCATTGCAGCTGGATCTCGGAAATACAGGTAACCAATTCAGTACTTATTAGGTCACTGATTGTGGAATAAGAAATCTATAAAAGACAATGTAACTCGGCAAAAAACTTCTGGGCCTAAAAAAAGAAACTTACTGTCCAGAAATGAAACATATGCCAGAGTATACATACACCAGGACTTCCCCGCCATTTTATTATATGGAGTATATGAAGTGAGTTTTTTTGGGCCCAGTAAGTTGCATTATCGTTCAACCTAGGCTTTTCCCAATGGAGACTTATTCGTCACGTAACCTTAATTCCAGCTGGATGTATTCCACCCACTGATGTACCGGTACTACATGCGTAAGTCGGACCCCGAAGAGCCGCCCAAGTTGGAGGAACCGCTAGACGAGCGCGACAGCCGATTCAAACGTATACAGAAAGACAAGAGCAACCAGGAACAGGAGTCCGATGAGAAGATGCTGGAAGAGAAGTTTTATAGGTGAGTGCTTATAGTCTTGAAGAGATTTGCAAAAGAATCAGGATCTCACATAATATTTCAGAGTTGCTTGATTTAAATGGGCGGGGCTTATTCCTATACCGCCATTTGATAAAAGTACGAAGTTTAATGTATTTGTGTATTATTCCAGATACGGCGTCAAACCGGAATGGCTGATCGTACATCGCGTGATCAATCACCGCACGTCCCGCGACGGTACCACGTACTTCCTCGTCAAGTGGCGTGACCTCTCCTACGACCAGGCCACTTGGGAGTCTGAACACGAGGACATCGCCGGACTCAAGGCCGCCATCGACTACTACCAGGATATGCGCGCCTTCATCACCTCCGAGGGAAAGACTAAAGGCAGCAAGGGAAAGAAGCCCGGCAGAAAGAGCAAGAGGGATAACTTAGATGATGACGAAAGTAGCAATGGAGTGAAACCACGTCGCTACAATCCTCCGCCAGACAGACCAACAACAAACCTCAATAAGAAATACGAAGACCAGCCACCGTTTGTGTACGAAACCGGCATGCAACTCCATCCGTACCAGTTGGAAGGTCTCAACTGGTTGCGTTACTCGTGGGGTAACGGCATCGACACCATCCTCGCCGACGAGATGGGTCTCGGAAAAACTATCCAAACTGTCACATTCCTATACTCGCTGTTCAAAGAGGGACACTGCAAGGGACCGTTCCTTGTTTCCGTACCTTTGTCCACAATCATCAATTGGGAGAGAGAGTTCGAGCTGTGGGCTCCAGATCTATACTGCATCACCTATGTTGGTGACAAGGATTCTCGTGCTGTGATCAGAGAGAACGAGCTAACATTCGACGACGGCGCCAACAGAGGAGGCAGACCTTCCAAGATAAAGTCTCAAGTCAAGTTTAACGTACTTCTTACATCTTACGAATTGATATCTATAGACGCGACATGCCTCGGCTCTATCGACTGGGCTGTGCTCGTTGTAGACGAAGCTCACAGGCTCAAGAGTAATCAGTCTAAATTCTTCAGGCTGTTGGCTGGTTACCATATCAACTACAAGCTTCTTCTAACTGGAACGCCATTACAGAACAATCTAGAAGAATTGTTCCATTTGCTCAACTTCTTGAACAAGGATAAGTTCTGCGACTTGGCTGCTTTCCAGAATGAGTTCGCTGATGTTTCTAAGGAGGAACAAGTGAAGAGGCTCCACGAGATGCTTGGACCTCACATGCTGCGGCGTTTGAAAGCTGACGTGCTCAAAAACATGCCAACTAAATCCGAGTTCATCGTTCGAGTCGAGTTATCTCCGATGCAGAAGAAGTACTATAAGTATATCTTGACCAGAAACTACGAGGCTTTGAATCCTAAGAGCGGTGGGCAGACTGTATCCCTGCTCAATGTGATGATGGATTTGAAGAAGTGCTGCAATCACCCGTACCTATTCCCTGTCGCGGCCGAAGAAGCTCCACTAGGTCCTCATGGCAACTACGACACACAGGCTCTGATCAAAGCATCCGGTAAACTGGTTCTGCTTGCCAAAATGCTGAAGCTGCTCAAGGAGCAAGGCCACAGAGTGCTGATCTTCTCCCAAATGACAAAGATGTTGGATATTCTCGAAGATTTCCTGGAAGGGGAAGGATACAAGTATGAGAGAATTGACGGCGGTATCACCGGTACGATTCGTCAGGAAGCTATCGATAGATTCAACGCTCCAGGCGCACCGCAGTTCGTATTCTTGCTGTCTACAAGAGCTGGTGGTTTGGGTATTAACTTGGCTACGGCCGACACCGTCATCATTTACGACTCCGATTGGAATCCCCACAATGACATCCAGGCTTTCTCCCGAGCTCATCGAATTGGTCAGGCTAACAAAGTGATGATCTACCGTTTCGTGACACGCAACAGTGTCGAGGAAAGAGTCACGCAGGTCGCTAAAAGGAAAATGATGTTGACACATTTAGTCGTGCGCCCGGGAATGGGCGGGAAAGGAGCCAACTTTACCAAACAGGAGTTGGACGACATTTTGAGATTCGGTACTGAAGAGCTCTTCAAGGAAGAAGAAGGGAAGGAGGAGGCTATTCATTATGACGACAAAGCCGTAGGAGAACTGCTGGATCGTTCAAAGGAGGGTATTGAACAGAAGGAGTCTTGGGCTAACGAGTACCTCAGCTCGTTCAAAGTCGCTAGCTACTCCACGAAGGAGGGAGACAACGAGGAGGAGGTCGACACTGAGATTATTAAACAGGAAGCTGAGAACACAGATCCGGCTTACTGGATCAAACTGCTTCGGCATCATTACGAGCAACATCAAGAAGACCAAGCACGTACGCTCGGTAAAGGCAAGCGAGTTCGTAAACAGGTTAACTACAACGATGGTAGTGTCGCTCAGACAGAAAACAGAGAGGACAGTACCTGGCAGGATAACGGTTCCGATTACAACTCTGACTTCTCTCAAGGGAGCGAGGATGATAAGGAAGATGACGACTTCGATGAAAAGAATGACAACGGAGATCTCCTCAGTCGCCGAAGCAAGCGGCGTCTGGAACGACGTGAAGAGCGCGATAGACCACTACCGCCTCTACTGGCTAGGGTCGGTGGCAATATGGAAGTCCTCGGCTTCAACGCCAGGCAGAGGAAGTCCTTCCTCAACGCTATCATGCGGTACGGCATGCCACCGCAGGATGCTTTCAACTCGCAATGGTTAGTGAGAGATCTCAGGGGCAAATCCGAACGCAACTTTAAAGCTTATGTCTCGCTCTTCATGAGGCATCTCTGCGAGCCGGGCGCGGATAACGCAGAAACATTCGCTGATGGAGTACCTCGCGAAGGTCTCTCGCGACAGCACGTGTTGACGAGGATCGGCGTCATGAGTCTCATCAGGAAGAAGGTGCAGGAGTTTGAGCACATTAACGGATACTATAGCATGCCAGAGTTGATCCGTAAACCAGTGGAACCAGTTAAAACAGCTGCAGGTGAAAGTGCCGCACCTAGCCCCGCGCCATCCACCGCTACTCCAATCACATCAGCGGCACCATCGCCCGCTCCCACACAAGTACCGCAAGCCGCGCCGACGCCCGGCGGCTCTGAGAAGGATGATAAAGAAGAAATCAAAGAGGAGAAACCAGAAGCCAAGGAATCCAAGGAGGAACCAATGGACACCAGTGATGTGAAGGAAGAGAAACCAGAGGAAAAGGAACCGGCGAAGGAAGCTACCGAAGAGGTGAAGGCCGAGCCGGAGCGACGTATGTCCGTCGACGAGGAACCGCCTAAAGATGATGAGAAGGCTGAGGAAAAGAAACCTGAGGAGGACAAAACTAAGGACGCAAAGGACACTGAGAAAGTGAAAGAGGAACCCAAAGAGGACGCCGATAAGAAGGAAGACGCGAAGAGTGACAAAGCAGAGTCTGAGGGTTCAGAGAAGCCGAAGGAGGAAAAGAAGGAGGATGATGACGATGATGTGGTTCTGGTCAAAGAGGATGAAGATCTGAAGGTGGAACGACGCAAGTTCATGTTTAACATCGCTGACGGTGGATTCACGGAGTTACATACTTTGTGGTTGAATGAGGAGAGAGCCGCCGCGCCTGGTCGCGAGTATGAGATCTGGCATCGTCGCCACGACTACTGGCTGTTGGCCGGTATCGTGACACACGGCTACGGCCGCTGGCAAGATATCCAGAACGACCTGCGGTTCGCCATCATCAACGAGCCCTTCAAGATGGACGTCGGCAAAGGGAACTTCCTCGAAATCAAGAATAAGTTCTTGGCCAGACGTTTTAAGGTGAGATTTTGTCTACGATGTTTTTAAATAGGTTTTTTCATGTGGTGTCTTTACTAATCCCCATATTTATTTCCAGCTCCTAGAACAAGCGCTGGTAATCGAAGAGCAGCTCCGTCGCGCGGCGTACCTGAACCTGACGCAGGACCCCAACCACCCCGCGATGTCACTCAACGCGCGGTTCGCGGAGGTCGAGTGCTTAGCCGAGTCGCACCAGCATCTCAGCAAGGAGTCGCTCGCTGGGAACAAGCCTGCTAATGCTGTGTTGCATAAGGTTGGTTTTTGAATGTTGTTTAAGGGAGGAATAGTGTATGACTTAGACTGCTTCTAGATGTCGAATTTGGAAGATACCAAGTTTTTATTTTATTTTAATACGTATACGAGACTTGACTAATGTACAACGATATTTCTCCAATAGGTGCTGAACCAGCTGGAGGAGCTGCTGTCGGACATGAAGTCGGACGTGTCCCGGCTGCCGGCGACGCTGGCGCGCATCCCGCCGGTGGCGCAGCGCCTGCAGATGTCGGAGCGCTCCATCCTGTCCCGCCTCGCCGCCACCGCCGGCAACCCGCCGCCCACCGGTATGTACTCACTTTACGCCAAGACGCCAACATGTTTGTTACTCTTTCACGCAAAAACTACTGAACAGATTTTGATGAAACTTGGCAATATTGTAGTTTACAAACCAGATTAACATGTATGCTATTATTATAGATTTATATTTTAAATGCGTGCTAAGTCGCGGCCAGCTTCTATTTCGTTAATAAATTATTCTTGTATCCATAAGTTTCCTAAACTTGTAGTAAACCTATGTTGCAACTGTTGTACAGCGGCGCAGATGGCGCAGTTCCCGGGCGGGTTCGGTGCGGGCGGCACGCTGCCGGGGTTCTCGGCCGCCGCGGCCGCCGCCGCCAACTTCTCCAACTTCCGCCCGCAGTACTCCGTGCCCGGACAACCCACGCCCTCCTCTAATGTAAGTTGCATCTTTACATTGTCTAATGCAACAGGTTTATCTTGGTCTAGTCCTTGAGAGTATCTGATATGTGGTCGAATAACTTAGATAATTCGTTATGCACACGGCAGAGCGCGACTGCTTTGCTGAACATTTATATTATGAGTATCTTTTTAAATTCGTCAGCAATTAACATTTTAATACAATGACTTTCACAAGTGAATCTCACAAGTAATGCTAAGTTTGACGACAATTTAACTGATGCTCTTTTGTTTTTGTTACAGAAATCATAAGATTGTCAACTTATACACCGTATTTGAACTTGACACTCCAGCTGGTAAGATCACTATTTTGAACTTAAAATGCCACTGTAGTATATATTTTGTTCTTTTTTTTTTCATTTTTAATTAATGGATTTTAACTTGTATGTGTTTTTGTTTCAGTTCCGCTGATGGTCACATAGATAAATATTATTGTAGATTAAGCTTTACAAGATTCCTGTTTCAACTTGGGTTTTAATTAAAGTGATAATTATAGTGATTAGAGCAGTTGTGTTAGGTAACATAATAATATTATATTGTCATTTAAAATCTGAACTCTCATAACATTATTTATTTCATCCTGATCTGTACGAATCTTTGTATTGTATAAGTGATTGTGGACTTATGAAATCTTTATTTTTAATTTACCAAAAATGAAAATTGAATAAATCTTACAATTAAGTGAATACAGAGTTTCTTTCCCCTCTTCGCAAAAATGAAACGACAAAATCATTAGAAAAAATAATTGATTAATTCATTCATATGATAGGACAGTCAACAGTCTTTATACAATCACGAAAAATATTATACTTACAACAAAAATAATTAATTAGCTTACACTACCAGGAATACGTGTCGTCTTCTGGATTATACTTTACACTGTCCAGTGGTTTCATTATACTGGGGTCTGATGAACAGAACAGTTTCAGCATATCTTCTTTTATACCGCAATCTGATAGGTTCTCCTTGTTGAAGGCTTGCGCGAAGTGGTTCGGTTCAGTCTCTTTGGTTAGCTCATCTGGAAATCAAATTTTAAATCCATCAACCACCTTAATTCATTGAATCAACTGATCCTCAATTCTCAGCATTGACCGCCGAGACTATTGCGATAACTAATGAATTTATATAGAAAAGAACCAGTCAGCGCGGATATACAACAATTGGCCCACAAGACGGAATTATAATTTACTTTAATTCTAACCAAGACGACGAAATTTCTCGTTACTTTGGTATAAACTCAATGTTTATTATGAAGTATCGAGCATCGTTTCTATATCTAACAAATCACAATAGCTTGCTGACACAATAGTGTTAATACAATGAATGCAAGATACCAAACAAAAGCTCCGCTTGCAGCTGCCACGTGCCGCGTTTTTTCAAAGGCCGTGTATTGTTCAGTTGTTGCAGCTGTGGTTTTGAGCAACTAACCTTTGTAGACTTCTTTAACAAGTTTTGAAGTACAGATAGAGAAACATCATACTTACTGTAAGTACTATCAATCAAGGCTTGAAGTAAGTATAAAGGCAGATAAAGATCGATTACCAGAAAACAGTGTCTTATACACAGATTATAAATATGTATAAGTTGTTATTAGCGAAAAATGCCCTACCTTTCTAGAAAGCAATTAAGTTTATTGTAAAATCTTCACGTAGAAGAGAAAAACAGTTGACTATAAAGTCGGATTTACATTACGGAACTAAGGTCATGTCATGACTATGATATAAATGTCCATCTCATTGATAGTGGGCATACCTGCAGCGACGGCCTGTGCTGCCCACGTGAGTGCGAGCGTGGAGTGAAGCGGCGCGAGCGTGGCGCTGAGCGGCGCCGAGCCGCGCGCCGCCGCCAGCAGCGCCGACACCGCGCTCGGCAGCACCGCGCCGCGCAGCTCTAGCGAGTAGAACCGGCTGCTATCTGATTGGAGGACGTTTTCGCGGATCTGGGGATTATAGCGCGGTTTTACATTAGTCATAATACTTGATGTTTTGCGTAATATCCGAGATCAACGTTTTAGAAAATAGATAACAGAAATTCGGACATTCTGCGAAAATAATACTGAAGTTAGATATTTTGCGAAATACGTCACCAATTTTTGAGCATTATGCGTATTAAATAACCGATTGATCGGATAATTTTATATGTGACTGTCATCCAAACTAACCTTGAGCGGCTGCAAGGTAGCCCCATGAAAGGCAGTAGGCGCGAGCAACGTGGGTGGCACTCCAGCCAAGGGACCAGCCCGGGCCGTGACGGACTTGCAGTTGAGCAAGAAGTTGAACAGCGCCTGCGCCTCCGCCCCTCGCACGAATATCGTTGATTCTGCTGCTCGGTCCACGCTGCTTTCGGCTGTGGCGCGGGCTTTACTCTGGAGGCAGGCAGAATTCATGTTAGTCTTTTTAGGAACAATTATTTGTGAATCATACTCGTAGCTTACGATAGGCAGGAACTTTATATTACAATTGCATAGGCTATTGTTTGTCTTCTTTGGAAACATTGTAGAAGAAACTCTTACTTACTTACTGTAACTCTTTATGTTATATTCTGTTAGGACAAATGAGAATGTCTCTCGTTTTAACAAACGGGTATTTTAATCAGTTGGCTGCGACATCTATAAATACAGCTTGGAAATTCGAATGTTTAATAATAAAAAAATGTGGAGTGCTCTAACCTGAGCATTATTAATCTTCTTAATAACATCAGTTTCAAAACCCAGCTGCGAAAGAAACTGATCAGGATCCTCATCATCACCAGACCACTCTTGTTCTTCATCCTTCACTTCATCCATTGTGCTGTAACTGCTATCAAAGGAGGCTGTCTTTGCTTGGTCTTCATTTGAGTTGTTCAAGCGTTTTTTGTCTGGTTTTAAGGGCATTGTGAATTCTATGTCTGGAATGATATCGCGGATAGATAGAGAAAATTCTATTGAGGTATTATGTCGGCTTGGCACAGATTTAAGGTATCAGTCAACATAGATGAGACCTAGAAATGTCATTAGCACGATGTTTGTTTGTTAGGCGCTGTTTCCACGTGCGTCCATGTGCGTCGCACCGCAGTGTGGAGGCGGCTTCTCAGAGAGTGCATAGAAAAACGTGGCACGGCGATAATTTCGCCGCGATTCTCTCGCTTATGGAAACAGCGCCTCACAAAATATTAGTGACATCGCAAATACATATAAGGATAATTATTTACATTTCTTGTACTTCAAAAAGACAACACGTAATTTCATCTAACCTTCCTCGCTTACCTTCTTGCTGCAAAGAGTTCCTGAACCCCCTCGTGGTGGGAGTAATCAGCACGCTCGGCTCCGACACGCCACTCACACCGGCAGCACGGAACAAACACGTAAAGGTATTCGCGCATAGGTAGAAGTATGGACAATGTAAGGCGCGGAGTAGCTGAAATATAGGTAGCTAGTTTCATATTCAGGTTTAAGAAATACAGTATGGAGTTTGGTTATTGGATAATCATGAAAGGATGCGAAAGATGTGTGCTTGGATCGTAGCAAGTGGAGCGAAGTGGTTTCTGCTTGCCTCGAAGGGAGAAAGGCGTTATGGATTTGTAGTATGTATGTATGAAAAGTTTATTTGGAAAGCAAACATTCCATTATAGTAGTCTGTAGAATTTAAAACTATTGTAAAGTTGGGAATAGTATCTGTTCTGTGACAGTAATATAGTATGCATTGTCTAAGTATTGTAGATAAATTGTTTAAGAGGTTTTAAAGGCAAGTACCTACCTATCTATATATTGTAAATCATTTACCTGAAACAAAGATCTGAAGCTCTCAGTCCATTCTTTATACAGAGCATCTTTAATTTCTTCATTAGTTGCTAGAGAGTTAGTAGCAGCCACTTTACCACCAGAACGAGGGTATAGTTGCAGCCATGGTAAGTATGGATGCTGCCAGTATAAACATGCCTACAAAACAAAATAAATTTAACAAAGAGATATTTTAATAATAAAATTGAATATGAAATAAAAGAATGTAGTTACTTGATGCAGTCGTGCCCTTGGCGATGTATCTAAAGTTTGTGATGATTCTGTATCTACACATCTAACAAATCTGAAACAAAAGATAAAGGAGCATATCAATACAATTTCTTCACATATTTATTATTTAAACAGGCTTGCAGGGGTTATGTGAGCATGCTGAAGTAAGATTTATAATTGTGTGAAATGTAAAATAGTGTAATGCAAAATATGAGCTTTACTGATTTTAGTTTTACATTGCATCACACCACAATCCACAAACATACATACAGTAAATGAATATTAATTTTAGTTTAAAATGGTGAACTTACCCAGTTATACCAGATGCTTCTTCGCTTGCCTTCAGTTTGGAGGTCCATGCAAATGGTTTTGGTGACATTAACCTAAGTTTAGTTTTAAGAGCCCAATCTACCGGTAAGTGCTTGTATTTCTTTTCTACTACCTACAACATTTTATATAAAACATTAAAAATGATTTAGCCAAGTCTTGCTTTTTAATAATATCTGCAAACATTCAAAAACCTTCTTTGATTTTTTGACAGTGTTCCCTGAACTAACCTTAAAATTGGAAGAAATAAAGAGGTCAATCTATTTTGATTGAATTGTAAAACATTTCTTTTGAAATATGTACTATTTATTTATCTCCAGGTCTTACCTTTTCCACAGCATGATCAGCGGTGAATTTTTGTAGCAAATTAGAGAAGGTGGAAAGTTTTTCAGTATCAACTTCTTGAGGAGGTTTCTCCGACACTTTAGCTGGTAGGTTGAGTAATGCAAATAATGTTTTATCACTGGATTCATCTTGTGGACTGTCTAATTTTATTCTCTTATGTTGTTGTGTGTTGTTCCTATATCAACATATAACTGTTAGAAATATACCTTTTCATTAACATACAGAATCTGAGTTTGCCAAGTCAGTACTTACTTTGAAAAAGGGTTTTTCGTTTTATCACCATTGAGGATCCTTGAAAAATCTAAATCTACAGTTGCTGCTGTACTTACTGATTGACTAGCGCTGGAATCTGACGGTTGAGTTATGCGATTCTGTTTCAAAATAAGGTTAAACTTTAGACAGTACAAACTTAACTATATAAATGATAATACTATAAAGCAAAGTTTGATAAAACTGAATTTTTAGTACTTTTATAAGGCATATATTATTACGATGATATGATAACTCACTTGCAACGTTTTCTTTCTTTTTTTAAGCCTATGAAGTTTCATAACTTCGTTGGGCTTTTTCCAGGGCGATGAGGGCTCCATAATTAAGTAATTGGAGGTCTAAAATTGATAATTCTAAAAACTATTATCTCAACTTTTATACTAAAGTGCTTATATTATAAAACCATGAAGAAAAAAATAAATAAATGTTATTAAAAATGCTGTGCGCGCCGTTCATTCGCCACTTGTTGTGTTTTGCCTATTTGACAGTAATGACAGTTAGCTGACATTTATGATTTTTTTAAATGTTTTCAGTTGAACTTGGTTGATAGTTCATTCAGCCAAGTTCAGGTTTTTAACCCCCGACGCCAAAAGAGGGGGTGTGTGTGTGTGTGTGTGTGTGTCTGTCTGTGGCACTGTAGCTCTTAAACGCGTGGACGGATTTGGATGCGGTTTTTTTTAGTTTAAAGCAGGTTTTCCTGGGAGTGTTCTTAGACATAAAATATTCAAATCGGTTCAGCCATTTCAAGGTTATCAGCTCTTTTGTCAGCTGTGATAGGGTTGTAGATCCAGTATAACAGCAGATATGTCGTGTTTGGATTCATTTTGATCAGTGTTTAATTCTTAATATAATGCAATGGTGACAATAAGTGAGGAGCTGATGATGGAGTCAGAATTTCCAGCACTCCATCCATTCTTGAAAAATTTTACAGCAGATATATCGTGTTCGGAGTCGTTTTGATCAGTGTTTAATTCTTAATATAATGCAATGGTGGCAACAGATGAGGAGCTGATGATGGAGTCAGAATTTTCAGCAATCGATCCATACTTGAAAAATGTAACAGCAGATATATCGTGTTTGGATTCGTTTTGATCAGTGTTTAATCCTTAATATAATGCAATGTTGACAACCGGAGGAGCTTATAATAATTATACCTACATATAATAAAAGTTTAAAAACTTTGAAATAAAAATTAAATTAAAAAATTAAAAAACCCCCGACTATAAAAAGTAACAAATAAAATAAGTCGTCTTTTATCAACTGAACATCGCTTAATATTTCATACAAATTGACAACTTTCATACAAACTTCATTTTGTCGGGGGACCGCTACATAGCTAGCTAGGTAGTAGGTAGGTACGCAACGCAAACGATACCTATCACAAATAATCATAATGTGATGTCAAAATTAAAAAAATACCTATGAAATATTTTAATTGAATTGATAAGTATAATTTTAAATATTCATAAGGAAAATAGAATGCGGTACCCCGACGAAATGAAGTTTGTATGAAAGTTGTCAATTTGTATGAAATATTAAACGATGTTCAGTTGATAAAAGACTACTTATTTTATTTGTTACTTTTTATAGTCGGGGGTTTTTTATATTATGTTATTTTTAATCTTTCAGAGTTTCATAATAATAAATACATTGAATAAGTGTAGATAATAAATAATATTTTTCTTCAAAAATGTATATTGGCATTACCTATTCAAAGTTATTATAAGACTCAAAAGACTGAATATTTACGAATTTACTTTACGGTCACTTTTGGGTCACTTAGATAGACCAACACAAAGTTGGACAGTCGAAGACGTGGTTGTTGGTTTAAGCCGTAGGTTTAAACTTAGGTCTTTACTCTTTAATTAGCTATAAAATCTGTGTTTTGTTGTTTAATGCATAGACCA
Organism: Anarsia innoxiella; assembly: GCA_947563765.1. NCBI lineage: Eukaryota > Metazoa > Arthropoda > Insecta > Lepidoptera > Gelechiidae > Anarsia > Anarsia innoxiella. The sequence goes on along the minus strand of OX387396.1, from coordinate 8,982,794 downwards.
CACGTTCTGCCCACACCCAACCAAGCAGGCGAGACACTGCTCTGCCGAGTGTGACGGAGTCAAATCTTCGAACAAGCCCCGGAACCCCCGAAACAAGCACCTTTTATGTTTGGTCTATGGCCTTGAAACGCACTAAGATGAAGAAGATTATTTATCTGAAAAAAGTTCTGAGTATCTTGTAAGTATTGTCTACGCAATGTCTACCTTCTTGATATACCTACCTTTTTGCCCCAGACTTCATTCAGTTATTTTGACAGTAGTTTTGAAAACTTTTGTCAATTAATTTGGTGTGTGTCAAATTAAATTTTTGTACTTTAAAGATTATAAAAATAAAATTTTAATTTATTTATAGAATTTGTTTTAATAGGTAATTAGATATGGCGCCGAAAACAAGCAATAAACAGCAAAACGTTAATAAACCAAAGAGAGCAAAGAATAATTCTCTTATAGCGAAGGTAGGTGTTCAATAGGTAAATAAATAAACTAAATTAGTACCTACTTACATTATACTAACGATGTAAACCACAGCGATGTCATTTTTAACTGCATTCACACACATAGGTACGATCAGTTCTTTCCAAGCTAACACGAATTGTTTTTATTTCAGCCAAAACTTTCAAAAGTTCGAACCATCCAGTATCTTCGCATAAAGTGCCCAATTTGTTTCGAAAATATCAACAGAGAAGCTGTATCGTCAACAAAATGTGGGCACGTATTCTGCACACAATGCCTACAAAAAGCATTAAAGAGAATGTCTGCGTGTCCTACGTGTCGAACTAGAATAAAGGGTAAAGGAGGACATCATCCACTTTACCTGGACACTAACGTGTGCGAGGAAATTGAACTGGTCGAAATCTTGGATAACATTGACACGAATGTTGGTCAGGAATGCAGCCAGGGTGAACAAAATACCGAGACAAACGAGGCGTCACAGGATACCGAAACAACTCAGGTAAACGACAGGAGCCGAGATAGCAAATGGACTCAGGCCCAGAGGAACTTTTCACAGGATTGATACTGCGAGTATATAGATACCGTGGAAGAGACAATGCTAAAGCTAGCGAGAGAAGTCTTTAGAACAAATACCTATCAACAACGTTCGAATCTTCTCTCGTAGATAATGTACCTAGGTATGTATTCTAAAGCTTTACTGTCCACAGAGAATATTATCTACTTATTGTAATTTATTCTATTTCTTTTTTGTGTCTCATGTGTCTGTTCATTGTGTTGGAAATTTTGTTACCACTTTAGACTTATATCTATGTTGTGAATATTAAATTATGTTTTAGGTAATAGATAATTTATATTTTATTAGCGGAGGTTTTTATTTTTATAGGCAGTCTACACTATAATAGATGATACGTTTTAGGAATCATAGAAGCAAATTCTATGCCATTAGCCTAGAACTATTGAAACATATCTTGATATTTTATCAGTTAATCGACCACGTCATTAAGAACTGCAAAAATGGAATATCCGTTGTAGAGCGCCTGAAAAGTAAATCTGTATTTAGTAATAATGGTACCTACAAACTAACCATCTGCAAAATCTCGTAAGGATCTAGTAGTACCTGGCTAAACGTTTGTATAGACATAGGTGCCATTCCTCCAGCGCTTAATTGAATCGGTTTCTGTGCTACTCTGATGACTAGGATCAAATCCTTCTGCATGTCGATAGGCCAGCTTGTCCAAGAGGATTCGTATGCAGCGCGAGATATGCCCACACTCTATGGAATATTGTCGACATTATTCCAGGAAAGCTCTTACTATTAAATAAGTATTTAGATGTCTCTATATCTGTGACTTACCTGTATAATCAATTCGTTTCCCAAATAGCAATAAATATAAGCATTCAGAAGAGCAACGCCAAGGAACGCTATGAAGCTAATCAAAAGATTTTTGTCTTCCAATCCGACCTGAAAACATTGATTCTTGTAGGTAGTCTTATAGTCTGACGGTTAAAAAAACCTGCATGGTCGTTAAATACAAACCAATGTAACCATCATAGCATTTAAACACAGTTCTATGGTAACAGCCTGATTTTGCACAAAGAAGAACTCTTTAAATATATAATCCAGTTCCTTAGCATAACTAAAATAAAAAATGCAAAGTAATCTAAGTCCATTGTATTCAAAAAGTTTTACCAGTAAATTGTGAAAGAAATAATATAATTTGAAAAATATTACCCCATTAAGCGCACATGCTTTTTAACAACTTGTTTAAAAGCGATGCGCATAGCGGATTCGTTTTCGGGAGAATATTCTAAATTCCTCAAATCATTCTGAACTACGACGAGCTGGTCACAAATATACATCATCAGGCTGCAAACAATGCCTTGCATGGCAAACGATCTGTACAAGCATGGGACAATAAAAGTTACAGCTACTAGTTCAGCGGCCAATAATAGGTTCGTTCTGCTCTTCAATGGGTCGAATGGCATCCAGGCTTCCACAGCCATTTCAAATTTGTACTGAGCCAGTAAACTAAACGCACTGACCACTCCTGTACCAAATAAGGTAATAAATATGACATGAGTAGCCATTAATTTCTTACGTTCCTCTGAAATATAATCGCCAGAATTTTGTATCTTGATGATCAATGATCTCAGTTTATTCCGATTCCATAAGAACAGCACGACTTTGAGAACAAAGTTATACGCAACTAGACTCTTGTCCAAGTTAGAGAGAAATAAATTGATTTCGTCTTTGCATTCATACGTGCCAATTCCAGTAGTAATCAGGAAAATTACCGATAAAACATGTAAGGTTAATTCGTATCCTTTGTACAGATACCTTTGCCGATTAGACAAATTTTCCATTGGCCACAATCCCACATAGAACAAATACTTCAAATTGAATTGAAATAATTCTTCCTGAGCCCACAAACTCATATATTTCCGAATACCCATTGTTGTGGCAACGTACTGTCTAAACGAACGTAGCAAACGTTAGAAAAGCAAAGAACTTTTCCAAGATATCAGGCGATACCTAAATCAAGTGTAATTTATTTCTGACTTTTGCTAAATTGCCTACCAAGTTACGGTGGATAGTAGGTACAGGATCAGAGCATTATGTGAATAATCTATTCAATAGGTAAATGTATGTAGACTATGTTTGATCTAACTACTTAATGCCACTTTTAACAAACTTTAAATTGTCTAAAGGTTAAGCCTGCTTGTTTGTTAAATTACTTTCAGTAGAACTTTCCCGTACTTTCGTAAGTCCTATTAGGTGAGTGAGTACTTAGCAGGCGATTCAAAGAAACGACAAGTAAAATACTTAAGTGTATCAAATTTATTTAATAAGCCAGTTAAATAAATTACGTATTACGGTAGGTAAACATTTTTTATGAGAATCTTTCGTGGATGAAAGTAAATCGTGTCTGAGAGTTTTCTCTACATTTAATTTTTAGGGTGTTGACAAGTTTCTTTGGTCCGCAGCAGTAAAGTGGCAGGTGTTCTCTGAAATAAACAATGGAAACATTGCGATTGGTATGTTCAAAAACTTTTAAAATAAAATATCTATAGATTAAAACTTGAGGTGGTCTTTTTCCTTTGACAATATCAGATCATTGAGAAGAAAAGAACTTACCCAGGATACAAGTGCACCCAATAACCAAATACTTGGTCCCAATGAGGGCGTCCTCTGCTCATTCGACATCCAACCAAAGGATATTCTTTTGCTAAACTATATTTGTCATTATCTTCTATCTTTATAATCTTTTTCTTCAAGTGTGGTGTCAACAGTGTTTCTAACTCTTCGTTCTTGTTGTTCACGAGATATGTCGCACCTTTTTTGTTTACCATTGATATAGTTGTATCTGAAAGAAAGATTGATTGATCAGGACAGTCCTCGACAATGGCAACTGATTGTTGCATCCTGCAAGTTTTGAAATATTTGCATTGTTTCTCTCACCTTTAACTCTGGTATCAGTGACAAACAGCTGAAAATGCAGTCTATCCGGCCTGTTGGCAGCTCTAAGAGTTTGTAAACATCTAGAAGCCAAGGCTCCAACTACTGCTGCCTCGCATTCCTGCCGCACTATCCAGATTAAATGCATTCTTCCAGGAGATACGCTGCGTGGGTTGCTGGAGATAGTAAGTAATATCAATTATGTTCTTAGTTTCATAAATATTTTAATGGGAAGAAGGAATAGCCATTACAAAGAACCCAAGCCAGTTTGGCCTGAATTTGAAAAATGAAGTATTTTCTTCAATCAATACCTACCATTATCGTAGTACACATAAACATGGGTAAACTAAATTCTGATTAGGTAGGTACTTCATCAATCGAAGTTATTAATGTTTCTACATTGACATTTAACATTTTAGAATCGGAAACTTTAAAGTACAGTAGTGTTTGAATAGTAAATATGGAATCTTACGGTACCTGAGCATTTGAAACAACACCGGTACAAATGGCGTGACGCCCACCCCGGCGGCCACGCAAAGAGCCACTCTGCTCCGGCCCACACTCTCCATCGGACTTGCCATTGGCCCATCTACTAACATTCTGTCCCATAAAAATAGTATGTTTCGATTACGAAAATAGTATTCTAAATCATTCTGTCGCGATTCAAAAGATTATGTACGATCACGTAAGGCATAGGCTGGTTTCTGACATTGAGAGAAGAAACCTGATTTTAAGCGGTAAAGCAATTAATTGTATAGAATTAAGTAAATTAATCATGGTATTTTTTCTCACATCTGTCTTCAGGCTAAATCGATAAAGCTACCGTGAAACGACTTTATTTTCTTACCTCGTTTGTATACTAGGATTAGTTTTTTCAATAAGTAAATTCTCTAGAGCTTCAGTCCAATCGCCTTTCACTTTGATCCATATTACAAAATTTCTATCATCGGGACTAGGAACCTAAAAATTATAGAAATACCTAGACTTTAGATATGAATTCCCAAATAGAAATAATAGCCACCAAAATGAGAAGCAGTTATTACAATACCTTGACCACAGTGAAAGGGTGCCATTCCAATAGAGATATGTTTGCACATTGTAGCAAGACATATTGACCCGGTCGGCACACAAATTCTTCATGAGGACAACTCAAAGTCAAGCTTAAAGTTCGCCCTGGCATTGAAGTCACCTGAAATAAGATCAAGAGATGAATATCTGGATAGGAAGAGAGAGATCGGAAACACGGTTGTTTAATTTTAAAGACCCACAAATCCAATAAACAGATGTCGAAAAATAAGAACAGTTAAATTAAACAAAGCTTACTTGCAAAATATCGACATTTGCCCTGTTTCTGGAAAACACTCGCCAAATGAGATCAATGAAGAAACAGCAGAGTGGAAACGCCATCCATAGCCAAGTCTAAAAAGAAAAAGAACATTGATTTTTAAATAAAGCTGGACCTAGTTAATGCATTAGAGAACTGATATAATTTATGTTTATGCTGTCTGACAGCTCGTTTAAACAATTGGGCGTGTTTTGTTTTAGTTAATGTAGTGAAGTGTATAAGTGAATTGAGTATGGATTTCGTATTGGTAATTCTAAGCAATTTCAGTAACATGTAGCCGAAATGTAGTCGAGCCACGTATTGGACTGTGCATTCAATTTGCCTATTAGTGGTCGAAGCAAAATGGACGCAGGTGGCCGCAATTATTACATTGGATTGTTTGTATTGCCCCTGCTGTGCAATTAGGGTTTACGTGCTGAAGCTTATACAATAAGCTTTCAGATTATCCAATAAATACCTTCTATTCTCTAAATTTACTGCAAATACAACTAGCTGTAATACCTACTTTGGATTTTATGGCGACATATTTGGTAGGATTAGCTGAAGCGTTGTTCCATTTCGTAATTTGACTAGAATAAGTTTTTACATTTAGCTCGTCTCTATCCAAGACTTCTTGTTTTAGTACACCGCTGAAATATAAACAGACGTTTTAAATAACGTATCTATATAGGTAGGTATAAGTAGTAAGATTAGATGGTAGTTAGATTGTCGATAAAGTTTTCAATTTGGATAATAACGTAGGTATCTTTACGATTTTACATAAAATACTTCACAATATTAATTTTCCATAATGATTGCGAGCTTTATAATTAAATTGCATTACAACCTACCTCAAAGGATGAATGATGAGTAGTATCATGAAAGGTAGATACAGTTGATGGGTGTACCAGAAGGCATTGTACACCCTCCGCCGAACTATTCGAAGAGATGTCAGACTCATTGTCAATGTTATGGCCAGCATGGACACTCCCGTCACGCCTGGCTGGCTCATCAACAACTTCAATGGATTCTGTGAATTCAATTGCCAAAACATGCATCTTATTAACAGAATACATAAATAGGTAGTGTAGGTACCCGAACTAATTTAGTAACGTGAGTTACCTATTACGTGACATACTGATCTTATATACCTATTTACCTCATTTTTGTAAGAAGCCATGTTGATATCTGGTTGGGTATCATCGAAATTCCTTGAAAAGTTCCACATATTGCAGAAATGGGATGCCGAATGTATAGCTGAAAGTTATTTAGTCATGTAAGGGGCTAATCCGCTGTACTTACTTAAAAGTATTGATTCAAATATTGTAAAGCTAATTATGGTATCGGGCCTATTCTCAGAACTTCAAGAACGTGACTTGAATAGACATCTATTCATCTAGACAAGGTAAGTAGATAAATTAAATAATATCGATGTTACCTACCTAATAATATGACACTTTAATATTCTGTGAGCAAACCTCTGCTGCACTGAGGGTGTATTCTAAGGACGTTTAAAGCCTGCGAGGGTTCAGTTCAGAGCTATTCCTAAACACAGGAGTCAGTTAAAGTCTAGTGCCGTTATTACCCAGTCTCAAGAGTTTAATGGTGCACTGGGTGTGCTAGCTTGAGCCTTTTATTTTACAGACACAACTTGCCTTTCAGTTCAATAGGGCTTTGTTTGATACGCTCACTAGCTGTACGCTGTAGGCTAAGTTACAAAGGATTTTCGTAAGGTTTACAGCTTTACATGTTTACGACATCGTCTGTTTTTAGTTTCTGTTATTGTTGGTCAGGTTCGACTACAGCGTTCGACGGATTTATTAGTTTGATTGGACTATAAAATGCTGAGTAATTAAAAGGTAATAACCAACTATAAAGCTAAATTATATACTACTCTTTTCTTTATGAGTAGATCTTCTATCCTGAGTACCTACTTGCGGACTTACAGTTATAATTTAAGGTACTTACCACCAAAAACGAATAATGTAATCGCAACAGTCATGTGGAAGCTCTTAGCTTTTTCCAACCAGAAGAAGAACAAAGTTGGCCATAGTTTGGAAAGGACTCGATACAAGAGGTGGTTGAGTTTCTTGCACAAAGGCAGCAAAACTAGAGCACAGCATAAATTTAACACAGTCGCCGTGCCTCGAGAGACGCATAGACCTACCTGAAAATGGGTTAACATTTTAAAAATCTGACTGAATACTAAGAAGCTAGGCAGGTACTAGGGACAGAATAAAAAAAGTCCGTGGTACTAGGTAATTAGTGTAAAATAACTGGAAGAATTATAATACTATCATTATGTGTTTCTCACCCCTAATATCTGCCGTAAGTGATAAAATTGTCTCCCGTATTTGTAATAAATAAAAGTATCGTAAAAAATGTATGTGACTAATGAGATCCATAGTATCTGAAACAAACATAGTTTATTTGTATGATCCAATGTACGGTAGAGTGTGAAAAGTTCTCTCTAGATAACAGAAAGATATTATGGTATCTATTCGTAGATTCAATAGCTACTCTACTTTTTGCTACTTCATTTATTACTATAAACATCAGTTAATTTAATAGGTACTCTATAGTAGTACCAGCATTAAACATTAAAAAACAAAAGCACTCTGAATCTGAATCATAAATCATTGCATAATTCGCTGGAAATCATATTTTCAGGAAACTTTGAATACGCTATAAATAAAAAGCTAGAAAGCTATAAGATTTGTATTTACAAACTCTAAAATAGTTTTGTAACAAGCTAGCGGCTATTATTTATGAGATGTTTCTGTAAAATTAGTTATATTTTATAGGTAGGTTAAATATTTATAACTACGAAACACCAAGGTAACTTCGTTCGAGTTGAACGGTGTAATCCTTACTACATCTAAGTATGTTATATTCCACACTCTAATATAGACAATGTTGCGACTGCATAAGCTCCGATACCTTGCCATAAAGTGCCTATAAACACGCAGGTAAGTAGCTGTACACTGTACACCGATAAAACGTTTCTGCAATACGTTACGTTGGACGGAAGTAAACTAGCCTAGGTAGAGTTAAAGCTAGGTGTAGCCTCTTCAGACTCTATTCAACTCGTGCGTACAACGATACTCGTACTTGCGACAGCGACATGGCCGTAACGCTTTGACAGCCGCCTCCATTGAAGGTGCCTGAATGGAACCTGGCTACGTGGATGTGTAGTTGGGAAATAAGGCCACTAGTTTCTGGGGCGCTTTAAAAATACCTTCTAGGTTTTTGTTTTATTTGATCGTAGAGCGCAGATATAAACTCTACATCCTCTAAAGATATAACAGAAGTGTAATAAATGTGACAGGTAACTAGCTTTTTATCCCCTTTTTAAGCAGCATTTCTATGGCACCTAATTCTAGATCTAATTAAGAAATACAATTATCTGGATACAGGTAGGTAAGCAAACATGTGCTTATTCGAGTATCACGATAAACTATTTCAAGGGGGCGCAATAAGGCCACCTAGATCCAGCCCACGGGGCGCAAGAACTCTGTGCCATTGGTGCAAATGACAGAGGAGTGTGGACCCGCATTAATTACCTATCTCGCGTTGATCGGTATCGACTATCACATCTACATGCAGCTGTTCGACTATTCATTGACTTCTTTAATCTTACCTAATGAAAATTAACATATCGTGTTGGATGAAGAGGAAGTTAAGATTTGCGTCTGTATTGGGTAGAAAGTACCTATACCTACGCAAGTCTAGGCTACCTAATTAGATTTTCGATTCACGGTTGAATTGAAATCATTTAAGTAAGTTAGGTAGGCTATTCCTTATTATTTAATTTTATGCACTTTACGAAATGGTGTATTGGTGCTGACTATGAATACTATGATTGATGTTTAATGTTTATACCTCAGGTATGGCTGATTCCACCGTTTCGTTCAGATTTGCCATCCAGACCAAAAACTCATATGATTTTAACAGTTAGCTAAAATGTTTAAATTGAAAAAGTTCACGTATAAGTAAGGCTAAAAGACGCATCTTTCATTTAATCGCTAAATTAATTAAATAAAAAAAACCCTGAACAAAAACATGTCAAAATCTCATTACACTCCTCATCCAGATACCCACCCTGAGTTTTCTGAGATACTTTAGTACACTTTCCTACGGTAAATGTTCAGGTTTTTTGTACCTGAATATCAAGTTACACTATTACAATTAATAATTAATAAATAAACATTAATAATTCATAGCGCAATATATAAAGAATCGCACTTAAAATTTTGTCAAACGAAAAACTTCATTCTCTTCCACGAAAATTGCAATCAACATTATAATGTGTTCCCAACCCTCTTTCTACTTTTGCCCACGCCCACGTCTCCCGCGCCCCTCTGTCTGCCTAAACAATTTACCGAGAAAGACCACGCGCAGCCACACTAAAAAATATTTCCGATTTAAGTTCTGAAAATCGCTTTTGTCACAGGTTCGTACACATTACATTCCATTGCATTTCTAAGTAAGCTCATGATCAAATTAATTTTATTTTAGATAAAATTATAGCTTGTATGTGGGTGTTTTCATATTATACCTATTAAGGTCATTGCACTTTTAGTTTCGAAATAAATCGAGAAATTCTTCCTAAATTTCATTCCTTTCCAATTCATTACATTCCATTCCCTCCAATTTTTTTGGCGGAGGGGAATGAAAGGTTTTGGAAGTTAATGAAATAGTTTTACGGGTAGTAAAGTAGTAATATAAAACACTAATAAAGATCATGTTTTCGGTATTAACTGACGTTTTTTTGTAAAAATAACATTATTAATAAAACGTTACCTACCTTAATGAGTATTGTCGTGCCTAAATTTTTATATTAAGCAACTACATACTTTTTCAACTTATTATATTCAAAAAATACCAACCTATCTAGGTACCTATTTACTTAACGAAATTCAGATTGAAATGTTAATGGTTGGCCTTATCGTTATTTTTTGTACTCTTACAGACCGCAAATTAATATGAAAAAAAATTGAGAAATATTGAGATGAATTTTTGCAATTGACACAAGCAGGTTCCTCAGTAAGCAAGAAATACGCACGAAGCAGCACAAATGGACGAACATCGAAACAGGGTCAAGTTTACAATGAATCACGCTACATTGAAATTTTACTACAATTATTGAAATTAAGACTATCACTTGGACAAACTACGCATCGTTATGGCCACGACACGCACCATTTTTGGAGAGAATAACAAAGGAAAAGGCTCGTCGTTAGAGTCGCAGTAATTTTTAGTTTTTGGCAGCAAGAAGTCAGAAGTTCCTTGCACTGCCGTATTTGCGGTATTTTGTACCAGACTCTGCATTGCAATAACGTGAAACAATGAAACACATTAAGAACGCTTGGTGCCCATGAGCAGGATTTGATAACCGCCAGTGTATGCAGCCCACGACTGTAAGAGAAACGCTCGAGCGTGGAAGTACTGCTGATGTTTATTGAATTAATATAAAGAATTTGAAGATTTTTTTATGATGAGACTGCGCAATGACCACGATGATGTCCGCAACGCAACGCTCTGCAGTTATTGGTTGTGAAGAAATATTGATTAATGGTAAACGCTTTAGTTTCCTTCGATTACTCTGGAAGAATCATGGGTGCAGCTATTCAGCGAAGAAAGGAGCAACAAGCGAGGTTTTAGCGGCATTTAGAAGTCCTGTTTTCATTTTCTTTTCCAAAGGGCTGTGCGGTCCTCGAGTACGTGATAGATAAGACAAGTCAGCGAGCGTGAAAATATTCCTGCATCGATATGGTTCCGCTGCATCAGCAATCACGTAGCTTAACACGTCCGCACAAATCATCGCGCGGCCAGCGTCTTGCAGCGTAGCTCCAAGTCATCACTATGTCCAGTTGCCTAGAGTCATATCACCATGTAACTCCAAATATAAGATGTACAATTTCGCCGCGCCGTTATAATTGTCACCTATTATGCAGGTCGCCACAATGTGAGTTTCTAGTTTAGGTGTTTATACTTTTAGAAGTCTATTGAAATGTTCCTAAGACGTAAAAAAAAATTGTGTTCATTTTGACACATACGATTTCCATGAATAAGTACGTTTATGAAGAAAAAGTTTGATTTTTTAATCAATTTTTTAATACTGACTAATATTTTTTCATTACCTTCCAAACAACATCATTACACTCTCACGATATTTCATTACATTCCATTGCCTCATTACACTCCAACGATTTCCTCGAAAACTATAAAAAAAATTAATACGTCCAAACTAGTTTACTACATCTAGACGATATACGCATCTTTTTAGCATACCGATTTTCGAAACCGATATAAAAAAAAAATTTTCGTGGAATGGTCGAAATTTGCACGAAACGGTGGAATCAGCCGTATACTTAGTATATATATCTCGTTTATCTAGATCCCACAGCTGGCCAAAGGCCTCGGGTTATCTAACACGGAAAATCCGTGGTAACTCTTTCGGTGATTGATTAGTCTGATGAACTCGTAAAGTTAATAACTACCTAAACAGACTGACAGACTTATTAAAAGATAAAACTTTAACGCTCTATTTTAAGCCGATACAGCCGTTTTTGTTTACATAAACTGCCTATATTATAAAAGATCGGTACATCAGACAAGGTTCTAGATAATGTAACTTATTGTGTGTTTAAATAATTTGAATGTAAACGCTTAATTTGCTACCTACCAAACAAAATTTTATTTCCCGCTATATTGGTAGACCTAACTCAACGTTAAATAACCAAGTTAAAATAACCATGGCCACAACAATGCCATAAAACCTGAATGATGGAATTGGTTTACGAAACCAAACTTAAATCTATACAATGACTCACTGAGCAAGCTTAAAGCTCTCTTTCATCACAAAAACATGATTGTGACGAATTTTACATTTAGATTACAAATACATTGGTGCGTAAGTTTTCGTCAGTGAATGTAAAGCCAGAATTAATGTCTCAATGAACGTGCCACATAAAAATAAAATGGCAAAGTTGACATCATCGTGAAATTCTTGGAACGATGTTGGGACGTCAGATTTTAGCTGAACTCCTATCTGAATGCGGTGTGTGAATTTGTCATCGTTTTGTTTGTTTAAAATTGCGGTTAAATATCATGTTATAGCCAGTAAAATATATTAATGAAGTTTAATTAATATGTAGGTATTTAATGTCTAACGAGATTCTAGTTGGAATCTTAAAAGGTGAATTTTATATCTAAGTACCTACCCCAATTTGATTAACCCAAGAATATTTTTATGGCTGTTCTTTTTAAAATATGATGGTTCATTTCCTCGCTTGCGGTCGATGAAGGTAAAATATGTTATTATTTAGGTAGGTACCTAAGTAAAGTAGTTATGTACCTTCTAAGCTAATGTTAAAGGTAGGTACCTACTAAAGTGGGTACAGTGCCACTTTAACAATCTGCATGAAAAAGTTTTAAATAAGTAAACGGAAATGCGACTTACCAAGAAGAATCGTGATTTAAAGTTTTCGCAGAAAACTTGGAAAAAAGTTAACACCATCTTCGCCGATTAAACTTTCAGATTATAAAAAATATTTTTGGATTGTTTTAGTTAGACATTTTTACTATTGATTGTTTAAGAATCGAGTTTAGCAGTATACAATTTGAAACATTTTGAAAATAGCGATCGTAAATAAAATCGCAGTTGTTCCGCTCACGCCGCGTGTAGTTTAGGCGCAGCCTCACCTTACTAAACTGAGCTGAGCGAACGGGAGATGGCTGATAACCCGACTCGAAGCGAAATGCTACACGCACTACTGATGTTTCATAGTTTTCAAGCTGCTTCCAAGTACTAAATAAAAGATCAAATCAAATCTTTTATCATTGTTGAAAATTGATTTTATAGAAAGAAAGTTAAATTCTGAATATAAAACATTTACTAGACTAATTAGGAATTAGGGACTTAGGGACAAATAAAAAAACTAAGGACGATTCTTTAGCTTTAAAAAAATATATTATATGTACTTAAAAACTTGATAAGAAAAAACTTACATATTTGAAAAAAAAAAAAAAGTTCTAAAAACTAAAACCCGCCTACGGTAAACTTGCGATCTTAAAAGTAATAAACAAGAAATAAATCTTGTCTTCTTAACTACCCCATAAATGCACAGACGTAGCGATTTTCAGAGGATAGCCGTGGTCGTATGCCTCTGTGCCTTGATCTTAATTACCGTGCAATGTCGGATACTGTATGACCTACCTGTGTAATGTAAGTATCAATTGCTTGCAGGCAACCAATTATATATGGAGGCATACGACCACGGCTATCCTCTGAAAATCGCTACGTCTGTGCATTTATGGGGTAGTTAAGAAGACAAGATTTATTTCTTGTTTATTACTTTTAAGATCGCAAGTTTACCGTAGGCGGGTTTTAGTTTTTAGAACTTATTTTTTATTTCACACTTTTAAGTTAAACCAGTGATAACTACGTAAATACCTACTACAGAATTCTACAAACACATTTAATTATATGACAACTGTTCAAACACCATGTTACATTTCCAATCTGTCTTTTCATCTAAACATGTTGTATTAGCGGTCATCCGCGATTTCTCGTACATTTGTTAGAGAGTCATCTACACCTCAGTTACTTTTCGAGATGGACAGAATGCAACGTGTTAATATAGGGTAGCAATCCTAAAATATTGCAAATTTCTTTAAAGCATACATAACACTAAAAAACTACACTCAACGCAATCCTTGTCCGTAGTAAGCAGCGTATTGTATAATTCGTTTTAGATAGCTCTCTTTACGTATGCGTGTGGATTAAAGATGCCTTTTATTTTATTTCAGCGAGCGCTGCGCCCCTAAAGCCCCCCAACATACTGATAACTTTGTCTAATATGCGAGTGTATGTTTAAGACCCCCACACCCCCCTACGCAGAGTCTACTTTGTCTACAGTAATGTTCAAGAAGTATTTTTATTTTATTTTGGCGGGGGTCTGCACCCCCCAAACCCCCTACACAATGCCCGCTTTGTTCACAGAAGAGTTCAAGAAGTGTTTTGTTTTATGTTGACGGGGGGCTACGCCCCCCAAACCCCCCGCACAGAGACTACTTTGTCCACTTCTAGAAGTATTTTGTTTTACTTTGGCGGGGGGCTACGCCCCCCAAACCCCCCACACAGGATTTTCTTTGTCCACAGTAATGTTCAAGAAGTGTTTTGTTGTATGTTGACGGGGGCTGCGCCCCCCAAACCCCCTACACAATGCCCGCTTTGTTCACAGAAGAGTTCGAGAAGTGCTTTGTTTTATGTTGACGGGGGGCTATGCCCCCCAAGCCCCCCATACAGGGACTACTTTGTCCACTTCTAGAAGTATTTTGTTTTACTTTGGCGGGGGGCTACGCCACCCAAACCCCCCACACAGAATCTACTTTGTTCACAGTAATGTTCAAGAAGTATTTTGTTTAATTTTGGCTGAGGGCTGCGCCCCCCAAACCCCCTACAAATTGCCCGCTTTGTTCACAGAAGACTTCAAGAAGTGTTTTGTTTCATGTTGACGGTGGGCTACGCCCCCCAAACCCCCCATATAGGATCTACTTTGTCCACAGTAGAGTTCAAGAAGTGTTTCATTTTATTTTGGCGAGGGGCCACACCCCCCACCCCACACAGAATCTACTTTGTCCACAGTAGAGTTCAAAAAGTGTTTTGTTCTATTTTGACGGAGGGCTGTGCCCCCCAAACACCCCGACACACTTACTACTTTGTTCATAGTATTAGTGTGAGTTCATAAATTCTTTTATTTTATTTCAAACTTCCCTTTTAAGACACGGTTTACAAATTGACATCACTACTTGAACTCATGATAATAAACAACTTTGAATATGGGATAACTTTGTCAGCGTCCAAAAATGTGTGCTTTTTCGTACAAGTTACGCGTGCAAAATGTACCTATTGAGGGACCGAAAATTTTTGGATGCCAACAAAGTTGGTTCCGTAGTAAAAGTTGTAGGTAATTTAGCTTAAAACTAGTCAAAACAGTCAACATAATTCTGAAAAGGCCTGATTTGGCAAGCTGTAGGTAAGTAATCAGTAATTTCGAAGTGATTTAGATAGAAAAGACAAGACGTTAAAACACATGTTTACAAGTAAAACCGCGTGCTAAGCCTAGTGGTATATATTATATTTGGAATGTACTAACTGAGCCCTTTCATTTGATACCCCACACATTATACTTTACAAAATTTAATATTTTTCGCAACGTATTCTTGTCCACTAGTTTATAAGCAAATCCGTGCGCAATACCTAGTGACATTATATATTTTTGGAATGTACTCGCTGAGCTCTTGATTTTGATATCCCACACAACACCATTTGCAAACTTTTATTTTTTTCATCGTGACTTCTTGCCCACTAGTGGGCAAAGTATTGAATTTATTACAAAACTAGGTATCCTATGTCACCCGCCGTATTATTACGAATCTTTTGACACCTCTTTCATTAAAATCGGTTCAGTAGTTTAGACGCTACGGTGGAACATACATACATACATACATACAAACATACATACATACATACATACATACATACATAGACTGCCAAAAACATTACCCTTCCTTTTGGCTTTGCCGTAGTCGGGTAAAAAAGAGAAAACTTTTTTAGATTTTTTTTAACCAGAACTAGCCGCATAAACATTAAAGCAGATGTCAATCGACTTGACAGTTGTAGCCCGAGTGAGTTGTCATGTCATTGTCAAAATCATCTGTTTTCGTTCTCCTATCGTCTTTAATTTTCGAAAACAAATTAAATAAATATAATTAAAATGAACTTAAAATCGGAAATAGGTGGTACAGATGTGTACAAAAAACTGTTCCCTAAGTTAGAAAGTGAAGACGTTCATTATCAGAATTTCGTAAAAAAATGTGCAAAGTACCACTTCCAAGTCAAAGCTATTATACAGGTAATATGAAATATCTCTTTGTTTTAAACTCTTACTACAATAACAATGCCCTTAACATTGTTCTTAATTCATTATGCATGAAATTTCAAACCCCTTTATTGTGAAAAATTTGTAAGTTTAGGTTGCGTGTGTGGCTTCTCATCTTTTATAATAACAGCACTGAGTAGGTATCTATTTCAAATCAGATAATGAGAACAACAACAAAACAATACTTTATTATTAAAAATACAAAGCATAGTACTTATATATAAACTTACAGAGTGTATGTTGGCCACTGCATTACAACATCCATAAATGATGGAGTTTTAGTTCAAGAGTCAAATAGTGTAAGAATGATAAGAATTGAATCCCGTCCTTTACAGGATATCCTGGAGTGTAAGGATTGCATGGAAACCCTGAATGAGCTAAACGAGAAAGGGCGAGCAAAACTCAACATGTTGAGAGATGAGTTGGAGGCTTTGGAGCAGCACGGCATAGACAGCGGCGACTCCAAGTTTATGGTCGAGCTTGAAGCACAAAGACATCAGCTCTCTGGGTAAGATTTATAAAATAGTTTCTTGATATCACTATTATTAACAGTCTACTATAAAATTATAGTTACAATAAAAAAATCTTTGTCTAAATGATAAGTTACTAAATAAATTATAATTTTACTAGTTGTGTTGCAGTCATTTAATCTTATATGAATTGATTTATGGTATCAGCCAAATTTTTAAGAAACTTTTTGAAAATAAAAATTTGTCAGTAAATTAATAAATTATTCATTTTTGTCTTCCAGATTATTAAAAGAATTTAAAGACGCTAATATTACAAGTATGTTTGCAATTCAAAAGAAACAAAGAGATGAACTACTCAAACCGTCCGAGGGAGACGAGTCCACTCTTAGAAATAGGAACAAGAAAGTTGATAGAGATGGCATTTTGAAAATGTCTTCAGGTTTGTTACTGACACTTTCTTCTTCTTATGGTTGCCTGGTACATCAAGTAAAAGATCACTCTCTTATAGCATACTAGATGCTGCCCGCGACATCGTACGCATTTATCGTCATATCTTGAAAAAAAATATGATATCTCAAAATAATATTATAGCCTATGTGTTATTCTGATAATAAGCTACAACATTACTCAATTTCATCAAAATCTATTCAATAGTTTTTGCGTGAAAGAGTAACAAACATCCATCCATCTATCCATCAATTAGCACAAACATTGACATTTATAATATTATTAATAATGTTGCCTTTAAACATGTGCTCATTTGTCCCATGTCCATTTATTTGTTTCAAAGTTGGAAATAAACTAATTTGTGTTTTTATTATAGGTGTAACAGAACAATTACTATCAATAAGTAGACAACTGGCAGATACGACGCAAAGGAGTCAGGACACTTTGGATAGTCTTGTATCATCTAGTTCTACGGTACAGGTAAGCTATGCGATTTTTATTAACATATAGCCAAACATACTTATGTGTATTGCCATTACAAGCTATATTCAGTGTCTCACAAATAGCAGATGCACTCTGGGTGTGAATATAAGAGGCAAGAAGTTTGGGCATTTAATAGGTGGTATGACTCCATCATAAAGAAAATCCTACTATTATTATAAATGTCAATGTTTGTGCCGATGGATGGATGGATAGGTGGATGGATGTTTGTTACTGTTTCCGCAAAAAGTATTGAATAGATTTTGATGGAATTATTGGGCTATATTATTATTATTAGGCTATATTATTTTTAAATATCTTTATTTTTTTCCAAGATATGACTATAAATGCGTACGAAGTCGCGGGTAGCCGCTAGTCTTATAAAATAATGTAAATAAACACATATAATAATTTTCTCTGAATTTTTACAATAGAAGCAGATGTGAGAAAAGACGAAGGGTAGGGCTAACATGCGTACCTTCAAATCACACTCTATATAGGGGCAAATAGTGTATGCTCCTACTTACACTAATTATTTTCAAATTAATTTAAGCTAGCTTCGAGAGAATTTATTTATCATTGCTACTAGATAATGGGAACATTGTTCTCTTATCAAAAGGTAGAATTAGTTAAATGTTTACTAATGTCGAAAAGTGTTCTGGAAAATGAATCTAGTAAACAAGTTTCGAGTTCAATATAGATAGTAGTATTAGCATAGTATAGGAGATGGTACAATGAATTAGATAGTAGTTACTCGTTGGAAATATCTATTCCCGCTTTAGAGCGAATGTCTTGATTAGTTTTAAAACCGGTTTTTCGCTTCGATATATCCATCGTCATTATAATCTACAAAAAATACGAGTATTAACTAGTTACCAAAAATAGTGCAAAAACTTACCTAGTTCTTATATCGGCGCATTCGTCCGTTTGAATTATGAATATATAAATTAGCTAGGTACCTACCTAAACTTTAGTAACATATGTATTATTTAGTTGGTAGGACAGACAAGTAAAATAACATTACGGTATTGTAGGTAAAACTTTATTGTTTCAGTGCACGCAATCGGAACTACAGAACACAGCCGGTACGATATCCCAATCTAGCAAACTACTGAAAAAATACGGTCGCCGTGAATTTACCGACAAAGTTATTATGTTCTTTGCATTCCTTTTCTTTTTGGCAGTCTGCCTTTACATTGTGCAAAAGAGAATGTTTTGAATTAGACTTAAATATAAAAGTTGAGACACATAGGATGCCATCTTTGCATAATCTCGTCGCCAGAGTTTCTTTATCGACTTTTAATTCTCTATTACGCTGTTCCTAATTAAATAAATATGCGAAATCCTTATCAGCTCTTCATGTCATTCTATGTGTTTTAACTTTCATTATACTTACCTACTTAGGTAATTTAAGATAGCACTCACAAGATTACCCGTTACAAATTGTGGATAAGGTGATTTTCAGTTGATCTTCAGTAGTTAATACGATATTTTGTGTCTGCTAAATTGCTCAAGGTAAGTTTTATCCATGAATTTATTCAATAGACATTAGGTGCTTATTATAATTTACCGCATTATTTATTTTACCAATTGTATTGTTATACCTAGGTATTATTGTGTCTAAATGTTATTTTGTTATACATAGGTAGGTATACACTTTTTATACTTTAATAGGTAGAATCCAAACTGCTCGTTTTTAATTGCCACAAAGTCCCTTGGTTTATTTTAACAAACGATCTATTCTGAAGGTCTTAATTAAATGCACTTTGATACACTACTCGTATGAAATGTTTTATAAAACTTCAATGACATAACTTATTTAAAAAAAATCCGTAATAAATGTATGATTGGAAGGAAATTAACTTTATTTTAAATATACCTACACATCTCTCCATGTTAGCCAGTAGATAAGATAGTACCTACCTATACTATAACTACCCACAACAAAGTTCTGTATCTACTAATAAATTCGCAGCAGCGACAACGTAACAATTTTAGCCTATAATACCCTCCGTGATGACGTGACTATGATAATTACAGTAGTGGTGTGACTGCATGGCTGTGGTCGATCGTCGTTAACTAACGACGATCGACCACAGCCATGCAGTCACACCTAGTCGCGTAGACTAGTCGCGCGGAGTTGGCGGCCGACGACTGACAGACGGATCTTTGCGGCAAGACCCCGCGCGGTCGTTCACCTCTCACGTGGTCAGTCCGACATGGCCCCACGCGTGATTCTGCTCGTTGCTGTCATTTCAATATTCTTACATCATGCTGCGGCCCTCAATATCCTCGCAA
The DNA here is from genome assembly GCA_947563765.1 of Anarsia innoxiella. Classification (NCBI taxonomy): domain Eukaryota; kingdom Metazoa; phylum Arthropoda; class Insecta; order Lepidoptera; family Gelechiidae; genus Anarsia; species Anarsia innoxiella. The sequence goes on along the minus strand of OX387396.1, from coordinate 8,962,916 downwards.
TTGTCTCGCTCCCTCTTCACTCACATTATATGGCCTTTCAAACCCTTTTCCGCGAATTAGCGGCTAAAGGTCATTTCGTCACAGTAATGAACAACTTCCCTGATAAAAACCCTTCGCCTAATTTGCAATTTGTGGACTTAAATCAATTAAAGAACTTCGCGGGCTATATATCCCCCTTAACTTATTACGAAAACATTGATTCGACGTATTTGCATTGGTTTAATTTTTATAAGCATATCATTTTTGCTCCAGCTTCGACTACAGCTGACTGCACGAACTTTTTCACAAATGAAGATGCCAAAGTGCACTTTGATAAGAGTGTGAAGTATGATGTGATATTTGTGGAAATGTTTATGGGGGAGTGTGGTTTGGCGTACGCGGGGACTGTGTATGACGCACCTATAATCGGCATAACGTCACACGTAATGTTACCGTCGGCTTATCCTAGGTTAGGAATACCCTTCAACTATGGATCTGATGCTTTTTACTTTTCCCGAGGTGGTCCTAATCCGTCTCTTTACCACAAAGTAGAAGCTGTAATCATGGATTCTTTGTTGCATATGTACCACAAATGGTACATTCATGGTAAAATTAAGGCGATTTTCGATCAGTATTTGCCGAATAATCAATTGGATATAGAGAAGGTGGCTAAGGAAAGAATGAAGATGATGTTTGTGTACCAACACTTCTCGTTGACTGGGGCGCGTTTACTCGCACCTCAGGTGTTGGAAATCGGAGGCATGCATATTGGGAAACCGAAACCAGTGTCAGAGGTAAGATTCCGTTATTTGTAGATAAATAAGTATAATTACAATTATAAGCAGTAAACCTACATTTGCAAACTGATACGTTCGTTAGTTATAATATTTTAATTTATTTAAAGCTATAGGTAATATCATGGAAAAACACTAATTAAGATAATTACACTTCTTTTAACTTTTTCAGCAAATTGAGAAATTTATATCCGAAGCGGAACACGGTGTAATTTACGTGAGTTTTGGATCGAATTTGAAGGCTAACACGATGTCAGAGAGAAAGCTACAAGAATTCCTAAATGCCTTTAAGAGGATACCTCAGAAAGTTATTTGGAAGTTTGAGAACTCTAGTCTACCCGCTGGGAACGACAACATGTTTATAAGTAATTGGTTACCGCAGTTAGATATATTGTGTAAGTCTCCATTTACAATTAAATATGCATTTTTAATACGAGTTTATTAAATAGGAATGTGCTCTATAAGATGAGGAAGGATAAATTGAAAACAAACTCCGTTCTAATTAACATACTTACCTTCCTCTCATAATCATTCTTCGAATTAAGGTAATCGTTAAGAATTGTTAGGGCACTAAAAAAACAGATCGATACCCAGATCGATAAAAATAAATAGGTACTTATTTATCTAATTGTCACTTTCCTAATTTCTAGAATTGCTCCTTTACTTATGTTTTCTTTCGTAACTTAAATACTGTCATCATCCACCTTTCAGGCCACCCCAAGGTCTTAGGCTTCGTGTCTCACGCCGGTATGCTGAGTCTGTCGGAAGCAGCTCATTGTGGGAAGCCAGTGGTGGTGATGCCCTTCTTTGGAGACCAGTTCAGTAACGCAGAAGCGGCAAAGGCAGCCGGTTTGGCTCATACTTTGGATTTTTATAGCCTCAACGCTGATAATTTGGCCAATGGCATTCGAGAAATTACGTCGTCCGAGTAAGTATTATTTTCATGTAAGTAGGTATTTCGGATTTACTTATTTATTAATGAAAATTCAGCATAATATACATTTTCGCTTTGCCTAGGATGCAAGAAAACGCAAAACGAATTTCGAAACAGTGGCACGACCGGCCGTTGTCAGTTTTGGACAGCGCTATCTACTGGACTGAATATGTAGCACGACACAAGAATGCACCTCCAACTCTACCCTTCCAACGAGCTGCGTGGTATGAGAAACTATTACTAGATGTCGTTGCTGTGCTAGTAACAATTATTTTCGTAGATTTACTAGTTGCACGATTAGTTTATAAATTGTTGAGATTTGTTGTAGTTTCATGCTTAAGTATTGTGTTGTGGAAGAAGAAATCTAAGAGAGATTAAAGTTGGCTTTTTTTAAAAAGTTTTGCTTTCCATTTATTCAAAAAATGCTGTACCTATACGCACTTGTATTAATACAAGACCCCCAAAGCCCCAAACCATCAACTTCGAACGAAACATAAAAAATATATCTTGCAATGTAACAAACAAGTACCTAGCTCAGATGTTACTAAACAGTTCTCACGCCCATGTAGTCCCAGTTTAGTATCCATGCGGATGCAATCGGAACCATCTTGTATCAGTACCAACACTACCTAGTCGTACTCTTCCACTACATCAGTCGTGTGTGACGTAACGGGCGGCGACAGTGACGTGAAAGGTCGTCTGATTGGCGACCCTGGACACCGACCGAGCCCGGAACAATGCTCCGGTCGCCACTTACACCTCTGCGGTAGGTACGAGATTCAAACTCTACTCAACTTCAATTTCACTTCAATTTACGGCCACGGCGCCATCTTTGGGTAGGGTGTTTCTTAGATTCTTCGCAATCAGTATATTTGAATGACTAAAGTTTTTAAAAGTTACTTTAATTCGACTTATGCTATTGTTTTTATCGTCCGTTAGTATCATTGACGTGGTTCACCTATTAACCTAGTAGATAAACGTAGATTAAAAGTAGAATATAGAAGTAGCACGAAGTATTCTTCGAACTTAAACGCATTTATTGGTACCTGCATGTATCTTTCTAGTAAAGCTTATTGGTACCTGCCCATAGGCGTATATATCAACAAATTATTATTTTGACCCATTGAAAAAGAAGTCCCCTTCCCTACGAATCATTAGTATGTTTGTCTCATTATTTAAATATGCGGCAGTGGAGTCTTATGTCATTGCCAAACGAATTTTTGCGTCAATCATATATCGCGAAACGGCCTTAAAGCTAATGTGCCGAATTTATTCCTAATCGCTCGACCTTTGGGGAGATATTGGGGTATTGTCACGAAAATGTAGGGCTGGCTTGTTTGGGAGCGCAGGAATTCGACACATGCGGTACTCAGGCTTTATTCGATCTATAGATAGCGACATTCAAATGCGATTTTGCAAGAAAGGTCCTATGCTAAAATTGGATAGGTACTTTCTGGCATTTGTCCTTTACCAAAAATGTTATTAAATACGAGAATGATCAGTCTCGTTAACAACTAAAATTCGATGCAAAAGATAAAAATGCGTATCATGGTTAAAGGTATAATTATGTTTATGCCGAAGTTGTGATAAAAATTCCTTTCCTGTGCCTAGATTTGTCAATAAAATATCCCGGGAGACAACCCTGCATGTTGCGATTGGACATCAATGCCAGCTGGAGGCCAAGCTTGCAATCAGTGAGTCAGTGGAACCAACGTATGAACCTGGTCCCAACATCCCACTTATTTTCTTAGAACTGATAATAGCCAATGAAGGCTGGCAATGACGACAGTTAAGATAATATAAATGTTTATCAAATAATTGGTTCGGTTTTCCATTAACTAAAATAAGGAGGTAAAGCTGAAAGTTTGGTGACCAAGTATAAATAGCTTTTATTACAATATTAAGTTCTTCTCCACGAAAACTACGCTGAAAATTAAAAACAATAAATTGTTCAATAAAATACGTTAGATGTAAATAGAACGGACGAGACAGTGACATTATGATGCGTGTGCGCATGTCCTGCCAGCATTGAACTTGAGCGAGGTCAGTTCCATAGAGTTTTGTCAGTGTTGCAGAAGATATTTTGAGTTCTAATTTGATTTTCCTCCACGTGCGCGTGTTCTTTAATCAAATAATTTTGTGAACATTACTAAGTATGTAATTTCCGATATCAATTGGCGACATTATAAAGTAGGGCTCACTGAAATATGAATGAGCATTGAGAAAAGACTCGCGTCTCTACATTTCTATTTAGTCGCGTACCACGAGTATAGGACTCGTAGGTATACAGGGTGGCTCGTCGGTTGACGTCCAAAAGGAAAATTTTGATTCCTCGTGTTGTGGGGTATCCGAATCACCCCCATGTATGTTCCGCGATTTTTTACAGTTTCCGAGTTATGACGTGTTTTCTGATTTTTTGAGATTTTTCAACTATCCACCCTCAAAAGATTTGTAGAAAAAAAAGTACAACACTTTTTCATAATTTTATTTTTTCATCAGATGCTTCATGCCCCTCACTTTTATGCATAAAATATTCAGCTTCGAAACTTTCATAAAAGTAGGGGAAATGTAGGTCGGAAGAGGAAAATTTGTATTGACTGAAAAATAATCGAAAAAGAGAACGAATATTTTTGTATGGAGCCGAACATACCTAAAGTTGCAAGTACATAAAATGTCGCTTTTTGGTGTACACCTCTGAAACTAGTGCCAGCCGATAGAGAAACTAATTACAAACAACAAATACTGATTGCAAAAAAGGCGTAAATGATATTATACTTTTGAGATAATTCAGTATGAAGTTTCCAAAAAAAAAATTTTTTTTTCTCTATTTCTTTGGAAATTACGTAAAAAAATATATATCGCTAATGATAAATACTGCTTGTCTTAATTGATACCTATAAGGCTATTTATATGAGATATTTCATATTAAAACACTGAAAGAAAAGTACAGTTGCCTTGTTTAAGTACACCTAGCTAACTTGTTTGGTGCAGACTTTGACTGGTGCTGTTGAATCCTAATTATCGACCGCAAAATCTATTGAAATTACTAATAAAAAGAATGTTGGTTGGTTGGTTGAAAAATTTCAAACAATCAGAATCATATAATAATCAGAATCATAATCATATAAGAAGTCATAACTCGGAAACCGTAAAAAATCGCGGAACATACATGAGGGTGATTCGGATACCCCACGACACGAAGAATCCAAATTTACTGTATACGTAAATGTAAATTTAATTAAGATTATGCAAATTGTTGTGATAGCATAGCGGTAGGTTGTCTTTGCTAGGTCTAATTGATGTTCTGCTTATTCACGTGTTTGACGTGCTCCTGAATCTGCCTACATGATAATGACAAAGGTAAGAAATAATCACAAACAAGCATACCTATTGCATTTATTATAATATTACAAAAAACAGGTTTCGATTTAAAAGTAAACTACTTGTATCTCTGTAATAAATTGAAGTAGGTAACAACTCCTGTTAAATATATTTTCCAAACAGGCATATTCACAACAGAAGACCTACTTAATTAATAATTTGTTCCCGGGATTTTAAATTGACAATTCCGAAATTTCCATACGTAGGGAACAATTGGGTTCAAACCAACTTTAATACTTGTTAATAATTGAGTTGTTGTGGACTGTTCTTATGTAAATCGACGATGAAGGTCGAATACCTCCTAAGTAACAAAAATCAAATTTTACAGGAGGCGAAAAAAACGTTATAATTCTTTTTGTACCTTTTTTATGAAAATGTGTTCTATAGCAAATTGTTATTAAATGGGGCTGCGAAATTGTTATTAGCATTGATTTTACGTACAGACCAGTGGTTTACGAGTTAAGTGTTAGTTAGGAAGTTTTAACGTCACTTATGTCCATGTCACACTTGTTTTGATATAGTTAGGAGGTATTTTTTTATAAATTTAATAGGAAATAATAACGAAAATCTTTATTAGATAACCCAAAAAATGCGTCTCTTGCTCTGTACTTCTATATTGAAACTATATTGAAACTTATTTATATCTAAGCTTCACAAAAAATCACGTAAAATTAGTTTAAGGAACGATCTGGATTAAGCGAATCCGCAACCGTTCTCCGACAGCCAGATCGCCGATGCGACACATTTATTGTTATTAGACCACAGACTAGACTTAACAGACTCACTTTCTTACTTTCTGACTACTTTCTTGGTTATTTGATAAAGATTTTCGTAATTATTTTCAATTTTTTTATAAAGTAATACCTCTTAACTTCATCAAAATAAGTTTGACATAGACACAAAGTGAAACGAATAACTCCTAACTAACCCTAACAGATGATAGAGATAGGAGGTATTGGCACAGTATTGGCAGAAAAATTTGCTCGAAAGTAACTTAGGAGATATTCATATTGTAAGTTAGAATGTATTCGCAGCATTTTAGGCTAAAACGCGCAAATTGTGGTTTAAGGAGGTATTCTCATTATGGATTTGTGCCGTTATTTATTACAAAATCACTTCGGTGTTTTTGCCAGTCGATGCAAAATTGAATTCTAAGTACAGTGGTATAGATAACTCATTTTGGCCCCGGGTGTCAGTTAGGAGGTATTCGACCTTCATCGTCGAAATATGTTTTTTAATGCATTGCCTCTTGTTTATGTTTGAGATTACCTTCGTTGTTTCGTTGGATTTTGGGTGGTCAACTTTTAACTCTTTCTTTGCGCTTGACAAACGTTTTACCCCTTTTCAACTTTACCTTAAGCTATACATAGAATGCTCTTTATTATTTTCAAACAAGAAAACCAAACACATCAAATAAATGAACACTCGACAAATACATACCTGTTAACGCAATGAAACTCTGTAGGTTATTATCAGACCGTATTTATGAAAAACCTAGCGAAACATTAAATATAATGCACATTTTGGCGTACAATAGCATGCTAAATATTTCGGACACTACAAGCTGCATATATCCTGTAGAAGTTCCCCATGAGTTGAAAGTAAGAGGCGTTTAATAGGTCATGATGAGAGGCATCTTAAAAGCCGTGGTTGAACTGGCCATCTCGTTCCACAGCGGCTGAACGCATTACCGTTTTATACTTTATACCTCATAAGCGAGCTTCCTTCTTACTCTGCGTCGAGGAAAGAAACTGCGAAAGGAGACTTTATTAGTCACCTTGTTTTGGTTATTTCGTTTGGGGCTCGCGTATTTGTAGGTGCTGTCTCATGCGAGGATTGTGTACCTAATGGTCCCTTAAGTGTTCTATTGGTTTTAGGTAATGATTTGTAAGTACTTACGTGTCGAAACATTCATGGCATCAAAACATGGTTTGAAAAGTGGAGTAGAAATTATCATTTCCCAATTATCAACTCCTATAATTATCTATATTGCACCCCATTTAAGCGTTATAGTGTTCAGATTCGTCAGTTTTATAAAATGAAAGAACTAAAGCGCACTCTCGCAAGTACTTCTTACCGTGCAGTAGTTTACTGCCCATTTGGTTCCATTCCACCGCTACCAACTATCCAGAGATGTTTAGAAGATCTCCCGTTTATAGTGTTAACGGCCTTTGTTAGGGTAAAGTATGATACCTGAGCTAAGGGCGATAGTGCTGTAATAATGTTACATGCATTATCATTCATGAATTATACTAGAGTGGGTTTGTAAGTGAATGAGTAATTATTTAGTTGTTTGAATGCTCTGTTTAAAAGCTCAACATGTACAAAATAAAACCACTACTGCACTGTAATGATTGGATCGTAGTTGTAAAGATAAAGATCGTTAAACCGAATGGTTTCATGTAAGTTATATTATAATCTTTACAGTCCATAAAAATGTAAATTATACCAATCGTAGAGCACGCACTTGGAATGAATAATAATGTCAGTATAAACGACAAAGGCATTCCTTGCTACAAAATATTTAATACAATATGTCGGTGTGTCCTGGCAGCTTCGTAATATATCTTCTTCACGTTATCTCCTTGTGATCTTGTAACTTACCGTATATTACTTGTTTGTGTAGTTTTAAGTTTCAATCGAAAAAAGTTTATACTTAGGTAAAACTATAAAGTTGTTAGCTTCCATTCCGAATAAGTCCTTTAGAGACATTACTGTTTTATAACTATCATGTAAGTAAAGGATTGACTTATGGTTAAAACATTAGATATTCTTAACTTTTGTTTTACTAACAGAAAACGGAGTCATATTGTACACATATTAAAAATATCGAAATCAAGAAACCGTATCCAAAGATGTCTATCTATAGGTACTATACTATAACTATAAAACAAAGAGAGTTTAGTTTGAGGACACCAACAGCAAAGAAAGTCGAATCCTGTTCAAATAATGGCGCTAAGCTGATGGTGAGCACCCTCCTGGGAACCGTTGTCAAACAACACATATAAACATTATTTTCACGTCTGTTCACTTTCAGTGTTACCGATATACGTATCTATGCGGCACAACACTGCACTACATGGCACTAAATTGACTAAAGTTCATAAATAAGTATAGGAACTTTTGCTGATTCTCGTTGCGTCGCATACAAAGTCCAAATAATAGCCATTTCTACAGGCTAAAGAATCGTTGACGATGTCATCGCTGTGCCACGTATTTCTATAAACTCCTTTAGCATTGTATCTTCAGACTTGTCGGGATTCCTTCGCTCTTGAAGAGGGCCCCTAAAGAGAACGCTCGTGTTCAGAAATCTTATAAGTAAAATTTAATTGCAGTTAACGTCAAATGAACGTATCTATCACTAATTCAGTTCTCGTTTCTTTAATAAGGTAAAAATAACTAAACCATGACTAACATACAAAAAATTTACAAAATCTAGAGCATTGCCTTGCGATTTATTTTTAGATAGGAAGTCTAACATTCTAAAACTGGTCAAGTTGCAATAGTCTTAGTTTCTGTTCAAATAGACAATTAATGGTATTCTATAGGACTATATAGGGTTACATAAAGTGACTTCCTAGGGCTTTCTGACCTTTGTTTGGAGAGATTCAATTCGTGCAGCTGTAGTAGTGATGTAACTGGTTAAAGTTCACAATGAGGTGTGATGGAAAGGCAAACTGTTTACCTATTATACTAATAAGGAAATATTGAAAGAGCACCATAACCGGTACAAGGCATCAGCCGACAGATATAATGAACAAATCTGGGATATAAAAGGACTTTCGATAAGACCATTGCACATAACAGCATAATGACGCACTTCTATGTTATGCGTAGACTAACACCTGATTTACGATTTGTTCATGGAGTCAGGTGATTGCTATAATAAATGCTAGGTTGAGAGTTATTGCAATACCGTTGTCTATCAAGATGTCAGAATTAATAACGATCTAGCCACAGTAAAGCTGCACATATTTTCGGTAGATATTTATTATTATCAAGTGCGAAACTGCGAAATAAACAAAAATACCTACCTAATATCCGTATCTGAAAAAAAAACTTTATATTTCCCTACTCACCTATAACACCATATTTACTTTTTACCCCTTTTAAACTAAACACTAAATTAACAGCCTACAAGGAAGCACCAAAAAGAAAATAATAATGTACATTTTACACTTTACAAGATATTTTTCAACGAATTACGCTCTGTCGGCATTTTTGCGCATGAATAAAAGACTTACGAAATATTCACTGTTCATGATGAATTGTCGCTTAAATTCTCAACCGTGCATGTGATTTAATTTTAAAACGTAGCGAGTAGCCGGGTCAAGGGAAAATTAATTATCTTGATAGATAAAGGCATGTAAGTTTTACTTCAAAACTGAAACTTAAAACTCGTAGTATCTACCTCTAGATACCTATATACCTACATATAAGAGAAAGCTTAATAAAACAGCTGTGTAGTACTTTTCGAGTCCATAATGTGCTTATAATTCTTAGCTTAGTCAGAATTTGTACCTATATTTATCCAAGTCTGACGTGAAAATTATAATGATTGATATTTGAACTTTGAGTTATGAATTTTGCAAGTTTGAAAGGACTAAGTTAGAACGTAGGTACTAAATATCTAATGACATGAATATTTAATAGGTTTTCTTAAAGAGAACACGCAATAATCAAAGTTTGGATCTAATGGCACCCAATGTATTTGAAAGATGATTATGAAGAATTAACATGTATAGGTACCTAAGTACGTATTAACATTATCTTAGCCATTTAATGTTAGTTCCGCGATACACTTTAATTGTATTTTACGAGTATCACCGTACGTGTAGTAATGCATCTTGGCTAAGTTGCACTCACGGCCAGAGGTGAATGGACGGAGCATCCTGAACTTGACTCAATTTTGCCGCCACCTGCGAAAGCCGAACCAGTTTCTTGCATAAGGAAAGTAACATATGCGCTTATCTAATGTTACCTGGTTACCTGAAGGAAAGAGGAAACATTTTTTGCATTTAAAAACGTTTCTTTACCTAATTGCAATATGCATGTTACCGGCCGAGAGTTCTTTAGTTTTGAACTCATGAACAAGCTTTTATTTACGAGACGTCTTTCTCGCACACGGAAGTTGGTTGTTTAATATCCATATGGGTTGAATGCATCGTCTTTTTGTACGTTAACTGACTGACCTTTTAAAGCCCTTTTAGGGTTTCAGCCATCAACACTTATAGGTAGAGGTAGTACCTAATATATTTTTTTTAGTTTTAATTGCTAGTTTCATACACCGGCAATAAGACCGGCGCGGCCTCACTCGGGACACCTGCGCGCAAGTTCTGGTTTCTATTCAGTTCGCCTTGAACAAAGCTCTTATCTAGTTGGTTGCGATACTTCCTAGCATTTATGTTGAAATTGCCTTGCGAAACGTACCCTTCCAATATTCCGTCGTAAACAACGCTTCAATGCGATTCCAGGGTACGGACCGTGAACCCGCCTCGTGCATATCTGTGAACATTGTTTATCGGTCGGATGAGCCGAGGCCGATATATAAGCCGGCGCATGGGCACCCGGTACCATTCACGATTATACTGCAACGCCGCGAGCTTCCGCGCACTGAGGCCGACCTCATATCTTCGCAATTGACTCGATCTTCCGCGATGACATCCATAAGAATCCTTCTGACTCTCCTGTTCTTAGCGGCTGTGTCCATTGACGCGGCTCCGAAGCCATTCTTCGACGCGATATACGATGCGGTGGTAGGCAACGGTAGACGCACATACGGTTACGATGCCTACAGTGGATATGGCTACAATGGTTACAACGGCTACGGAGGTTACAATAACTACGACAACCGCCGCCGCGAGGAGAAGCCGAAAAAGACTGGGAAGTCATGGAAAGAGATTTGTAGAGTTCACTTTCCGGACTCGTTCGGAGCACCAGGGGCTGCCGGGGTGGTGTGCCCCTACTGAGAATCAGATCGCGTGTTCTACGCAATGGAGCGCCTGCTCCGTCGTCGCAACATTATGAGGATGGGCTGAACACCTGAACGTTGTACCTATTCATTGATCCATCGTATTTTTTTCACGATTATCTCAGATTCTAGCAATTGAAATATCAAGATCATTTTGAAAGGATGTACTCAAATACACCAGTCCGCTAAACCTCAAAATGTTCTCCCGATGAAGATTCATCAAAGAGTTTGTGTTGTCTATTGTGTGTGTTGTTTAAATTATAAGTGTAAATAGTTTGTTATTAAAATAGTGTGATAGATAACCTTGTGATATAGAGTTCGTTTGTGAATAAATTTGATAGTACATAGTTTTTCTATGCATTGAACGATTGGATTGCCAGAACACGCGATCAGTACTTTTGGAATATCTCGGAAATTGTGAAAATTGGCTTATTGTACTTATAAAATTTGTTCTTCAATTGGAATAATTAATGTTTTATGTATTTACGTCCATACGTTTGCCCTTATCTTCTTTTTTCTTTAGGCTTGTTTGTATTTTTCGCGTTTTCTCTTTCCACTTCTGCTTTAAGAATTTTCAATGCATGTTCAATCCCTATTGATTTGTGGGATGCCATAAACTTGTAGATAATTTTAAAAAGTACAAATTAAGTTACTAATTTTAAGGCAATGTGAAATAAGTTTAATAAAGTATTACCTATTAAGACATTGCTTGTTATTTCTATACCATTATCATATATCATTCATTACTTAAGGTTCATTTAATTTGATATTTTAATTATTGAGTTAAGTTAAGCAAGTATGCAAACAATATATTGCAATGAGGTACTTATTTCTAAAATAATTATAATGTTATTTTATATGCACTGACGTTAAGTGCAGGTAATGTGAATAAAATACCATAATTCCCTTAGAAATAGTAATAAATTGCGTAAGGGCACAAGCTTAAGTAATAAAATATACTCGTAAACTTTTAGATTTGTGACGATAATGAGGAAATTGAATGGTGTAAAAATTATGGTCATTGGCTTGCAGTCAATTAGGAAATATTGTAGGTATGCTTGTAGCAGATTTATTAACGAACTTAGTATGCTGCTATAGTAGAATATAAAGGGTTTGTTTTATTAATACAAACTGAACCTACAGACTCATACAAAACAATAAACAAAAGAATAGTGCAGTATTGAATACATAACGAACTACTTGTATAAAAACAAAAATCTATTCTTACTTAAAGATATACCTACTGTGAGGTATTGTTTACTATGTCTTAAATCCTAAATACTTAGTTTCTTAACTTACAACTAGTGCCTAATATAGAAATAGTTCCTAAAATGGAGACACACTTGTAATTTACAACTATACTGATATGTATGTAAGAACTTAGTTTAGGTTAGGTGAGGACAACACCGTTTCTATGCACACGTATGTACAAGTCACGGGCAAAGAAATATTACCTAAAACGTTAGTTTTGAAAGTCTCACAAATTCTTTACCGAAAACGTGTTCTAGTTTAACAAAATCTATACTTACGAGATAATTATGAGCTAATTTTCGCACTTAAAATGCTACTTTAAGTTAGAGTCATTACTACGATGACTTCCCATTCAGGATGTTGTGATTGCTACATAAATTTAAATAAATATATGTTTCGAAGGTGTGTCACAGGTTTAGGTAAAAAACCTGGTTTGGTAACCTTGACTGACACATAATAATGATACTTTACTTGTGATGACTACTGGTAAGTAGTTCTATTGGTAGGTAAGTAACTACCTTCGCACCTCTGTACCAGCAATGATGATTCATCATAGAGCAAAAAAGAAACCTAAATTTGAAAACTTAAACTTATGAAGGTATTCCACTTGTTTGTGTTGTTTTGTTTCACGTTGTTTCAATCTCAGAAGAGTGAATGCAATTAAGTATTCTCATTCAAAAATGGAATAAAAAAAGTGTCTTTAAAATTTTAATTCTATTTCATAATGTTAGTGTGTCATTCGATGTCGTCTGTATCGATTATATGCTTTCAAAGAATATATTTTAAGATTACTTAAATATGTAAATAATTACGGACATTTTAATAATAATATCATAGGGTACTACGATTTGGGCATTTTAGTTTCGTGCAAAGCATACAAAATAACAAAAACGTGCGGATATCGACGCACTGTGATCTGAATTTCATTAATAAAATATTGTCTTTTCCTACGAGTCTGCCTTACATATTGTTTCATTTTAATAATGTATGACCCATTTGCGCTGTTTAGAACATCTGTGACATAATCTTGTTTATTTTATAACAGGTAGAAATCAATACTTACATACTACGGTAGGTAAATACATACCTAGGTATATATTAGTAGTTTCCTTGAGATGAGACCGTGAACGAAAAATTTTTTTTTCGAAAGGCGTGGTAGTTGTCCTCCCAGAAACTGTCGAAATTGTAAATATTTTGTCTTTTATTTATTATCTATTTTAATTTGAAGTTATTTTATGTTTAGGTACTTAGTTTAGTCACTGTAGGTACTTCGAAGAAGTATTGAATTGTAAATACTTAATTCGGAAAGATTTTTTCATTTTATCGTATTCCTTACTTGTATTTCAGTCACTCCCTATTGAATTTGCCCGATGAATTAAAATATTTCGAACTTCTTTTGTCTTAATTCGAAGTCCCCCGACAAAAGAAGCTGAAAAGTTTAGAAAGTCGGTGGCGGTAGGCTACTAGGTACCTAAAACCACCTACCACCTGTAGATTGCTGAATATTTAGACTGTTAAACAAGTTTGTTGGTCCTTTGACTTCCGTCTCCATTTGTTGTTTTCAATTCTATAGATATCCGCTATGCTGGAGGTAAGTAAGTATAACTTGTTTAATATTTTAACGCCAAGAATGTTTGTAGGATGTGGCTTGTATGTGGGAAACAAAGAAGAACTTTACCTACACTGAAGTAGATTTATGCTTAAATAAATTACTTAAGTACATTCTTTTTAATTAACTTAAAACTTAGAGGTAGGTACATTATTTTCGACTAACGAGTAAGAAAGAAGTCAGTAAGAAAATACTTTGCAATGTAATTTTTATATATTTTAAAGAGCATTTTATTTGTTAATAAAGTAAAAACAAGAAACAATTCTTATGGTACCATTTCGTACACTGGTAAAATTAGCTTCCTTAAAAGTCCTTTTATTACAATAGCGAGGCACTTGCTTCCGTCGCCCGGTGGTGTTTGTTCCTCACTTTTACATTTCCGGATACTTTATGAAAAACATTCCTTTTTCTTTTTACCTGTCGCATTTTTTATTTCAGACGATTACCTACCCAACCTAAAACATCTAAAACATTTGAAGGATTTTAAGAAGGTAAACCCAGTAAGTAGCTTTACAATATCCGTGCTCTGTAGCTTATAAGTTATAACTAATTAACTTGTTTATTGTAGTTTTAAAGTATTAAACCGAAAATTTTATAGTTTTACTTATTATGTTTTAATATATTTAATTTGCTATCATAGTGCAAGGAAATAACACAATATAAAGAATCTACGGTATTTATTTATTGTGATTAAGTAATTAGGTAGTGGAAATATAGGTAGATAGATATAACTTAGTTTGTTAAACGAGTAGATATTAATTTTTAAAAACGGTTTTGTTTTCTGTTCATCTGACCAGCTATCTTTGATACAATATTTTATTTTGTAGCCAGCTGCACTACACAACAATTTATATAAGTCTACATTTCCCCTGTATTTTTCTTGCTATTTATTGGTACAAGAATTTTGTGCTCAGAGGAAACGTCAGTGATACAACAAAACAAGGGTAAGAATTTTAAAGATCTATGTTTCCAACAGTCATTGTCCGTGATAAAAGGAACCCTCGTCCTAACTTCAGGATACGAAAATATTCCGCCATGTTTACCGAAAGATTTACTAAAAAAAAAACGTTACTTTGCTTTCTTCAAGTTGAATCTCCTGAAGTTTTAAATAAGCAAATTTATTTTTAAAAATACTGCTATGAATATTTAAGCAGGCGTTTAAGCAGGGAAATAAATAATTGCGCAGTTAAGTAATGAAAACAAATCAATCATGCGGTGCGTCAGGTACGCGTGAACGCTATAAAGCTTCATGCTAATCTTGTGTCCGTGGAAACTGACAGCAATCAGTAACTGTTACCATAGCGCGACGATGAGAATAAAGTACGCTTGTTACTAATCGCTACATTAAATATTACTTATTTCATCCATCTGCAGTAATCACAGTACAAAAACAAACAATCATACAAAAGCTTTTTGTTTACTAATGTGTTCCGAAATAGAAACGTAGGTACTATTAAATGGCACTTAGCTACCGTATCTCACGATATTAATAAAAATAATTTACTTACCTTCCATAGCAAAGGTGTATCTGCTTATAGTCACAGCTGAAACTTAAACAAACTGAATCAAAACTTGTACCCTCTGTTTACATCTCCGACCGCTGCTAAGCCACCTCCAAACTTCGCTGAAGTCAATCGTTGTCTGACGATAGAGTCGGCCTAATCCTCGTGATTGATGAACCAACTTCGATGTGATTCTAATATGTAACTTCGGCAAAGGATTTACTTATCAATGCTATAAATAAAGCTGTCCACTTGTTGTTGATAAATTGCTACTATTTTTGGTAACAAGCGTAGGACTCTCCTACACGTAACTCTGGAAATGACCCACCGTATGATATATTATGGTATGATGCAGGTAAAAACCTTTTCTAAATCTAAGTATAAAGAAGAAAAGAGTCCCAATATCATAACTGATAATTTAAGCTTTCATAAAGTATCACGTTTAGCTTAAAATTCAAGCCGCATTCTTAATGTTAATTTAAACAAATTAGATCAAATGCTACGATGCGCTCATTTGTAATGTAAAATTGGTGTGGACGTCCGAGTCTCAACAGCTATAGTTGTTCGCTATCTTTTCATGTAATATATCCGTACGAAAGTATAAAATCAATAATGTTCACATTTAAGCCTTCAGTAGAAAGAATGTGTAGTTCTCAAAGTATGTGCGAATGAAATATTTACTTGCTTGACAGATAAAACATCGACCAAGTCGCTATGTCTTTGTCGCTAAAGGACATTTTTTATACATACTTGTTTTTAGATAAAGGATAACAGGGGATGGACTCAGTTTTGTAATTTAAATTGAATATCTTCAGCTACCTTCATATTATGTAGAATAAAACATTCAATATTAAACGAGACGCAACCTTAAAGACTTTCTAAATAAGTGTTCATATGTATGTATATGTATGTGTATGTATGTATATATATATATATACAAACTTTTCCTCGTTTATAAAAGGGGAAATAATACCTGGTTATATAAAAAAGTAACATATCTAATAATTTATTCGCGATTGATAAACACAAACAGCATTCTTTATTACGAAAAAGCATATTTAATTGATGTCACCTAATTCCATCCCTGTTGCACAAATCGGTCTGACAAATTGGCCCTTTTCTTTTGACGTAAAACAATAAGATGTCACTCTCCAGGGACGGCGCATGTGTGCACGGCCTATAAACTCAAATAGGCTATAAATCGGCCGGCGCCTCCGCTCCTCATAGAGAAGGGTTTATAAATTAGTAGAGACGTTAGTAAGAGCTATTAGGTAGTTAGCGTGAGGTATAGGAGCAGTTCTGACCTCGCATTGTTTATTTCCTATACCAAAACTGGAGTTGCACGTAAATATTTGCACCGTTATTGTTGTTGGTATCTATAGAAAATGTGTAATAAAAACAGAATGTCATTTGAATGTGCTAAAGTGTTACAATATGATATATAAAATTTTGTTAAAAATTCAGTAAGAAAATAAATGTTTTCTTAGGCATTATTAGGCAGACGTTTCCTTTTGTGTTTATGATATTCACGGGTGCGTTTATAGAAGATCAATCAGCAAAAGTGCTTTAAAAGTAGTAAGTTTTAATTAAATTTATCTTCAACACGTGAGACTATTAATTTGTATTTGAAATTCTCTTTTGCTTATAAGTAACTCAAAACTATTACACCCCTTTTTGCGTTAGGGGTTAAAAAGGGCAAGATCTTTAACAGAGCAACAAACAAATGTCAAACCCTTGCTATTTTCGTGATTCTCTGTTATTCATACACCTAAAACGTGTGGGATAAGTCCAGTGGGCTAAGAATCCTCCGGAATCCCGCACTCTGTTGACAGATTGGCCCTCCTCCAAGTTGACACTCATCATGACGGGGGTACCTCCCTGAAGGCTGTTGACACACGCTGTTGGAATTTTTATTTGATTGATAAACAACGGGTTGGGTTAGGGTTTAACGGAGTGTATGTTTTGTGTTTGTTTTTTATTTATCTGTTTTTTGGGACAGCTTTTTTGTTTACAGTTTCATCTGATGTCACGTAGTACTTACCTTGTGTGTGGTATGAATGGTCAAGTACCTAATGCTGTCTGTTGGAGGTATGCTATGGCTATCCGCAATCCAAGAAGATATGAGTACGAGTCGTCATGATTAAAAGGAATTTTCATTAGTTTTCATGAAGCGTTGTGCAATCACGACTATTCGGTCCGTGTGTAAATAGAGATCGGATTGCCAGTTTCCGGCTAAAAGCAATCATGTGTGCAGTAACGCGCGGCCATGTCAGGGTTAACAGGGATCCACTATTCGACGGATTTCGCCGCTTGTTCGCCTCTCATCAATAAATTGCATCGATGAAATTCTTTCGAGATTGATTACCTGCTGACTTTATCTGCATAATTTATGTGCTATAAAGTTTAATCAGGCAATTTCAAGTGAACAACACCAGTTCACTCGAAATACTTAAGTACAAAAATCGTAAGTATAGAAATATAAACTGACATCCTTAATATAGTTTAACTTAAAAGGAATTTGTTCTTATTTTAGGATTATTTACCTTAATAGCAATCATTTTGAGGTACAAACTGCAAAACAAAATGCAGATACCTATACCGACTCAAGAAATAAAAATGCAATTATAAGAGGAAGCAGGTTATCTTTCTATGAAATAGACGAAGTGAAGTTTGTTCTCGGGTCAATTTTCCGGCACCCGGCGTTCAGCACGGTGGCCGGTTTAAACCAATTGCTTCAGGACTCGGCTGCAGATTGAAAATAGCTCCATTTGCACTATACACGACAATCTGCATTTTACGGAAAATAGCTTTTAACTGATGGACTTTTTAAGAATGCATGGTCGGGTTTAAAAAGCGGTTGATTTCGATCTCGAATTGGAGAATGAGTGTTCTGGCCAGATGGAGCATTTGCATGTGAATGAAAAGAAGTATTGGAATTGGAAGTTTATAAGATTTTGAAAATTCTATTACCAAAGCAGACCACGAGTGTAATTCATGAAATAATGACCTACGAAACTACAAGAAGTAAATGTACTATTAACCCACAAGCTCCTTACTGCAAAATGAAATCATGATAGTAGATCATAAATCTGCTAAGGAGTGTGGAGTTTATTGATGCAAGCGTGAGAGATGTAGCGGAAAATAGCACCGACCAACGACGAAATGAAGCGCTGGCGCACTCAGCTGTGATGTCCAATGCAGCACGATAACGGGCAAGGCTTTAATATACGAGATTTCTTAAAAGAACTGTAATGAGATATGATAATGGTAAGTCTGTATGAGTGATTGTGTAGATAGATTATGTGCCAGTTTTTAATAAGTGTAGAATCAATAGCTGTTCACCAAAGTTTATATTACTTATTTCCACGATATAAAAAAGCAAACATCTTTATATCTAATATAAACCGAGGTTGAAAACGTTGCTACACCGCACCGCGCTTTAAAATACTGTCAATGCTACAGTTTTATGATATTGCGATCTCTGGGCCCACGCTAAATAAAATAAAAAGGCACTCACATTCAATTCATTTTAAACACGACATACAAAGTCAACTTGTGGAAACGTATGACTCTACGAGGACTCTTTAGAATTTTATACGAACCTTGTACGCTCGGTATTGGTTCACGAAAGAATTGAATCGAGTGCCTTTTGAACGCTATTTCCTTATTTCAAAACGTACATTTACTAAATTAGTTTGTCCTAGGTCCATATGAGCGAGTGTCGTGCTCATTGCCTTCGCAACTTCCAACTTACCCCGTTGTTTGATTTGCTACAATATATTCATACAATTATGATTTGTAGATACAGATATATCATTTGCATTTACGTAGAAGGAATATGTGAAATTTGAACCGTAGTTATTTCTTTTTAAGCTACAATAATATATTTAATGTTTTTTTACATCAAAAACATTTAGATTACAAATATAAAAATTGAATAATGCATCAAAATATCTTATTGTTATCGTATTGTGCAATCTGTTGGGCAACAGTAGTGTTTGGGTTTCAGGTAAATATGAGCGTTTCATTATTTTAGCGTTCAAACTTTAATAGTACCGGCAACCGCTCTTTGAGCTTTAAATAGTTAAAATGTTTGCAATAAGCTGAACTACCAACTTAGCTCACTTTGTTGTTACTAACATACTAGATATTCGGAAACTGTTGCATTACTAGTCGATAGGTAGCCAAATATTTTCAATACTATCTAAGTTATAATACTGCACAAAGTCTACTGAAACTGTTTAGCTGTATAAAATTATAAAGTTTATTTATTAAATGCAGTTCAAAAGTTACTCTTGTTTCTTTTTCTCATTGTCCAGCAGATGTAGAAAGGTAGACAGCACAAAGGATTCAATGGTCAAAGACTGCATTGTGTATATTTATTTAAGAACAAAGTAAGTAGATACTTACTTTATATCTTTGTTTTCATTTGCAACATGTTGCGCTGGCTTTGCTAAGCAAACCGCTCTGAGTTGTGATGACTCAGCAAAAATAAACGCCAATAAATCTGTTCTCATTTATTTCTTACGGATCATTGGACTAACAATAATAAATTGCGACTGAAATGTCGTTTTGTTAATTGGAAAATGAAAAGTGATCTTTGTTGGCTAAGTATTTGATAATGTTTTGCAGATCGAAGGACATAAAAAGTAAACTAGGTAGTAATTAGGTACACAAATACTTATCACGGTTGTCAGAGTTTGGTATAAGACCAAACTGTAATAAATCAACGAGAATGTTCTAAAAATGACAAAAAAGAACAGAGACAGACACTGCATAATTTTTATCCAAGATAAGACTAATAAATAATAACAAAAGTACTCATTTTAAGGGTCCTCAGAATCTATCCAGTGGCGACAGCTTGAACAATATTGGTGGCACCGCCCGTAGGCTTCCCGTTGACGGCGTTGATCATGTTGACGTAGATCTGTTGCTGGGGAGTCAACGGAGGCAATGTCGTTGCTGGCTCGTTGGAGAAGTCCGGGGCTGGTGTGCGGTAGCCGTTTGATAACACCAGCCCTTGCAGCAGGGCTAGTGCAAAAAGGAGTTTCTGGAAAGAAAGAGTAGTTAAGGTGTAGGTTATGTGGGATCTCAGAATAACATAGTTACATACACGACGACCTAATAAAATCGTGTTAAAAAAATGGGAGCAGGGTTTGCTCCTGCTAACACCGATAACATTTTTTTTGTAACGTACTTACACCTAGTAAAAAGACACCACACACTTTAAGACCAACCACTTTGAACGAAGAAGGCTAATTATTTCACTAACAAAGAATGTGTTAGAAGGTATTAAGGTATAAACAAATCAATGTTTTTGTAGACATGTCTAGGCTTCACGATAAATTCAAATAAAAATGCTACTCACGAGTACATAAAATCTGTTATCCATTTTTCCTAAAGCAATCCTTACAAACAGAAGGCGTAAATAAAACTGATAAATATTGTTAATCTCACTCTAATTTTCAGAAGGTTAAACCAATCAAATTAACTTCGTAGTTCCTAAATGTACTGTAGGTACGTACTTTACATACAAGTATGCGTGATTGAACATTTTAACTCAATACTTATAAGTTACGAGATTAGTAATACAACATTACTCATATTTATTTATTACTTCTGATAATAATGTTCCTTTATAAATAGAAAACTAATAGTAAAATCATAAGGGAATGGAGCTTTAATAACATTCAAGTACCTACCTGAAAAAAATGTTGACAAAATATGCGGATTTTGAGATTTACTAAAACATTTCTGCCACACGTTTTTAGGCGTAGATCCTTGTTCTAAAATAGGCACTAATCTAGCAATAAAATAATGTGCTCCTTCATGTGCCGTAAACCTCTCAAAATATTTAAAATTAATCAAGATTATTTTAAAAGGTCAAGTGCTTAATATCGGCGACACACTCAACTTAACACCATTTGTATTAAAATTAATTTAATTCAACATCAAAGTAATAATCGTTATTTTAATCTTGGTGAGAGTATAATGACGTTTTGTCAATATTAATTTCAACGGGTCCAATATGCGCGTTCTATTTCGCCGAATCGTTTCGTCTCGTACACTTGCAAACTTTAGAATGAGATGAGATTATACGATATGACAAAATGAACGAACTCTATGATTGGCAACGAGGAAGGTAATTCATTTATTAATATTAGTTTTCATAAGTTGTTGTGGTGAGAGTCTTGCTTTTGTAAATAAATTGATGGCTGAAAATTAATTAAAATAAGGTTTCTATTTTCAAAAATATGCTGTTATAAAGTAGTGCTTGTTCTCGCTTTGTTTCAGCTGAGAGGTGAAATAACTTTATGAAAGACCAGTATCGACTTGCGAAGACAAACTTTGTTAGCAACTAAATGAAATAAACGTCAACATTTATGTGACACGTTTCTCCCACGCTTTAGAGAGAAGATATTTTACGAGATTTCACATTTATGTTCGCTTTATTTGACACCGCTGTCAATCCGATACAAAGTGGGTGTCGTGTGTACTGCTTTTGCCTCTCTTCAACGGGTAAAAAGCGTCTGCCCTTTACATTTTTAATGAAGTTAGGAACGTGATATCTAACACTTACTTACATAGCTAATGAATTACTTTGATGAATTTTTGAAAGGTGATCCATGCTTCAAAACTCTTCAGGTGGTAGTCTGAATAGGGTACTTACGTGATTGTCATAAAAAATGGGAGGTGAAACTATGTAAGTAATTACCGAAATTATTGGAAAATAGATTAAAGTTATATAATATAGGCAATAAAATTCAATACCACTTATTTTAAATTGATTGATATTACTTTTCTATTTATTAAATTAGTGCACTATCTAGGATTAGTTCCTTTTAATTTAATTTAATTGAATGTGTTCGATTTCCAAATCACTGATAAGTAGGTTCTTAATTGTTTTAAATAAAATCAGCAGCGAATACCCTTTAGTGGAATTATTTTCTGAAGGGAATTTGACCCAACCTGTCATTCCATGTTATCTAATGGCTATCCCCTGGTCACATTCGTAACGAGTGTTATTTTAACGCGCCCATAAAAACATACGCGAGCTAAAACATAATAAAAATGATCACCGAAAGAGGCGTTTTTTGGAGAGCTTTAAAAGAAATGGACCATTTCAAGCGTTTTATGTCAATGGATTCTGATGTAGGTACCTGTTGAATGTATAAAAATAAAAGTTGTAAAATATTACTTAATAGGTAAACAGTAGGTACTTAAAAGTTGTGTAGTAGTAGGTTTTATTTTTTGCTGTGAATTAAGCATATCTATAGCACGCAAGTACTTTTAATTCAGGTAGTTACTTAATTGGATATAATATAAAACAATAACATGAATATTATAAAGTAAACTTCACGTATTCTAGGTACGTTGAAAATATCACTGAAACAGAGTACCTTAAAACAATTCGTACAAATCAAAATAAAATCTTGAATTTGTAGCCCATCAAGGCTTTGAAATCTCTACGACACATGAAACAAAGTCGTATAAAATCTTGCGCTGGCTCATTATAAAGTACATTATTCACAGAGCTGCGTACTATCTGCTAAGATTACCATCAATTTCAATTTGTACGAGGACAAATATTTCGTAGCGACTTGCTACGAAGAGAATAAAAGTTCAACTTGCTACAGTTTCGATCGCGCTTTCTTCTAATGTTCGTTGGATTATGTACTTTATCACATTTAAGGTTTCTAAACAAATATTAAACTGAATGTAAAAGTCACAGTAATAAAAGAAAGCCCAAGTGACAACAAAAACTAAACCCTCGTGTAAACAAACGGTCTAGATTCTTAGCTACACTTAGACAAGAAGTTATGGAGAGTCGCTATTACTACCCTCTGAGGAGCAAGTCACATCCCACAATGTGGCAGTTAATGCTCACCCTATCGTGAACGATAAAATTGTAAATATTTTCAGTCCAAAGCTACGCGCGGGGGTCGTTCTCGCTTTATATCTATCTGTAAACTGTTTACAACTGACGATACGGCTGTTTTGCATTTACATCCATTTTTAGTGTCTACAAAGCCGAAGCGGTACTTAAAAAGCTTATATTTATAAATATACATTTTTTAAGTTAAAGTTTAAAGTAATTTTTAAGTAATGATTTTGTTGTCTACCTATCTGAGAACTGAAACATGTTGGTTTTCAATTTCTTTTTATATTGCTCCGTCCCATTCAACGCACCCGTACAACTTCGACGATGACGTCCGAAACTAAGCTCAGGGACCACAAAATATACAGCCTACGCAAAAACGACAAACAAAAGTTACGGAAAGCGCGACCAGATACTTCGCTGAAAAAGTTTTGTTGGGCGGAGCTTGTTCGCGCAGGCGCCGTGTGCGCGCCGAAGAGGTGCTGCGGAGGCCTCGACGACGACTGCGGATGACCAAGCACTCCAGTCGCCGCGATACCTTCGTGCTATGCACACGACTCGCTATGCACCTAGCATAACCTCCGATAGACTAAACCGCCAGTGAAAAAGAAAAAATAAACTACCAACCCACCTCATTGAATGCCGAAACTAGATTGATACGCCAACTTTTAAACTTTACAAAAAGTTTCGCAAAGTAAGAAAAGTTCGTTTCTTTGAATGAGAATTCGTCTCTTGTTTCCAATAAGTATAATATAAAGCACTTTTAATCAAAATGTAAAATTAAACTATATTCTTGCATCGAAACCGTCTAAATATCTACTGAAATAAAAGTTCTATGTATTTATTCAAAATTGAAAGTGATGTTAAAGTTTAAATAGGCCCATTTATGTCGTTAGTAATTAATCTGTGTCATAAAATATACCTAATTAAAATAACTCATAAAATTTTATATTTATTACTGGAGACCTTTAATTTTTATCAATACCAAAACTTACTGAAATTCCTGAAAGAAAATCCACTTCTCATAAATAGGTAACTAAAAGCAAATAATAAAACAAACTTTGCGCATAAAACGAAACTACTTTCGCTAATATGACTATAATCTCCTGTGTAATGGTGCGACCGTGATCCAAAATTCATTATCCCAAAAATAGCTTAGCAAGTTTACTTCAATTTTCATAATATAGCCAAACAAAGGGTTGCTTTGGTGTCGCCGAGGCTATGCGCCCGAAATGACCGCAATTATGTTATGTGACGTCAACCCTTGCTGACGCCACTTAATTTGGCCAACGAACTATGGAAAAACTATTTCTGACATAATAAATAAGCATGAATAGGTCTAGCTGAACAATCTACCTAATTTACGGCTCCAAATGAGAGGAAGTTTGGGGAAACTTAAATAATAACATAGTAGGTACTGCCCAAATAAACTAAAATTGCTAGGTAGGCTCTACAATTCTACATACTAGTAGCTAACTTTATTACTGCCATAATATTTTCACGGAAGTCTGTTTATAATCAATTTATTCAGTTTTCAAGCTATAATTTGTTCCCAAAATAAATACAGATTCATTAAAATACCTAAATTAATCATATCATTAACTTGACTCTACATTATGACTTATTAATATAACGATCTGATGGTACTGGGTAAGTAAGTATTTATTAAGTATTATGAAATGAGAGTGAGAAATAAAAGTGAAATCATTATCAACATCGCATCCTAAAACTCGGTTACAAATTTAACTTCAGCTACCTATTTAGTACTCTTTTCCAAAGGTGTTATAAAATTTATCTCTTGAATCTGCGTACCTAAGTGCTAGATTTAAAGATTTGCGCGTTTCAAGAATTGGAAACCGTTTTGAACCGAGACGTCTTTTAAAACATGCTCTTACTCTTTGTAAGCCGTATCTTAGGAGGTGGCAGTAGTAGGATTGCGTGATCCGACGGTCGTTTGTTATCAGGCATGAGCTTTAACGCCTACTCTCTTTCGTGAAATATGCTCCCGTGTGCGCTCGACGTAGCATCGACGTTTTCTCAGGCGCTATTTTGCTAATTTGAGTTTTATTTCTTTATTATGCAAAGCTTTTGGAGTCTATGAAAATAGGAATTATTTTGGCTGATTACCAAGTATTTATGAAAGGAATGAGACTATTTTTAGAAAATCTATTCCAAATTTAACTTTCACGTTAATATTTTCCCCAATTTAGAGAAATGTTCACGATCAAAGGAATTTTCAGAAAATCGTATTGCCTTGGTAGTATTTTGAATTCATCCCTTATTATTCCAAATTATTTTGTAATATTTTCAATTTCAATATTTTTTTTCAATTCGTTCAATTAAGTACCTATTTAATATATTTTCCAATTTTTTTTACGATAAATGTTTCCGAAGTGAATTACAATTGCTAATAACGAGGAAATTGCTAATATAAGAAAGATGTTTCAATTTGTAACCTTGGGTCTTTCTTACAACTTTTACTTACTGTTGTTGATGGGCCTATTTGCAGACATCGAAATCGAGAGAGTTCTCTCACACTGAAGATATCGTTACTGTAAAGTTCATTAAACATTAAATGCTATCATGAAGGTTATTTGAGAAACCATTAACTCAAGAATGTATCTGAAATCCTGCTTTAAAATATCTCATTATCACTCTGTTGTGTCAACGATATTCAAGATTCTCATGTAGATAACCGAGGCCTTGTCTAAAATTTATTGGTTTCCAATCAATTGACAAAGTAAAAGCAGATAAGTGTCATTTCATGAAAGTTGTGCACGATAAGACGCCAACTTTGGCCGCGATCTGTATCCTTTGAGGCATCTCGGTCGAGGCCTATTATTCCACTCGCTTTGTTTTATGTAAAATAATTTCATTCAAATATTGCCTCAATATTTTCTTTGAAACTTTTTTTGGCTGTTAAAGAAATTGGTTCACTTCCGCGATAATAGCGACGCTAAATGGCCTCATAAGCGGATATTTATTGAACAATGTACTACTGGTCCCTGTCCAATGTATCATGGCATATTTATGGAAAAATTAAATCATATATTTCAGATATCATTACCGCACAAAATCAGATGTAACAAATTGTTTAGGTATATTTTAATTTTACAATAAAATAAGACTTACTCACTCACTCAAAAACGATTACAAAGTAAAATACATAGTGTGTAAAGTAAAAAGAGTAGCAATAGCAAACCACCCTGGGACTTTGTTGGCGCCTGCAATAGACGTTCTATAGCAAATGCTCCGGTAATGCGATTCTTTTGCAATGTTACTGCACAGGCCCCAAGGGATATCAAATTTCCGATTTCAAACCGCATTCCTACTTAAACTGTACAAGAAACAACCCACTACCAACTAGAGAAACATCTTGATACTTTCTTTTTAGATTAAAACGAGATTGTTTTACATTTTGCTGTTGATATAAACTCCGACTTGACGTGTGACATTTGTTTTCCCTTTGTAATCGACTAAACTATCTGTTTATTGTCTATTCGTTGATGTTTGCTAGATAAAACTAAGTGATTTGATCAACTGTTAAGTTTCTGGGCCGATAGCCAATAGCCAAATCGGGTGGAAACCTATTGACATAGAGGTAGGTCTCGTATTTGACGCACGTAACCAATTCACATACAGTATAGCTTTTGCTTAAAACGTGGTTCTAAGTTAATATTTGACTAATATTCAGAACTGAAATAGTGACGATCAGCAGGCATTCCAGAAAAGTGTTAAAACTTCTTGAGTTAAAATAAATACTCGTAGGTACATATATTTACATTCAAATCACAGAATAAAATCCAACACAAAAACAAATATCCAGATTTTAAAAAGGTATAAATTCATCAATCTTAATATCTCCCCATATAGTACCCCTGAATGGTAGTCCCATTACTGCAACTGGATTATCTAAATTCTATTAACTTTTTAAATACCTATCTTGCCAAAAAACTTGATATTTCAAAACCATCTCACCAAACAAGTAAACTCTGTGTACACAAGTTCCGTGGAGCTAGGCGGTGTCAGCATCGGAACAGAGTGACAGTATCGATGCTCACTGCATTGTTGTACACGTCGGCATCGCCCCCCGATACCTACACATGTTTAGGGAACTTTACTAATGAACGCCTCAGGCCTGTGTTTACGTCTCACTAAGTTAAACGGTTCGAGGTGTATTTGTATCCAACTACGTATTATTAAACATGTGAAATTATTGGATTGTAGATATAGGCGTGAAGGAAGTTAATGATTAAATTAGAAGCCGATTCGGTTACTAGAATAACGTTTTTGGAAATTATAAGATATACAATATATTTGAGAAAATCTTTCCAACTTTATTTACAATGTAGACTCAAAATCACTGCAGGAGAAAAAAAGTTTTATGATCAGTGGTAACTAATCAGTATTTTTGCATTTACTATTTTAGATTTCTAAAGCCTGCGGGAAAGTAGGCAAATCAGTCAGTTAGCATTTTTAGCGTTAAAACGTGTTTTGAGAGCTTTCATTTCCCTGGTCTGGTGCTATGTTTTAAAACTAATCCTAATGGATGAGTTTGAACTGAAAGAATGAGCCATTTGTTTTTATAATCGTAGCCAAATGTGTTGCTACGACGAAGCGAAGATGGCTTCCCGTAGCTACCGTAATCTTACTTTATTTTTTACTTTTATTGGCTGCAGTTTTAGAGCTTAATATTCACCATCAGAATAGTCGTTAAATAGTTGCTTCAACGCACGAGTAGAGCTAGATAGATTATTGCTGGGAAACTATTTGAACTATAGGATATTAGGTAGAACTTTGCTACAAGAGACGAATTCTCTCACACGCGAATTTGACTAGCATTATACCGGGTTACTTTTGAAATATTCAACATTTATGAAATATCTATTTAATTTAACATTTTTCCTCATTAATATTTCAAAATAAAAGGAATTCTAGTTTCGTAACAGTGTAACCAACGAACATGCACCGAACATTTGGCTTCGGTTGAGGCAAATTTCAAACAAGAAAGAAAAAGAAAAAACAAAATGATGGCGCAACATTTGACGAATATGTTTGAGCAATTGGGAAACTTTACAAAGAACAATTTGACGCATAATAGCAAGTTGAAGGAGAATAAGGCGAGTGCGAATCATGTCGGAGGCGGGGTCCAGCAGGGGTCGCCGCATAAGCAGCCGCCGCCTGCGCCGCTCAAGAAGCCTTATAAACTGCGCAATGTCAGCTCGAAGGCAGAAAGCTACGACACACTGTATGGCAACAGTACCATGGTAAGTTTAGTTTTTAAATATTCATTGTTAAAGCAGGACGTTTCAATATGAAAATCCTAAGCGGAAACCTTTTAGAAGCAGAGGGAGATTCTTAGAATTACATCATACCTACTTATTTCATCTTATGGTCTTTTGGGAATTTCCAAAATACAACTTAAGTATGAAAAATTACAACAATTAATAAATACGGATGACGTCAAACTGGTAGGTACCTAATATAAGCATCATGATTTGCAATCATTAAATCATTTGCCAAAAATATACCTTCTGACGTCAGTAATGACGACGTCGATGACGATGGCGTCATGAACCGTCTTCTCCAAATTTTATCATTAGCTCGAGATCGCGTACATTACATTTTGTTATTGAACGTTGCTGAACTCAATCATAATTCTAAATATACATATTCTATTGTTTGTTATTGAACCAAAATGAAAACCTCCGTTGACGACTGTACGTCTAATTACTGGTTTTCCCTATGAATCATTATCGCATCATTCACACGTATCACTGTAATTGAGTACCGCAATGATAATGGAACATGATTCCTGATTTAGTCCACTTGTGATGCAGATAGCTGATGAATGTTGGTATGTACTAAGAATTATGTGGGAATCACATAGTCACATAGTTAGTCAAAAAAGTCCTGTATACCTAAGTGTGTAGGTGGTGAGGGTAGTCCTGCAAACTATAGATATATTTTCCACTTACCAAGTCGAAAACTCGTAGGTACCTAGTTAGAACCTACCTACACAAAACTCATCGTGATTCCCAAAACATGTAATTATCTATTAACAAATCTTCGTTCACTTCTTTTGTTTTATTTACACAAATAATACAGTACCTGACCGAACCCATCCATAATTTTAAACAAAAAGAGCTTCGATAAAGACCTTCTTCGAGGTCAATTTTCGCCGATACCTTTTTATGGAGAACTCCTCAAAGCAACTTATTGAATATGGGGTAGATTACACCGACAATGGTATTGGTTTGCATTATAAAGGCTGTTAAAACAATGGCGGCTCGACACATGAACGGTTTCGGCCCACGGACAAAATTTCCATTTTTCCTTGAGCATCAATTTTAAGGAAAAATATATTTATCGATATTATTCTTTTGTAAATATCTACTTTTTCTTTAGTCAAATCGAGAGGGCTGTTGAATAATTCTTTTGTCTAGTTCAACAACTTTCGACAGTCGTAAAGTAAAATTTTGTTCCGTAAACAGGAAAAATTAAAATACTTTTGGGGTGTCAAGTTGTGCGATACGTTAAGCAGCAAGTCGGGAGGTTATCTCGCTTTCTCACGTACTACGAAGTCGCGTATCGTCGTAATGTGACCATTTGCCTCGGGCTCGGACATAAGAGGCAATAAAACATACGCCCTGTGTATTCACCCTGTATTTGTCTACTTTTACACAATGTTTCACGCGGTATTTTTAGAGGGATCCTTTTTATTTTGTTTAATAAAGTACTGTGCAAAAATATACCTACTAATTTATAAGGACCTAAAATATAATAAAAGGCATATTCCGTCAACAATGTTTTTCATTTTCACGTTAATTAAACAATTCGTTTAATTGTTTTTGGAATACGTCGTCAAAAATGAGATGATTACCTACAAATATCCGCGTCTTGTACAAACAGAAGCATTCAATTATTTTATATTTAATTAAGCAATATTTTGGAAAATTCTGGTAAAAACGGTAGAAATTCTGAAAATTACATTTTCACGTGATTAAGGTTTGTGGTTTTATTAATATCGGCACTTGTGAGTTTATTGTGGTGTATTGATTGCGGTGAAGGATTGAATTGCAATAACCTGAAATATCCACATTCATAAAATAAACAGTTGAAGCCACTCAGAAAACGTAATTGAAAGTAGGTATTACATTTCGTACGTTTTTGATTGAAATTATGAGACGTATTTACATGGATGGATTTATATAAATACAAATATTTTGTAAATAAAACTTGATGAACGGTTCATTTTTTAAAATATATTTTACTCTTATTAAGCAGATATTTTGCTGAAATGCTAGCCAGAGTTTTAAAGGAAGTAAACTCCATTCAATTAGATAGAAACATTGACAAGTCCAAGTCTCAAAACAAAAGACGAGCTTCCTTCCGAGTGTTTGTAAGAGAAAATACAACAACCTCTACAATAGCGCCAGTTATATAAAGATATTAGAGATAAATCTTTTTGTTTAAACAACATAAAGGGGATTCTGTAAGAAACATAGACTAAGCTGTGTGCATCCCACGACCCAACTTGAAAATAGTTTAAACTTTTAACTTGCTGAAAGATCACACTCTTTTGATGTATAGTGGAAGTTATGTAACTTGTTTTCATGTGGGACACTTACTTTTGGCGGAAATAAACTACTCGTATATTAACACTATTTTCGTTTAGTTCACTCACATTTATTTCAATAGTTTTGAGAAATTGATGGGTTTGTTCGTGTGTCTTCCCGTCTTTATTCGTTAGTACCTATTATAAAAGACTCTACAAAAATTATTCTGTTCTAATTTACATTGACAGGCTTCTAAAACTTATAAAATAACAAAATTAAAAAGTACCAAAGCTTATGAAGTTACTTATCATTATATAAGCTCTTTATCTTAGTCGGCTAGCGGAGCTTATTGTGTTATCTAACAGCGAATGGTATTATAACGGCCTCAAACTAATCCAGTCCGCGACAATACTATTGAACGAACAACAGAGGGATTTCTTGCAATTCTCTAATTGCTTCTTTGAGGTATTGCTAAGGCTGTTATAGATTTAGCTTAGTTTTCAGCAGATGAAAATTCAATTTCATTTTATTACTGTTTTTAGTTTTTGAATATCGTCGTGGTGTTAGTAGTACAGATTTGGATTTAGTTTTGTGCTTATAATTTGGTATTATTCATGCGTCTTCTTTATTTGAGAGTTGTATTAACTGTTTCATTAGCAAGCTAGAGTTAGGCTTTCTTAGAAGGACACTCGTCTTCAAAACATGCCGAAAAGCACAAGAACTGGTCTAGCCAATAAATTCTCTAACGATAATTTAAATAGTTCAGAGCAGAAGTAGAAGTTGTGACAAAAGTAACGGCGAGCTATGGCCTCTTTTCTAAGCCTGTCATTACGCAGTATTGCACGCTGTACGCCATAAACTCTGGTGTAACTGTGACGATGTAGCGCGGCTTTACCCTTAAACCTTATAAATTTTACACTGCAGCTTACAGTCAATGCCTTTTAACGTAGTAATTTTGTAAAGAAAACATTTTTCTTGCGCTCTTTCTATGATTAAGTAGATTTGTAGCTTGTTGACAAATAATGGACATTTGATGAAGGCGGATGGGGAAGGACTTTTACTTCAAGACACTTACAATAATTATTATAATTGGCTATGAATTATGACTCTTGGGAACTTTTAAATCATCAGTAGAATTACACTTCCTAGTAAAGTTTTTTGTTTTGTAATGTCGAAATAAATAGGTCTACTATATGGTAGTTAATTAGATAATGGTTCTTATTATTGATAATGATAATGACTTTCATTAAAGTTACGATAAAAAGTCATCGATATGAAATGCAATTATTTCCATACGTTTGACTCCCATAACAGTTCATTACAGTATGGACTTAATGTTCAGTTGTTAATTAACACTGCACCTACTCGCATTGTAATTAGCTTCGGAGGTAACAGATTGTAGGAAGCTGCAATTCACTTTTTGCTTGGTTTGTATAAATTGTATTCGCAAAAGTCATCAGTAGTCTTCCTTTTTAAGGTCAAGATACGGTTGACGTCTTAATGGAAAACCTCTTTAGCCAAATTGAGAAGAACATTTCATACCATTGCGGAACGAACATATTTTGCTATGTAGTGGAAACAAAGACATTTTAAAACTATAAATGGTGATAAAACTCTCCTTAATAACCTTTTTAGAACATTTCAGAATTTGTAGGTAATGCTGTTTTAAGTATCCTAATATTGTACTGAAGAAGAATGTAATCATCATTTAATATTGTTTGACTTTATCTATTTATTTTAGTCTATTGAAAATATTTGTTTCGATCAATTTTTTTTTTTTTTTTTTAATATTTATAGCTTAGGTACTTTGCTTCGCTCATAAAAAATGTTGTTCTCTTTATATCCCAAATTCTTTTTCTTTCGCCTGAAAGTTAATTAAGTATTTTATTAATTTTAGAATAATTAAGAAGTTGGAATTTTAATCACAGTTTCGTAACTCTTGACCATTGTGAACTTTGATCTAAAAAAAGTAATCCATTGAAGAAAATAAACTTTTTGAATGAAAACATTGAAGCAAATATTTATTTTGAAATATAATAGGTTGGGGAAAAAGTCTTTTCGCATATAGTATGTATGAACTTGTATTAAAATCTCTTTGGCTATACCATTTGTATCTGGCTGGTTTTGGTATCATTAAAAAGTTTTAATTTTAAAGAAGGCACTTCCAAATTCAAATTAGGAATTTGTGTGATTTTCATTTGTTATTGTTGTTGTTAAAATGAGTGAATCTAAAGAAGAAATTCGATACATTTTAAAATTTTACTATAAAAAAGGTAAAAATGCAACTCAAGCCGCGAAAAAAAATTGTGATGTTTATGGACCTAATGCAGTATCTGTGAGAGTAGCGCAAGTTTGGTTTAAGCGTTTTCAAGCCGGAAATTTTGATATCAAAGATGCATCTCGCTCTGGTCGCCCTGTTACGGACAAAATTGATGCCATTTTTGAAAAAGTGGAGCAAGATCGGCATATTAGTAGTTACGAAGTAGCTGAAGAACTGGCAATTGACCACAAAACGGTTTTGACTCATTTGAATAAAGCTGGGTACACTAAAAAGCTCGATATTTGGGTGCCTCATGAGCTCACTGAAAGAAACCTAATGAACCGTGTACTCATTTGTGATTCTTTATTACGGCGTAATGAAACCGAACCATTTTTGAAAAAGCTGATAACTGGTGATGAAAAGTGGATCACATACGACAAGAACGTGCGAAAAAGATCGTGGTCAAAGGCCGGTCAAGCTTCACAGACTGTGGCAAAACCCGGGTTAACTCGCAACAAGGTAATGCTGTGTGTATGGTGGGATTGGAAGGGCATCATTCATTATGAGCTGTTACCGCCAGGCAGGACCATCGATTCAGAACTGTATTGCGAACAATTGATGAGATTGAAGCAAAAAATTGAGAGAAAGCGGCCAGAATTGATCAACAGAAGGGGTGTGGTTTTTCACCATGACAACGCTAGACCTCACACATCTTTAGCCACTCAGCAAAAATTACGAGAGTTTGGCTGGGAGGTATTAATGCATCCGCCGTATAGTCCTGACCTTGCACCTTCAGATTTTCATCTGTTTCGGTCTCTGCAGAATTCCTTAGGCGGTGTCAGGTTAACATCACGAGAGGACTGCCAAAACCACTTGTCGCAGTTTTTCGATCAGAAGCCTCAAAATTTTTACAGCAATGGGATCATGTCACTACCAACAAGATGGCAAAAAGTTATGGAACAAAATGGCACCTACATACTTTAGTCAAATGTAAATAAACTATAAAAAAAAACTTTTTGAATTTTCATATAATATACGAAGAAACTTTTTCCCCAACCTAATATATTAATAAAAATATGCCTACGTATTTTATAGAAATGTTATTTGTCTATAAATCTGAAAATCTAGCTTCAAATAAGGCGTTTCCGCTTAAAATGCAATTTTCAATTTCTGCGAACTTGAATCAGATGCTGTTTGTCAACTTTGTCGCGGAAATATTTGCAGTGAGATAGAATAACACGTAACGAGCTACCTCTCCACTTGCTTTTTCATTAAACTACTCGTGTAAAAGCAGGTAAAAGCCCAATATTTCGTTGTAGGTCTATAAACATACCTACGTATATATCAAGTGATAACGAATGCAGCGCTGACACATTTTCAACTTTTACTGAAATAAGTAAATTAAAATTTATGTTTTGATTGCGGGTGTATCTCGAATACTATAATAGCTCCAAATAGGTACCTACTGGAATTTAGAAATAAATAACTACAGACTACTCCTATCTCTGAATTTAGAAACTTTTATGAAAAATTCAATCATAAAACCTATCTGTCTCCAAATTAAGCTATACTCAATAAACAACAGACAGAAAATAAAAAAGTTCTTTAAATGGAACACTCGTGCCTACTTTATATCTCGGAGACGAAAAGCACTTCTTTCGAGAGAGCTCGGTTGAGTAGGAATCAAGGGGATGTAAAATTGATATTTTCTGCTGTAAGACGACGGAGGACGTCAATCGGATACCTTTACGTTGTGATGCGACTATTCAGTGCAATTTGCCGCATTGATTGCCGGTTGCTTTTTTTCAATAGGATTGATCTTTAGTCTCTATTACAATCTTACCTACATATACATAATGTTACATGCTGTACCATTACTCGATGCATATATTTTTCATCTTGTAATGAGTCGGAATCAATTATCAAACGAAAGCGTTTTATAAACATCTATTCAAACTTGTCGGATTCAGTTTTTTGTTGGAACTTATTTTAAAATGGCTGAGTGAAAGAAAAACTTGATCCGACACCGTAACCGGGAATGCAGTTGAGTGAGTACCTACATAGGTAGGTACTAGTGGTGGGCCGAGTACCAGTTTTACCGAGTAACCGAGTACCGAGTATTACTCGGTTTAAAGTTTACCGAGCCGAGTACTCGGCCGAGTTACTCGGTATACTTGAAGTAGGTAGAATTGCGCGCTAACAAGTTCGAGAGCAAACGGTGTTTACGACTCTCCCTCCGCACTCCGCTAATTATTCGAATGAAACCAATAAACCGCAAGGTCAAGGGGGTAAAAAATTTGATAAAACATTGTTTATGAAAATTTCTCCTAAACCATTAAGGTTTTAGCAGCTTATTACATTGCTCTAGCTGGAAAGGCATAAATATTTATACCAATTAGACTATGATCTACCAAGCAGATCCAATGCACAAGGTAGATTTATTTGCACCGAGTACTCGGCATTTTTACCGAGTTATTCGGCCGATTACGAGTAGTGGAAAAAGTGCCGAGTACGCCGAGTACCGAGTATTAACCGAGTACTCGGCCCACCTCTAGTAGGTACATGCCTACTCAAAAAGAAATATTAGTAATGTTAGCTGTAATACAATTCCTCTAATATTAATAACGTTTTGATGAAATTCGGGGATTGTTGGTTTGGATGTGGTTTAGCCGGATATCGGAAAACCGATTTGCGCTCTGACCAATGGGTAGTTACGAAGTTATCCTAGTTTTATTTAGTGGTTTTCCTAATAATACTTTATTCTATTTATACTACCTACTTAATATATTATACTACTTAATATTTACTTACTTTGTGTTATTTTAGAGTATCAATATACAGGGTGTCCCAAAAATAGGCCTGCAAACTGACACTGAAAGTAGATGGACTTAAGGTGCATCAAGTAAGCCTAACATTCCCATAGAAAAGTCTTATGAGTATCGAGTTAGAGGCGTTTTAGTGATTTTTGAAAAAAGAACCACTTTTTGATGGTTTTTGTATCAGAGAGCGATTAATATTCAATTAATTAAAAAGAAAAGTACGTTAACGGCTTCTTCGATAGTTACTTATGATATGGCGAAAACAATTCGTTGATGATTAAAGTGGAACATCGACAAATTAACTGTCAAAGTTAATTTTAATTCTCTCCCAAAAACAATAGCTCGACTTTGAGCAGCTGCCATGAAAAAAATTTACTCTGAACTTAATGAACAAACGTTTTTAAAAACTGCCTTGTGCTATTCCGAATCCAGAATGGTATAACATGTATTGCAAAAACAACAAATTCGGGGTATTAGACATCGAAGACTTACCTAAGTCGGATTATTTAAAAAACTTAGAAGTTGAGTTAAGGTGGTTAAATTGACAAAATCGAGTAGTTAAGAGAAGTAATCTAGTAGGGCGTCTGTTTTTCAGCCTGACTAAGTAATAGGGAGTGATAAAGGCAAAAACTAAGTCGCTCTTTGAACCAAAATAGTCTAATGGACCAAAACAGATAGTATTTGAATGGTGCCAGATTAGACATGGGTTTGGTGGAAACATGGGGAAATCAATAAGGGGATATTAAAAAACTGTTTATTATGAACGTATCTTATTATTTTTTAGGGTTCCATTTTTATACTTTGGGTACTTACTAAGGGTCGGTCTATCCATCCGTCTGTCACCACCAGGCTCTATCTCATGAACCGGTATAGCTAGAGCGTTGCAATTTTCACAAATGATGTATTATCATTGCTGGTATTACAAAAAATACTAAAAATAGAATAATTAAGGATGGCTCCCATACAACAAATGTGATAATTTTGCTCGATATTAGTAATGGCTATTAAGACACTTGAAGTAGTTACAGAATACTCTAATAAATGATACAGAACCCTTTGCGCACGAGTCCGACTCGCACCTGGCGATTTTTTTTACAAAACAGTGCTCAAATTATCTCCTCCTGAACATTATGCACAAGTGTCATCTTATGTTAGAATTATGGCCTTATCTCCTCATGGTCATCAACGAGATTTGTTCTGAATATCGGCTAACAGTATTCGAAGCTGCTCAAGAGCTCAAGCTCAAGCACGTCCCCATGTTTCCACCAAACCCATGTCTAATCTGGCACCATTCAAATACTATCTGTTTTGGTCCATTAGACTATTTTGGTTCAAAGAGCGACTTAGTTTTTGCCTTTATCACTCCCTATTACTTAGTCAGGCTGAAAAACAGACGCCCTACTAGATTACTTTTCTTAACTACTCGATTTTGTCAATTTAACCACCTTAACTCAACTTCTAAGTTTTTTAAATAATCCGACTTAGGTAAGTCTTCGATGTCTAATACCCCGAATTTGTTGTTTTTGCAATACATGTTATACCATTCTGGATTCGGAATAGCACAAGGCAGTTTTTAAAAACGTTTGTTCATTAAGTTCAGAGTAAATTTTTTTCATGGCAGCTGCTCAAAGTCGAGCTATTGTTTTTGGGAGAGAATTAAAATTAACTTTGACAGTTAATTTGTCGATGTTCCACTTTAATCATCAACGAATTGTTTTCGCCATATCATAAGTAACTATCGAAGAAGCCGTTAACGTACTTTTCTTTTTAATTAATTGAATATTAATCGCTCTCTGATACAAAAACCATCAAAAAGTGGTTATTTTTTCAAAAATAACTAAAACGGGTCTAACTCGATACTCATAAGACTTTTCTATGGGCATGTTAGGCTTACTTGATGCACCTTAAGTCCATCTACCTCCAGTGTCAGTTTGCAGGCCTATTTTTGGGACACCCTGTATACCAAACAAGGTTCATGTGTGTAATATTTGATATTGCAAACGATTATTTCATAATTATCTCCTTCAGGTGACTTACTTCATAACAGAAATCAAGCAAGGTATCACAAACGTCGAGTTGGGTTTATCCGGGTAAGGGTTGACTGGACCGGTAGGCCACAGTGGACCAGCGGGGTTCTTTAAACAGGCGGCCCATAGGGAAAAGTCGTTTAGTCCCGGTCTCCCTGAAGCCAGGCCATGAGCCTTTTGATTCGTTTGATCGGTGAAGCCGTCATGTGTACAAACTATGGTCTATGGTTGCGGTGTCAATGTTAGTTCCATTTCAAACAGAGAATACACTTCCTATCTATAATTTAATTGGTGACTGCGGGAAGCGAGTCACTAATTAGTGTACAATGTATTTGATATTGCATACTCGTAATACAAATTGAGATCTCGTTGATTAAGATAGGTTCAATGTTTCATATTTGAATGATTTCATTTTATTAAAAAAAACTAAGCATTGGGAATAAGAGATAAATATTTAAATGCTTTCAATAAATAAATACATAGAAAATTATCCCGGTATTACCAGCAAGTAGGTCTTTGTCGGCTTTTTTACAACATTTATAGGCAATTGTTCATACGCGTCGTTATTTTTCTTTGGGTTATTATTTATAAAATCTACCCAAATTACCTATATCTAAAGTAAATATAAGAGGAACTTAAAATATGTGGGTTGCCATAATATAAATCATAAACAAAGTTTCGGAAACAACAGAAACAGAAATGCATGGGAAGGTAATAAAACAATATTTATTGGTAATAATTTCACCATGACATGGCGATTTTTTGTGACCAAGCACCTTGAGTTATCGGAGCAACAAGTGCTATGCTTTATTTAGTAAAATGTTCTGTAATTATCCTTTTGGTTATTAGTATTTTATGATTTGCCAACACAACAACATTAAAACACTAATTAAACTTGAACAAGCTATTTTAAAGTTTAACAGATCAAAGGTACGAAAGCATCATTAATCAATACCACGAAACTATTGGTAGACATCAGTTTGAGTAAACAATTTAACTACGGCAAGTGCCGAGGGTGGATTAGGCAGGTCAATCTATTAAGTTTGGCCAAACTGTCCGTTGACAGCCCATAGTGGTTACAACTTGAATTTTGGGCCAAAAGGGTGATGTCGAAGGGTTAAATAAAAGGCAAACAAAAGTTGTATTTTGTTGATCTTAGAAAAGTGTCCTTTCTGATTCATTATACGCAGATAATTTTGTGGGAAATATTGTATTTTAATTTTTGCTTGGTACCTAGATTTTATTAGTATATTTCTTTCATCATTCATTTAATTTAAGAGACTCTTGTCGGTGGAGTGTTTGCCATTTAGACCTATCCTCTGCCAGTGCTTTAACTTCTTGATACGACATGACGTTGACTTTATCTTTTACTTGAGTGAAGTAAGTAATTATGTTTATTTACTAAACTAATAAAAATTAACTCATCATAAATTGAATAGGTATAGATTCACATTTTAAAATGCCACATAGGTAAGTTTATCTAAAGCAAAAATTAAATATTATGAAATTGCAAAAGATGAAGTTCAAAATGTTGAAAATTGATTCTTTTATAGCATAGTTCACTTTGTTTGTAAAATATCCCTCCGTGTTGCGAAAATAGACGCGCTCTTTACAATAGTTGATAAGGTTCTGTTTGTGTCTGACAATGAAATTACTAGGCTTTCAGTCTACTAAAGCTTCTGTTCAACTTCGCTGCAGGCACGCATTTAGGTCGAGAGGGATTCATGTCATTATTCTCTGAGTTCTTATATCTATTACTAACAATCGTAGATCGGATCACGTGGGTAGAAAAAATGATACTTTCTTGGAACAGTGAATATAATTTTCTGCATATTATATGAAGAAGCAATGTTATAGAAAAAAGATGTGTGTAAGTAGGTTATTTATGAGGTATATCTTTTCTAAGGGCTAGTTAATAATTAATTGGAGAGTACAGAAATTCTCAAGAAATGATATTACCTAAAAACATTTCTGAGTGTAAACCTTGCACAAAGCTGTAGAAAGACTGTCGCTTTACGTCACTCGGTAGGCGGAATTCTGTTTAGTTGCCTCCTTCGGGATATTGGCCTATTAAGAAATGTAGTCGAATGTTTGTCTCAATTTCGATTTGATATAATGTTAGCATTTTAATAGATCAGTTTGCAAAGTAGTTTAATTAAAGTCATTGTAACTGTACTATTAGAAGATAACTTCGAACCAGAATCAAGTTTGGCTTTTTATAATTCTGCCACAGTACCCTCACTGTCAGGATATACCACTATGAGGTGGATAGTTTTTTATCTACAATTTTATTAAATTCAATTGTTTATTTTGGTATATTCCGGTAATACAATTGCGGAAGTAAAGCCTTATGGCGCTGGCATGGCAGTTTGGTCCAGTCAATCAGATTACGACGCCCTTTCTAAGGACGAATGAAACTGCCCAGCCCCTTTATCCGGTTATCCAAGTGAAAAATCTGATCCGGATAAATAAATACCCTTATAATCTGTGAAACAAATAAACGTCGGCAAATAAAGAATAGGAATACATCGGTATATTATTATTATGTAAAGTTTTGTTGCTTTTACAACTCGGTTCGTAAGTTTTTTTATTAAAATATGTACTACGCCACGCAGAAATTAGCAGAACTATTATACTGTAAACTTGTGAAGGTAAGTAGATAGTTAAAAATAAATTATTTTATTATAGGTACGACCGAATCATTAATTCATTGCACATACCTACATGTCGGCGAGGAGTCATCAGAAGTGGCGTTTTAGCTTTTAGTTAAAATAATACAGTGGGCGTGTAACGAACAAACTGGCTTTATTGGTTGGTTTGCAATCACGTTATCAAATAATAAGGTTTACGTGATGTCTTTCGATATCTTGTTTCCATCGATCTCCAAACAATAATCCATCATACATGACAGCCTCTTCAAATATGAAAGCGCCAACTTGACAACCAGTTAGAAACATGCCAGTTCTTGCGTTTAAGCAGCAAAGAGTTTGCAAATGGTTCCAAAATATCCTTCATGAACGTAATCTCAGCTGTTCTCTGACATACATATATTTTATAGCGATAGTACTTCTTCAAATATTCTACTAAGTGTAAAATATTTTACATTATTTTTCTGCTTTTGTAAAATGTTGTCTAAATAGCAATATGTACAGTTTAGTGCGTAAATGTTGCTATTTGTGCGGGTTTTAGACGTCGTAGTTACGCCCTAGGGGTTCTTTTCTCATGTAGAGATTGGCCTCGCGAAATATTACGCAGACGTGTGTCGGGCCTGCTGTAATGTTTTATTGGAGAGTTCGCGGGACACGTGCCGGGACGACGCAGTCGAGGGGTTAATGTCACTTTTTCATACCAAAATTGTGGTTTTGAATTTTTCTTTACCTTTTCACATATTTGTTACGTTCATATTTTAAGACCATATTTCTTAAATAAGTAAAAAAGGCCAAGATTTTTAAAGGCCTTTGCCCAGCAGCAGTAGGTAGGACACAAGTGGCTAGATTTTGATTAGATTAGTTACTAAAATATGTGCATCTGTTTTTCCCCATCTTCGTATGTTGGTCTATCCATTTGCCAATTTCCGTGATCCGATTTTGGACCTAGATCTCGTCCGGTTCATAGTATTCCGAAATTCATGCGGTTTCCAATTCCAAAACGTATTTATTCAAAGCAAAGTGTTGGTGACATACGTCCTTTCGAATTAGAATGGATTCGCCTAAACTGAGCAACAGTACCACCGTTGTAGGTAAATGTGATTACCGCATTTACGTGAGGCATTCGAAATAAATGCATTAACAATTCCCGTCGCGTTGCAATCACAATAGTTGAAATACGGTAAATATTTACGATACTTTAATGAGGAGGACGATTTCCATTTATGCTGAAACGGCTTAAAATTACACAATTACCTTTGTTTTTCAATTGGGATGGATGGCATCTCTTTAATGCGGTTGGAATGAACAATATTTACAATTCAATTTTGGTTGTCTGTACTTAATTAGCAATATTTTATGAACATTTTATTAACATTTTTACAGAACCAGAACCTATCTCAGGCAGGCATTTATAGTTATTTATGTGTTCTATATTTGAAAGATTTGTAATCTATTTTCAAAAGTGTTCGTATTCATGATTCTTAACATTGCTAGCTGAAAAGTGAATGTAGAGTCTTGTACGAGGGTTTGAGAGAGTAGAAATTGTCTTCGGAATCACCGAAATGTACAAAATTTTTGAATAAAATGCGGCAACAAGAATATTTCAGATCGCATCAACGTCGCTTTACGCGAGGTTAGCTATTCATAACACATGAAACAATGTGCCTGAATATTATGAAACAACACAAACATGTTTTATATTACAATTTTATCCATGTATATATCGAGTGGCAAAGTGATACATAATACCAAATTAGTCCCTATTAATTATTAAAGGAGATTTGTTGAACTAAGGCCTAACTAAGAACTAAGGGAGATTTGTTATTAAGTATACAGACCTCTACAAGTAGTTGCATGGTTTTAGAAGTAAATTATTAATTGATACATAAGGACACTATGACAAAACAACACCCTAAATGGCAGAAATATATCAGGTGAGCTGACCCCAAATAATGGGATGCAGCGAGAAAGATGATGATGATGATGACATAAAGACACTTTGATCATGTAAGTCTTGTTGTTGAAAATTAACTGCTTCAGTTTGATACCTTATATAAATTATTCTGATACTTCTAAAAACACATCCAAGACCCGTCATTACACCAAAAGATCACGATTTCAACTGAAATATTCCAACAATTTTATGAGCGAGTACTTACTCAAAATTATTGCCTTGTTCTCTTAGCCCATCCAGGTGTTCTAAACCTTAAAATAAAACTGGTAACATCACTAAACTGTTGATATTCACAGCACCTCGGTCATAATCCACCTCAGGGGATTATACGAGTACCTACGCCACAGTGAGCAAAACACTCCCCCTAAATACGAGATATCATTTTTACTTTCGCGTTTTGTCTTGCTGTGTTTTTGAGATGATTTTTTAGGAGAGCGAAGACTTTCAGGAATCATAATGTGCATGTTTTATTTTGTTGAAGAGGTTTTGTTTGAAGTAGAAACCGGAAAGTGTGACAAGAATTTCACTATGATAAACGTTGTAAATAAATTCGCAATTGGGAGTTATAAACTTAATAATGTATAATTTATTTGGGGCAAATTGTCGATTCATAAGCTTATACGCAACATTTATGGTCATTGTCGGATTAATACTCACATCGGAACTACTCGTACTTGATCAAATAAATAATTGATGTCCATTGAATTGCCATCATTAGGTCCTTACCTAACCCTTCAAGTTCCCCAATTTAACAAACCATTTATCGGATCCCTTCCAAGGCTCCGCATCCACTTGTAGCTTCGATAAATTGTATGTAATAAGTAGCTGGTTGGAACTCTACCCATACTTAATAGTTACGGAATAAAATTTGGGTCAAATACATAGGGACCTATGCAACAAGGGACTCAAAACTATTACTTGTAATATTTTCAAATTTCTTTGAAGATGAGTAGATTTAAGAAGCTATATGTGAACTACTATCTTCTACTAGCTCATAATTTGTTTGTTTAATTTTAAACAAAACAATGGTAGAAATGTAAATGTCATTTTAAATTAAGTTTGTGATTTAAATGAATATGATACCGCAACACTTGAAGCTTTGGCATGCATAATGTGATTCTGAAACCAAATTAAACTAAAACGTGTCGTGTTAACACTATGAGTACAAATGGAAGACAATTTGCATGTGTTTAATCCACTGTTTGAGGTTATAAACAACGTCTTGGTTATAATTAATGTTATTTCGTGCTTTAACATGTCTTTTAATACGTTGAACATGTTAATCTTTTATTTGTTAACAATAAAGCATTAGTCAATATAATTCATTTTGTTGTGTTGTGTCGGCTTGTGGACATCTGCTGCTGGACAACAGTCTCCCCATTATTATTCATATACTTATTTAATACTCCATTAGTTCTTGCAAATACTAATCCAATCATGTAATATCGTTTGAACGGGAATGGTAATATGAACCAGACTCTTAGTAATTATTGTAGGTCCCTGTTTGAAAAGTTTTGGATCCAATTTGGCAAATTATGTAGCAGTAAAGTTCGCCATGTGGTTACGTGTACTGTTTAACTGTTTGTTGGCCTCTAAGGCGAAGAATTAGGCCAGATTGGAAAATGTGACTAAGTTTTTGTAGTGTAATTTACGTATATATAATGAAAAAATAGTACACCGTATTCGAGTTAGTTACTTCAAAAATATCCGTAAATCTGTTGTTCTAAGGTTTTGGAAGGCAAAAATTAGAGTTTTAGGTAGGTACATGTTTTCGACCAAAATAAGTTCCTTAAATAATGTCCACTAGTTAAGAAGATCATGACAATGTGTTGGTTTTGTAAATCCAATCTTTGTCCAATCACGTCGTCGGACGTGCTTCCTGTCCCCATCGTCTTGGGAAATCTTGCACACCTTCAAAAACCTCATTTGCATTTTTGTTGAGGAGCTCGTAAAAAGGTGAGTTCGATTAATTATGTATGGGAAATAGCGCAGGATTTTCCAACAGCTTAATTTGAACTTTATGAAGTAGATTAAACAATAACTCCGTCTTAGGTACTGGCTTAACGTATTATTAAGTTTTAGAAGCAAGTTTTAGTGTCTCAGTGGAAATTGTGCTTAGTTTCAGTCAATTTTCTCTAATGGGACGAAATAATCTACATTATTTGAAGCTTTAGTATTTTGGTTTTACTAACTTTGTTAAGCTTAAAACACTTTCATTGAAGACCAAAACTTTTGGAACAAAATATCATGTTTCGTATACTTACTTATCTTCATTTTCATCTACTTTCTTTCATGTGAAAAATGTTACATATTTAATGCAATATGGGCAACTATTTCTGAATATATTTTCTAAAAGTTCCGCTAAAAATATTCTCCCTACTTTCCTTCATT
This sequence comes from Anarsia innoxiella, assembly GCA_947563765.1. Classification (NCBI taxonomy): domain Eukaryota; kingdom Metazoa; phylum Arthropoda; class Insecta; order Lepidoptera; family Gelechiidae; genus Anarsia; species Anarsia innoxiella. The sequence continues at coordinate 8,917,958 of OX387396.1, read as the reverse complement.
GATATTCAAAAGTTAACGTCGTCTAAATTGCAATAAAATGTCGAGGCGTTCCGTCTGAGGCTTGCCACAATAAACGTCATGCATTGCAGATGCAAAAACTCGCTAGTATAATGCATCTTCTGACGGTTGGGCGCTCGCTGCGTTGCCCCAAGGCTTCCAGACGAGTCCGGAAAGAGAATATTATTATAGACGGGGCCAAGCCGCCGCCGCCGCTACCCCGTCGAGGGATGATGCCGTTGATACTGGCACAGATAAGCAATATTGTAGAGGGTCAAACGACACTCAAGCTTTATGCGGCGTGAAATTTTGATGGTTCAATGTTGTAAAGAGTTGATGTTTTATTCAAAAAGAGAAGCGAAGTTTTGACGCTAAACTTGGTTTACTAAACGACACGGGTAATAGGGCAAAGTAGTTTACATTGAACAGCGAAGTTCAATAATTAAGAGGAACATATCCCACCCATGTTGAAGTGAATTGGTAATTTCAGCTATGGGTTAGCATAGCACCGATATAATGGCGGGTCTCATGGCAATTCAAGTTAGAAGAAGTTGGAATTTGAGCCGCCGGGGGCGCTAAATGTAACTTGACAAAACAAAATTAAACTTTCTTTGCAGTAAATTAATTACAATTTGTAACTTAAGGCTCTGTTTCACAAAAGTGATTTGCGTGTTTAAACTTAAACTGTAGTTAAGCTGTTACGTGAGAAATTGCTTCCTACAAACTCGAGTTTATTGTGTAAACAATGTCAGTTTATGTTAAATTTTCTTGCATACCTGCGTATTTACCAGGCTTTTATATTTTGTCAAATAATGATAATGAACGATAAAAACAGATGAAAATATTCGTATTTGTATTAAATTAAGCAAATAAAATCCGCGTGGCCACTCGAACGGCACCCGAAAGTAAGTTTTTCAGTTTGTTTTGTTGCGGCGGCGCGGTCGTTTCGTCCTAAATAAACTGCACTGGTTTGAATTGTTAGAATGGAATAAATACAGCAGGCTATTTGTTGTATTTGTTTTCGGGCCTCAAGTGGCGGACGGCAGCCATTGCTGTTGGAGCATTCGTACACCTGCTGGTACAAGTGGGTAAACATTTGTAATTATAAATCTGTATGGATTTGCGTCTTTGTATAACCCCTTTCTGGTTGTTTTATTTTGCTTTTAGTCAGTAGTTTCGTTATATTTTTGTGTGGTGTATACTTTTATTTTGATCGGGGTTAATTGAATCATGTGGGGAACTCTGTTGCAGCCTTTTTGTTAAGATTCTATGCCTAGATTCTTTACAGGTTCATACCCGTTTGGTGCTCTTAATAACCTTAAAATCTGGTCATTGACTTATCCTTACCACACCTCTAGCTATCTATGTTCTAAGTACCAGGTGTTGTTGGCCAAATATCCAAACAACTAGCAATAAACGAGTCCTTTTGTGTAAAAACTACAAATAGTTAGAAGTGGCCGTAGTGTGTCCATTCAGAGGCTGCTAACGAAGGGATTGGCCTCAACTCCACTAGATGACAGTTTTCTTGATAGGATTTGTGAAGGTACGTTCTTACACTCGATTTGGGTGCGTTTCTGAAAATGTGGGTTAGCGTGTTAATATTTGTTTTGTTATGATGAACTTATTTTTTTTACCAAAATCTTGTGAATTCTTTAAGAGTCAGTTGCAGCAAAAGTCCTTAAATCTGGAGCTCGATTTATAGCTGATACTATTATATTGCCAAAAAACAAATTCTGCAACAAGAAACAAATCTATACGAATCAAAAAACGAGGTATACTTACTGAAAATTCATTGACACCTTCCGTTATAAAAATCGTAGGTAATAAAAAACTTACAAGAAAAGAAAGCATATAATAAATACAAACTGTCCTAGTTTGTAACATATACGACATTTTAGTAGGTTCAAATTAAGTCGCCAAGCTTACCAGGGTCTCTGAAGCACATAAAATGGACTTTAACGTATCGTTCGGCTACACAGTACTAGCCCGATTTAGTTATATCTTTTATAGTCAGCTTTATTGTAGTGCAGTTCGTGTAAAGGCCCGAATTAGTTAGATAATGATGCTTGTAAATATTTTTGGTGATAAAAAGCATTGTGCGGAAGTCTTTGTTGCGAAATCTTTCTTGGAATTAACGTAAATTCTATTTGTATTATTTTTATTCCTTTTTGACATGTTTTTTGTATTTAGCTTTTTACGTTCTTTTTTATATAAGTACAGTTACCTAGTTACGTTCTTGAAGTTGGTGTCTCTGATTGTATATTGTACAAAGTTGATGGTGATCGAATAAAGGTGTAAATAAAAGTTAGGTCTTTCGTTTTATATCGTTAATATACAGTTCATAGCTTCCGTTCGCTACAGTCTTTATGAGAGTTTCAAATCGTTATTTTGAAATTGTTCGTACATTTAGAGAAGTAGTAATAGCTAAAGCTACAATGTGAAACAATACCACGCATCAACGAAGTATATAAATTAAAACATTCTCTTTTTCGCCTTGTTACATACGCGATGCTATATTCTATAATACACCTTTACCTTATGTCATTATAGGTACTTAGTTATCCTCTACAAAACCTCTCAAGTATTTAAGTCGTTTAGTTGACTCTATCATTTTCATTATCGCAGATTGTCGTTTGATTAAATTAATCAACATGTTGGGTTCTGTACCTTTACCATAAATTGCATTACAAATTTATTAAATTAAATTGCTTTACAAACATAATCTTCATCAATTTAAAGTTCAAGTATTTGAAATCAATACTAGTTGTTTGTTGCATATTTCTTATACCTAGTAGGTAAGTAAGATGTAAAAATAATGTAAAAAATCTAGAGTATCATAATTAATATAAATAGTTTGACTCAGAATGCTAATTCCATAGAGACGAATTGAGTAAAAGTCTCATGATACGCAAATAAAAAAAATAGTATTTATACCTACTTAACAATGTCAAGCACATTTACGGAGGCGGTATCTAATACAAATGCTTTTTTGAATTGAGCTTCCTATAAGTATTGTATTTTATATTTTAAACTTGTCTTCAGTAATAGCTTAGGGTAAAGCTACTGCAGAGCTCACCGTCCTCATTATATGTCGGTGATTGGATCTTCTCAGAGTAAACATTTGCTTACATTTTGTGGGTAACACTTAATACGAGAACTCGAGGTATGACGTAATGGTAAAGTCGATTAAAGATACTAAAATTAGAACATACTCGTATAAACATAGCAATAATTAACATAGTTTATAATTAAACAGCAACACTGCTATATTACTGTATCAAAAAATTGTTAGGACAATGACTTTACTCACAAAGAGCCGTACCTCAGTTTCTAAAATAAATAATAAGTATCAAAACTTAAACAATGGGACTGTCAGATCTCAGGAGGTGCTATACTACTTATTTCATTACTCTGTTATTAAGCAGCCATTATTTTAAAGACGACAAGAAAGCTACTTTAATTTGCCTAATGGGATATCTTTCTACTCTATTTCGACTTAAAAAGTAACTTAAAAGTTTAAATAAATGTAATTATATGGAGATAGTATAAAAGGTTTCTAGGGAATGGATTTGGAGGTTATCGAGGAACGACACAAAGTCGGGGCTACAGTTAAAGGGCTACAGCTATTTATGTGTTTCAATATTCTAAATTCAAACAAGAAATTCTATCCAAATATCGGTAAGGTACTCTAACCTAGTTTCAACAAAAAATCTTAAGTTCGATTTTTTTTCCATTTGGCAGGAGCGAATGGAATCGAACCAGCTACCCAATTTTCCTTGAGTGCTGCGTGTAATGAGTACACTTTTGCAGAGAGGGTCGTGCGTTCTCTATGTAATTGCTTGATTTATTATGTACCACGTATTTGTGATTATATCGAATCGAACCAAGATGCTTGTGAAATTCCAGAAAGAGTTCTACTTTTTTCCATTGCTTCTTATTCACGATTTCTGTCAAATTATTACCTACCTTTATAATAGTTGTCGTTGTAAAGATACAAGTAATCTATAGAATTTAACTGAAACTCGGTATCTACACGAATAATTAAATTGCTAAGTGGTGGTTTGAATACGTAAACATTTAAATGAAGTAGTTTTCCCAAGTTACGCCTAAAGGCACACCTTGCGAAGTCTGTCCCCTGCTTGTACCAGATAAGTCCAAGAAACTTGGCTAACGTAACAGAAACAATAAGGTAGTTTGTACTATTTGCACCAGTCTGGCACAGGGACACATTTGGGATAAAGCCGCTATTAACTAAACTTTAGGGTCACGATGACAATGGTAAATCCTAACCTCTATATTAAGAAGATTCTCGTACAAACTAGGTTTACCAAACGCGGTGTTAAAAGCATAGTCGAATGGCATTTTTACGATCATACATATCAGTTTTATGACACTTTTACTACTTAATGTACTCGTACCTTGATCTTTACCTGAAATGCAATTTTAATATTCGTTTGCGCACTACTGGCTGTACCTACCTTACCGCTCTTCCGATTGAAATCATGAAAAATGAGATTAATAAACATCTCATTATCATAATGTTACGAATGAAGTTATTCACTTATTTTTACAATACAATCGGTTGAGTCTGTATTACTATGATAAAACAACTGAGTATTTTGTATTTTCATACGTTTGTGTTATATAAAAAATATCTCTTAGAAATATTGACTAAACCAGCCATTTCGAAGACAAAACATTTCGAGTTCACTCGGCTAGTGTGTAAGTTCACCGGAGACTGTTGCATGAAATGATTCCACCGCGCCGACAGGTGACGTCAAATATCCTGTAGAAATACACCAATAAATCGCACAGGATTGAATGGGACATTCCAACTTTATAGCTCTGTATACGCAGCAAATGTCTAAGGAATCGTCTCTATTTCGACTGCCGCCGTGCCGCCACTTTACGGCCGGCACCAGAACTTCCCGCTTTGTTTATGCAGACTTGATTTGTGAGTGGAAATATGAAAGTGTAAGGGACTTCTGTAACGAATTTATTAAGTTGTAAATAGAGTCTCTTTGAGGATATTACTTCGTTTGTTGTTGTCTTTTGGTTTACAACTGTGAACGTGGGAAGCATTTCATTACTTCTTTCAATCTATGTACCCGCTGCAATTTACCGTTAGACACAAGGGAAACTGCAACGAAATATTTCAAATTGCAGCATTATCGTGAATTCCAGCAAATTCTTTCACTTGTCGCAACTTTTGAACAATTGTTGTAAAAGTTATTCTCGTTTTCCAATTATGGCGAGTTAGCAAGTTTACCTGCGCACGGCATTCTTCCCCGGAACTGGGCTAATTTTTATTATTCATGAATGACAGTGAATTTTTAAGGATTCCCAAGTTCGCCGCGTGAAGGTAATCCTCGGATACCGCGACGGAATACTTGCTGAATAAATTTAAAACGTCGAAAGAATTACCTATTTATCTTTTTTCCGGAGAGATTTAAGTGAGCGACCAAATTGAGATTTCATTTGCCCGACGCAGTCTTTTGTTTTTTTCTTTTGTTGACTTTATTAAACGGTAGAACATTACATTGGGGGTTTTATTGTTCCAATTTAGAATTCTTTCGGTTGTAATTAAACATTCTGTAACGGTTGTTTTTCCATAGGGATGAATAATTTCAAAAAATAGCATTCTATTTTTTGCGGTCTAGTAAACAGATAAACGACACATAATAAAGATAGCCCTAAGAGCTCGTTATTGGAAATTATAGTACTCAAGAATTTATGAAAAAGATGATAAATCATCGTAGTGAAATCGAAAATACTCATTCAATATTTTGGTACCTCATGTACATGTCGCTGAAGGTATGTCCCAATTAAGAGCGGCGGAATTTGAGGCTATCAGTGTAATCGGCTTACTGCACCGAAGTTAGGGTGTTTAACTCGTCGCATTTCCTTTAAATTGTGACTTTCCCTAAACATAGGCATACTTTATTTCAACAAAATTGAAATGCATAACACTAGAAAGCAAAATTTTCCTATAATCTTACGCCTTATCTTAGAAAAAATTAGAATAAAAACAGTACCTATTTCACGGTTAAACTAAGTACCTACAGCAGAGGTTTTTTAAAACGAAACTTTTTTATTATTCATGAGTATTAAAGCTGAGTCGGAATAACGAGTCTGGCCTATTCGGAGACTTTTATTTTTCCTTAAAGTCGTCAAATTAGGAAATATAAAAATTTGAACGAGTTCATAAATTATTTTACGTTTTAAACAAGATTTGTTATTTTGAAGTAGCAATTTTTTATTTTAACTTCAAAACATAGGAATCCAAATAAAAAAAAGTTTATAGGTATGTATGCTAGTTTATGACACTTATTTAATTCTAGAATATTATCAGCTAGAATAGAAACAGAATGCAGGAAACAAAAAAGTTATTTCAAAATTTGATTTCTTTTTTTAAATAATTTCTTTGTGAATTGTTTTGCTAATACCTAGGTTTTTGCTCAAACTGTTCAGATTGAAATAGTTTCCATTCTATGGTCCAGAAGCTAGACTGACGTGATGTAAACGCAGCCGCCAGGAATCCTCCTTAATCTCAGATTAACTCTGTAATTATGAACGTGACGAGGTCCGCAACTTATATCAAATTAAATTCACGATTTCATTTGCTAGGAATTAGTACGAACCCTTCGCTTAGCAAATGTAAACAATAAATAATTGCCAGAGACACTGGACAAAATATTTGATAAGCGAATTGAAATTTTAATTAAAACTTGTTTTATCTTGGATGTCTTTGTTGACATTGTTGATATTAATGTAAAAGAAGACAAAGGAAATATTTACTTACCTACTTTATTTCTGTAATGGTCTTTGTTTGTTCTGTTATTTTGAATCATATTTGTTGCTTCTCTAAGTAAATAGAGTTTATTATTATTTTAATTTCGCTTTTCTATTACTTTTTTTATTTTTTGAAATTAACGCAAAGGATTTTAAATTCAGAACAACAATTATAAAATCTGGTCGCAATAGCAAGCAGCTACAGGTGTCGAACCATTACAGAATCGTAAATGACGAACGGAAACTCAGAGAGGAATAAATAATGATTCTCAATACCAAAACTTCTCTCGGAATCTTTTGAGCACCGGTAGGTCATTATTTAAGTACTGCCTCGCTGATCAACATAAAATAACATCTTGAAACATTCCTTTTTGATAAAAAGCGGATGTTAATTTGTTTGGCGTACAAACGACAAGCTTTTTAACAGACGGTAGGTATTTTTGAAAATTGACTAGTTAGTGAGAATTATGAACCAGAGTTTTGATGAAAAAGTTTCATTAAAATCTGCGTAGGGCAGTTTTGAGGCTAAATAGAGAACACAGGAAAAAAAAATATTATTTAATCTTCAGATAATATACTTAACTAATGATTTAAGTATAAATATGAAATTGTGTTTTTTGTTCTGTTAACGACCCGTTTTTGCAGAACCCCCCTAGTAGCAAACCAACCAAAAGAATTTATATTAAGTTATAAATTAAGGCGTAACGAGATAGATTTGCAAGAATGGACACAGATCCTTACAGAGCACAATCAAAGGATTTTTCGTAACAATAATTTTGAATTCAGATTTATAATTTCTTTACCAATTTCACACGCTGATAATTTTGTTCCTTCAATTAATTCATTTTTGATAAATTTAAGTACGTTTTTTATAAAAAATATATCGCAATAGTTTGTTCCAAAGAATATAAACATGTCTGGTATTATATTTGCCACGCCTCTTTTATCGTATATCTATACCTACTAGTTAAATACCTACCTATTGACCAAATGTGAAGTGAAGTAACTTTCCCCATCCTCGTTTTGTGTTCACCCTTTGGTGACTTGTAAATATTGCTAACGAAATGCAAACACTCGTTTGTGGTTTTTGCGCCGACGACGCTGATGTCAATTAATCTATTCAATTTGTTCTACCACTTCGCCCTATTTATTGAGAGCCGCTTCAGTTTGGAGACGATAGTTATTTCGTTGTTATAAGTAGTAGCTGAAGCACAGAACACGTAATAGAATAGTTCTAAAGTCAAGGCTATAATTTCTTTCAAATAACAGGTACCAGCTTTTCATAGAACAGAATTTATATTCAGCAGGTGAAAGTTAGAATTTTTGTGTTTGGAATTAAAGGGACGGACGTATTTTTACGAAAGAAATCTACTTACTTTCTTTATTTGAATTTCTTTGTAATACTTCATCATCATTTATTTAAGAGCCAGGCTCTTGTCGGTGGAGTAAACGCCATCTTTGCCTTTCCTCTGCCAGTAATTTCACTTCCTGATACGACACGACGCCAATCCTCTCTTTCACTTGAGTGAAGTAAGTACTTAACTATCTTTATTTGAATTCTCGGAATTTAAATTTTATCGGTGTTGAGGTTGAGAGACATGCTGTGAATTATATCACATTCTGTAATTTGTTTGCTGCTAGCCTGTTATCCTCAGAATGCTACTGTGGAATTTCCATGTATTACAATTGTCATCTCCATCCCTCTGGCATCAGTTACAATCATTCCGCGGCGTCATCGGGTCACCACACCACATGTCATGTGACCTCCATTGTTAGCGTCCTACTCAAATGGAATTCTAAACTACCCTTGCCGACCGTTTGCAATTCCATTTTTAACTTTGTGTCAAACGGAGTCCTTTATCGAAGTTGGATTGCTTTAAATTCTCCTCTTGTAAAGAAGTGCGATCATCACGAATGGTAATAAAAGAGTAATATCTGCGCTAAAAAAGTGGATCAGCCCATACATCTCGCAATGTGGAACCAATTTCCCTGTCGAAATGACACGTGACACTCGTATAGAGGTAGAATTATGTTAGGATTTGCTTCTGTATCGCTTACTCTGTCGCTGTATATCACTTGAATGATGAAGTATGTCTGGCATTTAAGATATCTAGATCGGAGGTACGTTTTCCTTTTATATTCAGCGATATGCGTTTAGATTTGTAAGGTCTTGGAGAAGACAGTTTTATTTCTTTCTTCAGTTGATGGAAAATTGTAAAAATAAGTTTCCGCTTCTCATCTTCTTTGACTGTTTATTTCAATTAGGAGCCTTCTTGAACACATTTTTTTTCTTATCTGTCGTTTAAAACCACCTTCTCGAGTTTAGGGAGCGTCGGTGTCAGGCTGGCAATCAACTCAGCCGGTCATGGTCAATATGTCACGGCCTATATCACCGGGCAAGCGGAGCGAGGCGGGCCGTGCAAAATTGGCAAGCTTTGCACGTTGCTTTCATGTTACTGCCGTGTCGATGCTGTTAAATTATTTGCAACGAAAATACTATTGTAGCAATTTGTAGCTGATACATTCAATTTCAAATTGTGTCGATGGTTTGGAAAGGCTGTAGTGTAGATGGATGTTTTATGTGCTAATTTTAGAACCGCTGCTGCATAACCTGCATGTTTCAAGAATGTAGGTAAATGAGTAAGTACGTACAAAACATCATCATAATGTTGCATTGCATAGTAACTCTTACAAAATTTATTTAAACTCTACACGTACAAAAGTTTATATGCAAATGCCAAATAACCTTTGTTACAATGAAGCTACTTTAAGAAATATGCGACAAAAATACCTTCTTATTGTCTCCCTGAATACTTATTTCTCTCGTTCACAATGCGTATCTATCCAAGTGTGCCTTGTAAATGGTTTGTCATCATCGCATATTGTGCGATGCGGTACCTACCTACGTAATGTCTACGTACGGTTATCCGATTGTGGCGACACCAGACAGTACGGGAAACACCCAGATTAGGTTGAATTTGAATCAAATTTGAATTAACAAGGCGTGTCGTCTTCAATCTTCATGGAATAGATAACTTTATAGTAGAACTTATATGAGTGGTTCCTGTTAGTGTTTTAATTTGTTTTCAAATAAGTGTAAAATAACCACAATATTTATTATTTAGGTTACGTTATCCAGAAAACAGTCTCGTTTTAGGTATATTTGAGATTTTGTTTTCCTATCATCAAAATGATCAAAATGATACCTATAAATCTCAGAACTGAATAAATCAAATTATAGTTATCTTATTAACCAAGAAGCCTAATAAGCAGCTTAGACCGTATTCTATATTTAGATTTTATAACGAACTAAAATACCTACTTAATTATTTCGAAGCAACCTCTAATCTTGTCTAGCTAATCATAAATTTTAATCAGCCTGGCAAACTGCATCTGAAGGTTCTTGATGGTTTGTTCCCCTTACAGCGAACATCTAAGATATTCATCTAGATAAAATTAACTCGTGCAAAGCTGATCGGAGATTAAGACGGCGGCTCCAATCGAGGATGTAGCTTCTGAAGACTGTAAAACGACTGCGAGCTTATACTTTTTTACTATTTCAATTTACTGTTACGATTTGTGGTTGATTAGTTATGACTGTATGCATATATAACTGCTAGTGTTCAGGATTATTTCATAATTAGAAAATCTGTAGATATTTCTAAGATTTTATATTTCGCATGGCCCTACCACAAAAATCTTCATTTGTTTTTTTACGAGTTTAAACGATAGAACAAAAATAGTTCGATTTGATTTGATGAATTCACAAAATTCTGGCATACGGCTCACATGAGACAAAAATTCTGCTCTGTCACGTTTCTAGACGGTCAACAATAAAAAGTTACTGACTTATTTACCTGCTTTATCTATTTCTAGATCACGAGACACGTAAGGCTCATCAAAAGATCTCTTAGTTAGGTAATAAATGACCGTACCTTGAATAACAATTTCCTACTGAGACGTCATCTAGGGATGAAGTAAAATAAATAACCGAGTTGTTGTAGCGTGACGAAAAGACTAGTTTGCCGAGGAAATTAAGAGCTTACTCCGTTAATTGAGAAAACATCTTCCTCGCCGCGTTTTTAATGGATCCGCTACATTTTACTTTGCAAAGAATTAAGACATTAATTTTCAACAAGAAGTTTGATTAGGTTTTTAGAGATTGTAGGGTTGTAGAAAAAATTGAATTTTGATTCATTAAATTACAATCATCAATGATAAATTGTTGTTTATATATTGTAATTGATTCATATTTTAGAAAACGAATTACTTTGAACTAAGTCTATAGTCTCTATTTTTATGTTTTACTTAATTAGAAAAAGAGAGACAGATAGAAATAGAGAGAGAGAGGAAAAGCTTATTTATTAGCAGAAGAATGGCAACAAACTGATATTGCCACATTACAGTGCCTCGGATCATGTGAGACGTCTCATACGAACGCTATCATCGCGCCTTGCGTATTGCTAGATGGATGGTAATGAGTGAATATACGCTATTATGAATACAATGTCTATTGCCTTATCAAAAGTTTCGTACATTTTTTGCATTTACGACCCATTTTCATACATTTTATATTTAGCTTATTTTCTATAGACAGAAGGAGCTAAAACAAAGTAAATAAATTGATGGCGGCAAAACTTTGATGTTAAAAGTAGGTAAATCAATTTATTTAAAAAATTTTTTGCCAAAAAAGAAACAACTTCAAAACTGAAACTAAAAAGTATGAAATAAATTAACTTGTACAGCAAATTTCGAGTTTATAAGTGATTAAAAGTAACATAAACAAATACATAATTATGCCTTTAAAATTTTTGAAGACGGTGCTAAGTAAAACAATAACTAGATATAGGTAATATAGGTACTTATAATCAATCTTTTTCACATCTCAAGGAAACAGGTGGCACCGTCTTCAAAAATTTTAAAGACATAATTATGTATTTGTTTATGTTACTTTTAATCACTTATAAACTCGAAATTTGCTGTACAAGTTAATTTATTTCATACTTTTTAGTTTCAGTTTTGAAGTTGTTTCTTTTTTGGCAAAAAATTTTTATTTCACATTTTTTAGTTTCCCTTGACTGTCCTTCATTTTCATTATCAGACCCCTAATAACAGTCACAACTCATTTAGATGAAAGGTCTCAATAATATAAGTTAATCAAGCCCAAACACAAAGAACTTGCTGTAAACTGTTGTCGAGTTCCGTCGACTGCATTTCCGCTCCATCATCAGGTCATTAAACATTAGGGCTTTAAAATTCTTATTATTGCATAATATTAAGAAACACACTAGTCGCGATGCAATTTTTTCGAGTGTTTCCCTCGATATCTCCAGGTTTCCACCATCAGGTCCTGGTTTCCTTAACATGAGACCACCCTTGGGATACCCCCTTTCTAACAAAAAAAGAATCATCAAAATCGGTTCATGGCCGACGAAGTTGTGTGAAGAAACATAAGAAACAGACTAGTCGAAAATACAATTTTTTCGAGAGTTTTCCTCGATTTCTCCAAGATTCCATCATCAGATCCTGGTTTCCTTACCATGGGACCACCCTCGGGATACCCCCTTTCCAACAAAAAAAGAATCATCAAAATCGGTTCATAAACGACGAAGTTTTGCGTGGACACACATAAAAAAAAAAAAAAAAAATATACGGTCGAATTGAGAAACTCCTCCTTTTTTTTGAAGTCGTTTAAAAAATAAACAAATCTTGCAAAAAAGTATTAAGAAATAATTAACTTCCGTTTTAATTCCCTGGATTTGAGATTCGTAACTCTTCAATTGTTTCATTGAAATTCATTGTTTTTGAAAGACGTTGTTGCTGACTTTGATTTGGGACGTAGACCGTCTTGGGAAAATAATATCCGGTAAGAAGTAACCAACAATATTTATAAATGGTTTTTTGTTCTTTTACTTTTATTTATTTCAAGTAAGTTGTTTTACCTATAGATTTTTAAGACATTTTATTTTTAGAAATAAAAAGATTTAAAAGATTTTATTTAAACATTATTTAGTTAAAAATTAAGTTAATTTAAAACGTCATCGAAGCACCTACAACAAATCTGCTAAGGGCTTATCAAGCCGATCGCAAGATTTATAAAAAAAATTAATAAAGCAGTCAAATCAACATCAAGAAATATAAAAATATACTCATATAAGTTTTAAGTAACATCAATATTGTAAATCGTAGCCACCGAAATTGAGTGCCCCTATTCACGTTTCCAAGATAACTTTTTACTCAGATCGGCTGCTTACTTTTTGGCAGTCAGTTGTCAGTCGTACTATCAAATTTAAAAGTTATTGCGAAATCGTGCAATAGATCCATAAATAGGTTCACATTAGTAGATGGTAGGTAGAGCTAAAAAATCACGAAATTCAATGAGATGAAAATGATTCCGACACGTAATAAGTTCCCAACCCTTTGGGAATATCAAAATTCATTAAGAAGTAGTATTCATGTGATGGCTAATGCTGAGTAATGGCACGTGTTGTGTTGTACGTAATTATTCGGCGCTCGTTAGCGTCGTGCGTTGCTGACGTCGTCGCGACGTGTGACTCAGCCGTACGTGGGGTTTCAGAATTACTTATTTTTCGGTAGGCAACTACCTGTCTCCATCATCTCGCCTAATTATAATTATAATTGAGATTTTAATAATAGTCATTTTGTTTTGGCAATGGCCTCTTTCCAAAATAGTTTGAGTATGCACTTTTTTCGTCAACTAGGTATTTGGGACACTAGATCAGGTATAAAAAACCAAAGTGCGTACATCTATGAATAAAACTAAGTACCTACTAAGAATTTAGACGGATGTAGGTAAAATCCAGGTTGAAGTACGACCATAGAGACAGCACATAATTACTTTTATAAGCTTGTTTTCAATTATCTCTGAAATCCTACCCGCCGCGCCGCGATATATTATCACCTGCTTCGGCCCGCGAAACGTATTAAACACCTAGCAGATATCCACCGAGCCTTATTGGATGTAATCTCAAATTATACGGGGATAATATCTGTTTTGATTCAGTAGCTGTCTTCTACAATTTATCGTTGCTGTCTGCTGGTTATTTTGAGGTGCAGAATTTGTTTTCGTATCTTGTATTTACTGCTAAACTGCTTGTTAATTTATTATTGTTTTGAGCAGCTTTATACTCCTGGCTTCATATTGCTCGCAGCCCGTAATTGATTTGTAAATTAAATAAAGAAATCCTACCAACCTCATACGAAATTGGATATCGTTAAAATGTTTCAATTTAAAAGCACTTGCGCAAAGTGCCAATTGAATAATAGCGATCAAAGAAAATTAGCAATGAACGAATTTAAGTAGGTATTCTAATTTCTCTGAATTGAGTACTGAATAAGTTATATTATTACCTACTTATTTAACTTGGATAAAAAGAAAATTTATTGGCAATTTTGTTTCACGACGTAAGAAGAAAAGTTTCAAGCCAGACTTTAATACCAATTATAATTATATTGGTATTTCATTTAACTATGGATAGTGACCAAGGAAAATACAAAATCTTGCATCGTTTCGATTATTTTAAACGCGTTATAAACTAACTTTCCGTAGCTATAAAATAGACGCATCTGTTACTTACCTAATAATAGAAAGATTAGTTATTTATTATTATTTGACTGTTACTATCCTTATATAACTTTATTACTTGCCTGTTATCGGACGTCTACGGAGACGAGATTTATTTAACAGAAGCTAGAATAAACTACAGCCGTTTATTTTACTTGCAGTTCAAAATGTGGGTTACGCACATAATTCTATTATTAGATTATACGATTTACAAGTTGTAAACTTATTATTTAAAGCATTACTACTGTCATTATTAGCACAAAGATATATTAAACAAGTAAATACATAGAAATATGTAGCATTTATTTGGTAAATAGTTCTTATAAGTAACAAAAATAATATAGAAAAGAGAAAGCTGCAGAAAGTTTTCCTGGAAAAGTGTACTCGTGTATTAGGCAAAAATGTCATAAGCTGTTACTTATCTTACCCAATAATCCCTTACCCAATTTTCTTAATAGACTTCCACTGAGTTCTTCTATTTATAAGAAACCTTAATTCGACATAATATTATTATAATTGGAATTGCGTGGATAATAAGTATTCGTAAGTAAATTGTTTTTCGATTTCTCTAAATTCTATATATTCATTGTAAGGTGGGATATAAAACGTTTTAAAAATTCTGAACTTTTAGCATTTTCTAGCAGTTCACTCTTAAAGAATACAAACATTTATTGTGAATTCTGTTTCTTAACCATTTTCCTGTTCACAACTTGCTAACGCCTTCTTCAGCGATGCTTATCATGTAACGTTGCGGCGGCCGATTTTTGTAAGAAAACGTTAACGCTTACAGAATCGTGTCCTATCTCCCATCGTGCTTTTCTCCCCGAAATTGCTTATTAGCTCTTGTACGACGTCTACCGATGTGGCCGTGTTTTATTTTAACTTGTTAATGCTATCGATGGAATTGGGATATTTATATGCGTTTCGGAGCATTAAAATCGGGTTAAGGAATATATGAGAAAAGAGAGACACACAGAGAGAGAGAGAGAGAGAGAGATCTTTTTCGTATGGGAGCTAATAGTGGGGACATTTAAAGGGTTGATAAAGAAGGATTAGGTATATGTATTTAAATCCGAGCTACGACCACAATATCGGATTTGAAAAGAGTAGAATAGCTTCAAATGGGTAAAAGACTGTGTTTGTGTCTTCGCCACTTCGACAAGTGGGATTGAGCTCTTGGGGGTTTGTGTTTTTATTTAATAAATGTACCTACACCTACGTGTAATATGGTAATAAAATATGTGTAAATCCTAATCTTGATCAGTTTATGATAGTTTGACCCTCTACGGTTTCGAACCATCGCTATACCAATCAAAAATCGTTTATATCCAGTCTTGAACGAAATATTTACGTATATTTCTTTTATAAGTAGGTTTTTGTTACTCAGAAAAACGGCCTTTTGTGTTCGATCTTGGGAATCACTTGCAGGTGTTCATTTCGCAATTGAAATAAACAGATGTGCCAGACTCCACCAGAAAGTAATTTGCCATTATTTCATGAAACATGAACAGAGAAGTAAGAATATTATATCGGAATTCTAATTTAAATTTAATTTCAGACAGGATTAGATGTATTAGCTAACTGGAACAATGAGAACAATCTTAAATGAATCCTTTTTGTTAAAAAAATATCAATTAAAATCTCATCAGTAGTCTCCTTTGATGATTTTGTTTTTGCAAGTGTTCTGTCTCTACCATAGGTCTCTACATTATTTTTAAATATGTAATCAATCGTACAGGCTTACTTCTTTGTTTATACATGTCTACGTACAGTCAAGTGCACATCGAGATTTACACGCAGACATTGCATTGCTGCATGGTTTAGAACAATTAGAACGATGTTGTTATGCTTGATCTGGATTCGACTGTTTAGTATATTTACAACGTTTGTTCCTCCGGTCCTACCTAAATACTTAATATTAGGATAAAAATGATACTACATAGTTATGCAAGATGATGTGTAGGATCATTGAAATGTGCAAGGTAAAGAGAGCGTGGTGTATCATATAAGTATACTATTTCTAGAAAGATCGATCCCTCTCTGAGGAGAGTAATCGATGAATATTTATGTCTCACTATTAATTATCCGTAGACCTGTTTGCGGGCTTATTAACACGTTCACAAATCAATGGAGTTGCCGTCAACATGCTGAATACGTGGAATCGCACAGTGTTTATTCGTCTACTATTTTGGCTTAAGCATACCTGCTTAGTTAGGTTTTATTTGGTCTCTTTATGATTAATCTGTTAACCAAAAAAACTACAACTTATACTTAAAATAAACAATGTACTTTAAATGTTATATTTAAATGTGAAAAGGTAATTTATTTAAAAAAATAAAGTGCTCAATGTTTAAATTTAGTATATCGGAAATAAAATTATAATTTTAAAATTAGAATTACCTTGTTTATGACACATTGCGCTAAAAATGTATAAAGTTTTGAATAAAGTAGCATTTGTATCCATTGTTATTTCCTATTGAATGCACTACAATTCCATAACTCGCATTATACCCTTCATTGCGATTTGCATCACATTTCAATTGAGTAGAAAATAGAAAGCGCTATAGAGTGCTATGATATAGAAAATAACAACGGCAATAAATGATCCAGGTAATGTTTTTGTGTATAAAAATAGCTCAATTTATTTATAGAGAGATGCTTTTGGTTTATGTGTGACGTAATGTGAACCCGTTCGACTGAAAGAAAGGCTCGAGCGTGAGTCATGCCTGCCCTGCTCTAATATTATCTCTGTAAATGCGTTAATTTGTATTGCTGCGAGAATTGATGGGTTTTAGTTGCTTTTTTAAGCGACAATCACATAACAGCTTTTAATGCAACTTAACAGTAATTTAGTTTTAACATCAGAATCCCAATCAGGTTGTATTATTTAAGATTATTGTCAAAGTTTGTATGATTAATCGTCAGCAAAAGCTTATAGCTTATTTAAAATGCTATGCTATCAAGAAGCAACATTTCAAATACACATACCTAAATACCTATATTCTATCATATTGAAAACTCACTTAATTTAATTACTTAATAAGGGGCTTTGGTTTAAATTATTTGAATGATGATATGTTTAATGATATGATATATTATATTTAATTAATGATAATGGAACGCTTAAACGATCGGTAAAAAATCATTTTGACGCAATCGTATTGTATCTTCGCTAACATTGTAGTCATAATTACAATCCCTGCAAGTGATGCAACAAGCACTATAATAATAGGAGAACACCGTACTCATACCTTTTTGATGTCAACGTAATTAAATTGTCACATTAGTTATTGACATATGAATGAAACTGCGAACTTTTGTTTGTGAAGTTTGGCAACTTTTGTTCATTTTCGTTTGTTAACCGACTTCAAACTAAAAACCCAAAAGAAAAAAAAGGAGATGGTTCTCAATTCGCGTGATTTTTTAAAAGTAAGTAAGTACCTGTATTACATTCTCCCAAAAATTAGTAACTGCAAAGACTCGATGCAGCTCTACACTTTCTTACTACCTCTATTATATTATTAATCTAGTTTGAATTGAGAAATAAGCATTTTCAGCTTGGTTCAGTAAACGATCTACGGTTAAGCTAAATTGTTCAAAGTATTAATCTCGAACTATAAAACATAAAACAGTAGTCTATAAAGTTTCAAATCCAATTTTATGTAAATTACCCCGTCTCTTAGATAAATTACTTGAAAGCTTTAGAATTAGTCTGTCTAAACTTTTAATTTGAGCGTTATCAATTACTTTGTCAATACAAAGTGTAATACTTACTTATACATAAAATAAGAGGTTGAAGCTACGACGACGACGTAATTATTTTGAATGGTTTTTAATGGTTTGTGTAGATGAACATGACATGGTACGTGTAATTAACAGAAATACAAATTGCAATAACTGAAATATCGGCATAAAGCCCAGTTAAAAAAGAAAACACTAGTTATGAATACAATTCTAGAAAATTTTCTCCAATGCGTCCAATACGTGTCAAACAGGCAACAAGCGTAGGTATGTCCGACGAACCAGCGACGGCTTTGCACGCGCGATTAACTTTTTTATTAATATCCAGTGGTGGAGCTTTGACGCGTACAGTTAGCCGGATGATCGCGTAATCCACTTCGATACTTTGCTTGCCTGTCCAGAATTCGGAACTATATCACCGCAGAGTCTTTTCTTCAGAGGTACCTACCTCGATGAGTACCATACCTAATGAGTGCCATCTACCTAGATGCCACTCATTTCCACTTGGTACTGCTACGGAGGCCATGAAGAAATATCCTCGACTTGGGTAGTCTAAAGAAAGACAACAATATCATTAACTGGCATGTATTTATGTAGATATACCTGTGATGAATGGAGGTAAAAAAGGGTATGCCCGAACTATCTACCTACTGCCAAGCTAAATGTGCCTCAAAAGGAACATTGTTTGTTTGTCGGTAGGCGATGAGACGGTCTGATTAAAGATGAAGGCGCTCATAGGTACACCTGTATGAGTAGAGTGCAGATTGTGATCCTTTAAATACATAATATTCAGCTATAGAACATTAAAAATAAATAAATCTATGCTAAAACTTTCCTCATAAAATATTGTTATCGCAAAATGTAACAGCATTTTGAATACTCACAATATAATACCCCAGCAATCTTTATTGCTCTAAACAACGTTCCGAGTTAGCAAAAAGTTGATTATAAAAAAAGAATAGCAACTTCGTCTTTGTACCGCAATAAAAATGTGGAGATAATTTCTCGAAAAGACAAAAAGAAGGACCCCATTACGTTGTAATTTGTAAAACATTTCGGGATTGTCCTGAAAACATCGCTCTACTGGGAATGGTCACTTGGTGTCGTGTGATTGGGTACCAGATTCATCATCATTCATTTGTTTGTGCTTATGGAGACAAATTAATGTCAGCATTTTTATTTCATTATACTGACAGAGAAGCGATAGAAGATCAGTTAAACGAATTCGTCTAAAGACGTTTTTGAAATAATTATTGCAATAGCTTTCATTTGAATTACTAATTTAACATCACACAAACTGAATGTGTATTATAAACAGCACACAAGATTGTTTTAATAAAATTTTCAGGATTTGTGATTACAGTTCTCCAGCTTGTAAAAACACAGATTTTACTTTGTAGCAGAATTGTTTTAATCACCACAAACTCAACATGCGTGCTCAACTGGACGTGTTTTTTTCATTGCTCAATTTGTTGCGAGCGATTTTAATTCCGCTTTTGCTGACCCTATTCTATGCGCAGTGGGTGGCAAACTGGCAAATGAGTTCATTGTTTGTCCGGGAACATTTTTTGCCTGTTCCCACAATGTCTCACATGAGGACCGGACACAGAGCCGGATCTAGGCTGAGCTACAGTTCTATTACAGCTCGGGGCTGTTTTCAGGCTCGTCGAAGTTCGGAGACTGAAGTTGGGTTGCGGATTATCGATAACTGGATAAAAATTTTAGAAATTGGTTTAAATTTTCTGTTTCAAAAAACTTTTAGCTGATATTATTATATTAAAGATTTCTTTAGATCTTTCCTGGTTACTTTTATAAAGTTGACGTTTTTTTTTTCAAATCTTGTTACAGCAATTATTTTTTATAAAAATGAGTTACTTATTATAACATAAATAATTTTCAGAAAGGTACAACGTCATAACATTTAAACACTACATTTTCGTTACGTTACTTGTTTATGCGTATAAAACAGATAGCTTTGACCATAGCCCAATAATCTGCTCGCTGGCTTAGCTAGCTCAGTCCAAAAGATAAAAGAACACAATTTCTTATATATATGGTACTCTGATTATGCATATGATTCCCCAAATACATTTCTGGTTATAATAGGAACGTCGTTGTTTGGATACACCGCACCACAAAGCTTTCATCGTCCCCAAACGAAACGAAACAGAAAATATCTACCTGAATATGGATCGCCGCGGCAACTTTAAATATTTTTGCATTCAAACTTGCTTCATGTATTTTAATACTGGAATTTCAAACATTCAGCGTACACGTATTCAATTTATTTTGTAATGAAACGAGATTGTACTACGTCTATGTAAGATGTTCTTACAAGTTTCTGTTCCATTTTCTTCTTTGAAAATTTTCTCAAACTAGTTTCGTTGTATATTTTGAACAGTATCTCAACAAAAAGGTGAAAAATAAAGTTAATATAATAAATGTTCGTCACTTAAACCGAAATAAGGTTCTTTGTGTCTACTCTATTGTATTTGTCTTTCATTCTATTATGAAAATACCTTAGTCGGGCCGTATTGGTACACTGAAATTAGAAATGTGTGTTGGACGAAGATTTTCAAACCTACATCGAATTCAGGACAATAAACATTTGATTTTCATATGAACTTTATGTATGTTATTAGCAGCAGGAAATGAATTTAGAAGTATTCCCAAAATTGTGTTTTGTCCTAACTACGTATAGCAAATGTTTTGCACATACCTACATTTGCTATATTGAACAGAGAGAGCATAAAGAGAATATATTGAGCGATATAATGCTAAACAACAGCAAGTTTGACATATAGGTACTCTGAAAACTGTACTCAAAGTCAAGTCATGCATCGTTTAGAAGTTAGAAAAGAAGTGCAAAGTTCAAGAGTTTGTTTAAACCACAATTCAGTAGTGAATCCAGCCAAGTGCATAAAACACTCTCGTTAGTGTACAAGGAAGTGGTAAACTACACTCTGAAAGAGATATTTACTTGTTCAACGTGTTTGTTATCGTTAGATAGGTGAGCTTAGGTGAACTACTTTAACGGCCGTTTCCAATATTCAAAGGCAGATAAATGTCTGAGATCGGCATGTCACGGATGTCACGTAGGTATTTCTATCTCCAGTTGGGCAAAACCAGAGATAGATAGAATATTGGGAACGGCCGTAAGAGTTCGAAAATTGGTTTCATGATAGAATTTTTACATGAATATGAATCAATCGAGTCGCCCAACCGTCTCGTAGGGTATTTTTTTTGACTTACCAAACATCTAATTATTCTATATAATAAATCACTGAATATCGGTAAAAAGTCTTAACAGATCTCACACAAAAATCTACATTTTCTAAACAAAAGTAGGTTAACCTTCACAAACTTTTCAGGAGTGATGAACGTTTATTTGTTTTGCTTCAAGAACAAAACATTCACGACATTAAAATTGCAGCTTATCACAAAGGAAATTACTACCTTGTGATCTGAACATCAGTAAACAATATGATTTTACTTTATTTGGTCACAAATACATGACTTTGGGCAAATATTGGTCAAGCACATGACTACCGTAAGGTGCATGTTTGCATAACCGATAACATTGATTAGTCATTAAGAACTATTTATTATAATTATTATGTACTTTGTATTATTAATTTTATTGTTTAATACAATAAATGATATGTTTTGGATTGAAAAAGTTTTTATTGTTTTTGGCAAGTGAATCTAAAACTAATTGATGGATTTTAAAGGGTAGATTTTTACAAAGGTACTCGTACTTTCAACCCTATGTATACGTAGCTCTACATTTTCAGGTATTTTTTATAGTAAATATAATATCATTTTATTATTAAAATATAATTTATTCATAGTACTTAGGTATAAGCAACGATATCAAACTTGTATAAACTGAAGAAATGTAATATTGATTCTATGAGAAAAACATATAAAAAATGAATCAAACAAAATCCTCATTGTCTTTTAAAACAATAGGTGGTTGTTTTAGATTCGGTCGACGAGTTTTAAAGTTCTAACCATTAGAGCGAGGTTAACATTAGTAATAATCGATATGTGCTACACAGTGGTAGATCGATCTCGATTAGTTTTTTCTTGTGACAGTATTTAATTCGCTCTTAATAATTAATCATATAAAAATTTCAGTCTCATTATCCTAAAAGTTTATTAACCTGTAAGAAGTGCACTGAAAACGTCAAGCAGCCCGTCAACCGAATGCTTTATTTGCAGTCTGCAAAACAAACTGATGAACTAGCACATACGATAATAAGTTCTCTTATAAATACATCGGCGGCACTTCTTTACCGCTAGTGTGCTCGCGGTCGCGTGTGCCTCATTAAACTTCACTTTACTTTAACATAATTCAATATGGCTCCCGGAGTTATACAGGGTCCCGACACTATCATTAATAATTCGCTTGAGGTTATAAACGGACATAATGGCGATCTCATTAAGGAATTGATAGAGCCTGTTAAAGCGTGCCCCGTTGATCACCTCGCTGGGGTGACTAATGAAGTGGATGTAAATAAAGCGAACGAGGCAAAAGGTGGAGTGTTTGTGTACGAGAAGCTTGAGAAGCCAAAGAGAAGGGTCACCAGACCTAAGATACTGAAGAACTTTGAGTCTTCGGAGTACTTGTATGATCGATTGTATGATTCCACTTGCCCTAGAGCGGTAAGTTTCTATTACAATTTTTGTAAGGCTTTATGTAGAATGTTTTATAGGATAATTTGATAATTTAATTAACGAACATGTGGATTATTGCTGACTAAGACCATTTTTTTACATTATTACGTACTAAAACTTCTTTTACTTGTGTGCTAAATATTCAATATAAGGGTTGTACCTGGTTTTTGGTTTCTATAACTTCGCTAGTTATTTTTTTGTCCATTTCAAGTATCTTCCCGATGGTCAAAAATAGTTTGTATTTTAGACTTAACAAGCCTCTCTTTACGATGTTCCTTGATAATTTTGACCATATGAGTCAGTGTAGTAACAAGTAATGTTTTACACTAAGCCAAAACACCGGAATAACTTAATTTACTAAAGATTTTGTATTGACACTTATGTAGGTAAACAAAGAAACTTATCTACTGCTAGAATACTTTGTTGAGTTTATTTACTTTGGTTAGACACGCGCACGCGCCCACTGAGTCAATATGTGAGTTTCCCACTACGCAGGATTAAGCGGCTTTTGAATATAGATTACAAGGATTATTTTATAACTTAAGAGTTTAATTACAGTACATACCCACTTGACAATATTGTTATTAAAGTGTTAAGTCATAATCTTAACAAGTCTTCAGAATTATTGAAATTGTCTCTAGATTCGTTATTTAGTTCTAACACAATCAAAATGTACGTGCATTTTTAAAAATTTCCTTCTTTATAATACTTTAAAAAATGTCGTTTAAATTAAGAGCTGCTAATCCTTTCCATAACGTTTACAAACACGGATAATTGTAAAGCATGACGGAGTTGCGATTTTTATTACCCACTGATTAGTGCGTCCGGAACATTAGCCGATAGTAAATGACACTATTTATATGTTACAACTACTAGCTATAACGTAAAAACAAACTTCGCACTATGAGATTTGGATCAGTTTGAACGCACGTGGTTACCTGCCAGTAATTATGCTTATGACGTTAATAACATTGGAATGAAGATATTCGTAAATCTAAGTTATAATACTACGGTCTATTTTTACAAAACGAAGGCAGCATGAGCTATGCTCTATGTTGCTACTCAAAAGAAAGATAAAATAAGTTCGTAAACACTATGTTATTACCTCGAAAATAACTTTTCATTTTTTTTTTAAATTTTTCATTTTATCCTAAACTAAAGCTGAAACCCAAATGCAACACACACGCTTATCTTTGAACACGCCCAGATTGTTTATTTTCCCGTTTCAGTAAATACTTGAACTTTCTGCGAAGAGTATTTTTTGTAAAAATAGGGTTATTCAATGTTGCGTTAGTGGTTTCCCTCGAACTCCGTAAAACCGCCCTGAGGCGTACAACTTAGTACGGAACTTGTTCCATTCCGGATGTGAACCAAGATAACGCATGCAGAATTTCAAATATAAAACTTCAATGCAATTCTTTTAAACAATTTTTAAACTTTGTTTTCAAGAGCATGTTCTATTAATGAGTACTTGTTGGAAATTAATCTAAAAGTCAGTATAGCGCGTAATATGCGAACAGACTTTATGCTTATATCTCTATGGTTATATACCTAGTCCATACTCACCTGTCAGCTACTCTCGATCTAACCATTCAAAATTTACAAGAAACTATGCTTAACGATCGATTACACTAAAGGTAGGAGATATACCAACTTACCTACATACAGTTATGTTTTTTTTCTATACTTAGAGAATATAAAACGACTTTTTATATTTATCCCTTAAGTATTACTTATTGCTCCTTTTTATGAATTTTAAACATGTTTTAAATAGATTTTTCGTGCTTAAACTCGTATGATATGTTTTTAGCATAGTCATAAAGATATTGCTTGTTATTCTTCATTATTCCATGTCACGCATGTAGGCTGTAGCGCATCCCCGAGATATAGGCTTATGCAACAGTTACAGAAGGCTTTTCTTTCTTTAAGTTTTGCAGCGTGCATTCCGAATCTAGCATAAGCTTCAAAAGATGCTTTAATAATAATTTTAAACTACTTACTAAATAAACAAATTTTTAAGACGCTATATGGACATTAATTGTAGTTTACTGTGAAAAGAATGCAACATTTTAATAAACACATTTTTTAGAAATATATTTTTCTTACAACTCTTGGCCCTTTTTTGTATAACTACGTGATAGGAATGGTTTATCTCGAGTATCAAAACCCGGAAAATCCCATAAATTAGAACACCTGACGAGTTTCGTTTTAAGAATCTAATAAAGAACCTCCTTTACTTTTAAAACGCTTTGAATAAGAATTTCGAATAGGTACAATTAAATTCGAATGTTTCCGATAAAAATATAAAAAAGTTATTTTCAAAATTAAACTTAATTCACTCAATCCAAAAAGTTATTAATACCATCCATTCATTTATTTATTTATTACACACTGGCCACAAAGAGATTACTTTTAAAAAGTTTTTAAAATATCGATGCTA
The DNA here is from genome assembly GCA_947563765.1 of Anarsia innoxiella. NCBI lineage: Eukaryota > Metazoa > Arthropoda > Insecta > Lepidoptera > Gelechiidae > Anarsia > Anarsia innoxiella. Next base: position 8,892,723 of record OX387396.1, on the reverse strand, counting down.
TTTTGTTTAAATTGAAAAATGATACGCTCTTTTTTCCGCAGAGGATAATATTTTTGAACAAAAATGTGCAGTTGGAATTTGTTGTAAAAACAATAACTGTCAGGTTATAATTAAAATATAGGTTGACAAGTTTAAAAATATGAAGTTATCTTTAAAACATTCAGATTTTAAAAAATATTCAGTGATTTCTACAATATAATTTCGACAAAAATCTGTGACTTATCGATTTAACTGAAAAGGCTGTCTATAATAATAGTTTCATTTTGTTTCAGCAAACGTTATGTACGGAAAAGGCATGCCTGGGCAGCGTCATGGCCATTGCCGGTCGTGGAGATGTGCCACGAGCCCCGCAAGAGGTCCTCAACGACGCCAAAGACTTTCTTGGCCAGTACTTCGCTTCTATAAGAAGGTATAATTACATTATATTTTAAAACTAAACAAAAAAAACTTAATATTTGAGACACATGCAGATTTTAACTTCTCAGTTGAAGAGTTCGATTCTCACTTGCAAGAACTCTTTTATTTGTTGGTTTTTTTTTTTATTATACCCTCTGTCCTGGCAATTGACCAATTTCCAATCTTTGTCAAGAATAATAAGTATACAAATAAGATATTAAATCACCAGAGCCAACACCCCAGCCCACGAAGCTCGCTGGCAAGCAGTACAGGAGGAAGTGGCTCGCACTGGCACGTACCAGCTGACCACCACCGAGCTGGTCTTTGGAGCCAAGCTGGCATGGAGGAACGCCAGTCGATGCATCGGCAGAATACAATGGTCTAAGTTGCAAGTGAGTCTATTCACTTATTTTTGGAATATTACCTATTTTGCAATTATGCCACTTTTCCGTGTAATTATGGTCTGGAATCCTTGATACAATTTTTATTTCAATTGAAAAAGTTCAAAGAATAGGTAGGTAATAAGTTATTTTAATGAATAAGACTGTCGGTTCAAGTATTAAAGAGCTAAGAGTGACGGTATAAAATGATTAACTTGCAGAAAATATGAAAACAAATTAAGAAATAAGAAGACCACTCTGAAATTCATTATCCTACTTCAGTGTTGGAACTAAAACTAAGTAAAAGGATGACCTAAGCGAATTTGCTCATTTTAATGAGAAAACTCTCATTTCACTGCAGCGGAAAAAAACATTGGCTATTAGCTAGTTTGTTACTGGTACCATAGGGCTCTGAGTTCTGTCATGTATTTTACTTTGACTACGACGTTTATTTTCTTTGTCGATTGGAATTGGGTGGATGAGTTTTTCGGCTCCTATCTGTGACCTATGCAGTTCTGATGACATACTGTTTCAAACAGAGACTTGACATCCGTTTTTGCATGTGGCTTTGGAAGTCGTTTTGCTATTTCGTTTCTGTGTTTGAAATTCAGTGACGTTTTGTTGAAAGTGTACGTATTTCCGCAGATAACTCAAACGCCGATCGCACTTTGAAAATTGTATTGAAATTAATGAAAAACTTAATACAATTATGATCCGTAACGTAAATCACACTGGATATTGATTTGACACAAAACATCTACCGAAATATTACCCTTCCTTCACCCTTGTTTTGGAAACGACAATCACAATTTATGCTTATTTTTGTATCAGAAAGTTCGATTTGCACGTGTTGATTGTGTAGAATATAAAATAACTTTTGTAAATATTTTATTCAACAATTTCCGATACAGAAATCATCTACTAAGCGCAATAGATAGAACTTAGATGGGAAATCCTACTACTCTTAGTAAATGAAATCTTGGTTCAAATCTTAATCGCCGCCGCAGCGACCAATAAATTAATAATAAATCCTAGATCCGCGGCTTAATATTTTTCTAATTAATGCAGTCGATTGGTGGCTTTGGCGTAACTGCATTAATTCATTCGTTCGCTTCCATCTATCTGTCGGTTTGCGCAGGATAAAAGGGGCTTAAATACATATCAGCGGGACATGGTGTTAAGCCTTTCTGATGTTCTCAAATACATTTCGTAATTACGCCGCTTAAACAGATTGCTTGCGGTCCATTGTGCGATTAGATCGCCTATTTATAACATCGTTAGTACTTTATTTCCATTAATTAAATAGGTATGTATCTATCGGTTAAGTCTTTGGATTAAAAAAGTACCTATCTTAAGGGGCAGTTTCACCATCTACTGATAAAATGTATCCGACAGATATTTAATACCTGTCTCTCTCTAAAATGTCAAGTTTTATGAAATGGACGTAGGTTTATCTGTCAGTTATATTTTATATATAAGTGGTGACACGGGCCCTAAGAGTTAAACTTTACAATGTTTCTTGAATTAACTAGGTAGCTAGTTGTGCTCATTACATAAGTACTCACACTAGTCACCAATTTTAATCTAAAAGAGTTGAATCATCGATTTATTTTTGAAACAAATACCAAATGAAACATTTAGATACATTGGAAACGGAAAAAGAGATTCAACCCCTATTCCCTTTGATAGGATGCGTGTACTCGAGTTAATTGGACAGTGACCGATGTAACGCCCGAGGCGACGATTAGCTAACTATGTGGAACATTTGTACACTTCGGGACGTCTTCTAACATCAATTTGTAGGTGATGTGGACAAGCGCTGTAATGTTGTGTAGGCGTTTTGACAGTGCTGAAGGAAACTAAATCCCTATGAATTTGCTAACGTTGAATTACTTACTTCGTCAGTATTGTTGCTGGAATCCTTAAATTAGTATATGTAATAAGTAAAAGTATGAATTAATTAATATGTATTTTTACTGTGCAGGTATTTGACTGCCGGCAAGTGACTACAACCAGTGGCATGTTTGAAGCCCTCTGCAATCACATCAAATATAGTACGAATAAAGGAAACATCCGGTAAGTAATTTCGTATTTTTAATTTTTTGTACATATTTTTTTATACCTATAAAACCGACAGATTTTATAAGATCTTACGGATTTGAATCTTGTTGAAATGAAACAATGTGTATTGTCAACAGGTCAGCGATAACGGTATTTCCGCAACGTACAGACGGCCAACACGACTATAGGATATGGAACAGTCAGCTCATCAGCTATGCTGGGTACCGGCTGCCTGATGGCACGGTCCTGGGGGATCCTATGCACTGTGAATTTACTGAGGTAAAGCATAGGCATAGAGTTTGCACTTCCAATATGATTGGTTAAAATTTTCAATGTTTCAATTTTACAGTGTAGTTTTAATTATATCTTCTTAATTATATCCGTTACGTTATGTATCTATAGAATAATAGTTTATTAATATTTTTTATTATAAATGTCCGTTATGAATAAAAAAAACAGTAAAGTCATAATAAAGTAGTGTCTGAAATATCTAGACTAGATTTAAAGTTATGACTATTGTTAGGATTTGAAACAATCCAACCCTGCTACTACTTATGTTTATTTGATCTCAACGATTGAATATAAATGGTGTAGTAAAGTTATTAAACAATGTTGCAAACACCTGTTATAATTAAATAGGCAAACGTTCCTATTAGATTGTAGAATATGAACAAAATGTAATTAAACCTGCCAATGGGAATGGATTGCCGTATTGCAATTTGCAAAAACACTATTCAATTAGCCGGTCGACATCAAAAATAAATCATCCTGTCTGTAAATCTGAAATGTAATGCATTTACTTCACGCACACGTGCTGAGTTTTAATCAATTTGTTGATTTTTGCGTATTTGAAAATGTTCCCTTTATTGGAAACGTATTGTGTTCATGACATCTCATTGATAACAACTGTCATGATAGATTGCCGGGTTTGATTAAAATTTTTATCAATTTGTATTTGTTTTCCCTTTTAAATTTTTAAAATACCTGTCTAAGTTTCCATTCTCATATAGATTTGAGATTTATCTCCGCCGAAGAACCTTACATAACCTTACCTAACAAAGTGTTAGTTTTTCATCGTTACCGCTACTAAACTAAACACAATGACGGCGCACATTCATTTTACTGAAACGGCCACTATCATAAAGGCTTTACCATATGTTGACGTCCCACTAGAATAGCGCAAACAGTGCAATGTCACTCACAAATTACCACATTACAGCTTTGCCTGAAACTGGGTTGGAAGCCGGCGCGTACCGCTTGGGACATACTTCCCCTGGTTCTCTCGGCTAATGGAAAGGACCCCGACTATTTTGAGATCCCTCGAGAGCTAGTTATGGAAGTACACATGACTCACCCAATGTAAGTACAGCTTTATATTATTTTTGTTAGGTAACTACTTTAAATCTTCACACGAGTTGATGTCATCGCTACGTCAGGTCAATTACCGATGATCCAATCCTATGTTTTAGTACTTACCGCGTACCAAAATCAATTTAACTTTTTTATATTCAATTCCTAGTCACGGGTTACACTTTCTATAGTAGCGAGCGACTGTCTCCGAAAGATAAATCAGAAATATTTATGGGGCACCTGCCATCGTATTTGAAAATACGTATGAGGCTGAATCGAGAAAACTTGTTTGACATGAATAAGCCCATAATATTTTACGACAAGCAAAATTCAACTTTAGGAAGACAATCAGATCTATACTGCACACAAACTGTTCTTCAATATTGGTCATAAAGCTTTCAAAGAGTATTCAGAGCTCACAAAAAGTCAAGTGCGTTGGAAAAACCGACGATTTACGATATCAAACTATGTGTTGCTGGGCTACTTACGTGCAACACGTCGCCTTATATCGCCTTCCATCACAGATTTATGCCGACATAAAAAAGCCGGGAATGCATATTGTGCCGTGAGGTAAAGGCCCGAATAGACGAACACTCGTGCCCATACAGAGCAGATTGCTTATCGTAAAAGTGTGGTCCAGTGATCTCCAATCTGCGTTTATTGCCCATAAATCTGGACCGATTCAATGATGTATTGGTATCTATTGATAATGTTAATAGGCGTTAACGGATTACCTCTATAATGGATCGTGATAGGTCATGATTGAGGGGTTAGGGCCATCTAGGTTACTTGGAACTCTTTTACTCTATTTTTATCAGTGTTCCTACGAGTATTACATTTTTATTATCAGAGATATTTTTCTAGAAATTCTGCTTTCGGTATTAAGAACTTCTAAATTGATGAATGCATACGGTTTTTTTTAATAAATGAATTTCTTTAATTAATAAGTAGAATTTATAACGGTAGATAATAGATATTTGATAATTAATTATCTACCGAAATAAAGGATAATTTGCACTGTATCGTGGTAGGTACTATTTGTCTATTATGTTTGTTGAACAGTCACGATTGGTTCGAAGAGCTGAATCTCCGTTGGTACGCTCTCCCAGCGGTGTCAAGTATGCGGTTCGACTGCGGCGGTATTGAGTTCACAGCGAATGCTTTCAACGGGTGGTACATGAGCACTGAGATCGGCTGCCGGAACTTCTGCGACACTAATCGTCTGAATATGTTAGAGGTAAAAAACTTCATTGAAATATATGTAGGTAGGTACTTAAATTTATTTATACGACGTCATGAAATTTTCAGAAAATAGTTTGGTTGGTGTCGCTTTAAAATTAAAACTATTTTTAATGCAAAAAAGGCCTATGGTTGTGCATCGTTTTAACTATAGATAGGTAACGTAAATGTTTTCAAAACAAACGATGTTTTTTACTGAATAAAAAGATGTAGGTATACAATTAAATTTTACGCAAGGATTGATATTGAACTTGTAGTATGCAAATGCATAACAAAATATTCGTAAGATTATAGCGCGCACTAAATTGACTCAAGGTACCTACTCAAATTTGAGCTACGAGGAAACTTGTTTTAAAAATATTTTTTAGGTTTCATTCAGTTTACAGTAAGCGTAATTAATTAATTATCAAGTTTCATGACAATCAATCATTTTTAGGATACCGTTCTCCCAAAAGGAATAAAACGGAACCTTAAACTTTATTTATGTTTGGTCAAAAAATCACAATTAAATTTTATATTCAATAGAAAGTAGCCCAAAAGATGGGTCTGGACACTCGGACGCCTGTCAACCTTTGGAAAGATAAGGCTCTGGTGGAAGTGAACGTGGCAGTGCTGCACAGCTTCCAGCAGCATAATGCTACTATCGTGGACCATCACACGGCTTCCGAGAGCTTCATCAAACATCTTGATAACGAGAACCGGTTGCGGTATGTATTGAATGCTATGATTACTATGACTTAAGTATTCATAATTCATAAGAAAATGTGTGACAAAAATTGTTTATTTTCATTACTACCTAAATACGAAGTATCGGATTCTTTTTCTAATATTAGTTCAGTACATAGATTATAATTAGTTAGGCATACCCACCTATATGTATGTCATACTATAAGATGTAAATAGGTATTTAAAAGTCATATTTGACTGTTAGATATTAGCAGGATAATCACGTAAGCCTAGCGTTCAAGAAGTGTAAACAAACCTGTGGGAATTGACCCAAAACAAATTGCATCCACATTGACCCTAATACGTATAGCCATTAAAATATCGGCACTAAGACCTTGCAGTGTTTAACACGACCCGACTGTCAAAATATATCTAACACATGTTGTTAGTTTCGCGTAAACAATGGAGCCGGTATCGTGTGACCGAACAAGGTGCTTTATTTTGACTGGATACTAAATTGAGCAACAGAATGCTTATGCAAATATTTTGACCTTATGGTTGTAAAACAAATCTTAGCCTCAGGAATATGGTATTGGGATCAAATACATTTTAGCTTTACTTTATCACACTGCTTAAAGTATGCATATGTTTGCAAAGGTTATTTTTTCCATAAACTTACAAGCTTTTACAAGTTTAATACTACAAAGATAGCTTCTAATTTTATTTATTGCATCATAAAGTTTAAAGTCAAGATTAAAGATATCTTACGTTCTCTCCGTACATTTATGAGAGCAAATTGGTCTCTTGGTATTTTATTTCAGATATGTACCGTATTCAACCCAAGATTTAACCATATTAGTAGTAGTTAATATGAATAATTTTCCGAATAGTTCGGGGTGTCCCGCTGACTGGATATGGATCGTGCCGCCGATGTCATCATCCATCACCCCGGTTTTCCATCAGGAGATGGCACTTTACTACCTACGACCGTCTTATGAATACCAGGTTATTTCATATTCATGTCGTTTTGTACTAAATTTAGTAGATGTTTAAGAATGCTTGTAGAGTGAGCAAGATTTATGACTATTTTTCTGTTAACATGCAAAATTTTCTATACATTTTTGATATAACAGGAACCGGCATGGAAAACTCATCAATGGCAGAAATCTAAACCAATCACAGCCGGAAAGAAACCTATAAATAGAAAGTTTCACTTCAAGCAAATCGCTCGCGCTGTCAAATTCACGTCCAAACTATTTGGTAGAGCGCTCTCCAAAAGGATCAAAGCCACCGTTTTGTATGCAACGGAAACGGGCAAATCTGAGCAATACGCCAAAGAACTAGGGGTTATATTTGGACACGCTTTCAATGCGCAGGTATGTGAAACTCGTCGAAGAAAACATTCTGAAATTAAAATACGTTTTAATATCCGTCGTAGAGCAGAGAGTTTGAGAGCGTGTTGTAATTAAGATTTATTTCAAAGGTACACTGCATGGCAGATTACGACATTACGTCCATAGAGCATGAGGCGCTTTTGCTGGTTGTGACTTCGACGTTTGGAAACGGAGATCCTCCGGAAAATGGTGTGGTAAGTTAAAAGTAATTTTCGACACTTCAGTAACTTTGATCGAACGTGTTTTATTAATAACTTTTTAATTTTAGGCTTTCGGAGAACATCTTTGTGAGATCTTATATGCTGATCAAGTTGGTGATGAGCCCACCGGGTAATGTATTTTCTTAATTTAGAATATTATTTTAGGTATAATACGTTTATTTTAAATCAAGATTATCAATGATTTTTTATTTCAGAAACTCTCAACTAATGACGCCTAAATCTTTCATAAAAGCCAATAGTCAAATAGAATTACAAAGGTATGCAGTAAGCAGCTCTAAGAAACTTAGTAGATTAGAATCACTAAAAGGTACGTATAGTTATGACAAGACATTTAACATGTTAAAGATGGTATGTGCGATAGGTAAATATTTAAATTACTTTGTAGGAAGTACGACAGACGCGTCATCAATCGACAGTTTCGGTCCGCTGAGCAACGTTCGCTTCGCAGTGTTCGCTCTTGGTTCCAGCGCGTATCCAAATTTCTGTAACTTCGGCAAGTATGTGGACAAGTTGTTGGGTGACCTCGGAGGGGAACGAATTCATGACCTTGCCACTGGTGACGAGATGTGCGGCCAAGATCAGGCCTTCCGGAAGTGGGCCTCCGGCGTCTTCAATGTGAGTGCTCGTTGTAGGTACTAATCAACTTAAGTGCCGTTACGAATCTGATTATCACTTTAAATTCGTTGAATTTAGAGATGGTCCTTCACAAGACTTACTTTTAAATCTATTTAAGTTTATTTTTTAAATATTTAAGGAAATAATAAATAGGTGGGATAAAAAACTTTATTGTTGAACTGGCCCTAGATAATCGGAAACGTTATAATCATAGGTTGCTTGCGAGACATTCTGTTTGGATGATGATGAAACACTTCAAGAAGCGAAACGAGCTTTAGGCTCAGTGGCTTTAAGTGAGGAAACGGTTAGATTCTGCCGAGCTGATTGCCGCCCCCCAAACCTAGCCGCCGCATTACAATCGGCTTTAAATAAACAATTTGTCACCTGCATTGTAAAGGCCAATAATGATTTGGGCGATGAAACCGCCGAGAGGTCCACTATATTTATTGATTTGGAACCACAGGTAAATAAATATCAATATTGTGTACTAACTATTTAAAATGCATTGAAAACGTAGCTGTAGATACCGGAATAAAGTTATGATATAAAGACTAATATAATCAATATATTTTCAGGGTGAAATAAAATACAACCCCGGCGATCATGTAGGAATAGTAGCTTGCAACCGCAAAGAACTTGTTGACAATGTATTGGCACGCATCAAAGACATTGATGATTGCGATGAACCATTACAACTTCAGCTTATGAAGGAAACGCATACGTCAAGTGGTAATTTACTCGTTTTATATTTCGGAATATAAATTTTTGCTACCAAGTAAAGCGATACCAATGTAAAATTTTGCTTACCAGGACCAGTGAAATCTTGGGAGCCACACGAGAGACTGCCTGTCGTAAGTGTACGAGATCTGTTTACAAGATTCTTGGACATAACTACTCCACCGACAACTATACTTCTGCAGTACCTAGCAAAGACTTGCGATAACGAAGAAGAACAAAAACAATTGAGTAGTCTAGCTAACGTAAGTATCCACTTTAACTCGGTGATATTTTTTTGAATCGGTTGTAGTAAATTTAACAAAATCGTCTCTTCCAGGATCCTGGGGCTTATGAAGACTGGCGTCACTTCCATTTCCCAACGTTGTCTGAAGTGTTGGATCAGTTCCCTTCAGCTAGACCTTGTGCTTCATTATTAGCTGCCCTGTTGTCACCACTTCAGCCACGTTTTTATTCTATTTCATCTTCACCTCTTGCCCACCCGAAGAGAATTCATTTAACGGTTGCTGTTGTTACGTACAGAACCCAAGGTTAGTTTACCGTCAGATTGTTTTCACGGCATTAATCACCTGTCACAATAGCTTCTATTCCCTATGGCTCATTGTTTATTAATGTTCAGTACTCGTGAATCAAGAATTCCCTGAAAATTTTCTTACAAACGAACTATTTTAAGATATTCATCAACATAAAACATTGTGTTATTCAGATTAAGCAGATAGGTAAGACTGTAAATATAACGACAGGAATAGACCAAATGGCTCATATCTTATTATTATAACATAACAATGGCTAATAATTTTTGATTTTATATGATAGATGACGTTTTAACAAAAATGATATCATGATTAAACAGATGGCGAAGGTCCAGTACATTACGGTGTTTGTTCGAATTATCTTATGGATCGTAAACCTGGTGATGAGGTTTACCTTTTCATCAGAAGGTATAAATCTTTCAAATACGAACATTGTTTATGATGTGTATGATTTATTTTCTTGTGTTCTATGTTTAATGTATTTCTTTTAGTGCTCCAAACTTCCACCTTCCCCAAGATCTGTCGGTTCCCTTGATATTGATTGGGCCGGGTACTGGTATAGCGCCATTCCGTGGTTTCTGGCATCACCGTCGCGCGATGCTAACAGCTCGCTCCCGCGGTACAGCGGGCCCTGTGTGGCTGTTTTTTGGATGTCGCACAAGAACAATGGATTTGTATAGGGAGGAAAAAGTTCAAGCCCTAAAAGACGGAGTACTCTCCAAAGTTTTCCTTGCTTTGTCTAGAGAAAAGGACGTTCCGAAAGTAAGTTCTGTTATAGAATAATTTAACTGTTTATTACCACAAAATATTTATACTAAAGTGTCTAATAACTATGAAATGTATATTTTAGATGTACGTCCAAGAAGTGGCAGAACAAGAAGGTGCAGAAATACACGATCTGCTCATCAACCGCGGTGCTCACTTCTACGTGTGTGGTGACTGCAAAATGGCTGAAGACGTACACCAAAAGCTAAAGGGAATAATAAAGAAACATGGAAACATGACTGACGACCAAGTGCAAAACTTCATGTTCATGTTAAAGGTCCATATCCTGAAAGATCTTTCGTTTAGACACTATCTTGCTTTTGTGGTAGATAATTTTATATTTTGTTCACAGGAAGAGAATCGTTATCATGAGGATATCTTCGGCATCACTCTTCGTACCGCCGAGGTCCACAGCGCGTCTCGTGAGTCAGCCCGGCGGAACCGCGTCGCAGCGCAGCCATGACGGCGGTCCTCCCGCTTCCGCCCTGACTCGCTCACCTAGCCTACGACGTGATACGCCTACTTCAGAAACAAAGCTTGGTAATCCTTGTCTCTGTCAGCTTCAGATTCAATATCTTTTAACAAATGTATGTAATTTGGTAATTTTTTAATTGGCGAAGAAGCTAAACATGATATGGTATGAGATATTTCAGTTCCAGCTGCTTATAAAGAATAAAATGTTTGCGTGAAGTCAATTAAAACGCATCATCATATTTTCACTTAGCTTTGAGGAGGGTAGATTAATTTGGACCATTGTGTGTGGTCGTTACGGAGGTTGTGCATAATCGTGGGTCTTCAATTTGTACATAGCTTTGAAAACTAGCAACCTCAATGGAAGTTACTACGTGATTAAATAAAGTATTCATTTATTTACAGTATTATTTTTTGATGCTGACTTTCGAAGGCTGCTAATATTTTAAACTACATTACCGTGGTGTTTTAAAGAATTAAAAGCAGGGTTGATATGATTATTATATTAATAGCGCACAAACGCATTACTTCGTACTTTGAAGTTCCATTAAAAGATTCTCAAGGTTTGAATTTGTATGAGAATACGGGATTGTAATAGCTGCATAGATAAGTAACCATTAGACATAGTTCGATCCAATTTAATATATTTAAATAAAATATAATTAATTATCTTCGTGTTTACCATAATATTGTCCAATTATTCAATAACTTATGAAACAAATCAAATGTTTCCAATAATACATTTAGGTAATTAGAATGTTTATTATTATAGTCAATACTATATTATGTTGCAGTTATATTTTTTAACATAAGTAAGTGATTTATTAGTCGTTGTTTAATTCGTGAATACAACGATTTTAATTTGCAAATTGCCAAATGTATAGATAACGGTGTAGTTAGGTTATTGTATTTTGAATTATATATGTAAATACAATTGATTTTAAAATATAAACTTTATGTTTTTATAGAAACCTTATATTTTATTTTTAACTAAGCGAAATGTTTTAAAATCACACATCAAGTTGCATGTTCAAGTGTTGCTGATTTTTAAATTTCAAATAGTAAACTAATAAAAAATATTTAAAGTTACAAAAGGCTTAAAATTAGAAATAATTACTTACGCAACTACCAAATTCATGTTATTGTACTTTAATTGGTCTGTCCTTCAATACAAGTATTATAACAGATGTGAGTGTTGAATTTGTGATCTTCTAACTATAGTCCTAAGAAATATATTCATATTTTCTATTATTCATGTTATGAGAATTTAATATACAATCTTTTCTGATACTTAATATTTCTGTATTAAATATGATACTTGTATGAATACCTGTCCTTATCATCAGATATTTACAAGTTGTGGATTTCATATGTCATAAATTTAATCCAATGCACATTTTGAGACTTAAGAGTATATTATCAAATTCATATCACGCGAAATATAATTAATATGCACTATTTCATCTAAGAAACTGTTAAAGGAACAAGATTTATGAAACTTGAATTAAGAAAATATTTGTCTGTTATTGGTCAAATAAAGTTCCTTCATTATGCGAGCACTTGATTTTTATTTTACCTTAACAATGACGTGTTTTAAATTAGCTTAAAAACATAACCGGGAAAACACCTTATGAAAATATTAAAATCTATTCAACAAGCAGACCTTCTATTGCGAAAACCAAAGACAATAAACTCTACTGCTATAAAACTCCGAAGTCATATTTACCTCTGCATTTATTTATTGCAAGCGTACATTAATGGTGCGGTATTCAAAACCGTATCACACACCAATCACTTAGTCTAAATTGCCATTCTGTGTGAATGGCAGCCTCGAGTGGGTGTGATAACGAAAACACGGTACGGCAATAAGATACGAGATAGCTGTCAACTTGAAGCTATTTCCCTTCCAATGTATTTATTATCATGAATATGATGGTTTTTAATTCGAAATAAAATGGCGCAAGAGCAAGAAACGTTCATGCAATATCACGCTGAAACTGCATCTTTTATTTAAAGCCCATCTTTTATTTAAAATAAAAGATAAAAATTAGGATGGATAGGCAATACTAAAAACTTATGAAATAAATATTTAACAATTTTGTATTAACTAACAGATTTGACAAGTGTACCGGAATTAGTTGTAGGTACTTAGTACTAACTACTTACTTTAAATGATAAACAAAAGAAAAATAATATAGAAAAATATGACTGCTCCGGAAAGAAAGTCAAGAAGTCTTTTATAACAAAAACACAATGTCTATTTTCTAAAATAAAAAAGTCCCATATAAATGCATAAGTAGCGCGTTTATAGCGCTCGTTTACATACATTATCTAGTTATTATTTAAATAAGATGACAAAGTAATTATCGGATTTCTTAATCCATTCTAATTTATTTTATTGGCTCTCACATTTGACATAATGTTCTTAATTTAATACGAGGAATCTGAAACATGTTATAAAATTAACATTTGAATGCCAAGAGATGAATTGATTTGTATTTTATACTTAGGTACTATTAGATATCTACTTATAAAGATGTTAACTTGAAACAATTGTTTTATTTATATAATGACTTTATGAAAAGTAAATTACATCAATGATAATAAAAAAAAATTACCTACGTAAACAAATGACGTTACAAGTAAGTAGATATAATTCGATAAAAAAAAATTCACCCAAAAATAATAATTCCGGAAGCTAAAAATAATTGAATCATAAATTGCTCATTTTTTTAATAGAACTTACTTAACTTTGATTAAATATGTCGATTAGATTACTTATTGAAAGGGCTACTTTAGGTTACTTCCAGAAAATTGTCCTTCAATGACGCAATCTAATTTTCAGTGAAGTCATGCGACATCATCTAATCGCTAATCAAATATTTGGTTTTCCTATTACCTTGATCAGTGTGGTGATATCCGTCACAGCGAGTGCGGCACCCGCGCGCGAGTTTGCGCCGACGACGCCGCCAGCGTCGGCTGCCGCGATCGTGACATGACGCATGCTTGTTGATATTTTTTGCGAGTAGAATGCCCACGGGCCGGTTGTCGAGACAACCGACTTCAGTACTTCACCGGATCTCTGGCCGCATGCATATATACCATGCAGCAAGAGCGGCCGAACCAGTTACGCTAACACTTTTATTCAGTGATCGCGCTTTCAATGTTACATGACTCATGCCAAGCTCTTTTAAACTTTGTTGCGTTACGAACTCGAAGTCCTCGGACTTGATGAAAATGGAGCATTTGAACGGATGTTCAAAGAGCGTGCAATGTGTGTACAGTGACAGTGCTCGAGATCGTGACAATCATCAAAAGGGTGAGAAGCCGCAGCTGAAACTAAAAGTTCCTCATCCCTTGAAGCTAAGGAACCATGAGGATTCTACAGAACATTACGATGTTTTACAATCACAGCTACATGAAATGTCACATTATGTGAGTAGATAAACTTTTCTAACAAGTTTGTAGAGGTGTATGATAAGTTGTTTAAAATAAGTAATGACATATCGTCCCAGTAATGTGATTTGTAACTAGTTTTTTGTGCGTAAACATTGTCAGCTGGTCAATGACTTCACAATTAATTCAGCATCATATAATCAAGGACCTCAACAATGATCGTTGTTTAAAAAAATCTTACAACAGTGGTTACAGTGATGCAGCAAGATGAAAATATAAACCAAATAGAAAATTGTGAGACGTCAAACATGATTTTAGTTTTAAAGTTTACATAAATATTTTCGCCATTTTCCATTGAGTTGTAAAAAACACGAACAATTTACGAAACATCGGAAAAATACCGGAACTCAAACCGAATAAGGATTGTCAATTTGCATGCATATCATGTTTGGTACTTATGGTAATAAATTAAGAGTATATTTACAACTAATGGCAAACTCCAATCAGTAGATTACAAGGCTGTACCAATGAATATTTACTTAAAACAATTTACTAGTTTACTTTACCTGTTATTTCCTAATTATACAAGTTAAGTAAACTTCGTTATAAGTTAAGACTGATTTATGTGAGGTCTGTAATTGCCTAAGTAAGAAACTTAAATGCGTTAAGTTAATATGAACGTGAGCTTTGAAAAGCATTTGAAACTTTTAAGCGTGCGTTCAATTTACCTAAACGGTGCGGTGGAGGTTTGCATTAGTGCCGGATGCGTTCGTTGAATTCAGGGATAGGTTTGAACAAGATGAAAGCAAATAACTACTACCAGATAGACTACAATAGAGCTAGCCAGAAATTTCACATTGCTAGGCCTCCTTGCTCTTCTTTATTGTTCTACTGCGCATAAGTATAGGAAATCCTGAAATTGACTGGATGAATCGAGCTCGTCTCGCCACATAAATCTACCGCGATATCGTTTCCCGTTTATATTATATCCTTATAGATATTTGTGTACCTACTTAAGCAGTATGCAAATATATTTGCAACACGAGTACCTAGGTGTAAAGTGCAATAGCAAATAGAAACAATGGGCCGATAACTTCCTCTTCTTGGGAAATCCTGTAGAAATCTACAGAGTTGCTTCGTTTTATTGAACTCTAAATAAATAGATGACATAAGTAGTCAAGTCATATCAAAAATGAGAAGGTTTGATGCAAATAAAGAAATAACATTATAAACTTTTACTGCAACTTAGGGCTACTCCATTCTATTACAAGCTTTATTTATCGTATCCTAGTAAACTTATAAAAATATAGACTTTGAAATGCATTTTTAACAAGTTTGGAAATGCCACGACGACCATGTTAGTCATAATACGGCGTGTAATGAGAAAACTGCCAAAAATATACTACACATATTCATACTATGTTATCATAGTTTTTTTGGTATATTAAGCAATAAGTCACGCTAGCTAGTTTTAAAACACAATTAGTACATTCAAATTACTTCTGTTTACGCTATGTAAGTAAAATGTTTTATTGTCTATTGCATTTATTTTTAATGTTGCATATGTCTAGATCCGTGGTCAAGATTATGCCCACTGACAGACCTTTATGTGCCTTTATGTTGATCGAAAGATGTTTATGCTTTAGTACTAGGGGATTCGATCCCGGACAATTTTTCCAATCCCGGGATTTCGGGATTTTCAAAAGTGAATCCCTGGATCCCGGGATAATCTCAGGATTGTTTTAGTAGTAGAAAGCGGTATCAAAAAGTTATCAAACTAATGTAAAAAAGTTATATACTCTATTAATACTTACACCTTCACCTAATTATGTAATTTTGTATGGAGCAAAACCAAGAAAAACAATGCCATGTCCAAAGTTAGCAGTTATGACATAAAGACTGTAATTATCATTACCACAATCAACTTTAATCGGAATAACCTCTTGGTGAACGTTGAAATGTATGTAGGTACATGAGATAACCTAGTAAATGCTTCACATTTTAATTTTGTAAAGAATTTAGTACTTAGAATATACTTGCTAAGACAAATCCTTTACGAGGATTTTTTGGTCAGTAAATCAACTGGTAAGTAAGGAAATAAAATGTTTCTTTTTATACAAGAAATCATTTTAAGAAGAGGGGAAAATATCCACTTTTAAAGTATCTACCTGTACTCAAAACGGCCTTTCGAACTAAAACACCATTTTAACACATTACTCAAGATCTCGAACCTACCTATATCTTCAACCTTGAAATTTCACCATAATATTTGTGGAAGATTTGGTGCCACCAACATTAATATAATTAGAAGAGGAAGATATTACATACAATCATGGTTATTTTTTATATTAACACGCGTATAATAATCACTGTGTTAATTGAGTAATCCGAGTTGGCGTCAATGATCATAAGTAGAGTTAAGGTTGACGTAAAAAAATAACTGTCCTCAAGAATAAATATAAGCATATTATCAGCACAGATTTATTTATCACGACCTTTTTATCGCATGCTTATTCAAAGGACAAATAAGTCTAAGTACTCGAATTAACTGGCATTTACGCAAATCTGAGCTAAGTACTTAAGTATTCTTTGTCCCTACTTATAGATACATCTTGAGCTAATCAGTTCTAAGAGGACATCGTTAAATTACAAACGGTACATTTATAAACAATTGTTTCGAATAGAGAGATTTTTTTGCCGCTAGCAACACAGGTTGGAATTAAATCGTAATTAAGTAGCAATCAGTTGGATTACCGGCTGAATACTTTGTTCCCAGAACAATCGGAACATAAATATGCAGTAGGCTTCGGAGAAAATTACAATTTAATTTTAATAGGAGTGCTACGACAGTCGGTGGGAAGGAGTGAATCGCTTTCAACAGGATTCGAAGCCTATTGAGAATGAATAATGAAGTACTAAACCTATTTGGATTCCGACTAATTAACGTTGACAGAATTTACACGAACATTTTGAAAACAGCGCTTTCACAGAAATGCATAAACTGCAGATCATATTAACTTTTTTATCGTTAAAATGAATTGAAAAACAAATACGGCTTTTTGAGATCCGTACCAGGAACGAACTATTTCTGTTCCATCATATTGTGTATCAAGTGTTTACCAGCAATCAAATAAGCGACATTCAATATTCCCAATATTTCACAATGAAAATTAAAAGTACGTAAACTAACATGGGTTTTCACAGGTTTACACTTAATGAAGATGGCACCTGAATCATTGTTAGTTTGCGTAAAGATACTCTAATTAAGATCATTTGCAAGTTAACACTCCAAACGCCTAGTTAAGGATAACCTTGAGTTTTTTTAAGAAAGTCAGGGTATGTAGGTACCTTATCATTTCAGTTATCATAGGTAGGTATGATTTGGATTTACACAATATATAATTTTAGACGCAGACTCTAAGATTTAAGATTAAGTTTCGATTTTAGAAAATGGTGTAATAATGTTTGTTAGGTAATTCGGTGTGAATAGTTTTTCTAATGTAACAAAATGCGTGCCCATTTCCTTTATAATTAAATTGCAATTTTTTTTCTAACTACAATAAATAAATACATACCTACTTATATTAGTCGATTAAAGAACAAGCAACCCACAGACAGGAGTTAGGTAAGGTGCAGGTAATTAATAACCGAACTATTAAACTTTAAAACTTGTAAGTCGAGAGTCGTGAGAACAAGTCCACGGCAATGACATGTTAATTTTATAACAAAGCGCGGTTTGTCGGCACCATTCACATATAGGAATATAGGGTAATCAGTTGGCCGAACACCTTGTTAGTGGCCCATTATTAATTTATACCTCTCGGAATTTGTAGCACTCGCGTCGCAATGATGAATTGTATTTGGAAATGTGACCTTCGCACGAGTATGAGTGTAGTGGGTGTGATGTCTATGGAAACTACAAACTGCTTTGAACATCTGTATCCTTACAAACACAACTATTGAAATAAGTACCTATTTCTGCAACAAAAGGAGATTATCGTGTGAAGATGCGGGATAATTAATTACCTTCCATGTATTTATGAGTAGGTACGTCTACGAAAAGATTTGTGGGTTCTACACGCATAAAATAGGAAAATATCTACTGTTTCGGCATGATAATTCAAAACAGCTGGCTATTCTAGCCACACAACTAAGTGTTTATGAATTGCGGTACAGACGCTTTGATATATAGAAGAGTTTGAGACATGATTACCCACTAACTATCAATGCAAAGTAACGGCCTGCATCATAAAACTATCTAGAATCTAGATTCTAGATCAAATTTTAAGCCTTTTTATGCCGATATAAGCGTAAACGATTCTAGAAATTATTGCCGATGCTGGGAAACAGAGCGAATAACTAAGACTCGCAACTAAGAAAGCAATATCAGTAATATTGCCTCCTAGCAGGTAAATATAGGCAGAATGTCAGCTGTGTACGTAATTCCAAGTTAACAAATTGAATGCGTACCATTAAACTAGGTTGAATAGGGCCTGGCCTCACAAAGTAATTCACAAACCTATACCCAATGCTCAGATATGCAAATGCCTTTAGAAAGTTTCCATCATAATTAAATCAATTACGGAAGGCAAACCGTGAGATGAGAATATATCTATTTCGATAAGAATTTACCTTTCCTGGGAATTTCGTATGTTATACATACAAAATAATTTTATAGTTACTCTTAGTTATATCTTTCTTTTAAACATTGATTAATAGTGGTCTCTGAATAAGTAATATAAGGGATTAACTAAAGACAAATAGATCGGCACTAACATCATAATATGATTATAATAACTAATTCGACAATGAGTTTATCCATGTCAACGGGAACAATTGCTTAACTTACCAACTAATCGACAATCGATCACTTACGAACAGACAAGAATGCTTTAGTCCGTATCATTAGATCCGACCCCGTTTGAAGTCGATAAAAAATATCTCGATATAATAATGAGAGTATTATTATCAGCTGTCGATCTCGATGACGAAACACTTTGGGATAATGACCGAGAAACAAACGAGAATCGCCGGACGACGCGTGACCAACCCGAGGCGGATGCGGGAAATACCTGCGGCTGCGCAGACGCAAGAAACTAAACAATAGCCGCATTACAGTAGTAAAGAGATGACGACATAAAAAAGTGTATCGAAATTCCCAAGACGGAACTGAAGGAATCGGATCGAATGTTTAATTTCTGGGAACGGGTTATTGTCATAGAATTAGATCGATCGAGAGGCAGTGACCTCTATGAGTTGTTAGATCCGGCAATGGCGGCTCGGAATAATCGCTTTCAAATGATATACGCGAGGTGCAAATTAATTAAACAGGTTTTTACAAATTACATTTTATTACTAAATGTAGTTAATTAATTAACCTCTAGAGGCATCTTCTACGGTTATGAATCAGGCTTTTGAGGCAGGTCGGCTATTTTTATAGCACACTGTATTTACTCAAAATAGCTTTGATGTCATATGAAAATTATGTTAAATTCCTACATTTAATTATAAAAGCAAAAAAATAAGTTTATAATCTTCATATTCATGTAGAGCGACTTTACCGTAGGTACTTATTAAAATAGTCGTTGTCAATTCATAGCATGTCATAACTGCATACAGCTACTCTGTTAAGTTATCTGATTGCAAATGTAGGTAATACAGTCACGTTCAATGTAACGGTTGGCAGATTTTGAAGTACAGGTCCGGGTTTATTTCGCTTATTCTAATCAAATATGAATAAGGAAACAAAAAGGGTAAAGCTTGGAAACACAGTAGCTAAGTATCAGTTATTCGGAAGAATCATTTTTAGGAGAGAGCATAGATTTTACTAAATATTCATGAATTGAAAGCCTGAGGTAGGTATTTCGTGTGTTGCTTGGTTTATTAGTCTATCTGAATTTTGATAAAAATAATGTAAAGTCCAAAATGAGTCGTCTTTTCTGATATAAGTAGTTCTTGATCTGTCCAACAGCTAAAGTAACATTATTACAGGTATATTATCATAGTCATTGTCATTAAACAAGTCAATTAATAAATTCCGCATATTCGACACATTTTTACTCTCTGATCATACGACTTATTCAAGCTTTGCATCACAGCAGCAAAGGCAATCACATATTAACATCTAAAAATACTCCTGCATCATTGGCTCGTGTTGTCAAACAAAACACATCAACCGCATCTATGACTAAAAGCTTTTAATGTGTCAAGATAGCAAGGATAATTACGATAAGATATCATGAAATAGATCGGCTGATTACATACCTAATAGCTTCATATTCATTGTTATCATATCATAATCTACTTAACAAAACATCGACAAAAAGTTAGGGTTTATCCTTTTGACTTTGGTATTTAGCAGGTTATTGCTATTAAAAATTATATATACAGGGTGTAACAGAAAGGGTATATAAAGCCGAAACACAGCGATAGTCCTCATGAAACTGAACAACTTTCCCCAAGGAACATGGGTCGTAACTCGAAAAAAAATTTTCGCCTCCCCATACAAAATGCCCGATCAGCTGATCGAGTAAGTATGGGCGATCCAAAAATTTTTTTTGAGTTACGACCCATGTTCCTTGGGGAAAGTTGTTCAGTTTCATGAGGACTATCGCTGTGTTTCGGCTTTATATACCCTTTCTGTTACACCCTGTATATTAATTAATCGAACGCTTCTTTAATAAAGACGTTTATATCAAACACACAATAATGGCTTGATGTTAATTCAGAAGAGTAATACCTACGTATCGAGAGCTCGTAGGTATTATGTTCTTATTAAAAAGTAGGTATGTTATTGATAAAAACATGACTCAATCACTCGTTATTTTAGAAACGCGTACTTTCAAGTAGTTTACATGATTGAGTAAGTCGTTTTCGTAGCTTTAACATAATAATCAAGAATAGATACAACAATAAATATTTATTTGAAAGAAGAATTTTAGGTTCATGGTGTCTAATAGTCTCTACTTCTCTCTTCTTTTTAGTTTAAATCTTAAGAAACCCTCGTGTCACTCATTTTAAACAAAAACACCAACTTACAACGTAATAAATAGACGTTAATGAACATACCTATTTAGTTATTTAAAATTCAAACGGCTTACAGAAGCAAACGATGTACTGTTTGTATAATTATAAGCAAACAAGCCAGTGCGCGGTGCTCGGTCAAATTGTGAACATACTGCAGGCGTGTGAGCAATGAGTATTCAGATAGTAATCAACGCATTCCATTGATTAGCTGCTGTCACCTTGATTTGTGGCTGACGAGCTGCGAATGATAAATATTATGATACTACAGTGACTTACGCCCGTTATAAATAACCTATCCAGCTAGCTTAGCATGGCACTCCGTGAGAAGACGTTGTCATGCGTTTGTCACGCTTACGTCTCTGTCTATAGTTTGAAATGTGATAAGGACAGCATGCGTGAGATAATTGTCGCGGCACGCCATGCTAAGCCCCCTGATCCGTTTTTACCAAATCGAGATTGAAAAAACAAAACACAATTGTCACTTGTGTACCAAAAACATGTCAAGAACACAATTGTGTTTTGTTTTTTCAATCTCGATTTGGTAAAAAACGGATCAGGATAGGTTATTAATAACGGGCGATAGTCTGTTAGGTCTAATCATAATCGTATAAGTAGGTAATACAGAACTTTAGGATTGAAAGTAGTTGCGATATGAGCATTGAGAAAAAATATGGCGAAACTAGCATCTCTTTGAGTCATTCAGTCACCAATCCGTTTAGCGATCAAGTATTTTAGTTGGGTGTTCAGACCATCAATGTAATACTTACACTTTTACACTTTTATTGGTAATAGGTTCGAGTACCTCTTACCAATAAAAGTGTCTTTATGTAAACTTTTTTTTCAGTTTTCAGAATCAGTATCAGGGAAACCCAGTTGATACGCAAATAATTACTGCATTGATTAAAACTCGTTGGTATCTTAAATAAAACTTAAAAAACAGATAAAATATTTTCATGATTGGTTTACAATCAACAACCTTGTGTTAAATGCGAAAAAAACCAAATGCATTAAATTTAGATTACCCGGCGTAGTATCGCGTAATAATAGTCAAGTTATATTAAATAATGAAAAACTAGACTTTGTGGAACAGACAGTTTTCTTAGGGATTACAATCGACCAGAAGTTACAATGGGGTCACCATATTGGATCGCTATCGGGGAGGCTAAGCTCTGCAGCGTACGCCGTCAAAAAAATTAAGGAACTGACGGACATACCTACCGCAAGACTTGTTTATTTCAGCTATTTTCACAGTCTTATGTCCTACGGCCTGCTGCTGTGGGGTCGTGCCGCCGATATAGGTTCAATATTTGTTTTACAAAAAAGAGCTATAAGATCAATCTATGGACTCCGCTGTCGTGAATCCCTAAGGCAACTGTTCAAAACAATTAATATTATGACGGTGCTATGTCAATACATTTATGCAAATATTATGTATGTCAGACAGAATATGCATCTATTTCAAACAAATAGTCAGCTGCATAACTTTAACACTAGGAATAGAAATAAATTAGTTTCAAATGGTTCTAGACTTTCAAAAATTAATAAATCATTTATGGGGCTTTGTGTGCAATACTACAATAAAATTCCCCAAGAAATTCTAGCATACTCCGAAAACAAGTTTAAGTCTTACATTAAAAAAAACTTATGTAATAAGGCTTATTATAGACTAGACGAGTATATGAATGACCACCTTGCATGGAGTGTGGGGCATACTGACCAGCTCCACAGGAATAGCTAATAAATAACAAATTTTGCAAATAAATGAATGATATAATATAAATAATAAATGTTATACTAAATTAAAATAATAAATGATATAATATAAATAATAAATGTAAAAATCTTTAGGTCTGCGGCATTTGACTAAACCTTTTACTAGGCGAAACGTGTGACATGTCATGCTTGCTTACGCCACTGCAGTGGTGGCGCTGTGTGTCGGGTCACTTACTTCCCTGAAATATGTGGAAGGGGTTGATGGCTGGCACATGCGTTGAGACCTGTGTGAAGGTGCTGCTGTGGTGGCTGGTCATGTTATGCGGTTTTTATCAAGCTAAGCTTTTTACTTTTTAAGTGCCTATTAACATCTTTTGGTTTATTTTGGATGCTGCAGAGTTAAAAATTTATGTAAAACAAACTACTCGTACTGTGATATTCATGCAAATTACTGTGATAACAAGTTAAGTCAACATGTAATTGTATATAAGTCTCGATTTAAAAAAAAAAAGATATATTGCACATAACGTAGGGCCCTGTGCCGAAGGTTTCTTGCCGTCTTCTTCCTCTCGGCTATACAGGTAGTGAACCGGCAGTAGTTTTAGATTAAAAAAGTGACATCAAAAAAGTGTAATGAATTTTGCCTATTTTTGAATAAAACACTTTTCATTTTCATTTTCATTTTTTCATTTTCGCAAAAATGATAATCTTTAGTTTTTCCAGTGGATTTGAAGAATGAGCTGCTACAACAATGTAACATTAAGACACGAGTAAGCCATTGGGATGGCCATATGATCATTGAATTTATTGGTGTAGTTATGTTGACGTTGGCACTATAAAACATTTATCTTTACACATGACTCGTATTTCATAATAAATAACAGCTTAAGATCAGCTTCTTGACGTAGAATTAGTACAACAGCTCAATTAATTAATTAGGAAGTGCGTCATCAAATGATGCATCATTATTGCAATATATTATTCTAAATAACATCTATTTTACTTACTTTCAATGCAAAATGCCGTTAACCCTTTAGTATGTAAAGCAAGCAAACTCAATTATGATTTTTTAGTAGAGGTTTTCTAAAGAAGGTTAAAATAGTTAATTAAAAATGCAATTTATTTTAATTTCAGAACACACAATGTTCGGAACAGAAATGCACTTCAAGTATAATGAACATACCAGGGCGAGGGGACGTACCAAGACCACCAGAAGAGGTCTTTAATGAAGCTCAAAAATTTCTTAAAGATTACTTCGCTTCCATAAAAAGGTATGTTAGTCATTCATCGTCCAAATCCACATCGATTCTTTGAAAAGTTCACTCTTGAAAAGATAACGAATGTTTTGAACATACCTAAAGTTGCAAGTACATAAAATGTCGTTTTTTGGTGTACACCTCTGGGACTAGTGCCAATCAGAGAAACTAATTACAAACAACAAATACTGATTGCAAAAGAGTCGTAAACGATATACTTTTGAGATAATTCAGTTTGAAGTTTCAATAATTTTTGTTATATTTTCAAAAACCAAACCACAAAATTTATTTTCGATTTCCAAACGTTATGATGTAAAATTAGCGCCGAGAAAACATGAATGTTACATGTTAGAATGGATCAGTGAACGTGTGAAGGGGTGACGCAATTACATTGCAAATGAATTTTCTTTCATAGGTGGTACCTACGACTATATAGAGGTCTTCTTAAGTAGTTATCTATTATAATGAGATAGAGGAGATCTATTTTCAGTAAAACACAAACGTTTTGCATTTAATTTTGTAATGTTTAAAAGAATTATCAATAAGTAGCACTTCAGGCACCTTGGGTTCATAGTTTTCCTCCACTTATCGGACGATAGATATCTAGAATATCTACCTATATTTTAGATGTACCGCAACTGTTTTATTTTTTTCTCTATAGAGAGAACTCTGAAGCTCACAAAAGCAGAGTTAAAGAAGTAAGAGCAGAAATAACTGAAACAGGCACATACCATTTGAAGTCTTCTGAACTCGTGTTTGGAGCTAAATTGGCCTGGCGTAACTCGGCCAGGTGTATCGGAAGAATTCAATGGAAGAAACTACAGGTAAGAGTCTATCCTTGTTCTTTGTAGCCAAATTATTTGGCGGGAAATAATTTCCTTGAGGCAAAACTTGTTTCAGTCAAACACTTTTATTAACTTCATTGCCAAAGGGGTCATTAATTTCGATAGGGCATAAATGAATACCCATACAAAATATTCCACGCAAATTGGCCAATAATTTTGATAATTTGCTGATTTTGGGTATTATCGCCCCGACTCCTGCAAAGGAAGTTGCGTGTTTCCCACAATTCGTTGGACCCACGAATAAGGACGTTATAGATGGGACCATTACCAATTGAAGTGTACCCGAAACAGCGAAATTGGGTTACCTACTCCAAATCCACGGTCTTATTTACAAGGAGAGCATACGTGGGACATCGGAAACGATGTTTATATTTCAAATTATACCTTTTCTAACTCCAAAACTTGGACGTTTATATTAATTTATATCTGTTTAAAATAAAGAAGATATTATTTGTATAAAATATAAATTGGGTATTGAGTAAACAATACAAGCCTAAAATTAACGAACGATAAATTTCGGGTTTAGCGCACGAAATTTAATTATAGGCTAACTAGATGACATAGCCGCGATTGGTTCAGGATATTTATAGTAATTTGATTATAACTAGTGATAATTTAACAGGAAATACGAACAGAGAAACTTCAGTTATTTTAGCTAGCCAAAATTGTTACTGCATTTTCAACCACAACCGTCAAACAAAAGTTATCTGGGTTTAAAAAATTTAAATCTCTTTATTATTTCGAGATAGTCTTCTAAATAAGAGAGAATTTCTGTAATTTCCTGCTGCAGTTCCTACTTAAAATGTTTCACTTCAACTGCAAAGAGCTTACTTAGCGGTCTGTATTTTTTCAAACGGGACTTGTTAACGCCATTTCTTCGGCCACAAAGAACATTGTAAACTTTTAATTAGGGTGCCAAAGCTAGAGACTTGTCAACTTTATAACGAGACACAAACGGGATATCATTACGGCTCCACACATCTCTTCTTGGGCGTAAAATAATCTTTCTTGAATGATGCAATGAGAATTAAGGCTTTAAATTAAATTATTAGTATTAGGTTTGTTGCTGAACATCTTAAAACTTGTTATTACCTATGTAGCGTGGATAGAAGTTTAACGATTTATCAGGACACAAGCGTAAATATTGCAAACTTTCGACACACTATTGCGCAACAATTTTACCTCATCTAACCGAGCGTTTTCAGAACATATGAAGGAGGAAGAGAAAAAATCCTAAATCTCTATGTAGTAATACATTTCCTGGCAACTTGGTGGCGAGTGTATATTCGCTTATCAACTTTGACCAATGTTCCTTAAACCATGATAACTGCATGATTAAAGTTCCTTATTTTCGCAGGTGTTCGATTGCAGAGAGGTAACAACGGCTAGTGGCATGTTTGAAGCAATCTGTACACACATAAAGTATGGCACAAACAAAGGATATATAAGGTAAGTAGTTTGTTTGCATGAAATAAGTGTTTAGCAAAATATTAGATAGTAATATTTTATATTTTACAATAAAAAATAATAATATTTTTTTAAACAAAACTATGAATATACATCATGCATGTCGTCTTTTGTTTTAGATCGGCCATAACAATATTCCCTCAACGCACGGACGGTAAACACGACTATAGGATTTGGAACCCTCAGCTCATCTCATATGCTGGGTACAAGCAACCAGACGGCTCCGTACTTGGAGATCCAGGCAAGGTTGAATTCACTGATGTACGTATTTGTATCTATTTCGATTACCTAAATGATTCATGTTTGAATAGCAAGATACGCTATTACCATGGGCATGTGTAAAAAACATTAAGCAAGAATGAGAAACGATAAAAAGTCCATCCCCAAACAAAATTACAACTAAAAAGAACTGATTGAATTCATCGAAACGAACCATATGCATTTTCCTATTCACCAACTACTTATCTTACGTGAAGATCTCATCTTAATTAATACCGTCCACTGCAAATAAAATAAAATAATGTGATTCTATTCCTCAAAGTGGTTCTATTTCCTACATACTCAACTTTTCGAATTGTTTTTTAGATCTGCTTAAAACTCGGCTGGAAACCACCAGGAACTGCATGGGATATCCTACCACTAGTGCTATCAGCTGATGGGAAAGACCCTGAGTACTTTGATATACCGAGAGAAATAATTATGGAAGTGTTTATGGAGCACCCACAGTAAGGATTTGATTGAGTTCAATTGCAATCACTTAGAAGTTCATTAACAGAACAATAATACTTAAATATATAATATTATATTAAATATATAATATTGGAATTGCGAAGGACTGACCCAGAAGAGGGAAACTACAGGCTAGATTATAACATTTGCATATTTCTCAGACATTAATAAATTACTTATGGATATGGAGGTTAAAATAAACGACTAAGCATGGTTGAGATAATATACTTATACATACAATTCCTAGCAGCGTCCACATAATAAGTTTCCTGACCCTTTTTTCCAGCTTGGACTGGTTCAAAGAGCTAGGCCTCCGATGGTATGTGCTACCGGCCGTTTCGAATATGAGGTTTGACTGCGGAGGATTGGAATTCACCGCGACAGCCTTCAATGGCTGGTACATGAGCACCGAGATCGGCTGCCGCAATTTCTGCGACGCCACCCGACTTAATGTTATTGAGGTAGGTAGATTACACGCAAATAGACATATCCATGAGATCAAATGACTGGGTTTCATTGAGGAAGGTCAGGTAACGATAAGAATCTTTGATAATAACTTTTTCTTCGACATATCTTTAAATCGATAATCATACCTATATCACAAATATGAGTATCTCAAAAACCTTTGAATCAATCGAAATCCTGTTAAAAAAACATATTTAGCGATTACTTATGTAAATCACTAACTAAGCTTTGGACGAGTTTCCATTTAATCAGAAATAAATTATGCCACTAAGGCTCTGTACCTGATTTGTACCTTAACTTATAACTCAATAAGTTAAGGAACAAATCATTTTATCTACTTATTTCTTTACAATATCAATTATGTAAATGCTTTTGAAAAAACGTTTATTTTATTTCAAAGTTTTTGAAACATTATCGGCTGATTCTCAAAAAAGTGGCACCGCTGAATTAAATTTACATTTTTTTTTAAGTTTGCGATTTTCAGTTTCTGACTTCAGTTATCGCTAGATATATAGACCAGTATTCGATATCAAGTGGAGGGAAGTAAATTATTTAAATAGTTTAGGAAATATAAGCATTTAAAAATACTAGGCGTCCAGGTTAATGACTGTCATGACAGGTGAACGAATATCAGGACCCAGGTTATTGATAAGAAGTGCAGGATACCGACAATCCAATACAAAATTAGTTGAAACTATCAGCGGGTTAACGACAATGTGCGCAGGTTCATAGTTTAGACAAATAAAATACAATTCATTTAGAATAATCAATCACATTTATTTTAATTATCTTTAATATTAGCCTTTTCAAAGTACCTCTTAGGCTATAACGAAAAATAAACAAAGCATAATTCTAAACTTTTTCCAAATAATTATTAACGAAATCAAAATTTTAGTAAAAAAAAAATGATTTCAAATGCCTAACAATCCGTAAATATATCGCAAGTACTTTAGAAGAAGGGTAAACAACCCGATTGGTTAGTCTTTTGTTTAACACTAGCAGGCTAACGACTTACAGGTGACCGACAATTTAACGGTTTTTTTACAATTACAAGGAAAGTATTCGGTTTATGCCCGTAATATGTTTTGACAAGAAAATAAACACCAATTTACATAATGCAAACGAATTTGATCACATCAACTAGTACATAATTTTCGACTTTTGAATGGCAGAACAAAGACAACATATCTGTTACAAACTCCCGCTCGCCGAATATTTTTATTTTCCACGTCGCCTACAATAGCTATAAACACGTGAACTTGTAACAGGAGCTGGCCGACATCTGGACGCGTCGATTCATGCAAGAGGGGGCACGGGGGGTAACATAGTGCTTACTCTAATATTATACATTTTATTTACTTTTAATTACTAGGCCTCGATGTAGAAAGTGCCTTTAAATAATAATTGATAATTTAAATACGATTAGGACGTACTGTAAAAAAAAAGTTCTAACATTAATTGATTGACAGGTTGCGGTGCCACTTTTTTGAGAATTAGCCTATCGGGAAATTGCCAAAGAAGAGAGTGAATGTTAAAATTTATATTAAGTAAATGTGATTTACTTTCCAATGTTGTTGTAAGAGAAACTATTGAATAAACAAAACTGATACTACTTTTGCTTTGGAGCAAGTTGCAAACCTACATTCTGAAATTTCCCTCGTGACTTGGCTCCTGATACTAAGAATCGAAATTTGAACGAACTTCTTCCTAACTGATATAAAGATAAGCCAACTTTAGTTTTCATAGACTCCTAATATGAGGAAACAAAATTATAATTAATTAATTTACTAATACATTGAATTGCTGTCACAGAAAAAGTAATTTACTGAATGACCGTTAATACCGTTTTCTTCTGATTCTGCTTAATATGTATTGTAGGTTAACAACACTAACAAAAGAACTCTACTGCAACTGGCTCTGTAAATAAGTTTTAAGTTTGGCATGATTTTGGAATATCTACTTATTGCTAAATTATTTCCAGAAAGTTGCACTCAAAATGGGTTTGGATATAAGCAGCCACATATCTCTATGGAGAGACAGAGCTTTGGTTGAAGTGAATGCTGCTGTTTTATACAGTTTCGTAAAGAACAACGTGTCTTTAGTCGACCACCATTCAGCGTCTGAACAATTCATCAAGCATTTAGACACTGAGTATAAAACTAGGTAAGAATAATTCTACCAAAAATCTGGTGAGGTTTAATGTGAATAGAGTATAAAGACACTTTTTTTCAGAGGTGGCTGTCCTGCTGATTGGATTTGGATAGTGCCTCCAATGTCATCCTCAATAACTCCTGTATTTCATCAAGAAATGGCCTTATACTTCCTAAGACCTTGTTATGATTATCAAGTAAGTCAGTCAAAACTGTCCTGCTGGCATACATCTGATGTTTAAATTAGAGTTCTGTTATATTAACGCTATGAAATAAGGTTGAAGTCACAATTGATCATAATAATCTTATGTATAGGAGCCAGCATGGAAGACCCATCAATGGACGAGAACAGAAGGCTCAAAGACTACTCATAGAAAGTTTCACTTCAAGCAAATCGCTCGGGCCGTTAAATTCACTTCCAAACTATTCAGAAGGGCGCTCTCTAAGCGCATTAAAGCCACAATTCTCTACGCTACAGAGACAGGCAAATCTGAACAATATGCTAAAGAGTTAGGGACAATATTTGGACATGCATTCAATGCACAGGTAAGTTTGTTTGCGGAAATTATTAGCACGTAAGAGAACAGACTAAAATACAATATTCACAGTGAAATGAATATTTGCATTTCATTATAATGAGTAGAGAGAACGTTCAAAGAATCGGGCGAATGAAGTCCAGGAATACGTATTTCACGAAAATTAAATTTAATGTCCTGCATAAACTGGAAACTAATCTTTTAAAAGTCTTTAACGTTCTTTTGTTCGAATTATTTTATTAGTTTTGTGCCTTACCTATAAGAAACAAATAAGAATCATTTATATGTCATTTCGAGTTTAATGAAGCACGTGTTAGAAACTCGTACGAGTACATAATGAAAACTAGTTTAATTTCATTTAAGTAGTCTAGTATAAAACAATGTTGGATTTTACTGATGGTAATTGATAAATAGTTTAAGTAGCTGGTAGTGGTAAACTAACAGAGAAACTATTGAATATTGACTTCCTGACCACAACACGAAGTTATGTTTCAAAGCAAAGCAGCTTCGAGTGGTCATAACTTTTAATGACTGCTGTTCTGAACTGAAAATTTTACCTACAGGTGCACTGCATGGCTGACTATGACATATTCTCCATAGAACACGAGACCTTACTCCTGATTGTCACTTCAACCTTTGGTAACGGGGAGCCACCGGCTAATGGGGAAGTAAGTTAATACGTAAGCTAGGAACAGTGAATATATTTTTAAAAGACTTCCATAACCTAAATAACATAATATTTTTTTCAGGCATTCGCTGAACACCTCTTCCAAATGCTTTACAACGAAAAAAGGCATCGCGGTGATCAAAGTGCAGATTTTATGGGGTAACTTAATTTGTTATTGTTTCTATGTTTTAATTATTTGATAAATTATAAAGTTTAGGATTTAAAGACAGAATAAAGTGCTAATAAAATGTATTGATTTCCAGAAATCACAAAATTCCGACGCCCAAATCTTTGATGAGGACAAATAGTGTGATGGATCCAGGATTAGATTATAAAAGACAACTATCAAGATTGGAGTCTAATAAAAGTAAGATTCTGCACTTATATTAGAAATAAACCTACATATAGGTAGAAAGAGTGATAACCCAAAAAATCATGCTCATTTCACATGTATTGTCGATTAAAAATTTCTAATCCCCTAATCCCATTTTATCAGGTAATGTCACAGCATCTACAGTGGAGCACATAGGACCACTAAGTAACGTTTGCTACGCAGTGTTTGCACTAGGCTCTAGCGCTTACCCCAAGTTTTGCAATTTCGGCAAGTCTGTTGACAAGATACTTTATGATTTGGGAGCGGACAAGATTCTCGATATAGCATGCGGCGACGAAATGTATGGACAAGAACAACAATTTAGAACGTGGGCTTCTAATGTGTTTCATGTAAGTAATTGTGGCCTCTAAAATCTGGTAGCCTTACAGTAAAGTGATTGAATTATCATAACATTATTTATAACCTTTGGTAAACAGGTCGCATGCGAAACTTTCTGTTTGGAAGAAAACGATACAGTTCAAGACGCAAAACGGGCAATATCAGCTATTCCATTAACAGAAGATACAGTAAGATTCGGGAAAATAAACAAACCTACTACAGTACAAAGTGCACTCGCAAGCAGTTACAGGAAGAATGTAATCAAATGTACAATCAAAGAAAACAAATTGTTAGGTGATTACGATGCCGAAAGAATTACTGTGTTTTTGGACATTGAACCAGAAGTAAGTTAATTTTGATGTCTACTTATTACACATTTGAAACAATACAACCCTGCTAACAAATATAATAAATTTTCTAGGCAGAAGTGAAGTATGACCCAGGAGATCATGTTGGTATAATGCCTTGCAACAGAAAGGAAATAGTTGAAGCAATATTAGCAAAATGTAAAGACGTTGATAACTACGACAAATACATACAACTACAGATTATAAAAGAATCACTCACACCGACAGGTGAGCATATTACAAACATACCTAAGTATTTTAATATTATTTTTCTGCTATTCTTAAGCAGTTGAGTTTTTACATTGGCTCATTTTGTTTTAGGTGCTATTAGATCTTGGGACACACACGAGAGAATACCACCATGTACAATTCGGAATCTGTTTACCAGATTTCTTGATGTAACGACACCACCATCTACGACTATTCTGAAGTATCTTGCTAAAACATGCAGTGAAAAGAAAGACACAGATGCATTGAATGAACTTATTACGGTAATTTTGATAATTATTGATATCTCCGTTGGCATCACAGTTCATTTGAATCCAATGATAACAATATGCTACTTTTTCACCAGGATTCGACTAAGTACGACGATTGGCGTCATTTCAACTATCCTCATTTAGCAGAAGTGTTAGAAGAATTTCCTTCATGCAAACCTCAAGCATCATTATTAGCAGCCTTGCTACCACCTCTACAACCAAGATTTTATTCAATTTCATCAGCTCCTCTTGCACACGGAAACAGAATTCATGTTACAGTTGCTGTTGTTACATATAAAACGAAGCGTAAGCATCATAGTTCCTTTATTTTACCGTATTATAAGATGTGGATTCTAATTTCTAATGATCGTAATGATGTATTTTGCAGATGGTCAAGGAAATGTACATTACGGAGTAAGTTCGACATATCTTAAAGATTTATCACCCGGTGACGAATTATTTATATTTACACGACGGTAAGAACTGTTGATATACTTATTTATTTTATACTTAAGACACCGATCAGAATAAATGGGTAACACATGTTTATTTTTTCAGAGCCCCTAGTTTCCACATGCCTCAAGACACAAGTGTCCCTCTGATTCTTGTCGGTCCTGGTTCTGGGATTGCTCCATTAAGAGGTTTTTGGAACCAAAGACGAAAACAAATTGAAAACCATACACCAGACTCAAAGGCGCCCGGACCTATATGGGTATTCTTCGGTTGCCGAACCAAAGGAATGGATTTATACAAAGAAGAAAAGGCTAAAGCGATAGAAGATGGTGTCATAAGTAAAGCGCTATTAGCTCTTTCAAGAGAAAAGGATGTGGAGAAGGTAAGTTTGGAGAACAAGAATAACTTAATTAATAGGTATTAAAAAGAAAGTGAATGATAAATTGTTTTGATTTGTTTTGTAGCAACATGTGCAAGACTTATTACAAAAAGAAGGTGCAGAAGTGACAAAAATGCTAGTGGAAAAAGGTGGTCATTTCTATGTCTGTGGTGATTGTAAGATGGCTGAAGACGTCCAACAAAAACTTAAAGGAATCCTCAAAGAACACGCTCACATGACTGATATGGAAGTGGATCATTTTATTTTAGACTTGATGGTAAACATTTACTTACCCTATTTTTCGCGTTGCTTGGTGAAAGTTGCTGAAGTTTCAATCAAAATATACTCACAAGCATTTTACGGATCTAAGAATGAAGTAAGGGTGACATGTTTATTGTGTCGGTAACATTTGTGCCGGTATTTATCTTTTGTAAATACAAATGAAAAGTATGTTACAGGCTGAACTCCCTTTATTCATGTACGAACACAGCAATGTTTGAAATACGTACTGTTCAAAAATTCCCTTTACTTTTCTGTTTGTTGTGCCTATATTTTTGTGTAAACGGAAAGCTTTGAAACATTTCAACTTTTTTAGCGGAATTGAACTGCTAAAATTGTATTATTTTTAATCGTTTTCCAGGATGAAAATAGATATCACGAAGATATTTTCGGAATAACTCTTCGTACTTCGGAGGTGCACTGCGCATCTCGAGATATTGCGAAGAAAACACGAGAATCCTCACTGTCGCAAACTTAGAGAAATTTGTCAATGCACCGCAAAAATACAAAGATGTTTGCACTAAGAAAATTAAATATATTCTACTCTATTTTAACGAATAATGTTAAAAATCTGATAGTGAATAAGTTTATTGTATTACCTCCTTTTATTTTATAATCGTGCATTTTTCATTTAAGTTAGTAATTTATGTTTAAGTTTTATGCAGTCTACGAATTACGTTCAATCAAAGTGTTATTTTAAAAGTAGGTATGCCTAATATCGAAAAAAAGAATGCTGCGAGTACAATGTAATGTTAATTCCTGATTGTTTATTAAACAGGACTTTTTAATGATAAATGATACTAAAAATGTCTTTCATTTCGAAAATGAGGCGAAATGAGAGAGGTATGAATTATTACCAAAAAAAGTAAAGAAAATAAAATTTTATTACAAAAAATACGTTAACAAAATCAAATAAAACATTTTATCAATAAAATTTAAGGATTCGATGGCTTCACTATTATGATTATGTATCTTTTTCTATCATGATTTATATTTTAAAATTTAGCTCTTTTTCCTGACGACATGATCGTATATTTCAATCTGTGTGTATTTCGGAGATCGGACGCGTTGTTTCATTGTGTTTTGTCCAGGGTCGTCATCAGGATCTGGGCAAATCAGCTTGTGGTCGTGACGATTTTGAAACAGCAGACCTCTGTCTGGATCCATCACCGGCTGCAATTTGGAAATGCGTTATGCCATACTTGTATGAATAAGTACGTTTCTTTTCATTGAATTTAGTTCCGAACATTTGGAAACACTCGGAAACACATTTCAAATAGTAGTTTATACGGTTTCAATTCGCAAAAAAATGTGAAATGTGTGAACAGAA
Organism: Anarsia innoxiella; assembly: GCA_947563765.1. Classification (NCBI taxonomy): domain Eukaryota; kingdom Metazoa; phylum Arthropoda; class Insecta; order Lepidoptera; family Gelechiidae; genus Anarsia; species Anarsia innoxiella. The sequence goes on along the minus strand of OX387396.1, from coordinate 8,857,668 downwards.
ACAAAAATAGAGTCAGGAACTGTTAGAACGACGCAAAGTTCCAACTGGATGCCTAAAATTATGCGACAGCGAAGTACGCAAGAATTCATCTGACAGGCTCTACTGGATGACATTGTTTTCAAATAATCTACTGTTGCGACAAGGACTTATAGGAAAGATGAACCTCTCGGATTTTATCGTGGACTTTTATCAAGTGGAAATTCTTACGTTCGTCAAGTTTGAAAGCTGCTGTTTCGTAAACATCATTTGTTTTTAGAGTTCACATGTTTTGTTTTTATTGTAATGCCACTTGAAATATTTATAGACATGTCCTCAGAGATAACCACGGGAGATAACAGAATTACTTATCTAAGTAATAGACTTTTTTTTCAAAGTAAAATTCTTTTGACACAATAAAATTCCGTAACGTAATTAATTTGTAACATAGGTACATAATTAAATAGTGCAAAAAACTTTAATAAATCTTTTTTACACATAGTTTTGAACGGCCCCTTCCTGTAGGTAGATAACACATCTACGAATTAAAATCTTTCTAACCGAACTAGGAACAATGCGTCGCAATTTTTTATGAAAATATTTTCATTCATAACCGTGAAGGCAATGTTGTCGAACAAAAGGAATATTGTGTAGGTAGTTTTATTATTTTGTTATAAATTCCGATAAGCAGGAAGATGACATGAATTGAACATTCAATGTTGTCATAATTCACAGACAAGATGTTGCAGATTGTGTTTTATATTGAAGATAAAATTAAAACACTTTAGCGTTCATCAGAATTTTAACCTTTAGTCCTATTAAATATTAAGTGTAGATACGAGTACATAGCTCTACATTGAGCTATTTTAGTGATAAACATTCTCCAAATCTTATACAGAGCACTTACCTTATAATTCCTGCTAATATTACTCCTGACAGTGCCATGTCTCCAATGATAATACCCAAGGTCACTGTCCCGCGGCCACAACCGTTTGCCAGACTTGAAGAATGGCCGCCAGTTCTCCGTCAGGAGCCGATGCGCGTAATCTATGTAGCCTGATATCTCGAAACCTCCTTTTGTGAAGTGCCGAAGGAATATTATAGACTGCGGACAATTAATAAGTAGTTTTTTTTAAGGTTGTAAGAATTCAAAACTTTTAGGTACCTACCTCATATATCATAAATAAGTCGTTCGATGTTTAAACAGCATCTGCATCGGCTTAATTTAATCATGATGTAGAATATAAGAGGCTCATGATGCTCACAAACATACTTCATTTAACTTGTTATAATCAACGCAGGGCAAGACTTGTGACAGTTTTGGGAAACCCGCTTTCATCGAGCAATGCTCCTATGGCATGTAGATTTGGTGTTGAATCTTCATCTTTAAATAGTACTATAAAATAATCATCGATACCTGTAAAATCCCCACTCTATTAGCTCGTTCTCGTATAGCCAGTTCCCTGTTGAACGGATCCTCAAGGTCAGCACCCTCGCTGGTCAGGACGTAAGGTCTGATCGTAGGGAACACTACTTCCAGAATCACAGCGCGCCGCTTGTAGAACTCTTTCTCGGTTAATGTGTCGCCGATAGCTCTGTGAGTTTTAAAAACATGATGACGTACTAGAATTAATAATTCATTTGTGACAATTCAGGTGAAAGTCGCGGTAAGCCATTGGATGAGGGCAACGCAAGACCGGTCGTTGTGGAGATCCTTGGGGAAGGCTTTTGTCCAGCAGTGGACGTCCTTATGTTGATATACATTTGTGACAAGGGCGAGCATACTTGTCTGTCTTAATTTAATTAATAATCTTCCAAGATTTCTGAGCCAGCGCGATGAGAAGCGTGTTACACTGATGTCAAATTGATAAACACTATAATAAAAAGCCTAACACTTTTTTTGTGCATCAGCATAATCACATTAATTAATATCTTACTCAATTGCTTTATTAACAGATAGCTATTTGCCCATCTAAACTGTTTGTTTGTGAGCAATCAACATAAACAATATTTACCTGTTAGATTAAGTCAATCAAACGGGACATGCATATTTTATCGCATTAAAATTAAACGCATGCATCACTTGCCTATTCCGATAATGAACATAATAATAATCTATAGATAAAGGTAAATGCAGAAATAATAGACATGTTTTTATTAGAATAGTGCCTTAAAAATAAAACATAGTAGTAAATATTACTTGCAGTACCCGAGTCATTATTGTTCTTCAAGTAAACAATGGCAGTTTGTTTAAAATGGACTTTAAATCACAAGTTAAGTGCGAGTAGAAAGCATCTTTGCATATTAAGAGCTGCGCTGACCTAACTAGGCTAAGAAGCTTACTAGACTCGTGAAGTAGATTTGTTTTCAAAAGGAAATATTGCTTGAGATTTTTAAAGACGAAGGAAACATACTCGTATCTCTATCACTTCATAAGCACTCTATTTGTTTCATTACACTTTGTTGATTATTAATTAATTTAAATAGTCTTTCAGTATGTATATGAATAGATAAAAAAGTTTATTCACCTGTAACCAAGTTCAGCGATAGTCCGAGCAGATTTGATACTCCTGAGGTTCCGCAGATCAGCGATTTCTATCAGCGAGTCCAAATAGTCCTCATAAGTCTCGAATGCTAGAAGCCTCCTATCGGCCTCCACCGACGGAGTGGTCTCGTTTTTTCTTTCAGCCATCGCCATTTTTATATAATTTTATATAACAATAATTACTTTAAAATAGAAAATTAAAATTAGTCAAAAACTGGAAAGTTTTAGAAAGTCACATGTTGATTTTTGGAAATTGCCTGGAGGTTATCTGTCATTTTTTAAAGACTTCAATGTGACAGTTTGAAATGACAGAACTGAAAATAGGTTTTATAATTTTGAAAAAAAGTTTTTATATGGTAGTGTCTGTTGATATGTAGGTTGTAAATAGTTTGAGCGTGGAGGAGCGTGGTTTGAGCACACAGCAACATTGAGTATGAATTATTGCAGCTCATAAAAAGCAATCATATTAATTTTTGTTAAGTACAAATACATTTTATTAAGTAAGCAAGCTTATAAAGTGTGGGTACATATTAATATGTACAAACAAGTAAATAAGTACTCTGTAAAAAGCAGTCTCTATAAAGAATATTATCGTAAATGTTTGATACGAAACGAAACACAGAAAGTACTCAGAAAGTAGTATGTCTTCAATATTTTGTATACACGAAACGTTGATTCATTCCCCGATTTATTCAGCATCCTTTCAAGATTCTTGTCTATCAATAGGTACTCGTTGTAAATACAAAATGTCTTCTTTTGTGATTCTGTTTTATCGGTTTCGTTTTTGAATACGTTAACTTCTCTTTTAGTAGAAATTAATCATATCAGGTATATATTATCTTTATTGTAATAATAAATCCTGCACGAGCATAAAAGCCAGGTTGCACAAGAAGGTTAAATCTGTGCTTATGTGTTCTGGTCGGACTGATAAAAATAAATAGGTTAATTCGAGATAGGTACGGGGTAAGCGTTAATATGCTTAGCGGTACCTTTTTATACACGCAATGTCACGACGCCCGGTCTTTACGCCCGTTATTAATAACCAATCCTGATCCGTTTTTACCAAATGGAGATTGAAAAAACAAAACACAATTGTGTTTTTGACATAGCAATCCATGAGAGGTACTGTGGGGAGGTCCTTTTCAGAGTACGGATTGGTCCTCTGTCCTCCTAATTCAAATTTTCAAATATGGCGATGACTTTACTGACAAGTGTCAAATATTACAAAGACAATTTAAATTCATTTTGACATTGTCAGTCATTTATTTTTTGATGGTCATTTTATTTTTTATATTTCGTTCCTTTCATTTGTTGAATACACAGAGACGTATAAAAACCCTTCTGTGGTTTAATCAAGATTTTGAAATAAAATACGACAACAATCATAATTTGCGTCGTAATAACGTCGTAATATATATTTTTATAGTATTAAAATAAAAATATTTTATAGTTTTAAGAATTGTTTATTTTATTTTGGCTATTGAAATGATATTTACATTTCAAACATGTCGTTTTGCGTAAAACAGAACATGCGGGAGGGATAAAATTGCGGGCGGGGCGATCCTAATCCAAAAAAATTTGGATTGTTTATTGAGACCGAGATTAGATTAAGTAACGAGTAGGTACACAAGCAACACAAGTGACAATATAGGTATGTCAAAGTTCAATCCAGGATTTAGGCACGGATTGGTTATTAAGACCGGGCGTAACTAGTTCTTAATAATATTAATTTTTGGTGTTAATCGTATACGATTTAATAACACCAAAAATTAATATTATCTACGAATTTGTTCTTGTAGGTATTTTCCTTAGTAATAATAAAATACACAAAAATTCTAGGAGACATACCAGTTACCGGCAATATTTAAAATACTTTCCTACCATTTATTCGATCGGAAAAAAATCAGTGGTCGTTCCAGATGAGGAATTCTATAATATGCATGGCTTGTTACATTACATTCGTCGCTTTGAAGCGGAATTTAATATTTACATTGGCAAGGTTTTTATAAGAGGAGAATAAATGAATGAGTTTATGCAAGCACCAGATGTATGAACACGCAGAGATTGTATGTATGTATAGCATATTATGTACGAGTAGGTACGAGTAGGAACTAGACTAGTTAGGTACCTAAACTAAATTGACAATTATGCGTTATGGCTTATTTACAAAGTATTACTCATACGAAAATATTTCTATTTTTAAGTAGCTAGGTGAATATATACTTATATCTACAGTCATTTAATAGTGTAAATATATTTGAGGCAAATAGCTGAAATACGATAAAATAAGTAGGTAAGTCTTTCAGGGCAATCTTTAAGTCGTGTTCGTGTTGACAAAGGACTCGATAAAATATTCAGTTAACGTTTCGTTAAATTTGATGGCAAATCGTTTTTTAAACACTCGTAGAGGGCGTTAGGTAATTTAATCGAGTGTACTTGTGCTTGACATGTAGACTTATTGAGAAAACGAGCCTGTTAAATTGTAAAATGGACTTAGATACAGATTAAAAAAATACATAGATAAAATTAATCCAAAAATCAAACGTAAATGAAAAAATTAGCGAAGAGTCAATCTCAAAATGTTTGCTTTGAATTTATGCGTCCGAATATTTTCTAAATGATATATTCGGATTTTATAAATCCAAATAAACGTTAGCTCAAGAGACTTTTAAGTAAAATCCATGCACTGAGTTGAAAGTAGTTCGTGCCAATCTGCAGTAAAGTACGTCAAGTGCTAATAAATATTTGGATGCCCTGTAGCGTTGGGGTAGTGTTAAATAAATTCACTGCTTTCTAAAAGTTTGGAGCGGGTGCAGACTTTTTAGCTTCACTTTATGCCAGAAGAGACTCGTCCTTGAGATTCAATTTTGTTTAAAATTTCTACGGAAATCTCTTTAAAAGTCAGAAAATATGAACCAGGTAGGTAGCGTTTAATTCTTTTGTAAATAAATATCTTTCAGTGCACAATGTAAATACGTAGGTACATAGAGCACGATTTATAAAAGCTGATAATTTCCATTTAAAACAAGGAGTTCACTTCAAAAAACAAAACTTGTCTTCATACTTTGCAGTTCACTCAACCTCTTAGAACAAAGTGTACGTTATTTCCGCTGATGCAACAAACAGTACAAGATTATAGGAGTCACGTTCCTAATCGGGAACTCGGACATCCCGAGATAAGCACTTCAAACAACAGAGGAACTGTGTGCTCGTAAAAAACTTCCAACAACACGCTCTTTGTCATATGCTCCTTGTAACACAACAATTTTCCTTTATCACTCTCCAAGTAAAGGTTCCTAAGTTTGGGGCTAGCTGAAATTATGTCTCATTGTTTTGTATGAAGTGAATACGCAGAAGAAGATAATAAAGTGCTTTCAACAATAATTGCTATCAACAGCGAGTCTGTTAACTATTTTTAGTAGGTACTGAAAAAGGTATTAAAAAGTTTTTATATCTCTAGTATTTACTGGTGATGACTCGTTCTAATTCAGCAAAAAAAATTCAAGTTTCGAAATAGGTATTCAAAAAATGAAGATACTACACTCCACGACTCCACGTGTGTTTCATTCAAAAGTTCATAAAATCATTTTTATCACTCTATTTTTTCAATGCCAAAATGTATAATCGAAATAATTGGTCCCGTCATCTCCGAATAATTTTTGTGTAGGTATTTTAATTACACTTACGTAGCCCCGCCCGTAAATTTTTATGAAGCTCCACTTAAGTATTAACCAACTACCAATATACCTCTTAATTAAAACAAACGCGACATTATATTCTTTTTTAAATAGTTAAGCAACTAAGATTACCTCTACCTACGTAATGTATGAGAAAGGGGTTTGAATATAATGTCCTACCTAAACTTGTGTGCCTTTTTCGACAAAAATGGCGGCAGTCTATGAAACCTCTATGAAATTTTTTTATAAAGCGTCACGTTTCCGAGATATAGGCTGTCAAAGATAGATTAGTGGCGCCAATATTGGAACATAAAAAACTGTGTTGTGGTGCTATTAAATGGCACATATTGAATTGGAAATTGATATTAGAAGTTAAATGAAGGATCATGGCTTATTTTAGAGACCCCCCTCCCTCCCCCCAAGATGCTCAGCCTATAATTTTTATTTATTTTAGGTATAAATATGGTGGGAATTTAGAGTGATTCGAAAATAAGAGATTTTGAAGAAATCTATGTCAACTCCCAACTCCCTCCAGTACCCCCTTCAGCACGTATACAGGGCAGCGCAGTAACAAAATAAAAGATAGGGAGTACTTGAGGGGGGGGATGCTATTGGGAGTTGACATAGATTGCTTCAAAAACTCTTATTTCCAAACCACTCTAAATTCCCACCATATTCATACCTAAAATAATAAAAATTATAGTCTGAGCATCTTGGGGGGAGGGAGGAGGGTTGCTAAATTAAGCCAGGATCCTTCATTTAACTTCTAGTATCAATTTCCAATACAATATGTGCCATTTAATAACACCGAAACACAGTTTTTCATGTTCCAATACTGGCGCCACTAGTCAATCTTTGACAGCCTATATCTCGGAAACGTGACGCTTAATAAAAATTTTTTCATTATATTTTCGATTTGTATTGACCTGAACTATCGATTAGTGAAGGTTTCATTGACTGCCGCCACTTTTGGAAAATAAAAAAATAAAAAGTTGTACTCTCCATACTAAAATCTTCAAACCCCTTTCATTTGAATTCCTAAAGAGTTGGACCTGTATTAGCGAGGAAATAAGCAAAGTTCTTTCGAGATGGAGAGTTATATCCGTAACAAGACGCTGGACTAAAATAAGTCGTAAACTTTCGCACGAGTTCTGTACCTACAACTGAATAGAACCTAAAGAAGGTATCTTGGGACACGTTACGATGTAGGTATCTAGATAAATAGGTAACGTAGGTAGGTACCTATTTGCGCCGTAGGTACCTAAAATTAAGTTTGAAAACCTATATAAAAAGTTACTTTACTACAACAAAGTAAAAACCAAAATACCTAAAAACAGAAAGTTAAATGTAAACTAACCTTTTGTGTTTACGTTAGGCTAATATTACTTTTGATGTTATGTAATTAAGATATCGAAGTAGTTTTACTTGAATTTACTTTAATAAAAGGAAAAGTTGCCAGACAATGTCGTACCTGGGTTCATTCATAATCGGTCGTTAAAATTCACACTCACAGACTTATAAAAATTAAATTTAATATTCCATACACCGTAATTCATATTTAAAAACTATAAAGATTTATGAAGTACTTACTTATGTTGTAATAAAACGGCAGTTACAGTTACCCAGTGGTGTGTAAGTATGTTTTATCTTATATTTATTTCTGCCTCAGTGAGCGAGCACCGCTAGCACACTTCTGTTTACATGTTTTCTTACAACGGTCGCTAGTCTTCTCGTAATATACATTCTAGGCAAATATACACCCTCATCTTCATAATTTAACACTTTTCTTTCAGTTAGAAAAGTCAAACAGGTTCTTAATGAGCCGTTTTTTTTAAGGCCATTTAACATCATAAAATAAAAAACATACACCTTAATGAAACCAAAAATATTCCGAGAGTTTTCGAAAAAGTGAAGAAGGCAATAAAGGACAAAAAAACACTCCCCGGCGGGGAATCGAACCCCGGTCTCCCGCGTGACAGGCGGGGATACTTACCACTATACTACCGAGGATTGGTGCTAATGAAACAAAAACAGCAAATACCTACTTAACAAATTTCTTTTGTTTCATGACGACAAGCCTTATCAGTGAACCGACCACGCAACATTGCAGCAGCTGTGCAAATCATAATTGGATAATTTGCTGCGACCAATTAAATACTCAATCAATTATTCATTTTGTTAGGTACTTAGGTATTATGCTAAAGAACATAAATAGTGTCCCAGGTTGTAGCCATATGATTAAAATAATAAAGTGAACTCAGGTTTACCTACTTAGTTAACAATCTATTTTCTATAAATTATTATAACTGTAATTGCAAGAAAGGAATTATAAGTTAAGGTTACCTGGTAGGTACATGATGATCAATTTTCAAAAATATAATTTTAATGAATAGACCTTACCATCGATTATATTCTATAGAAATTAAAAATAAATTAGTAGGTATGTATGTATACTTACGTCGTTTGGTAAATAGCTTATGCCTCGTTTGAGCTTCTCTACCTAAACCCAAGCTCCGAATGCTTACAGAATACGATTACACGTCAAAGGAAGCAACGTGAATCAGTTCTTGAAACTGAAATAAAGTTGAAATGTTGAGGAAACAGCACCTGATTAGATCAAAATTATTAATTACAGCGACTCTTTGGATGAGCAGGTGCTTCCGTCGTCACGGCAATTAGAACTGGACGAACTTTAAAAAGATTCGTCTAATTAGCTCATTGGTCTTTAAAATTGGTAGCAAAAGGTTTTTATTTCGAAAGCAAAGTTTTCCACGTGGAATTTTGTTTACTCGAGAAATCTACCCGCTGTGTTTCTTAGTTAATATAATTAATTGAGTTCAAAAGTTAATAGAGTAAAGAGCACAAGCTAGAGTTTAGTTTTTAAGTCATTTGCTAAAATATGGAACTTGGAAAAGAAACAGAAGTTTAATATGTTCGGCTCAGCCTGCTTCTAGCAACAATTAGGTAAACATTTTGAGCACATATCACGACTCATATTAGATGGGAAAATTTGATAAATTTCACAAGCACTGTGGCTGAGTACCGGCTTGGTACACTTTCATTGATACATCCTATAAATGTAGGTACCTACTAAAAAGTATAATATACCTTCAGCCGTTCCAACTTCAAAAATTGCTTTCCCAACTCTCGTATTTCGTGGACTGTCTTCAAAGACAATATCCCTTACACTTTATCCGTGAATAAATATTTTAATACGCACTTTGCGAAGTTACGCAACCCGCGGGGAGACTACAATATATGCGCATGCATTTTCTACGGAATAATATGTAAGTATATTTTTATTATACTTCTAGAATTTTTGGTATTTTTACGTCTTGTTCTTGTAACAATGATAACGATTCGGTTTTTACAATGTTTTAGTGACAAACTGGAAACTGTCTGAAAATAAAACATAATAACATAATACGATAAGTTCTCTAGGTACTTACCTAAGTAAAATGTTGGTCAGTCTCCGCCCATAAAAATAAAGAAGAGTTAAAATCTCCAAAATTACAAACATTTTACCCTAAACTTGTAACGTTTAAGATAATGTGGGAATATAAACTTGTTTGCGTTTCCCTAAAAATATTGTTGGTTCTTAAAACTTGAGAGTTTCAAAAGAATTTCAATTAAACCCGCCCTTTTTAAAGATCTTAAGAAAAAGTTTGCTCGTGTTCTAATAACCAGAAAAAGAGAAACTCTACTATCTACGTCCATAAAAGTACTTAGACAATGTACTTAAGTACAAGCTAAACGTTTTTTCATGAGACACCCGATATAACAAAATACCTATCTATAGGACAGGTACGAACCTAATACTTTATTATGTGAAAAAATAAATAAAAACTTATATTCAAACACTCTACCTAATATTTACTAAACCCTCAAAGAGTGAAGCAAATTTGTATGAGGCCATCGAAGAGTCTTTAAATCTATAGACTCCCAATGTATTTGGAAAACTTCTGTACATTGCGCTGTTTTCAAGAGATTTATCAACTAAAAAGTGAAACAGAGCCATCAGTACAGTGATGACAAGCGGCCGGGGTTGATTTAGGTACTCCCGCCCGAGGAGGGTCTCTCGCAGTGCTGACTAGCTCGGATCTGTATTACGCCGCCACGATTTATGGCTAGCTGTGCTTTCTCAAATTGTTAATATAACTGTACGAGAAAAGTGTAAGTTTCAAGAGAAAACAAATATCTTAGTACGTACCTAAATTTAAAAAAGGCGTTTAAAAATACGCATATTTTTTTAGTATGCAGAAAGGTGTTTTGGAAAAATAGAGCTAATTAATCTTTCTAGACACCTTTATCAACCTTCACTTGTTTTTCCCCGCTGTGAAATACAAGAAGGTCCGAAAAAGGTTCGTTTCAAAATTTAAAAAAGTAGAGTAAGGACAAAATATACGGAACATGTTTTTAATTCTATTTATATTTATTTCGAGAGCTTTTGCTTGCTTTGTAATACGATAATAACACCTTCATTAACGCCCGTTATTAATAACCTATCCTGATCCGTTTTTTACCAAATCGAGATTGAAAAAACAAAACACAATTGTGTTCTTGACATGTTTTTGGTACACAAGTGACAATTGTGTTTTGTTTTTTCAATCTCGATTTGGTAAAAACGGATCAGGATAGGTTATTAATAACGGGCGTAAGATAATTAAGGCAGCAAAACACACGCATTCAAACTCTTTGCTTACTTATGTCTGTGTAAATTACACAGTTTTGCTGTTTCAGTATGAAAGTCTCGCTCGGAAGGCATTTGTCACTTTAGCAAACATTATTTTCAATACAAAATGTGATATATCGGCCATAGAATTTTATTATCATTTATTTTAACGAATATCTAGTTCTAAAATAATTATTGAACCTACCTAGTCACTATTTTTTGTTATAAGTATGTACCTAAGTTTGATGGTTTAGTGTAGTCGAATGATCAAGGTTTGGATCTAATTTTTAGCTAGTGCTCAACTAATGTAATTGACGGAATGAAACAAATGCTATACAATGTAAACAATTAGACACAAAAGTGTTTCCAAAATGCATAAATAAAGTTTCGGAAACATTTTCAGACATTGTTTCGTCAACTTCAAACAACTTTTCAGCGAGAAACATGGTGAGAATAAGAAAGTTTCGCTTTGAAGCAAAATGCTAATATTTTATGAGAAACGAAGAAACACACGTTCTTTGATTATTTCTTGTAAGTAAGTAAATTATTCGAGTTGAATCTTTTATCATTTATTTAAAGGTAAGACGTTTCCAGAAATCAAAGACAGATTTGCAATAAAATCCGAGTTAACCTGCATTTCGTTTTATAGCTCAAATAAAAACAATAGGTTTAAGGTATTTTTATAAGGGTCAGATTACAAAGGTTCCGAGAGATTCTCCAGTTACCTATGAGTGGGTATCGTGCGCAAAATACCCCTTTGTTTTGACCAACAATGTAGAATATTTTGGGAGATGACAGGTGTCGAAAGCATGAGGTATCTTCGCATGATGCCTCGTTATTTGAAACCTTCAGGCTAGGTAGGCAAGGCACCCTGTCAAGTCCATGGCCTATCAAAAGTTTAGACAATATCAACTTTGATTAAGTAGGTATACGTATGTATAATCGAGATACCTACCAGTGTTAACTGGTAAGTTAAGTATTAAAAACTTAAAACGAAAAAGCAGGTATTATATACAAAGGCGGTATTGGTGCCGATCAAATTGTAAATTATCCTTCTTTCCGAATATTTTTTAATTTCTGTATCAAAGCTGTTTTTGATTGATACTCATTTTCTTTATTAATGACTAAAATAATAACAAAAAAGTACCAACATGCACCAATAGGTATTTTTTCATTAGTCCCTGTCTTTGTATTGAATCAAATGGTATTTTATTTATGTTTAAGCTCTTTTTTATGCTTATCGTAATCTCGTCCTGTCATTCATTGTTGAATGTCGATTATTGTCCATAATCCATAGCTTGGAATCGGAGTTTTCAAAAGATTGTAATTGTTCTGTATCTATTTCAGATATTGTTGAGGGAACAAATGTAGGTACCTACTTTCCTACTATATTATTTATGCTATGAAAATATTTTTAAAAATAACTTAGGTAAGTATTACAATGTAAAAAAAAATTTACTCCATTAAAGTAATAACCTTTGCTATAATATGTTAATACCCAATTATTGATGGTTAATCAGCATTCCTTATTTATAATTTCCATGTCATAATTCCAAAAACAACGACAAATAGTTCATGTAAAAGATTGTTCCCATGTAGAGACTGAGAGACGTTTTGCGATCGGCAAATCACCGGCGAATTCACCTCGTTAGCGATAGACGACATTTTACCTATTTCTTCTTTCCTATTCGCAAATACAAACATCACACGCGAGTTGTCGCAATTAGTCGTAATAGTTTCCTGTTTTTTCGCTTTTTTGGCACATAGGATACTTAACTTAATAGTACATAGATAAATAATACGTAAAATACTTATTCGTTTCTATTTTCTTACGAATGCAATATTCCCGTATGAGACGTTTTATGTAACATTTTAGGCTTCATGCATAATCAAATAGCTAATATATTCAGCTACTTACTTACCAATCTCTTTTACGGGTAGTTAAATACTTAAAGAAAAAACAATACTGACAAACACAAGGGTATGAAAACGAGAACAACGCTTCAAAGGCACCCCGCCAATTTCCTGATGCCAATAACAAAAAAATATACTTAAAGCAATTTAATAGTTAATAGTATAGAAATAAGGCAGGTTGTATAGTCGGAGGCCGGAGAAACGGCCGGTGTATTATTAAAACCAGCAGGCGACAATAGCCTGTGATTGCGGCGTGAAGTGCACTTGCTGTGGCCAATAACGTCTGCCCAACTTCGGAAACTCGTGGTTAAATCGGATTCAAGCTATATCTCGAAGAAAAACCTTGTCTTTATTTTGGCTATAAATGTTTGAAAAAGACTTTTCTGTAGAAGTCTATTCGTCAATACTAAAAAGCTAAAAAACTGCTGCTGCTGCTCCTTTTGATAGAATTGCCATGTGTGGTAGGTGTTAGGTAGGTACTTAGTTAGAAAAGTGATTGATTATCTGTCTGCATTTGAAAGTAACTCTTTATCAGCGAAAATTAAATTGAGCAACAAGACCAAATAAAATAAACTAAAATCTGTGGCCAGTCTTGATGTTGTAAGAATATCTACTCAAAATAAAGGATTTGCTTCATGAAACTGTCGAGACAAAATGTGAGTTATCTTAGTAAATCACCGCAGTATGGTTCAGTGCCTGGCGGCGCAGGTTCGAGTGCTCCTTAAAGCTGCGTAGACTTCATAACTGTCTAAAAATAAATATCAGGAATTTTCACTTGGTTCATTGAACAGTGTGATATGAATTGTCATTTTCTTCGGACTTTTATTTACTTTACACTGGATCTACAATTTTCAGGTTTTTTTTAAATAGCTGCAGTCTACATAATCCTTCAAGCAATGCGTTAATTTTGGCGTAGCGGTATATGTTATAAAGTTACTAATTGAAAAGTTATTTTAATTTTTGTTAAAAGTTATTTTAAAAATACCAACGGAAAACACGGTTCCCTCGTTAAATCCAAATCGCGGTGTCAATCCGAAAGCCATTAGGACAGTACAATAATAAAATTAGGCGCTTAAGTAATCTTTTGATTTACGAGTATCTTTTACATTCAAGATGTCTGCTGAAAACGGTTGAATCGTTTTGATAAATTGAGTAGACAGATCATAACGTATTCAATAAAACAGACGTGTTCGATTTTTTGTTTGCTTGTTCCAAATAAATACTTTTTGAAATTCAATACCGTTTTACATTTGACCTGAAGTAAAACCACGGAATTATTTAAATCCCAAGGGTTCGTACAAATCCGAGTGAATGTTCCTAATAAATTTTATTCCATTCCGTTTGCTAAGTTGGTGCTCGTTGCGCGGTAGACCCCTGACTTTGATGGCTGATTTTTATGATTTTATTTTGACAGAGAGATTCGGGAATTTATTTGGGTTTTTTTCTTAATAGACTGGAGCAAATATTGAAGAGCTCTGAAAGTCATCAAGTACGTAGGTACCCACGATAAATCGATCAAACATTACCTATATAGGTATACCTACATAAACTCTCTTCAGACATAGTCTGGTTAAAAGTAATCGCCCACAGAAATACCTACTCATTCATGTCTCGAAAATACAATCTCGATTAAATAGACGTTTTAACCACATCATTTAGAGAAATTCTAATTGTAAATGTTAATAAATCTATTAACTTGAACACGTAGCAACATAAGATTTGAGGTTCTGACTAAATTAATAATTCTCTTTAATAAAGCTGATTTATTGTATCATCAATCTAAAGGAGTTACGAGTTTTGTATCTTATGTTACATCTAAGTAAGTAATTTATCAGTTAAGTGTTGAAAGTAATTGAATTACAGGGTACAGTTCAGCTTATTTCAGTATAAGCTGAACTGTATACTAACGTAGACGTGTCCTTTAGCACGTCTACGTTAGTATAGGTATATAAAAGATAGTGCTCTCAGTCACTAAGTACATAGTCGTAATAATCTTCAATTTATGTTAACTTTGTAAATTTCATTCTTGGCGTATATTTCACTTTTAAATGGTGGGGAGACGAGCTCGAATTTTTCATAAAGACTGGCGAATCCTGATTGCGCACAGAGGAACCGAATGGAGAACAAGAAAAGTAGCCATCACCCTGATGTGGGACAAAACAGGTTAGCTACAGCCTAATTAAAACTGATTATAACATTTTTTTAACAATTAATGTTCTAATAAAGAAATGTATTCGAAAAGTAGCTATCCATTCTACTCTTAGTACCTACTTCCATACTAATATTATAAATGCGAAAGTAACTCTGTCTCTCTGTCTGTCTGTCTGTCTGTTACGCTTTCACGCCTAAACTACTGAACCGATTTCAATGAAATTTGGTAGAGAGGTTGTCTAGACCTTGAGAAAGGACATAGGCTATATTTTGTCGCAAATAAAGGCTTAAGGGGGTGGTAATAAGGGATGAAAGTTAGTATGGGAGATCGTCATTATTCAAAGATAAAACCATGAAACTTTATATTTAGGCACTTAATACTAAATCCATACTTCCATACTATCCATACTTCCATACTTATATACTTATCCATACTCTATACTTAATATTATAAATGCGAAAGTAACTCTGTCTGTCTGTCTGTTACTCTTTCACGCCTAAACGGCTGAACGGATTTTGATGAAATTTGGTATGGTGATAGATGATAACCTATAAATGGTCATAGGCTATAAATAATCACGCCATCGTTCTTAGGGGGTAGGCAGTAGGTAGATAACTAAATTGAGTTAGTGATTTTTAGTCGTTTTTGTTGGGACTTTTGCTCTTTCACGTCTAAACGGCTCAACGGATTTTGATGAAATTTAGTAAGGTAGTAGACGGTTACCTAAAAACGGATATAAGATCAAAATGATCACGTCATCGTACTTAGGGGGTAGGAAGTAGGCAGAAAACTGAATTGAGTTAGTGATTTTTTTATGGTTTTTGCTGGGAGTTTTGCTCTATCATGCCTAAACGGCTGAACGGATTTTGATGAAATTTAGTAAGGTAATGGATGGTTACCTAAAAACGGATATAAGATCAAAATGATCACGTCATCGTACTTAGGGGGTAAGAAGTAGGCAGAAAACTGAATTGAGTTAGTGATTTTTAATCGTTTGTTTTAAAAGTTTACCTCATTCACGCCTTAACGTCTGAACGGATTTTTATAAGACTTGGTTAATTTAAAGATAGAATCCTAGGCACGGACACAGGCTACTTTTTACGGCGGGAAAATACCTCATTCCTGCGGAAATCTAGCGTGATCGTGTTAAGAAGCGCATGACGCCATATCTACTGAAATGATTTTGATGTTTTTTTTTTAAACTGAGTGTTACTAAGACTTTAAGTTAGTATTTAATAACTTTTCTAACTTAGAGGGTAGGCGCCATAACTTATGGAATTTATGATAAAAAATTTGTGTGAATTTGTGTGTTTTGTTGTTTTTAGTACTAGTGAATATAAAAAACATGATGCAACTGTCTTTATTTAACAGTTTTACTTGGATCGAAACTTAGCGACATTCCATCACACTACTTAACTTATAGAGTAGGAAGGTACCAAAATTCAGACTACTTTTTACTTCGGGAAAATATCTCATTCCCACAGGAACCTATACATAGCTACCTATCTACAACATTAAAACTCTGCCTACAATCACATTACGCCAAAACTATTGATCTGATTTGTATACATCGGGGGTTGGCAGGTAGGTATAGTTAGTAGTATTTTAAACCGATTTACATTATTTACTTTTTATATTTACTAAGGAAACATTCGGAGCTATCCATTATGTGCTTAGGTTGCTTTTGAACAAATTTTGATGTGAAGTTGAGGACCGGAACACGATAGAGGGACATTATTGCAGGTCGACTTACAGCCGGGAGAAAACAAACAAACTTATGCGGACGAAGTCGCAGGTAAAAGCTAGTAATTTATAAGTAAGGAAACGATATCAACAATATCTTCCGAAACGCGCTAAATGTTACTCTCCGAATGCAGTAACATCCAACTGCATTGAACCGCAACTGTCACACCCACGCACCTACTCAAGAAACTTTGCAACTCTATCCTGACAACTGACTGTTCCCCTGTCACCTCAATTCACTCAATTCTGGAACTCTGGAGAATTTCTCCTATTTGCATCGCGGAAGCGCTGAGTGTCGACTTCAGTTACAGTTCTAAACTATGGTACCTGAATTCAAGACTGAAGGTAATTAGTTGTGCTGGTTAATTATCTTGTGGGAACACTAAAATGTAGAAAAATGTTTGCAAAGCTCGTTCTTAACTAAAATATAGTGTGTCAGAATCGTTTTTCAAACGGAAGTTCCGGTGTTCAGAGTGTGTCGGCTCTATTAAAAAAATTCGTCCGATTACGAATCCGTTTCATAAAAATGGTTACAAAATTAAATTGACTATTTTATTATATAACTATTATTTTATTTTGTCTTATTTTGCAAGAAGAAAGTTAGATTCTAAGTAACACACAAGCACACACAAAAATAGATTAAACGACAAAATATTTTAAGTAGAAATACCAAACGAAATAAAATTTATAACAAGTAAAAGAAATAATCTCAAAAATTTAATAATATCAGTTAGCAAAGGCTTAACACAACGTTCGGGAACACAAAGAGTTCCAAAGATAATAGGAAAAAGTCTTGAGTAAGGATTTGGGCCTTTATGAGGGGTCGACTTGACACTAGACATGGGCATGTGAACCGTCTGATTGTAAAGAAATCACAAAAAAATGCGAATGTTGCCATCCAACCATTCTTTCAATGAGAATTGCTGAACAAAACATGCGAAGAAATATTTTTAGAAGTATTTTTAATATCAAAGGCCTTGGATATTTTAGTTTTCTTTCTTAAGTACTTGAACCAGCCAGCTGGAGAAAAGGCGGTCAAAGTTCATCATCATTTAGTGATCGTAGTCTTCTTTTGTTTATTGACAACGGCAATGTCAGCTACAAAATTTGAAAAAGCGTTTGTTAACCTGCCTTACAACTGGCTGCTTCTGTCTTAAAAATACTAAAGTACCTAAATCATAAACTGCTACGAGGTGCTACGACTTCTCAAAGCATAAATGAAAACTTTGTGCACTAATGTAAGTACGAGTATTTAGGATAGGACCTTACTCAATACAGATTTAATCTCGAAACATAAGTAATATGTATGGGTTGGTACCTACTGTTTTAAACTAAACACGAGCAGCAATTAACCGTGAACTTGAGAAAGAACCACATGAGAAATCGTTGAAAATTAATCAAAGGGAATATCACAGAAAGGAAGACCCTTTGGAGTCTGTAATAAAATAACATCTTCATTATTTACGCAAGCATCGTTTTCCGTCGGCCTCTCTCAGCCTCGGTAAATAGGGACGTGTGAAAAGCTTCGCCTTTATAAAAATAATACTCTAGACCATAAGCGTGGAGTTAAGAAGTATACTTATACTGGAAGGAAGGACAAGGTATGCTGAACATAGGTACCTAATATAAAGGCATAAAACTTTTAACTAATTATTTAAACTCACACCTACCTACTTGTTGGTACCCACCTACTACACTCGAAGGAAAACAAAAGTCATGACATCAAGAGTAATATATCAGTTATTTAAAGGGTAAATAATACCTTTGATTTTTCAACAGGTAACTTCCCTTCCCAATACCGTATTTTCCTAATTGTACATATTACTTTATATTTATTTCAGTCAAGGATTGTCGCAGCCTCTTCACTTTGTTCTCTTCCATCACAAGAAAGCTATGTCAAAGAAAGAATCATTGCTTCTTTTACATTACAACAAGCTTGTTTTACCTCTGTGGTGGTATTAAGTACCTCGAGCGGACTTGTTTTCACAAATAAATAATGGAAGGTAAGGGGATTCTCACCCTGCACTGTTATCCCGACACGTATTGTTTGACCAGCAATCTTACTTCGCACGCTTAGCCGGGATTTTCAACTTTACAGCAAAGCAATAGGAAACAAAGATGTGAAAAAATAAACACAAAACTCAGATTAGATTATATCCATTGTAAAGGTATGATATGCAAATCTTGGGTATTTGTTGTGAAGTTTTCTGTTATATTTAGAATGCGGAACGTTATACATATTTGTATAGTTATGTTTCTTATTTTAACAATTTAGTTTATGTTTTTTTTGAATACTCATTTCAGCCTAGCTTTGAAATCCCTAGCATTCGTTATTTAGTTTTATCCTTTTCACACCTATATCCGGTTCGTACCCATTAAAAAACAGTATTCAAAGAGCGATACGATTAGGTACCCTCGCTAAAAGCGTATTCAAAAGGAAATATTTTCAGGTAGGCACTTAGTATTTAGGCGCTCTTTGTACGAGCTGTTAGTCACAGGAATAACTAGCTAATCGTCCAGGAACAATGTAACAAAAGCACATCGAATGTAGGTAACAACATTTGAGGATTTGTACATGTAACCACTAATTCTGAAGGAGTTCGGTAAAGGCTTTGCGGCGAACGCCAAATAATGATTGGCTAGACCTCCCCACCACTACACAGAGAACTGTAAACTATTGAACACGACATTTTAGATGTGGTAACAAGTCAATTATAGTTGATAAGCTAGGGCTTTGTATTAATTAGGTTTCTATAACTACGAAATTCTATTCACACAAAAGACAAATGGGTATACGGTTAATACAGACTGCTCAGAACCGTGTGTTTTGTGGTTGAACTGATTTGGCCGTTTAGAATGTTTAGATTATCAAAAGTGAAGCGCGAAGGCTGATCTATCAATAAATGCATAAAGACCCTAACAGATAAACACCTTACACTTATTTTCAAATAAAATAAGCGTAGGAAGTATTTTATTTCCAGAGAACACGCAATGCAATGAGAGAGTTCGATAGTTTGTCAAATATTTGATCTAGAGATTTTCCGCCGTCCACTAAAGATGCCCCTTTATACACAGAATAATAGTCGAGTAAATATTCAAGTTATCAACTTGCCTAGAAAACTTGATCAGCCACTTGACATTTTATTTTGCTATTTTCATGCTTTGTTAAACTTCATAACTTTGGAGAACTTAAAACACAATTGTATGTGCGGACTCCATAATTATTCACATTCAAATATTGTCCAGTACTTATATTTTATAGAATAAAAAATATTTATTTACACTACCAAAAACCTTCGTACGATTAAAACACAACTTGATCAACTAGTTCTTTCAGTGTGGATCGATGTAACCTATTACAAACTTTATCGTCCGACTCTGACTGTCTAACACAACAAAGGACAACAAATCGAACAACCTTTTGATTGACTTGTTCATTACCTGACAAAACCAAAGTGATCAGCGACATGTAAGCAAAGTAAGTAAGAGAATTGCATTCCGAGTGTGCAGATAATGACGATGCCTCAAACACAAACGGAAGTTAAAGCTCATTCACATTGCCGTGTTGTGAAACTGAAACACTGCTCGCTGCTTTCCGAAATGCAAATGTCTCCACAGGCCCTTACTACTGATACTTTACCATCAAACACAGTTTTGTCAGCTTTTGTTATTTTGTGGCGAGTTTATTTGCTTTTAGAATGATTTAAAATGTACAAAGCAATATGGATTTTATTTTACTTTTAATTAGCTGTAAACTTTTGTTGGTTTTAAGCAGGAGAAACTAGAAAGAAAATTTGTCTTCTAAACTTAGCATTTATTGACGATCTTGATTGAAAAAAACTCATTGATAGGTAGGTATTTTTTTCCTAGAAAAGTTCTCGTATTGTGGATTGTGGAATCACAGGTACAAACCACGCCAACAAATCAATCGTTCGCAAACAAATAGTAACTACAAGTGAATAAGTAAACAGAACACATCCATCTGAGTACAGTAGCACGGGTGACCACGATGTTGCTTTGTTTTCCACTGAATAGGTGCAACTGACTCTTCGGCGTGTATGTACGATTGTTTACACGCTTGTATTTTATTTTTGAACTTCCTTACTGTGCAAAAAGAGAACTTTATTAATGTTTCCACGGTTTATGAAATTAAAGAGCTGACGTGGGTATAATGAGTTTCGTCTCTAAAAACAAAAGACAAACAAACCTATAGATAGCATGGGATGTTGATGCTATGGTTCATGCTTAATTTTGACCAATTGTCAAACGTCGAAAGGTAACATATAATTTCCATTGGTTATAAAACTCAATATTCTTATGTTTCACTATCCTTCCAAAATATTTTGAAGGATGAACGAATGAAACAGAAGAGTTAATCACAAGCAATATGCGTGAAACAGGTGTAGCTGTTTGTACGAACACGTAATTAATTCTCGATTTCAGTTCATGCATGTTAAGTAACAGCAGATCATAACATAATTAACTCCCTACTAAGTAATAGAACATTTGAGAACTTTCCAATTTGCTGTGAAACCAAGATGTTTAGAGAGTAAGTCGTTAAATTGATATTAATCTTATACTAAGTTGATGTAAAACACTCGAAGGTACCCGTCACAGCCCCTTCTGAGTTTCAACTTCTAAACTCAAAGCCGCCTAAAACCTTGTTTACCTGCTAACTTTATAATTTTACTTACAAATTGCTTCACTCGAACAATATTAATTACCTTTGTAATCGTTTAATCACTCCCGGATTTTATGAATAACTATTTTACAAAAAAAGTTCCTATTTTAGAAAGATTTTTAAGGCTTATAAATGTTTTCTTTATTATTTTATCATATAAATTATAATCAAAGTGGAATACAGAGATGTAAGTACGTTAGTTCACTTATTCAGCTTATAAGCCGATTAAAGATACTTTTAAACTCCGGCATAAGTAGTTTCAAAATTTTAAAGTTTTCTTTCTTCATGCTTTCGCCAAGAAGCTTAAACAATAATTTTCATTAAGCACTTAGTATTGAACGGACCAAAAGTTAAAACCTGGAATTCTGTTAGTATACTAAATTAACTTTAGGTTTTAATCCTCAAAACTTCTTTGGAATTCCTTTAAATAAGCTAGATAGGTAGTAAGTAGGTAAGTGTTAAAAGAATATATAGGCTTATTATTGAAGTTGCGAAAGAAAAGCCGATGTCTAGTTTAACTCGATTGCTAAGTTTTGCGTGGATACAAATATTTTGTGGTCACATCACGACAATTGTACGATAAGTATTCTGCTTAGGTACCATAGAATTGAGAATACCGGCAGTGGCGAATGTCCATTTAATGAAAAGAGCAATCTTTTGACTTTTTAAGTGGATGGCATCCATTTTTCCATGACCCTTTTAGTGACTATTATGTAAAAGATCCCTGATTCCAATTTACAAAACGATCTGCTTCCTTTCATACAAATGTTGGTCGTATTTAAAGGTTATTCTGTAGGTATCTACATATCGCGGCATTAATCAGCGAAATTCCCGTACAAATATTTTGATTGGAAATCAATCGAAATGCACGGTGTGCGGAACATTTTGTTCGCTATTCGATTTTGAGCCATTATAGGTACCGGACTGATCTAATTTGTAAAATATCAAATCCGGTGAGCCATCACATAGACCTATTTCGAATCTACCCAAAGATTTCCCTCAATAAATAAATAAACTAATTAACTAACATAAATGAAGTTGTAGTCGTAGAAAGAATAGAAAAGCACGTTTGCTACGAGCTACGATGTTCTACGAGGTGCTACTACGATAATTTGCTACGTGACTGCTACAAAAAGATAATCAACTCAAGCATAGTTCTTTTTATTTAAGCTCCTCGTATAAACTTTCAATTAAATAAAGTCCTGCAATATTGATGAATGGAAATTATTTTGTTAAAATGCATAGCGACGATTTCAGACAATTTTAATTCGATTTCATTAAAATGGTATTGGTATTCTGATTGAGTTGGTATGTAGGTAATAGTGTGATAAAAATAAGACTTAATTATTTGAATCGAATTGGAACCCTGTTTTCGGTTACAATACATTTTTGAACGCTTATAACGTATAATTTTAGGAAGTCAAATTAAGTTCATTTGAAAGTTGATAATAAAAGATTATTATAAAACTATACTTATTTGTCGAAGTGGTAAATACTTAAAAGGTGTAACATGTAAGTATCTGAAAACGTCAATATGAGGTGCTTGATTAGGTACAATTAAGTAGGTAGGTACCTACTGTAAAATATAAAAATAATAAAGGAAAGATGGAATAACTTCACAACATGTTTATTCACATTCAGTCGTCAAAATTGAATCAATCACCGAACATATTTTCCACAGAGTGTCAAAACACCAAGTTCATAAAAAGAATATATATATTTTGTCGGTGTTGCCAATTTCATCAATCAATCTATCCGACCAGTTTTGTCGTCAGAGATTATACCTAACTAAAGTTTTATGAAATTGGCAACAGTGAACACAAAATGCTAAAATTGTTTACAAATTATTTTCAATCAACAGCAATCGCCAACATATAAATTTTTATAATTAACACTACACATTTTTAATCTTAATTCTCCGTAATCTATTGTTAGATTGGATACGAACCAAATAAATAATACTTACTTATTTTTAATACTGACGAGCAGTTATTAATCGAAAAATGTTCTACAAATTCCTTTGGCGAAATTCTCGAGTTTCCTTATTAAAAATTAAGTCAAGAATAACGGATTGTCTGCATTTTGTTTGAGTATCTGATACCCTATTCATCACGGGCCTCTTTCGACGACGGCCGCTGTTTTGATTAAATTTTTATTATGTTCTTACTGATCCATCATTTCTAGTGATTATAGCATATATTATTCACCCCATATTTTGATAACAAAGTGGCTAAGTAAGTATACCTACTCTTTTACTGGCGACACTTCTATAGCAGTAACATGTTTCTAATCTACGTACCTACAAGTTATTTGCTAGTTCTATAGGTTTACTACTAGCACCTACCTATCTAAATCGTTTCATTTTTAAGATATGAAAATCTTCAGAAAATATGAAAGAAAATCTAGGCTATCTAAAACGTTTTTATGCATTCTAATATTTTTGCCCGTAAACAGTTTTTACAAGCAATTATAATGTTTTCTAAGGGAACAGAATGATTAATGGTGTGCGGGAAATGTAAGGAAATAATTAAAGTTGCGTCCCGAATGTTATTCAGAGGCGTTTCCTGTCCCTACTACGTCGCCGGGAAGTCATAAAGTTGTTGGATACGACTTTAAACTGATTTTGCTAGACATAATGAATAGACAAGGTACAAAATACATAATCATGTTTAAAACTAACATGGTTCTATATGTTCTATATGTATAAAAGAAATATTTTCAGCTTAATTGAACATAAAATGTCGTATGTTCGAACGTCTCACAAGATTCATAAAGTGCACTCGTTACTAGTGCTTCATGAGAGCAAACTCATCAGCATCTGAAATTCTACTTTTACGGTTTAGTGATATGA
Source organism: Anarsia innoxiella (assembly GCA_947563765.1). Taxonomy (NCBI): domain Eukaryota; kingdom Metazoa; phylum Arthropoda; class Insecta; order Lepidoptera; family Gelechiidae; genus Anarsia; species Anarsia innoxiella. The sequence continues at coordinate 8,833,457 of OX387396.1, read as the reverse complement.
CACGGAGTAGGGTACCTAGGTATAGTTGAATAGTCGGGTACTAAATCTATCTTCAATACGTTCCATTGACACAATTATGGTGCTGGATCGGTGTTAGTCGAACAGCACACATCGCAAATTCGCAACCAACATGGACCCAAGCAATCTGTTAAGAAAATAACACAAATCATGACAATTCACAAGTAGATACTTACCTTTATCACATCTACTTAAAATCGCGACTCCGTCCCAGCTGTATACAGATACGGATTCAAAGATGATATTGTTTGGGTACCTCCCGCCGCCGCCGACACGAAATTAATGCAAGCGATAACTCGCACAGTTGAAGCATGACTTAATTTCGTCGGCAACATTAGTAAACTTCAGCTGTTATGTAGTACAGCTCACACTTCGGATGAGTTTGTGATTAACTTGTGACAATTGTATCTATGTGGAGTTTGTAAGTGTGAAGTAGGTGGGTGCTTAACACGTACCTACCTTGATACAAGATAGTTACTTTGATGCCCACATGAATTTTCTTTTGCTGAATTGCAAAAAAATTTGGTTCGATATCCTACCTATCTATTTACTCAGAAATATCTTTTACACTTTAGATTGAGAATTTACTGAATTACTTTCCATTTATTTATTTTCCTTTATGAATAAGGAACGAATCTTTGTAGTCACCAGATTTAAATAGGGTAATAGAGCAACTTTTAAAAACTCGCACACCTACCCTTTGTTTTCTAATTTAATTACCAAAACAAGAGAAATAAAGATACTAAAAATACAAGTACCGTACCTACATATTTAGTTAAGGTAGGTACTAAAAGCATATAGTAAGTGAAGATACTTATTAGCTAATGCTTTCTCTTGTGTTCGTAAAGCGGTGTAATTAATACACAGAGCTCGAGCGGTTTTGGTGCGATCCAAACCTGCATAATTAAAGGGAGAGAGTGCATTGCGGCGCATTTGCGGCGAGCGTGGGTACAAGGCGTTGAGAATTTTATCGCTTAGGTATCGATTGGGGGAATTTTTGGGGAAAAAATTTTAAGTAGGTACGTACATCCTTTAAGTGCTTTATATGTTCTTTAAGACATTTCAATGTACAGGTAGTACCTTTATTTCAAAAGGCTATCTTAATATATACACTTAATATTTTTTTCATCTAGCTATATCCATGGCTCAAAGGCAAGTACCTATAGGTAAATGCGATTTTATTTTGTAACAAAGTAAAAATAACCATAATTATTTTGTATTCGGCCTAGGCGTTCCCACGTAACACATGTGGCGTCCATTTATAACGGATCTCGCCGCCGGCCGCCGAGATTAATGATGCACCCTTGAAAACGGGGCCGCTTGAATTATCTTGCAAAACGCACAATTTAAACGTGTGCGTTTATTTTTTATACTTTTTGTGTTCTTTAACAGCCAGGTGTAATAGTCATTAAATATAACATTTAAAAAAAATCTAAGAAGAAATACCTATGTTAGTAATTACGGTCTAATTCAACCTAGGTACTTAGTAATATATAGGTAAGTACTACTTACCTATATATTGGAATAGATTGAAATGAACTGGAATAGGAAGAATTTGGTGTATTATGTAAATATGGATATTATATAAATTTGCTGAGCATTGGGTAGTAAGGTATACGAAAAATTATAAAAGTCTATACAATTAGAACATTATTTAATAAGGACACCAATAATCCAATACAACTTTTCAAGATACAACATTAATATTCGAGGTATAAAACATTTTAATATAATTTATTTGCCACATATATTGTATACATAATATATTTTTTGCGATCACAAGCCACAGTTACAGTAAAGCCATTAATTTCTATGTAAAATAGTATAATTTGGTTATATAATATTTTGTATCTTATACAATAGGAAGCGAGATTCTACTAACATCAAAAAATACTAAAAAGTACAGTTTTACCTTGCTTCTTGCATAATGCTTTATAGAATGTCGCAGTTTACTAGTCCTTCGCGTATTTAAACTATCTTAAAATTATTCCAAAATAGAACATTTAAATCGAAAATAGAAGTAAAAATACTTTTTAGTGCTGAAAAATACTCTTATATTAACATTATGTAACAATGAAAACTTATTATTAAACGTAACGATGAATCAAAAATTGAATGGAAATGTTGTAATTGTAAAAAAAGTCGAAAGTGCAAAATATGAAATAGCAGTCATAATGCCATGTAGACAATTAACATGTTTTTATTGCGATAAAGTATGCTTGATTTTTTAAATTGTGACTTATTGTATCTATATTGGTGGGTTTTGATTAAATGAGCAGAAAATAGATTCTTTTGTAATTAATTAAATATTGTGTGTTAGGTTAGTTCACTATTTAAAATCAGTCACGGAATATTTAGAAAATGCATTGCGCGTCTTAGTGTAAACTTTTTACTTATCTTCATAAATATCGAAGATAAGTATTAAAATCTGTCGCTATCTATAAGAAACTTCGCAGATCTACAGACTAATCTCTTTAGCAAAATATTTGATGAAAATGAGATTAATACGAATTGAAAATAATAAAAATGAGCATTCAATATTTAGGCACAGTCGCAAAAAAGCACTTGCATTGTTTTCAATAAGAAAATGTAATTTAAATAGATACCAATCAAAACTTTGAAAACAAATAATTAGAAATTCAACAAAATGCGTCTTTTAGACAGTAAACTACTCTAAAACGTATGAATTGAGATTAAAATGTATTTCAGATCGTGTGGACGGTTTAATTGACAGTTAGAAGACACATCCGGTATTTTGAAGCAGATTTTATATAGATTTTTTCGTCCAGCTTTAAACCTATCTTATTTACTGTTGAATTAATAAATTGTGACTTATATGGTAAATTATGTATGAAGAAACGATTAATAGAGACCCAAAAGTCCGAGTAAGCACTTCTTGTAGTGTCCCGAACAGTCGCCCTGTGAAAGAGAGGGAAAATTATTTTAACTTCTAAGATAAGGACAGTCGCAATTATATTTTATATCAATAGTGGTCATATCACTGACTTATTCAGCATACTTTAGCTGAAATATGGTTTATTCTATAGTATTTCGAATAAGTTGCTAGAAAGGTTAGGTATCAAATGGCCGATGGACACGCAGCCACCACTTCTCTTACTCTTCAGTAAATCCTTTTTGAATATTAGAATCTTTGGCGACTACAGTACTATAGTTTAATTTAATTTAGACTACAGTTTAATGTTTAATTTTTCACATCCCAGAATAAAAAAAGAACAATAGAAAATCTATTGTGTCTGGGTTTTTAAAATGGGTCAGTGGGATTAATATACGACTTTTTAAATCGACCATATTATACAGCATGGATAATGGATAACATTACAAACATTTTGTCATCTATACTGTATAATGTGGTCAATTTGAAAAGTCATTCAGGGTCACTTATCTACACTAAAATACTGTATTTTACACGAACAGATCCAGCTACATTTGTAATTAAATTAGTCATAATACCTCAATCCAGCTCTGCAGCGTCTCTCCGTACTTGGCGTTGAACATATCCGAGATATCTCCAAGATCGAGCTCGCAGCGAGTCACCATGACGCGGATGAGTTGCCGGTCGTTGGTGCCGAGACCCTTCATCGACTTGTGCAGACGCTCCGCAAAGAACAGAGGCTTGTTGCGGACTACTTTCACTGGGAATTAGAAAAGGGTGATATTTAGAAACAGTTTAAAGCTCACAAATTGATCGTAGTAGGCCAAGCTACGAGTATGAACTTTAAAACAGTAACTAACATGATATTAAAGTGCAAGGCTACTGGTTAAGTAATCTATTAGCTAAACGATCTCTCTGCAACGAACCTCACTCAATTTATTTTTACTTAAGAGTACAATGCTTATTTATTACTATATTTTTTACCACTAGTCATAAATACGAAGATGATTGCGAATAAATGCCTCAACTAATCAGATTACTAGAATCAAGCTCAGCGGGCCACGCACCGTTTCAACTCTTTCCTACTTCTGTTTTCGCTACATCAGTAATACCACCTTATGCAACTATAGCCGTCCTGCTCTCCACGTCTCCGCTGGCAATTGTGTGAAAAGGACAACTATAACTTACCGATAGCCCTGAGAGCCTTCTCCAGATCCCCAGAGAACTCAGCCTTGATGGCGTCGTCGATGTCGTGTCCGGTGAGGAACTGATACTCCTGGAAGACGGCCGCGAGCTGCGGGAACGAGCGCGAGCACAGCACCGCGTTGAATGCCGACTCGTCTGTACCTAGTCGGAGTTCACCTGGAAAGGAAATTAGTTGAGTTAAGTTATAATGTTTCGTAAGCAATGGGATAATGGTATCAGGTGCTCAATGGACGGAAGAATAGAGCAGAGTGGCAGAGACTCTATCGACGAGAGCAACGCTCTTGTATTCGATGATGATGGGTCAATGGAGGTCCAGTTTATTAACTACAGTTTATTGACTTCAATATATGGTTTTGGTAGTATCTATAGGTACCTATTGGTGGGAAGGGTAGTCTAGAATGCAGCGACTATTCCGATTTTCCTTATTTTCTGAATAGCGTTAAAACTAGAATCAAGTTTTTAATCATATTAAATTGATGTCATTGCACGCGCTTACTACGGGAATCCCAGTTAGTTAATAACGAGTAGGTACCCATTTATAATCTACATGATTTTCCCGTGCAGCAACAATGCTGATAACTCACGGAAGCGATAGCTGTGAAGCCCATTGCGAGCACTGCAATTAGCTTAATAATCTGTATATGAAAGAACTTTTAGCCAACACAACTGGGCTAGAGTTAACTTAAGTGATCCGAATTGGAAGACTATAATAGACTAACTTACCGGCTTGAAGCAAACTGCGAGCATCTTCTCTAGCCTGGTCTTGGTTCACGTGGAACTCTTCAGATCTGTTACCCTGGAAAATTAAAAATAATAATTGAATAACTGTTTTACAAGTCATTGTGTAAAAGTAGGTATTAAAATTGTAAATAGGTACTCTTATTTTATTTCCGATCTTGAATCATAACTTGTCTTACGTAAATGCTGCACTTTTTGTATCAAGTACCTAGTGCTGTGTCTTCATCCTAATAAACTCGTTTTATCTAGAGCAAAAGTATCTAGTATAAAGTATTGCATAAGATTATATTACCATGCACAGCGATGTCATTAGCCTCTTGAAGTTGCCCGAAGTGTCACCACGCAGATCATCCTCGAGGAGAGTTCCGTACACTGAAAATAAAAGAATGGGAGAAACATTACAATTATTGTCTGTTTATCACGTTTCAGTATGAAAGGAATGTAGTAAAGTACATAGTTAAGTGTTATGCTACTAAAGACTCTACCCTAACTTTGATAGTGACGTAACAGTAATTGCTTGATGTACTCACTACAAGGATATACCAAGAACCCCCACTTTTAATTATAGAAGAGATGCTTAAGATTTGCCGTAAAAAAAAAACAAGTTCGATAAGCATCACATGAGTCTGTGACATCATAACTGCGACCTTGAATAAAATTCATTATATCGCTCACAAAATAGGCCTATGATACTCGTAACACTATTCACTATGATCAAACGCTGTATATTGTTAAAGCTAGGATCCAAGCTAGCACTATCATATAAAAATGTCACATATTATTACGTTATTTTTTATCATGTTTGATTGAGATGGACATTAACTCATTATAAATTAATAATAAAAATGAATAAGTAGGTAGGTACATAAGTTATTTCAACGATTTGATAGTCTATTACTTTAATTACAGTTTAAACTGCGAAGAATGTACTTGAATACAAAGGTTTGATTATTTAAAGATCTTACTTTACTTACGTCACATACAAAATATGAGTCAAATTAAGAGGAAGAAGAGCACAGAATACATTAAGGGACAGGTTCCTAAGTAAACACCTAGTAAGGTATCAAAACAAGTTAGCTACTCAGTACTTTGTTACCGTGTTGCTTCGTCAGCGACACTATGACGTAACCAGTTATATTTGGCAGAGGTCCAAATCTTAGAGTAGGCTTTGTGTTCAAAATAAGTCAATAAATGTGTAACGCTTCCTCTCTTTCCTTTGATTGATTTTCGAGAAGGATGGCGAAGATGTAATAAAGATATCATGGGGAGGCTGAATTTCTTTTCGTGGCCCTCTCGTTTCTATCTTCTCATGAATTTTGACGATAGGAATGGATATCCTAAATTCCTATATAAGTACTATATTTTTATACTTATCGATGCATTTCACTTTGATATGTTATCAAATTGTGGTAAACACGTAAAACCCCAAAACACTAGAATGTTCAACAATATTATTATTTGTTCGATTAGGTTCGACAGTTAAAGCTATTAACAGTGACAAATTAATTAGAGCTATCGTTAAACACGTCTGACCTTAGCATGTAGCTTTATGCGAACCGCATCGATAGGTAAACACTAGGTTAGGTGTGAGTTTATGGGTGACCGAAAAGGGAATCGTAAAGGCGAGGACAATCTAGATACCTACTAACAGTACAACTTGATTGTTTAACCCAAATGTTAAAGAATCGCCTCTAAACGTTATGATTTGCTCAAACGAAGTTGGGTATTTGCATTGTTCGAAGTGATTTTCATATGACCGGCATTTATTTGTATTTAGTCGGATGCAGTCGATGACAATTTTGAATCCCAACAAATTGAGATCACTTAGACAATTTACCTTTTAAGTTATCCATTAACCATCGTGTCGTCTTATTCAAATTTTTGACAACGACAGAGTCATATATAGGTGTAATGGAGCGTTATTGGTGCATCACCATGTACAAAAATAAAGTGCTTAGCGCCGAGAGCCGCATCGGAAGTCGCTCGTTACATTATAAGATCAAGTGTTCAAGGACTCAGCACTAGGATTATACGAATAAACAGAATTGCGGTAATGCTATATGCATGATATGTGTTTCTTTGTTTGAAATATCGTCATTATCAGTCCTTTGCAGTCCACTACAGTTTAAAATATTGACCAACAAGATACACATTTGAATACATTTTATTTTAAAGATAAACAATTTGATGACTAGGCATAGACAAGTCGAGAGCAAAGGCCCATAGTAGCTCTGCATCCGGCTCTATCAAGCCAAAATCTGTGAAGGCCAGTCTTGAAAAAGTGCTTCCATTCTTCCCTTTTAGCAACGCGAATGACCGATTTCGTTTGGTTTTTCCGTAATACAAATAAATACTATTTTAGGTACAACTATAAAAAACTGACAAATAATAGAAAATATCACTACTCACTGGCAGTATAAGCCTGCTTGATGACCTGGATCTCATGGTTGGACATGGTGCACATCACCTCAATGAGGACATCTTCGTCCGTGCCGATGCCCGCAGTAGCGTCATGAAGCTCTTTGGCGTAGAATTGCGGTAATGGCGTCATCAATGCCACTAGCAGGTCTTCGAACTTGCCGCTTGTCTCGCTCTTTAAGTCCGATACTAAGTCCTGAGGAATCATTGAAAAATATATAAATAAATAATTTTTATTCAAAACAAATAAGGGTGATATGTAGATGTTATTTCTATGGGTGCGATGTAGTAAAGTTTTCATTTATCATTGACAATACGTTTCTTTCAATAGATACATTTTTCTTTAAGTGATAGACAAAACACTGCTCTGCTACATTGATTGATAACACCAAAGACCATTAAACGAGACACTCGTAGTTCATGGAAATGACTAACCCCACGATTCAATAATGTACCTAAGTAAGGTTATCTCATCTAGGTGAGAATTTCAATAATCACGCTTCGTTTGTTTAAGATTAGTCTTATCAGTTTAAATAATAGATCTTATTAGGTTATAACATTATTCTACAGATGAAAATAAATTCTCAGTATTATAATGACTCATAGTAATTCAGTTAATGAGAACTAAAATTGCTTAAAAAACATGGCGTAATCAGTTCGTTGAATTGAAGACTGGTAGTTGGATAAGTGCCAACTAGCTAACAATCGCTCTTGGACGATAATGCTAATAACTTTCTTTCTAATTTCATACGATGTTTTAGTAAACAGAGTAACGCAATGACAATCCAATTTTTACATGATTTTCAACATGTTCCGTCCATATTTTAATTAAATTTATACTCATGAACAATAACTTCTGTAAATTTTGATAGAAAAAATCTGAAAATCTGAGGAGAGCTGCTTTCTGTGGAATAAACGGTGGAAATATGTCATACTTAGGTATGTCTATTTGAAAGAGTGTGACACGCTATATCTCTACACTATACTAATGAAATCATTTATCTATTTTATCACTGAACCGAGCACTTTCGATGATTAAAAGGTGACTGTGTCTGTCACAGTACCTATCAGTAGCACGCCAAGGTTAACATTGCCCTACCCTTCATCTATCTTCATCTATCTATACTAGGTACCTATAGATAGGAAAGTAATAGCGGGGCCTTCTTCATACTGGCTATAGGCAAATGACAGAAAAGTATCTTATTTCTTGCCATCTCTTTGCAACTAAATAAATCAATGACTGATTTCAGGCCCTTAACATACAACGCACTAAATAAGGACTAATAAATAAGTTTATTACAATCTTATCTTAGCCCAAACATGTAATAAACATCGATAAAATCGGATATAATGAAAAGTAATCGTAATGATACAGCATTATTTACGAAAAGAAAAAATCTATTTACTCAGGAATTTTCTTAAGCAACTTTAAGAAGATATTTGCCTAAAAGACGTAGGTAATACATATAAAACATACCTATTTACTACTTGAATTACAGTAGGTGTACGATCCAAAATCGATTTGCCGATATTGGATCGTACACCTACTGTAATCTATCATATTCTGCAAACGAAACGCAGCGAGATATTATGCCGGAGCTGTTGTTTTGCTTGTAAAAGGAGGTCAAGGATGTCGCACAGAGTCTTAAGGCTATACCTCAACCAATATACACCTTATAGAGACGCTCCTTATGAACACGCTATTAAACCTATAGCCGACATCATTTTCAAATGTCAGAAGAAGACGAAGCCTTTTGGATCTTTTCTAAAACTTAAACACAAACATACCTTTCCATAAAGAGTCTTGAACTCAAAAGCGATGCGTAGACGCTGCTCATTGCTCCTTCTAGTCAACACTTGGATGATGGCCTTCTCATCAGTGCCGAAGCCCTTCATAGCCTTTCGGAGTACGGCAGCATCTTCGCGGGGGTCAAATGGGTTCACAGGCACCACTGTGGGTTTCGACTGAAAGAAATTATCGATATAAGAATGATGGAAAACTATATCAGTATAGCGTTCAATATAGAGCCCGCTCATCAGTAATACGCGCCGTGACAAAAACATCGTTACGGTATTCTCATGCTAATATATCTGTGTCTAAAGTTTGAATAACATACGATACGGTTGGAAAGATTTTATTGTATAATGTGTTAGCGACATATAATGAGATTTCATTTAGGGCATTGTTGGTGGATCCTGTCACATAAAAATCACAACTCCAATAATTGATATTATTAATTATTAGAATTGTGCTATGTACATAAAGAAGTATGAGTTACCGAATTCAAAGCACAATGCCCTAAAAACTAAACATCTTAGCAAATAAAATTGTTATTAAACAATCATAATCACATGGTCATAAAAAGTAGCATTTACGAAGTAGGTGCTAACAGCAGTTTATTTATCATATTAGAGATATACAGTTATGAAGCATTTTAAGTCTACTTACAGACATGATAAACACAATTTTATTTGAAGCAAATACAGATTTATGGTATTTATTGTTTATTCCATAAGCAACAAGTTTGTTATTAACTCAGTTCAGTATTACCGTGGTATTACTGCTTAATAAATAGATGTATTGTACTTATGCTAGAGGAAAATCCAACATCAACATAAATTAGAACTTACCTATAAGTATGTGTTTATTTATAGGTATATAAATTATGTAAGTAATTTATTATAATAATCAGAAATACATATAAATGTTAGCACGATGGTTTAGTAGAATTGTTAGGTATACAAAAACTACATTGCGAATTTCTTGAAATAGTCAGTTCCTAGTGAAATAGTTCCCAAAATAATACATTAACAGGAGAAAAAGCATTGAGTGCAGGTAAGTACTAATTACTACGAAATTGTAAAATACTGACTCATACACACAAGTAGCATTGTTTTACAAAACCGCTAACCGATTTAACACACACCAATGTGCAAACCGAATGAAACATTAACCAAATCAAATCTAGCATGAAAGGAATAGAGGATCAAATAAATACCGTATAACGAAACGATTTGAACCCGCGTCGTAAGCCAATTGTCGCTCTATAGGCACTGCGCATACTTGAGTTCGACGTGACAGAGGACATATTAATTTGTGGCAGAAATACTGCTTGCACCCAAAACTTATTTAATACCCAACACTGCACAGTAACATCACTATTCTACAGTATAAAATAAAACTATTCAATATACGAGGGAATGATGGATAGAAATATTCTTTTTGCACACTACATCCATTTTAAAGGACGGTGATGCCGAGACTGAGCTGGGTTATTGTGATAAATGTACTGGTGACTTGGAGCGAACATAACAATGTAATTGCACCAAACTGTTCCTTGAATAGAGCTACCGTTGTAGGTATTCTGTCAGCCTATGTAAGTCTAACTGACCGAGTGACATCTCGGTCATGTTTAGTCACTATCACAATATAAAAGATCTAGTTGATGTTGAATCATTATAAAGACAGTAAGTATTATAAGTAATTATACTAACTCATGCAATATAATTTTCATTTCAGTAAACTTTAGTATAGTTTGGATAAAAGAGAAAAGTTAAATTTTATATGGAACGATTGTCCATGAATACTAAGTGAAGGAATTTCTAATTGATTACAACATTAGCCAAATTCAAGTTACAGCAGCTTTTTATACGTCTGTGGCCAAATTACATTTTCCATAAAAACATTTTTTGTTAATAGTGCCTTTGTTCTCAAAATATAACTACATAGAGTACTCATGCATGCTATAAATTAAACTATAAATGTAGGTGGATGAGATAATGGAATATTTTATAAAAATAGGTGAAATTAAAATTCCCAATGTTTTGCTTATCACAAGTTGACTTAGAATAAAAATCCGGGTGTTTTTAAGTGAACTTAGTAGCATTTGAAAATAAATGTTTGCATAAATAAAGAACAGTAATTATTACATGATGGGGACAGATTAGCCAATAAAATCAACATACCTTTGGCATGCTGGGGCTGTGAGCAGATGACACGTTATATGCCTGCTGGCTTTGCACATTGGAATGTGGTGGGTAGCCCTGGTATTGGTTAGATTGTTGGTGGTTTGAGCTAGGTTGTGGATAGCCTGATTGCGGATACCCTGATTGAGCAGATGGATACCCCTGAGCAGTATTTGGTTGGGGGTATCCAGTATTATGAGGCTGTGGGTATCCCTGAGCAGAATTCGGAGTTGGGTAACCTTGAGCAGGGTTAGATTGAGGGTAACTTTGGCTAGGATACCCCGAGCTGGGCTGCGGGTAGCCTGAAGGGGGTTGGGGATAACCTGAAGTAGGTTGAGGGTATCCCGGACTTGCCTGTGGGTAGCCAGGGTACCCTTGTTGAGGGGCTGGGTACCCCGCAGTGGGGAAACCAGACATAGGCATAGGGTTCCCGAAGGACTGAGGGGCTGTGTTGCTAAATCCAATATTGTGCATATATTGCTGCTGCGGATATCCTGATTGGCCCTTGAAATGAAATGAAAATGTGTCACTCATTTGTTATTCTGTCTGACATCAAATCTCTACAAAAATTGTTACTAGGTACTAGCTAGATGGTTTACAAAATCTATCTAATTCTGATTTTATTTGATTTATGAGTGTCATCCTAAAATAGCTACCTACATGTTCCTACACCTACCTGAATTAATTTTTATCATGAGTGAATGATACCCAACTACCAATGTATAATGTTTCATATTAGAAATTGTGATAAACAAAACAAAGCAAGATTGTGTAATCTATGCATAGTCTATTTCTAACATGCTTTCAAAACCTTATATCACCAATAAAGTAACAGTTAAATGGGTACTTATATTTACTTCTTACATAGTACCCGCAGCAAAGAAATAAATTCATGCAGTAGAAATTTCATTACCCAGAAGGTAAATGTTTATACCTAATATTGTTATATATTTTATAAAGATTTTATAAAGTTAGGTACCTTCTAGCGTACCTAAGTAGGTACATTTCTCCTTACTGTTTTTTAATCACTTTTAGACTGTTTTTTTAGTAATAACCTATAAAAATTATCAAACTGAAACTAAGTATTAGGAAGCCAAGATGAAAAGGTACTTACTTGCTGATAAGGATTCATGTTGTTTTGCCGCGTTCTACTTTCGTTTAGCAAAGTAGCAAGGCTGTTTATCACTGACTCACTTTCTACCTCTTTATATCCACAGCACAGACTTACACCACACTGGTGACTAATAAGTAATGCAGTGACGAAGCGTGACGTACACTGTTTAGTTTATAGAATAACTTCCCACTTTTTTCTACAGAGCAAAGGAGGAAAATCAGGCGATAGATAACCCAATTTTGTGGTGACGACGGCTCGATCAACTTGAAATTTGACATTGACATTTGAAGTGATGTAACAATCTTGTGTGCCGTACTACTATCGATAAAATTCTGTGCGGTCAGTAACCAACTTTTGTTTTTAAGGAATTTGTACGTTTCTCCTAATGAAATCAATAATAAAAAAGTGTATTTTTTATAATATTTTTATTAAAATTCTCATTTTATATATAGGCAAGTACTAAACAATAGTGTCCTATATGTCATTGTTCGGAAAAAATAATGTCACTAAGTTCATCATAGAAACGATCGAATATCGGCGTGATATCTTGAGCGGGTCTGTTTGTGGTCACAATCCAAATACTGCCAGTGTCTCCCTTCTTGAAAGCATCTAACAAGCCTAGTGCAGCTGACTGGGGGCTGTAGAACAATATCAATAACATCATTAAATGTAAAAGTTAGATACTTGGATAAAAAGATTTATAAAATCCATGTAAATATTGCAATATTGGCTGTTACTATTCGATAAGGGAGCCTTTTATAATTACAGCTCCAGAAGAATTAAGCCTTAAAAACTCTTCCACAAGAGATTCAAACGCCTTTGTATAATAATCTAATGGATATAGAAAATTATAAACAACTTACGATTGCCATGGATACTCTTTTATAACATCTGAAAGTGTTCTATCTGTATCTTTTTCGTAACTTCCAAGTTTCTCAGAAGTTAATAAAGCAGTCGAAGTAGCTCCAAAACAAATTGAAAGAAGTCTTACTCCTGTTTTTGAGAAGTAGTCTTTATGCTGAAAAAAGATTAAAATAGGTTGGTGAATAGGAGTCTTTCATTGCTTTGACATCATTATTATAAACGTGATATATTACTGCTTGAAAATATTCAGAATCTCCACAGACAACTTCATGGTTAAACAATTTGAAGTCATTACTAACTTAATCATCTAAATCTTATATGGTCTTGCGCCTAGTTTACTGACCCCTGATCCCTATAACTGTTATCAAGACTTAGATAAGGTAAGTTATGCTCCTACTTATAGGCCACTATCAAAATGATACACCGTTTCTTGTAAGTCGAACTTAATTCCAATCTTAACTAAATTCAAGCAAGTACAAGCACTTTTTAGAACTTTTTTCCGCTTAACAGCCATACGCTTATTTCTATTTATAACACTAAATAAAAACTGGTTTAAAATAATGCAAAGTTACGCAATATTATGAAAAATACTCACGCCCAAGCAGTTACTAAACTGTATAACTGCAGACTTGGTAGCAAAATAAATTGGCATTAAAGGTTCTTTAGTCAATCCTGCTATTGACGAAACGTTGATGATGGTACCTCCTCGGCCACCTTCATCTTTACGCATAAACTCTAAGGCTTTTAAACTAGCAGTAACCAGGGCAGTCTAAAATAAGGATTTTGTGTAAATTATTAGATTTGTATAACCTACACATATAATTTGACAATCTTATTGTATGAAAGATAACGATTTTATGGGAACAACCTGGTAGGCGTGGTCAATAGTTTTGAAGATAACTATCATCAAAAATTCTAAAAATACTTAAGATAATCTCAAGTAGGCACTTAAATATCAAAATCATACATCTTCAATACAAATAAAGTGATATTCGTAACATCAGTCAGCATGTTATCGTTATCAGTAGATAGGAAATTATTTTTTTTTGACAATAAAAACACTTACGATATTGATATCAATTTCTTTTTTATACACATGTAACCTGTCATTCATGATCCCTGCATTGTTGATAACCACATTTATGTATCCTTTGGAGCTTTTCACAGCATTAAATGCTGAAAACAGTTGATCGTCATTGGTAACATCACATTTGTAGAATTTCACTTTGTCACCCCCGTGTTTGGAATTTAGCTCGTCTTGTAGTTTGATGCCATCTTTTTCAGATATATCCAAGACTGCTATGTGCTGGAAATTTGTTGACGTTTAGTAAAATTTCCGAGTCCATCTTTCTACATATTTATATAAAAATATACAGACTAATTTATTTAAAAAAACGCCCTACGCCTTTAATTCAAAGACACTTTTATAATTTTATTGATCTTCATCAACGTACGTTTATACTTACTCAAAAGTTGAATAATAAACTGATTTTAATAATATTATGAACATATGTACTTGAACATTTTCCGGTATTAGTGCTCTCACCACGTTTTCACCAATACCACTGGCACCACCAGTGATAATAACGACTTTATTGTTCCACTCGTAAGACATCTTGATACTCAATCAATATCTTTGGAAATGACAAAATATCAAGGAGACAGATGGTTATATTATGTGTGCCTCACTGTTATCTACTACACAGGTTGTTAAAAAGCGGCTACGTATAAAATGATTAAAAAAGGTATTAAAATAATACTTGTTTTGGAGCACTCCGTATAAACATAATATTTACTCACATAAATGTAAATAAATTACTCGGCATATTTTTTTCTTAATTACTTATCTATCGCATAAGTCAGCAACCATGACCTGACATTTCTATATAATGGTGATAAATGAAATAAATATTAACTTACAATAAAAGAAAACGAATATTACTCAATAATAAATTATTATCTACTTAAAACTATATTATCTAACCGAAGACCTTGAGTAGATTTTTATATTTACAAGAAGATACTAAGATTAATACAATGACGGTTATAATAAGTACCTATATGACGATTCTTTCAAATATAATGAGAATATATTTTTCTCCCTTACAATAAATTATTCGATACCTAGTCGTTACTCCCTCCTCACTATTCTCTTACGTCATGACGTCATCTCTTTGGACAATTAAACTTTTTAAAAACTTTTAGGTTGGCTACTAGTCATTTGAAATAATCAAAATATATTTTAATTTTGCGCGTTTCACGCATTGGTTTCATATACCTAATCATTAGTTTATATTAATTTATATAAGGTTCAAGCTTCAGGTTTCATTATGACTTTTGTAAAATACCGTTACCTTATGAATGACTGATGATCGTCCAGTCGTTCCTCAATCACATTTTGGTCGTGACTGTAGGTTTCCATGGTCTCCATGAGAAAGTGTTTGAAGGAAGTAAATACTTACTTAGGTAGGTGATAAATGATAGGTATTCATTTTATCACCTGGAAGCTGGGTCCACATTGCATTTTAAAATCGTTGTCTTTGTCAGCCCATTTAAGTCCCCACCGAGGGGCACGGCACGAGCCTACTCTCGTAGAGTCCATTTCACGAAAGAAGTCCCCTGGCCGCAGCGCTGTATAGCATGTCAAAATGGACAATGTTCCCATTTATGAGTACAAATTTCACCTATATTATTTGTATTTCATTTGTAATTTATCAAATAATATTCTTTCCTACATACTTCGAGTGTCCTAGTCATTCCATGAGAAGGTTGATAAACATTTTGATAAAATTATCTATTTACCTACATTTCTGTTATATAAAAAGTATATTTTTATTAAAATAAGCAAGGGATTTTCTACCTACTATAACGGAAAAGGTCAGAAAATAGGGAAAATAGATCTGTCAAATTTAGTTCTAAAAATAGCCGGGGGACTTCTTTCGTGAAATGCACTCTACAGAATTTTAAAATAATAACTAAATATCTGGGTAAGTACCTACCTACCTACCTATAGTTAGTATAGTTGTAGGTATTTAACTATTTAATAAATTGCCTTAAATAAAACAATAGCAAATAATGAAGTGTAAATAACCAGATATAAGTAATAATTAAGTTACTTCTTATATATACATGCTTTTGCTTCTTCTTTAATTAGATTTTAAGCCAAAAATTACGTCTTTTATTTCATTATAGAAACAGTCAAAAATTGCGGTGATGTCTTGAGCAGGTCTATTTGCAGTTACAATCCAAATGCTGCCAGTGTTTCCTTTCTTATAAGCGTCTAACAAGCCTTTTGCAGCTGACTCAGGGCTGTAAAGAAATAGGTTGGCACGTAAGTACTTACCTACCTACCTGCTTTGGATTTAAAACTTACCTACCATAGATGAATACCTACGGAGACCATTCAAAAATCTTAGTTACCTACATTATGCTACTTATGATGTATGTTGCTGATCAATTGAAAATGTGCTCCAAGCTGTCGAATCAACTGTCACTAGAATCTTCCAGATCTAGTTTGAATAGGTAGATATGTATTTTTTCTGTGCAAGGTTCTTCTACCTTACGTATCTACTTAATGTTCATAATATCAGTGATCAAGGCCATTAAACCTACCTACGTCTAAAGAAACTATCCCGCTATGTATTACCACAGAATATCAAATAGTACTTATATTAGGTACCTACCTATTACTTACGTTTGCAAAGGATACGACATCAAATTTTCCAAAAGAGTTTTCTCTGTGCTTTTATCGAAACTTCCCAGTTTTTCCGTTGATAATAATGATGTTGAAGTAGCTCCAAAACAGATAGAAAGAAGTCTAACTCCTGTTCTTGAGAAGTAGTCATTGTGCTGAAATAAGTTAGGTACGTACGCTGATAAGTAAATACCTTATTTTGCAGCTTTTTTATAATATTACTAAAATACCTACATACTTACCAATTTTGTTCTATTCTATTAATCGCTAAACCAGGATCCCTCCCGAAATAGTATGGGAAAAGCGCAATTACTAATAGAGTTACGTACGTGTATGTACGTACCTGTGGTACCTATACTTACACCCAAACAGTTGCTAAACTGTATAACAGCACTTTTGGTAGCCCAATATATAGGCATATGAGGCTCTCTAGTCAATCCTGCTATTGACGAGATGTTTATGATGGTACCTCCTTGGCCACCTTCGTCTTTACGCATAAACTCTAAAGCCTTTAAACTGGCGGTCACAAGTGCTGTCTGAAATTAATTGCGAAAAATTATTATATGCAAACTGCTAGATCGCATCCTATGATGCTGCTATTATATTATATAGATACCACAACATCCAAACTAAATAGGTACTTAGGTACCGATTAGGCCGACCATGTCTGTTAAAGGCCAAACGTCTTTTAATAATTGGATCAAAACACCCAGCAAACGTGTTCTTGACATCGGAAAATGATATCTTTGCAGATCTAGGGAAAGATGGCAAGACGAGCTCTATATTTCAGTACAGACTGGCTATCCTTGCTGTTATAATGTTTGACACAGGATTACTAAGAGTTTTATGGAAAACACTTACAAAATTAATAGCAATTTCTTTTTTATACACTTGTAAACTATCATTCATTATTCCTGCATTGTTGATAACCACATCTATGTATCCTTTGGAGCTTTTCACAGCATTAAATGCTGAAAACAGTTGCTCGTCACTGGTTACGTCACATTTGTAGAATTTTACTTTATCGTGCCCGTGATTAGAATTCAGCTCATCTTGTAGTTTGATGCCATCTTTTTCGGCAACATCTAAAACTGCTACGTGCTGCAAACAAGGTGTATTATTATGAGTGGTAAAGATTATGAAGTGTGAAATTATCTATGAGAAACAGGGTATTCGCCCGTTTCTCATACAATACCAATATCTACGTATAACGTGTGTAGGATACGTTGAAATACTTGTGCAAATATTTTTTCATAATAAAAGTATCGAGACGGTTATTCTAATAAATATAGGGACCTATGTATGTATCTATAAGTCAGTAATATTATGAGATGAAATATACATACTTGAACATCTTCTTGTAGTAAAGCCCTTACTACTTTTTCACCAATACCGGTAGCACCTCCAGTTATAATAACAACTTTATTTTTCCACTCGTACGAAGACATCTCAATACATAAACACCTTGGAACAGCAGTAATCGAACTAACAAATAAAACGAGACTTGTTCACTTAAATATGTATTTATTTATGAGTATACTAATTAGTCTTTGCATAAATTATGATGATTTTTAAAGTAAACAGCTAACTCTTTCGAGTATCGAGTACAGGTACGAGTATGTAGATAAAGCATCAAACAAAGGCTGTGGTTTCGCTACATGAGGAATTAAAATCGACGAACGTGATCTGCCTGTAAAACTGATCAACTTTATTCCAGAAATAAAATATACTGATTGATGTCAACATGTCAACCAATTGATCTGTCACGTTGTATGAAAAGCTAGGTATTTTATCCACATCCAGACATCAAAATAGTACCTTAATGACTGGTAAACGAAATTCAGCGTGGCAAAACGCACTCATAAAACACTTAAGTCATCTAGGGCTTGATTTAGGTACCTACGGTTAGTTGATTGCATAACTCGCCTTAACCGCTGTTATTTTGATTACGGCGATCACGAGTAAGCATAAGTACTTACATTGATATCTCAAAAACTTACATGAGAGACAGATATAGCTTTGCATTCATTGTGGTCCATACCGGGTAACAGGCAGCATGTCAACGTACGAAGTTAAAGATAAAATATTTATAGTGACCGGAGGCGCGGCCGGCATTGGCGCTGGTGTGACAAGATCTTTACTTGAGCAGGGGGCCAAGGTAAGGAATGATGAGACAATATTTACAAACAATAACCTAAGTCCTACTAAGTAGGTTTCAAAATGTCAAATTCGAGATGAGACTTATCAAGATAAAATGACGAATAACCTAGACTGATAAATTCATTACAAAACTTATAATATGCTTCCTAGCTATGATATTGTCGTGTTTTTAGTCCTTAAGTAAGTATCTATTTTATATAATTTCTAACTCTGACTATGCTAATGCATGGATGTGCACAGATATACTTATACCTACATCTTATTGTTAGGTAGGTATTAAAACCAATTGAGCCACAAAAAAACTTAAAATATTTTATATTCTACTTAGAGCTGTGTTAATAAGAAATGCATTATTTTCAGCATGTAGCTGTGTTAGACCTCGACGTTACCAACGGAAAGTCCCTCGAAGGCGACCTCACTGCCAAACACGGACCGAAGAGGGTAAAGTTCTACCGATGTGATGTCACGACTAAAGAATTGGAAGATATTTACGATGCTGTGGTGAAGGAGTTCGGTCATATTGATGCCGTGGTCAACAACGCTGGTATCATGAACGACTCTCCAAAGGTTTACGTGAAGCAAATTGAAGTAAATGTGGTGAGTTATTCTTAGAAAGAGAATGCTTTGTTAGCACTTTATGGTTTAAATTCTTTTTTAAAAGTACCCAGTTATGATTGCTATGTTTCCACTTCGGTAGCGTCAACATTAGTTAATTAATTATTAAAAGTGCCTAGGTGTGATATTTATTTTATGATCGATCCATGATTATGATGATTATATGGATGACAACACTTATCCAATGTATAAAGATGAATCTAAAGATAACATAAAATGTATTTAAAGATAAGGAAAATGTTAAATAAAATAAAAAGTATATTTTTCTGCTAGTCACTCAAACCGAACTCATATTTTTATTTTCGACACAGTTACCAGATAGTCGTACGGTACCTCTGTTATCTTGTTTATACATGACATGAAATTCGATATAGCACTGCACGATATATTAAAAATCTGGACTTTACTGTTGTAGACCATTCATCATCAACCAAACACTAATCAATAAAATGAAAGCCTTGTTGCTAAACCTAATAAATCGTCGTGCGTAAATCCTTATTTAAATCTTCAGGCTTACTTTCCTTATCCTAACATTAATCGTTTTTTCATAGACTGCACTAATCAGGAGTTCGATGAAAGCGTACGAGTTGATGCGCAAGGACCGCGGCGGTAAAGGCGGTGCAATCATTAATATTGCATCAATCGCTGCCATATTCCATTGCGACGCTGTACCCATTTATGCTGCAACTAAGTCCGCTGTATTGCAGTTCAGTAACTGCCTTGGGGTTAGTATTTTGTATTTTTTGAAGACGTAAATAAACTTTTAGTTAAATTTTAATAAGATTTGCCAGATAGCTTTTGTTTTAGCCTTCTTTTAAGTATAGTTTATACCCCTTTATCTTTCCCGATATTGCGTAAGTAAGTAACATCAAGACTCAACTACTTAATTGACAAGATCTATATTTTTCCATTTCGTTTATATTCCAATTCACATTCTTATGTTTCTGTCCACCGTTATCATGTTCCAGACGGACTTATACTACCAAGGATCTAGTGTGCGTGTGATTGCCATTTGTTTCGGCTGCACTGACACTTCCTTACTGCAAAGCACCAAATACGGACATATCGACCAGGAGACTGATAATAAGAATGTTGTGGAAGGAGTCAAGTCTGCTTTGCCGATGCAGAGGTAAATTTGCACATGTTTAGGTACCTACTGATATTTACTGATCAAAAAATATGCTGAATTACCATCTGCTATATGTACACGGCGCTATCTTAGGTAAATGTTTTTCAAAGATTTTAGAGACTGAAAAGTCGTAAGGCAATATAGTTAGCAGCATCTCTGTAGTTGCTAGTATGAGCGCTCTTGCTCCTATGTTCTTCTTCAAAACTTGCCCATCAATCGTTACGTTTATTTATTGGGTATCTCAAGCTAAATGCTGTAAAAGAGATCTTTTCCCAGAAGTCGGTTTTAAGCTAAGTTATTCGATACGGCGCCGCCCTCTTTAAAATTCAGGTGTTGCGTATCGATTTAAGTTACCATTTATTTTTCAGCCCCGAGTCAGCAGTCAAAGGGCTCATCGAGGCCTACAAACGTGGCGCAAATGGCAGCACTTGGTTGGTCTCCGCAAATCTACCAGCCAAAGATATTACTGCCAACATTAAAAAGGGATTCGAAATCATGGGACAGGGCATTACTGACAAATAAATTATTACTTTTAGCAACTGTACAAACTTGTTTTATTTTTATGGTCTTATCGACTTTACAGGATGATGCTAATTAACTGTATAATATTAATAAATAATATTCACGGTAGTGTTGTCCTCAGTTCTCCGCCTATGCTGACCTAAAGTGTACCTACTTCGTATTTATTTAAAGTCTTGGTATCAAATTGGCACTTCCACACCTAGTTTAACCACAGACTCCGTAAACAGTTGAATTAAGTACTAAGCGGTTGTCCTTAAACGTATCTATTTAACCTAGTTACCTGAATAGCCGAGTTTTTAACGGTTAGGTGCGGTTTGGGTGATACATACATATCTTATACACCTGTTTCCCATCGGCTCCCCTCCACTTACTACGCCGAATACACTTTTTTCACTTCATCCACATTCATTAGTCGCCTAAATACGCGTCGGTTTAGAGTGATAATATAACCAATTAAAAATATGAATAATAAAGCAGGTACTTAACTACAGAAGGTAAAATATATCTAAGTAGGTACCTATCTACGTATGTATCATAGTCTTATTGACAGCACTTTGGTTTCGGCACGACCTATAAATAGAAAGTTAGATAAGTATGTACCTACAGTTTGTTCGTATATTTTTAAGTGTCTTCGTAGGTCGTATACCTACCTAGTAGAACTGAAACCTTGACAGAAAACGGCTCGTGTAATCATTATCAACATTATTTTTGTCAGAACATTGAACCTACAAAGAACAAATAGATAATATTTTGTTGAAGAATCATGGCCTTGATTTTAATAAACGACATCCCGATAGCCGCGATTAAGAATAACCACCTAGTTACATCGAAAGATTGTTGCACAATTCGCGAAACTAGACTGTAGGTAGGTACTTTTATAAAACCTGTTAATTACATATGTAGGTACACACTTAAGCTCACACCATACATAACAAATAAAATTTAGTTTGTGATATATCCATCGTCATCATCAATAATAGATTGTTTGACTGTCTTGAAAACTGATGGAAAAGTCTTTCAATGGGATTTACGTCATTTGAAACAATATAAATAATATTCAATTATAATATTCTTCTATATTAAGGACTTACTGTTTGTAAGTTGAAAGAAGTAAATACACCGGAAAACAGTATTTACTTGCACGAATACCTATTGAAAAGTACTGAGTGAAGGTCACAAGTTTAGTTCCAAATGAACAGTCTCTATACGATACTTGATAATCGTGGACCACTGTACCTAGTGTAGTAATTAAATTAAAATCTTTTAGATAAATACAAAATATATAAAATACATTTATGTAAAACAACTTTATGACTTAGTCTTATTCAGGGTGTTAAGTTAGGATGATCCAAGTTGATAAAATGCGATAGTTTGTACTTGTATTATTGAATACATTTTCCTTGTTTATTTTTCCTTCCTAAGCTGGATAATACGATTTTGTATAAAACTTTGTTATCACTTTGTATAAAAAGTTATCATTTCTTGAGAATAATCGTTCAGTATCACAAGTAAGTACTATCGGGTTTTTCAGATAGCCCTAACTGTTACACGCTGTATGAGTAAACAGTCTCAACTAATTATTTGAATTAGTTTGTGTTTAACTTTTAGTCAGTTGAAGGCAATCGGTGCAACAAGATGTATGACGCGAAAGATAAAGTAGTTCTAATTACTGGTGGTTCAGCTGGTATAGGCGCCGGTGTGGTTAAAGCGTTCTTAAGTGAAGGAGTTAAGGTAAGAAATATTTTGAACTGTTTATCAAAGGTCACATTTATAAAGTTAATTATCAATCACATTAAAATAATCACACACGTGCTTGGTTACACATCTCGTATATTCGGTAGAAAAGTTGTGTTAAATTTTAATCTGTAACGTTATGTTATAGTATGTATTATTTATATTTTCTTTTTAATTTTTCAGTGCGTAGGTAATTTTATTTATTTATTTATTTATTTATTTGACATACACAACAGATCAATATCATTACATAACACACAGAAGGTAAGATTATATAACATAAGTTTTGTTCTAGATAAAGATCCAACAAGGTGTACATACAGCATGAACTTAAAGTATCGTGGAGTTAACTTACTGCTAGCTCTAGCTAATTTTATTAGATATAAATCTGAATATCGATACAATAACTTTAATTAAGTACCTACCTTACAATATGCACTCTTGATGGATACCATTTTAAGTTTGACAGACTACTCTGCAAGGAGCTACAGTACCATAAACAAAATAGTAAATAATAAAGTAGATATTAAATTACTTGCTATCAAAATCTGTTTAACTTTACAGCACATTGCGATTCTAGACGTAGATTTGACTGGACAAAATTTAGCAGAAGAACTATCAACCCAATATGGACCAAATAAAGTTAAATTTTACAAATGCGATGTGACTAGTAACGATTTGACTGAAGCTTACGATGATGTACTGAAGAACCACGGATACATCGATGTTGTGATCAACAATGCTGGAATCCTAAATGATAGTAAGAATGCTTATGAAAAAGAAATTGCTATTAATGTGGTAAGTGTTGGTGAGAAAGATGATTGAAATAACTTAGTCCATCATCATCATTAAATTGAAGAGCGTCGCTCTTTTCTAATAGAAATATTATCTAATAAAAGTCCTTAGATAAGGGAACAAATCCACAACAATGAACTGCGTGCAACTGTTTGAAATCACTATCGAAAAAACTCGGTTAAATACAAATGAATGCCGGCTGTATGAAAGTGTTTTACGATACTGTACTTCTGAAAATGGAAAGGTTCTCGTGTTGAGTTGAGTGAGGATGAAATTGATTTTAAATGAATCGAATTGTTAGATTGAAAATTGGTGCCTAAATGCTTAGGAATATTAGTATATGAAGCTTTTCATGGGAAGATTAAAGTCTCATTATTCTTGAACGACACGACGACTTTATAAAAAAACATCTTGGAAGGAAAGGTAGAAGGAAGACGAAAGAGAGGGAGACCACGAAGGACTTACATAGACCAAATAAAGGAGGGAATAGAAGTTGTGTCGTATCAGGTGCTCAAACGGACGGCAGAGAATAGAGAAGAGTGGCGCAGACTCCACCGACAAGAGCGACGCTCTTAAATTTATGATGATGATTCTTGAACTCTCCTTCTTTAATGAAAAGCTGTGTTCTTGTCAGTCGAGATTTGTCAATCGATAATTTTATACCTACTTATAAACCTTTATGTTTCAGACAGCTCTTATAACAAGCTCATTGAAAGCGTACAATCAGATGCGCAAAGACCACAATGGTAAAGGAGGAACTATTATAAACATATCTTCTATAGTAGCAATTACTCAAAGCAGATTGTTTCCTATTTATACCGCGACTAAAAGTGCTGTTTTGCAGTTCAGCAATTCTCTTGGGGTGAGCGTCTTTTATACGTCCGTTTACGTCTTCTTAAATTTTAAAATTTACTCTAAATATCAAAACATCTATGCTCATATTCATCTTTCCATCATTGGCGCAAACATTGGTGCTTATAAAATTAGTAGAATATTGTTATTAACGTCTGAATCAGATAATTGTGTAACTACATTTAAAATCAGTGGCCTTGCACTCTTGATTTTAATAGCTGGTAAGTTATATCGACGATAATGAGGTCTGAGCTATAGTTTTATTGAATGATGTTTCCAGATGCAGCCTCAGTTTACCCGAACCGGTGTACGAGTAGTGACTCTATGTTTCGGATGCACAGAAACATCACTTTTCAGCCGCGGGAAAATGGAAGCGTTTGATAAAGAAACTGATAAAATAATTGAAGCGGGCCTTCAGAGACTACCTTGGCAAAAGTGAGTAATTTTAATAAAAAATATCTTCCTTCCTGTAAGCATATCCTTTAATTATGATCACGCTAACATTAGTTCCGAGCCTCGATTCTTGTGCTGCTACTATTGCGGATGGGGATAAGTAAGTACACCAAGTCAGCGTATAAGTCGTCAGAATTGGCCCCAAGATTCTTATTATTTGTCATATCCACTTTGGTTTAGTTAACCCTCTTATATAACTTCATTGCATATAACACGATGTATGCTATTGAGTGTCAGTACATATTCTTAATTCTTACTCGTGAAAGTTCAAATTATCGTCGCGATCGCTGAGTCCTTTCCTCCTCCCTATCTGTCTTTGGCTTATCTTCTTTATCTTAATTTTTGTGTTTATGTTTTTAATTTCATCGTAAACGTTTATTTCCAGAACCGAGTCAGCAGTAAAAGGATTGATGGAAGCCTTCAAACGTGGAGATAGTGGCACGACCTGGCTTGTTTCAGGAGATTTACCAGCGGTTGATATAACAAGTAACGTGACTAAAGGATACGAAATCATGAGCGAAGGAGTTTATTCGAAAGCCCCTTAAATTGAAGATGAACTCTTGTAAGAATTCATGATAAGACTTTCCAATCTTTCCAGTGTTTTGATAGGAACTGCACAATGAGAATTATGAAAATTTAATTTCCTACGTTGTAGTAACATAAATGTTCAATTTTCCTGAAGCCTAACATCTTTGATATCATAAAGTAGAAGATGCTACGATACTTAATAGGTTAGGTTTACTATTCTGGTAATAGTCTTTTGTTATTTCTAAGATTAAACAAAACAACGTCGTACCTTATCAGTTTATTTGTAGTAATCAAGCTTATTTGCTTGACTAGTGTTAGATAACATTGTTAATAGTTCAGTTGAGTTAATATTTGTTTTATTACATCTTTATTAACATTGTTGAGGTTTATGTAATAGTTTAGAACCAAATGTTACTTATTTAACGCCTGGGCTTAAATTACATCAAGTTGTTGGAACACTGGATTCAAAACAAACTGCAACTTAAAACAGTTTGACGTTTGAATCAGCGATTCGAGATATTTTCATATCAAACGTCCTTCAAACGTCATAATATTGCAACTGTGCTGCTAAGTTTGTGAATAAATAAAACAATCATGATCATGCAATAAATAATTTTATTTTAAAAACTTCTTATTATCATCATAACTTTTCGTAATATTTTGTTTGAACGTGGAATTAGGTATTTCTGCTTATTCAGCTATTAACCATCATTATTGTCTGCCAGGATAACACCTGTTTACGAGTATTGTACTTCCCAAAACTGTTTGATATGACGCAACGCAGGAAATTAAATCCGGAATCTTCGTACGTAGTGGAAGACGTTGCAATTTAAATGTTTTCTATTCGAATGTCTCTAATAATTTTACTTAGTCATAACATTATTCACATGAAATCCTAATTTTGACGTTTTAACAAACATTTTTGTAAACGATTTAAGTACGAAACGAAAATGTATAGAACACAGTTTTATATAAGTAATAAGTCTTTCTTTACAAAATCTATCTAAAATTGAAAGTTAGATCTTTCAAAAGATAAATAAATAGTTATTTATAACAATAAAATTTAACGTAATGACAACACCAATTAAGATAAGGTATGATAGCAACATCAGGATTTTCAATAAAAACCGGATTTTATAATGGTAAGGAATTATTTTATATGTATTACGTAGTTTAATAAAACCCAACCACTTTATTAGATTCATAGAATACGTATATGTTTTAATCCATACACCTCATATACTTAACTAAAGAAATGATAAAAATGCAAATATGTTCGAACGTCGAACATTTCAAGAAATCGATATTTTATGCAAACTGCAGCTATGTATGCTGTTAAATTAGGTACTTTGGCAATTAAACTAGGTGTTAATCATCCTCGTCTCAAACAGATTATTTCCAATTATTCAGTTTCAAATCAAGTAAGTGGTTGAAAGAAAATATGTTTTCTCTACCAAGCCGACTATAGTAATAACGAGATTGAATAAACTTTAATATTTTCCTTGGGAAACAAACATGTAGGTATCACTTCAATACAATTCTAAGATATGAATTAGTTTTATTTACATCGCACTTATTTCAATTAGGATCTTGGCGATATTTTCTTAATTTCTTTTATTTAACAAAAATATTTTAAATATAACAAAAAATATATCAATACAACGAAATATTTTTGATGTTCTAAGTAGGTGACTATTGAAACACTAATAAGCATTAGGTAGATATTTAAGAAAGACTGACTGAATTTCAGATTTGAATAAAAAAACTGATTTCAGTTGATGCAAGATCTAAGTTCAAGGAATAAAGTGTAAGAAAAACTAAGACAAAATAAGTTAAACAGTAATGTCTATCAATAATTGAACAAATAACTTTCTTACAAAATGGCAGTTTCATATCACGTATACGAATTTAGATATCGCTTAGAACACAGGTGGATGTCACTATATTTTAATGTTTTAAAACAAATTATTGCCGAATCGATATTTTTGCTAAACTACGCTGCTACTCAATTTATATTATAACGAACCTTGAGTAGGAGACACTACAGTTTTATACTTTACAAATTACAAGTCACATTCACGTAGGTATACTAACTCAAATTGTGCCTGGAGTCGACCGGGGAACACACAATCACCTTTATTTTGGAGTTTACATTTTGTTTCTTAAAATACGATCGCATAATCAGGCAGTGTTTGATCTCCTTCTGGAATATAGTGCAGCTAGGTATTAACAGTTTTTTTACTTCTTATTTGGTGACCGATCGACTGCACTTGGTCCAAATATCTATCTATCATTCCAATTTAAAGTCTCCATACGCAATGCATCTAAATATCTAATATTTACAATTTCTAAAGTCAACATTGATTTAATACAACATTCGTCATCGAAATGGAGTTTCTGTATTTTAATAACCCATTTCGAGAAAATGCAAAATTCCGATCATCAGACTATTTAACAGAGCAGACTTGCTCTCAAAATCGATTTTCCGAATTAGTAACTACCAATTAATTTAAAATTCGAACATTATTCGTTAGTAAAATCGCTGTATTTTGTATTCTGCCATCTGAACTATCGTGGTCACTCATAAAATGACCGGATTGGAACTTCACGAAGATCAAGAAGCACGCAATACCAGCGATATAAAAGGTCTTTTCAAAGGGTAAATTCAACCACATGTTCTCAAGCCTTTAAAAGGTTAGGAACTGGAAATGGAATGTTGCAACAGGGATAGAATTCGTAACAAGTAAGTTTAAACCTGGACTCCATGCGGGAAGGCGGTCACACCGTGGTGACTCTATCTACTTCCACATATCGCACGGAGTCCTCGCTTGGTCAGCAAATCACTTCTTTTTCATCGAATATCGCCGTGTCTGAAGACAGGCTCTTCAGCCGTTGTTGCAGCGCCGAGCGACGTCGGCGACAAGAACGCATCACTGCTATCTGTAATTAGGAAAGGAAGGCAAGTGAGAATCTACGGCTTAGTTTTGAAGCTTCATAATGAAACGATGGAACATTTAACACTGCTTTAAAAACAAAAATATAACAGAATATGCTTACCATAGCAAAAGCAGTCAGTACACTAAAGGCCAGCAACGCAGCAGCGTACTGCGCTGGCACTCGCAACAGCGCTGAACATTGCGAGAGGCGCTCGTCTTCTCCATGAGGACACTGCGAGATCCCATCGCACCATAGCGCAGGAGCAATGCAGGCATCCAGCGAATCACAACGATATTCGCATTCACCAGACATTGCGTATACTCCACCTTGTGTACTTGCATGCCTGAAAAATTATACATTTTTATATATTGAAATGAAACATCACTAGAATGAGATAACATTTTGATCTAAGCTACAAAGGTTTAGAAACCTTGGCACCTGTTAAGTTTATTTACCTTCTGGAAAGTTCAAGCCATGTGACGAAATAGGAGCCACTCTCAACAGCTATCAATTCTACAGCTAAAGATCTTGGCCAGTCGAGGTCAAAGCGATCCAAGGCCCGTGGCGGAGCGAGGACGTGACGAGCTAAGTCATCTATTTCCTTTGACCATCCATCCGAGAATACTTCTACTATGTCTTCGTACTGAAATATGTAAGAAAATTGCAGACGATTAAGAAAATCTTTTTGGTTTTTTAATATAACTTACGAACAAAATTTACTGTGACTGGCAGGATACACATTCTTTAAAGAGCATACGTTTCTTTCAATAGAATCAGTAACAAATAACAACATCTTTGAACTTACCTGATCATCAGGAGGGTCAGGACATATAAACACAGGTGCTAAGCCTCCAGCATAGACAGCTATACGATTTGGAGTTCTACACAAGTGACGAAGATCTGGGGCCACTGTGATATTGTTGAGCAAAGTAAAGTTATCGAGTTCTGGCTCCTTGATTATGTTCCCTCGGATTTGAAGGTAGAGATACCGACCCGGTGATGGGTCAATCAGCCAAGGGCGACGTTCGCAGCGTTCCTGAAATGTATGATCACTTTAATTAGTTTAACCGGTTAAAGTCATGTAGGCAGGTTACTTCACTATTATAGGATTTTGATATAAGTAGAAATTGTGTTAGCCAACCTACGAAAATGTTTATAGCAATATTGTAGTTTAACGTACTTAACTTAACCTATTAGCAGTAAGGACTACGCTACTTGATGTGTTTTAGGACAAATGTGTATTTTTATAAGTTTTAAATGAAAATCTTACCGCTTCAGACATAGGTGCCATAGAAGCCAATCTCAAGTCTCCACTAGCACCGTAAATTTTGTGTGAGCTTTCGCAGACGTTTTCCACTCGAACAAATTCTACTGATGCTTCGAAGCCGAAAGAACGGAAATCGTCTGTAGCTGTCATATTGACAACATCGAATTTTAATTCCGCTACTGGACCAGTTGACGTAAATTCGTAGTCTCCAATGTCGCTGGAAATCAAACAGATTTTTAAATGAATTAAAGTAAATAATACGATTATACAACTTGTATTCGAAAGTAACAGAAGGCACAGAGTTTACGATTACAATGGATTTATGCCTTTTAAAGCTAAAGAAATATTCTACCTGCACAAACAATCTCTTGGAATACCAGCCCCCACATCCTTCCACGGCCTGTCAAAGATCCTGACAGCAGCAGTAGGGTCACCAGCGCATCGGAACCAGGAGGAGTGTGCCGAGTGTACTGAACGACACAGCCGGCCTCCACTTCGGACACCCCAGACTCGAAGGCGGACTGCTTCACCGGGATTTGCTTCGAAACGGTAGGTGCAACTAGAACATGAGAAAAATGCGATACTAATAGACCTTGTTTTATTATATTTTGGTGACTGGAGATATTAAAAGAATTAGTTAACTTATTTGGTCACCAAAAGTAGTATTCTTACTGCGCTAGGTCTTTTGTAGCTCATTGTTTACATACAAAAATATATTAGATAAAAAGTACTTACCTAATATTTCTAGAACCACCACGTCCGTATAAAAAGACATCTCTCGGAGATGAAAAAGTGATAGGAGGATCTGGTGGAGCTTCAGGGAAAGATCGAGAAGCGAATCGTCTAGAACACGGCCCTCGACCCCATGGCTCT
The DNA here is from genome assembly GCA_947563765.1 of Anarsia innoxiella. Lineage (NCBI taxonomy): Eukaryota > Metazoa > Arthropoda > Insecta > Lepidoptera > Gelechiidae > Anarsia > Anarsia innoxiella. Next base: position 8,802,681 of record OX387396.1, on the reverse strand, counting down.
CCATCTTGATGCAGATCCACAAACTCGTATAGTGCTTTGAAAAATACTGGTCTGGAAACATAAAATGGTGATTTTAGAATTTTACAGCTCGTTATACCTATGATGATTTAGGTAAATCTGTTAGTCTTTTCTTTTGTCAAGTTTACCAAAATGCTAAATGTAGGTAAAAAGATGGAATATAAAAAATAAAAATAAAAATTAATTCAAGGAAACTTACTTAAGAGCAGTTCCCTGAGTTAACTTCAGCTCTAAAGTGAGAGAATCTCCTTTAGACAGGAAACTCTCAGTTCTTGCACAAGCCCTGGATCTTCTGAGTAGTGCATGTTCACAAGTCCTAGGTGCTCGTTCTCTGCAAAATCTTGCTACTAACGTAGCGTTCGTTGGAGGACGACCAACTATTACCGATTGTGGTGATGTAGCTCGAGACATTTGGACTGAACGGTCTTTATCACTGGAAATAAATAGATTACATTTGTTATTGGATACCTGCAGGTAGGTACTCGTGTACTTGAGAACAAAACAAAAGCTTGCCTAATAAAGATTTTACCCCGACAAATTTCACTTATCGGCTAAAGCTTCATCATTGATAGATAAGCTACCGCTAATAAGTATTAAAGGCTTTAACATTAATTATGTGGAACAAAGTAGCTGATTATTAAAACTTTTGTATTTTTGAGTTGTGCTTTCTTTTATAATGTGCTATTTCGGTAAATACTCGTATATTATACTTAGTTAGGTAAATGTACCTATTTTTACAAATGGAAATGAAAAAATATTTAATCTAAAACCTGAAATAAAAACAGAAGTCAACCATTCAACCCGAAAGCCACTCATTTGTAAAAGTAAATCACAGTAAAATAAACGACATGGGAATATCGCCGCAACATTGAATGAACTCACCAAAATATATCGCTGCATCCAGGCGATATCCGCATCGGGCCATCCCATATATTCAAATGGCTGCCACAATACTCATCCTCCGGCAAGTTGGGATTGAGCGCGTTGGTCACATAAAATTTCAATACCGAGAACCACACCCGGAAGCGAGGCGCCGAAAATGAGGGCCTTCTGTAGATTATGTTCCTGCCTGAGGGCCCCGACGTATCGATCCCTTGCATATGATAAAGACATGTTGTGTTCGGAGGTAAAGAATGTTGTGGGTGCTCCAGCACTCCCTTCCCCGTCCCCCTGATCCAAAATTCACAAGCCCTTTTGTTCTTAGCATATGTAGGCGACTGCTGATCTACGAATCTGACCTGGAATTGATTAATTGTGTGATAAGCGAATAGGAGTCGTTTACGATCGTTAATCAAACAAGGGATCGAAGAGGTATTTTCAACATTGTTGTCGAATTATCTCCCGACGCGGGCCGTAATTAAATTGAGATTTATTTTGTCTATAACTTGTTCAATATTTAGATAATAATAAAAAAAAAAAACCTAAAAATTTCATATGCTGATATCATTTTCTGTGATTGCAATTTTATTTACTTCAGCAAAAACATTATTACAAGTTGGAAGACAAAAACGCTGAGGTCGCGTCCCAATTTTGTAAGAGTGGAAACAATGTGGGTGCGGGCTGGAGTTTGCCCGTCGTTCCATTATGTGACCGTGCGAGCCTACTACGGTACTAATTACACTTTGGCAGGGGCCCAAGAGACCTCCAGGGCACTTCTTGATTTATTACTGTTCACGGACGAAACATTTAAAACACTTCATCATGATATATAACTTCATTAACCTAATTTTGTATGATTTGAAAGGATTATTATAATATAATCTAGAGATTTGAATTTATATGGACTTGTCTGCTGCACACCCACCCGAAACCCGAACTAAATCATCTGCGGCCAAAATTTATGACGTGAGAAATCCAAACGAGACCGCAAGGAAGGGTGCTTTTGGCAGAAATATCCTTTTTTCTAGCAGTAAATAGATAGGTATTAATGGATGAGCACTTTCAAGATAAATAAACGTTGCTTTAAATACAAAGTAAACTGAGAGAGCTTTAACTTAATTTCGTCTGGAAGAGGCACTTGCGCTATCCATGAAACCCAGACGCATAGAACCTTCATAATTAAAAGCTTTTAGTAGTCATTACCCCAATAGGAGATAGTAAATGAAATTTTAGGATAATGCCATCGTAACAAGCTCACTTTAATGCCGAAGAGATCCCCTCTGCCGGTTAAACGAGAGGCTAAGTTAACTTCTTGCTTAATTGCATACTGGCAACAAACCAAATCGTCTTTTAGTTTTTTAGACTCCTTCAAACAAATTGAAGACGAAATCACGTTTCGTTTCGATTCTATCTAATTTATTTAGTAACTTGTTTACTGGTATTTTCTTATGTACGATGTGGATATAGTGCGGTTAATTACAAGCATCCTACTGCGAGCCAATAGTAATAAAAACCTCTAGCACGTAGCAGATTCGATCAAGCTACTCTAATGAAAATAGATTTCCCGAGATACAGTGCTTTCTTTTTCTTTATTGCAACAAAACGACTAGAAATAAATATTTAACTTGGCTAATTTCATCACAAACCTTAACACAAGTAACATTACTTAACTAGGTACCTAAGTACCTATTTGATAGGTAGATGTCTCAACTTTTTTAAAAGATTATTTTTATTACATCATTAAAATATACCCTCGTTTATTCTGCTGAAATGAAAATTCCAACGCTCTGAACATTAACAGCTTAAAATAACTTTTTCAGCGAAAATTTTTCGTAGGTAACTGCATAAATTAGTCGAAACCAAAAAAGAGATATTTTATTACGGTAAGCGGCGGCAGAAGTAAAATATAAAAGAAAAAGTGAAGCAATTTAAAAGTTTGGACGGTCTCACCTCAACTTCCAATTGAAACCCGTGTAGCGATTGTAGCGTTGCTGGCTGTAAAAATGTGCCAAAAGGTGAGGTTGTGAATTCCACCAATAGTTCGGGGCCGCTCGATATCGCTTCTGGAACTGACACGCCACCGCCACAAAACCTCAATATGACAGGGTCTCTAGTTGTGTACCCGTCATACACGGTGACGTAATCTTGAACCTCATCGCATTGTTGCCAAAATTTCAACTCTCGACCATTGTTGTTTCTCTCCTGTTGTGCCGCTGCGTATAATGCCTTTTGACTTCGTATCGACACGAGTTGACCGTTCGGTTGCTTTACTACAATTAAAGCATGTTTTCCTTGTGGAACTTCATGCTGTCTTACGGCGTAGTAACAAGTTAAATTTCTGGGATACACGCCGGGGTAGTTCGGGGACTGTAATCTACAGTTTTTGCGGTCACAGTCACTGAAAATCCGCGAGCAATAAGTTCCGGAGATCAAATCCCCGAGGTAATAGTCGGTTTTTGTCTTTGCTACGTTCGTATCTTCCCCACGTGATATGTTTACGGGGTACGTCGGAGGTCTTAGCTTGAAAAAAGGACGTTCTGTAAAGAAATATTGTTATTAAAGAGATAGAAGAGATTGGTGTAGCCGGTTTTATTGCGCGCTCGTGCAGTAAACGTATTGAGCCGTTACTTCATGGGTATAGAGGCTTTGAATTTTTATGATATAGGTAGGTACTTTATAGCATCAAACGTACAAAAAATGTTGTAATCGATTTCATTGGTTTGTTTCAAAATTCGTTCAAAATACATTAAAACGTTTTTTGTTGACATGAGGTTACTTTGGTATATTTAGTGTTGTCTTATCTAACTATTAATGAGCACAATATGACTTTCTCGATAGAGATAAAATACATAAAGTTAAACACATACCTGGTGGAGGCGTCCCACCAAAGCGTACAGTAGCGTGTTCTTTCCTCAACACTTTATACGACATTCTGAAGTCAAAGTTATAATTATTCTGTTCCTTAGACAAATGCAGGAGTCGTATGATGAGGGTAATAGATTTTGTTTCGCTGTAGTATATGGAGAGGCCCCAGGAGGTGCCGCACCAGGAGCCTCCAACTTGAGGTCTGCTGGCTTCCTGAATCTGCATGTAACCGTCAGGACATCCATCCTCGGTGAATGACGTGAAACGGCCAAGTGTGAAACTGTCGAAGAGAACCTGAAAAGAAAAAGAAACGGTTGTAAATAAAAACGTACGATTTTTTTATACACTTTATTTTGGGTAGGTACTTAGCCTAGCCAATATTTATTTATTTATTTATTTATTTATTCAAGATATCCAACAGCAAATTTGTACAAAAAGATAGCTTAAGTAATTTATAGTACATAGTGTATCTTAGCCAATAACAGGATATCATAGAGACTTAAAATAAAGCGAACCAGAGTATCAAAAATATAACATAAATGATATTCACTCAGTAAGTGGATATTAAATAGTGTTGTGTGCGAACTAACTTAATTAAGTGTAATAAAATAATTAAAGAATAAAAATACAATCTTAAAACTGTAACAATTTTGAGATATAAGAAAGAGAAAGAACAAATGATAAAACAGCTTATGTTGTATATGTGTAGTGTGGATTAGTCTTACCTATTTGATAAGCGACTAAGTACAAGATTTTTTAATTGTTTTTTGCTTATATTAAACGGGTCTAAATCACTAAACTGGCGATTGAAACGTTGTGTTGCTCTAGAAATGTATTCATTGCGTCCATAATTAGTCTTAATTAGAGGGACATGAAAAACATCATGAAGCGCATGACGGGGCGGACGGCGCGGGACGACTAGCGATATCAGTGATGTTAGAGATGGACTGTCAATAGTGGAATTCATTATATCGTGGAGAAAAGCTATGTCGAGCATGACACGCCTGTTTTCTAATGTGTCAAGTCGATGGAAGATACAGGCTTCTTCATATGAAGGAATGTTGACCCTTGATCGAAAGCTTAAGTGTTTCACAAACTTTTTTTGTATTCGTTCTATATTATGTATGTGTACCTTATATTGCGGGTTCCATATTATACTAGCGAATTCAAGAACACTTCGAACATACGCGTAATAAACTAATTTGATGCAACAAATATCAGTAAAAGGTTTACATGCTCTCAGAACGAAGCCTAGATTCCTGTATGCTTTGTTCACGATTATATCCGTATGTTTTGTAAATGATAATTTACTGTCCATTTGCACTCCCAAGTCACGAACTTCCGTAACATGTGTTAATTCTCGGTTGTTTATTTTATAATTGTACTTGATTGGATTACGTTTACGGGTAAATGTAATTTTTACGCATTTGTCTACGTTTATATTTATTTTGTTGCGCTTATAGTATTCTGAAAGTCTATCAAGATCTTGTTGTATTTTGTGGCTATCCTCAATACTGGTGACTTTGAGAAAGACTTTCTTGTCGTCTGCATAAAGCAAGTGTTTTGAGTGTGCAAAGCATTTTCCAATGTCATACAGATATGCATTATAGAATAAGGGACCTAAATGGGAACCCTGCGGGACCCCAGACGGTATGTTGATATAACCAGATTTGTATCCACCAATCACTACAGCCTGTGTCCTATTTTTGACGTATGAGCTTATCCATCTAAAAAAACAATATAACTAACCCAAGTTAAGAATAAGGAGCCTTCTCCTTGGCTAGTATTTAAATAATAGGAACGGGCCCTAAATAAACTTTAAAAGTTAGAAAAAGTGTAACCTTTTCAAATATTTACCTACTCATTTTATTGAACCTTTTAATAATAAATCTCGCCACTAAAAATACGTAGACAAACAGGCGTCCAGATTTAGGTACCGAGTTATTCAACTGTGAAAACGGAATAGACGATCCATTGGAAAAACAAAAAAGAAAATATTTTTCATTCAACAAGCTCGGCCGATACGCGGTTTACTGGCGCGTGGCGGTGGTGTGACGTTGGAAAAAAATTAGGCCGAAATTCCTGATAAAAAAACTTCGCGCAATAAGCCGTGTAACCAAAAAATAGAGAACAAACAGCAGTTGCGATAAAGCACCTTTGTGAAATGAAACACAAATATTGAATCATGTTGCCGTAGTATTTTTTTTTCAGTTTCACTGTACCTAACGGCCTTTTGGCTGTTGGTATGATTTTGGCAATAATTTTCGCAGCATTTGATTTGTTTTTGTATTGTAAATAGTAAAAATATGGTAGTATATGGTATTTAGGACATAATTGTATATCTAAGGTGCTATTTTAATAAAAAAGGTAATAAATTTAAAGGGGTTTTAGTTTGGTTTGTAAGGACGATTGCATTAGATACTAATTAAAGAAAAGATTAAACAAACATGAATAGGCCCCTCCTAAAACAGTTGTTATTTGAAAGCATGTTGGTGTCCTATGTCTCGTAAAAACTCTAAAAATAAATCCAGGAGCTGACGGAAATTGAACTAAGTGAAGCCCGGAAATACAATTTCAGGGTGCAAATTGTATCTGTTCGCTGCATCTACAAAATAAAGAGGCGATAAGGACGTCCCCCGCAGGGAATTTATGTCTCGTCGTTGCAACAAAAGCTTAAATTTTACTCGCACAGTTGAATTCGTTTCAGATTCAAGTTGTCTTTGTAGATAGAATGTTCAAAGTCGATGCTACTGTAGTTTCCAGGCAAGTATTTGAGAAATGCGCAAGTATTTTGTGCATTGAGATGGAAAATTTGAGATGCATATTTTTCGTGTTGCCATTTTATGTTTGTTTCATATTTACGATAAAATAGCAGAAGTTACTGTATAAGTAAAACCGGATGAATAGTTTTTTTTTTTTAATTTAAGCTAAAAGTGCACATAACAAACAGTTTTGAATAACAAACAACATTTGAAAAGTAGCTGTATCTGTAGGCTTCGACATATGGAAATGGGAGGGCTGAAATCGTCTGCGACATGTCTTCATATGAGGGGGTGCTTTCTCGCGCAGAAAATACAATTTCTCGTAGGGATCCCTGTCTTTGATGAAATTTAAATGTGTCGCCGCAGCGCCAACACGTTGTGGCATTTCAATTTAATGTTCCACATACATACTCACGAAAAAGCTAAATTCCCGCTCGGGCTCTTTTATGATGTATTTATAACCAACTTACTGTATCATTCTTGAAAATTGAAAGTGTCAGAATCTTAAACGAACAACAAAATACCTACTTGTAAGTACTAATACTTTATAAAATAAGTATTAGTACTTACAAGTAGGTATCTTCTAGAAACATCATCCTCAACCAATCTTTGTGGTTTTATGAAACAAGATATAAATCAAACCACACTTGTTGATAGAGAAGATATTCTTGTATTCTTATATCAAGCCAAAATATGGACAACAGGGTACCTAATCAAAATATTCATGCATAACAGTACGGGTGCATTTCGTGCTATCTTCTCAAAATTCAAAGCAGCTAGGCAGCATTCTGATCACATACAAAATGAGACCACAGCTGCTGCCTCTTCAGTGACTAGAAAGATTTACTCAAACGTAGAATTTATACTCCTTGTTCGAAAACAACCAGTAGGTAAGTAAGTACTTCATTGTCAATTCAATATTAAAATTAGTGAAAATTGTACGGGCAAAGGTTTGTAAGCCTACGTTGGAATTGTAGACATGAAAATACCATTTTCTGAAAAACAATTGACTGTGTACGTAAAAAACATCACTTTACAAATGCGGAAGTAACTTTCAATATTGTAAGAGCAGATTGTTTTTACGTACCTACTTAATTTCAACAACATGAACGCAGCTCAAAATAACAGTATCACCCTCACAGACTTTATTAATATTCATAGGGTCTATATTTTCACATACCACGTTCCTTACACCAATATAGAGAATATTGTCAGTAGGTTCGAGATCCCGGACGTTATAACAGCAATAACAAGTGGGATGATGAGTCATTACTAGGGATAAACTGTTATATGGAATTCATATCAGACGCCTGATTGTTTTAGACGGTCGTCGTTGATTCTTACTGTCGGATCGTTCCGTTGCGTAGTCGTAAGCAAAAGCATATTACGGCGTTTGATAGCTGTGAAGTATATGTAAATGTTGTTTTATTGGAAGCAGTTAAATTATGGATACAATCACAGATACTGTTTGTCTTTATTGCAAGATGATTACGATGAAGATGAATCTTTATTGTCAACTCTCATGTTACAGATGTAGCATATCCATACGTCAATTTTTCCCATGAGTACGAGTACCTACGACCAATATAATAATCAAAGCTAAGATATGCATTGTATGAGCATACATACAGCAATATTTAATAAATTAATGTCAGCAATAATAAAACTTGCACGAGTCAGTGTTCACTACGCACTCTGCGGAATCGGTCATTTTATTTACTCTCCGTATTTATCATTTTAAATCTATCAATTATCACGTATATCAGTTATATCAGTTTTATATCATCTTATCATTATCATCAAATGTGCACACCGCACATGCATTCTACCAGATTTTCAATCTAGTCCACAGTAAATACGCCATATTAAAATACTTTTCCACGAGCTACATGGTCTGCTTCGGTTAACATATTTGCATCCGCTTCCGGCCACCTAATCTCATTAAGTAAATTGTGTGACAGTATAACTAGGTAGTCTAGTGTTTGCTGAAACCCGTAGCGGGTTCTCTCGCCGCTTGAGAAGTGTTTACTTTAGCTTTTGTAGTAGTTGACAGAATACTGCCAGCAGCGCTTCTGCAACTTTAAATGAAATAAGTAGCTCAGCAAAACAATAAGTTCTAGGAACTAGGGTTAGTTCGAGAAGTTTCTAGGCGAAATAACAAAAATAACAAGCTTCTTAGATTGTCGGAGATAAATGTAGATTAGATTGATGTTGAAGAAAATGATGCAATATCCTACATAAGTACTTAATGTTACGAGTAATAATAGATTTTCTGTACCAAAATTTTAAAAGATAAAAACCGTTTATGAATTTTAAATAGATGTATTCAGTAAATAATTACCAAAATATTGTAACTGTTGGAAAGTACCTTCTAGTAGGTGTATGAAACATTACTCATGTGATGAGACATACAATATAACCGTCACCAAATAGGTACTTAACTTAGATAAGGATAAAGATGCGTAAAGGGTTAGGCTGTAAACATTTAAAAATGTAATGTAGGGACCACGTCGTCATAAAACTTGGCAAAGATAAAAACATATTTCACAGGATATGGCCACGGACTGGCCAGCTATTTGACTGCGTAACTGATATACCTTTATGTTTGTTACTAGCTGAAGGAAGCAAAACTACCTATATTTAAAATGAATATGGTTAATTATTTTATTTTGTCTTTAATACCAAATAATGAGTGATGACGTCAAACAAAAAGCAAAGGATAGATCGTCATGGCAGAGTAGATTTCTCCGACAAAAGCATTACTCACTTAGTGGAATACCTACTACAACTAAAGGAGCGTCTACTAATTACTTGGTCTACGTTACTTAGGTATTTGTCTTTGCGTGGAGTCTACTCGTAAGGACAAAGGGTCACCTCACGCCCCCGCTATGAGATTTGTTTGTGAAGAAACCGCCCGTTCTAGGTGTTTCAGCTGCCATTGTTTGCCTTGTGCTCTGTTCAGATACGTTTAGTTGTCTCTAAAGTCATTTTTAACAGTTCTTTTGTTTATTTGAGTAGCAAGTTACATTAAAATCTCAAATATATAGATAGAGCTACTAAAAGATGAGTTATGACTTTCTTTTAACTTAAAATACAGTTGTTCCCATTTAAAGAAGTTTCGTCTTATTAACTGAGATAAAATTAAAGACAAATTTTTAACTTTAAAGGAACCTTCCTATTTATCTAACAAGGAAGAAAAAGTGTCTTGTTTGGTATCTCCTAAATCTCTTAGGAAGTAATAAATGTTTCCAACGCTATAAACATGTCCGAGTAAAACACACTTGAAAACGAGAGCAAATGGCCACTGTAAAGTTAGGTGCCTCACGCTGCGCTATAAAGGTTACTTAATTCTTCAGTTGACCTGCAAGTGCTCAATGACTGGCTTACTGACCTCGTGTAAACACCCCTTGGTAGAATTTGCTCTGGTTGCGGCTATGACTCGCTTGCATTCCTGCTGTGAAGTGTTCTTTTGTTTACGTTTTATTATTCCACCAGTTCTCCACGTTCCGTGTTAATAAACCAAGAATGCGAAAATGCGAAATGGAAAACATTATACGTATTAAAATGGAATTCAAGACAAAAATGCGCAAAATATTTTTAAAAGAATACGTAGTCTGACATCTGACAGGACTTTTTTGTTAATTTAAAACTAGGTTGTGGTTGAAGTCCAGCTGGCGCACTTTGCTGGAAACTGCTTATAATTACTTTTCTCGTTTTGTGAAACGTTTAGGTGCTTTATTATTTAAATTAATTAACGTTAGACGCGTTTTAAAATAGCTATGAAAATTATGAAATTCGTGTTAGCTTTCATAAAGTAACTTCTTTACGACTAAGGTATAATTAAGTAAAAATAGACTCTTAACGAAAAGAGCAACTAAGCTATTTTAATGTAGGCCCCCTACCCTACCTAGATGCCTATAGATATCTACTTCATTAAAAAACAAGTGGCAGCCCATTAATAATTCCATTGTTCTAAAAAATATTCCCGAAATTATTATTCAAGAAGCTCCACCTCTTAAGCAGCCTGGCAGCAAAAAATGTTTCAAAAAGGAATGCGGACGCATCATTAGCGCTTGTGTCGCTGTACTAATAGACGTTATTGTTGCGTACTGAATAGCGGCAGTTCTTGTCAGCGCTTTAACCGCTTCGCCAAGTCAACCCTCCTACAATGAGGTAGCGAGGGATGTTCGTAGCCATCCTAAGATAGAGGGCTGTAGGTACCTATTTAGATAGAAACACTTTTGTAAAACTGATAGAAATTTTTCTTGGAGGCAACTTTATATGTTCGAAAAAATAATAATAGACCTATTTAGGTAAATAACAAAACAACGACAGAAAAAATGATATAAAGTCCCAATCTTAGATACCAAGCGATATATCTTTGTACACAGCGTGCGATTAAAAGGCTTTCAACAAAACTTCATATAAAGATAACGTTTACAAATACAACAAAACACAGATGTAACAAACAAGGCCCAAATGTAACCCACAAACAACAAACATTCAGCTTATCTTATGAGGGGCCTTAAATTCCTGATGCATGGCTATGAGGGATCCCATTCATGTACAGATTTTCAAAGGAATACCTAACGAAAGTAGGAACAAACAACTTATGAATTTAAACAACCTTAATGTAGCAAACAGAATAAAATCCTGGACACTATGTAAATATTACGAGACAAATTTTTCTCGTTACAAATGAGTTTGAACCGCAGTCGCAAGAAATACTTTCCGCAGTCGAGGTTTCCCGAATGAGAAATTGGATTATGTTGCACTTTGGCAGCTTGTTTGTGGAAAAGCGCAACCTACATTGAACTTTTTGCGATACAAAAAAGGCAAGAAGGTATGCTTTCGTACGACAATAAATAAAATGCACTTTGTTTTTATTTTCGAGTTCATTGAAAGAAAAACGCGACGCGAATCATTCAGTATTTTTGCAAGCATCAGTAATAAGTTGTCTTAAATGTACTTACTATGGTTAGTAAAGGAATCTCTCTAAAACATGCAGTCATAAAATATTAGAAACTAAGTGCCCTAGTTTCCGAACCCAGAAACAAAGCCCACAAAAAACACTCATCTCACATATTATTCATGAAACCATTTCCTAGAATATTTCAGCAAGTTATTACACAATGTTTACCTACGTAAGTAGAGAACATTTTGTTTTAAACGTATTTTAATAGATGCAAATATTGTCGTTTTATAATTGTGCGAATCTCATTTTGGAGTCGTGGGCAGGTGTTCTGAATGACAAGGATGAATATTCCTAGTTTGGGGCCGCATAATTAATTCGTAACTGATTTAGCAATTGATGAATTTAGCCATTTGGATTTATTTTATATAACCAATGTACTTAAAATAGTAGGTACCTACCCCAAGTTGCATATTTCGATTTTTGACAATGATAGTAACAGCTATAAATGTAAAAGAACGCTAGCTTATTGATCTCTCCTTTTGATTTTAAAAACCTTGCCTTTGCCTGAAAGGGTAAGCAAAAGTTTGAACAACTTATTTATTACTTTTATCACTTGTTCTAATAACAAAGAAGATAAAAGAATAATCGTAAAAGAAACTCCCATCATTGTTTTGGTGGTGCGTGATCATAATATTGTTCCTTCGAAGGTCGAGACATAATATTGGTAGAGACAGAATATATGGAAAAGATAATTAGCAGTAGTATTAAGTAAATTAGGCTTTTATTGAGGAATAGGTAATGTCAGTTCAGTCTTTTTGTCAACTACATCAAGACAACGTTGCTTTTTTGTCGCATTTACATCTTAGTCTAAAGTATGCATATGATAAAGATAGAATGACGTATAGTGAACGTATAAAACGATCATCCCTACAATGCCACGTATGATAAGTAAAGCTGGTAAAAATGCCAGAGATACGATGGCTTTAAAGTATTATAAGACGACATCGTCTGCTAATTTAATCCTTTCTATTTGTAATTTCAGTATTATTTTGCTAACTTTACCAAGCTATTGATATTTCTGTTCAATCAAAAATATTTTGGTTTTGTCTACAATTCTGATCATGTTTGACAAGTTGCCAATTACAATGCGGTGTCATGTTTGTACACAGTTATCTGATAACTCTATATCTATAGGTAGATAATAATATTAATATCTGCTATAGAAACATAGAGAAATTAGTTCGATAAAGTTCATTGTCGCGCGCGGCAGCTGTTTGTGATATAATAATATACAAATTTGAATTGTTTTAGTATGAAGCCAGTGAAGCGATTTACGTGATAAAATAGTTTTTGGTGGAATAGTTGTGTAAAGTGAAGGAAAGATAAGTGTTTCGAGTAAAATGTGGTCTGAAAACATTGAAGATAAGGTGTTCATAGTGACAGGTGGTGCCGCAGGTGTTGGAGCTACAATTGTGAGACTGCTTCTTGCTGAAAACGCTCGGGTAAATAAATAAATCTTCTTAATTTAATAAATCCTCATTCTACCTGTGATATTGTGATACAACTTAAAACGACGGCAATACAACCTAAAACGCAATTCAGCAAAATAACAGATTTAACAGCGATAATTCAAATTGAAAGCTAGCCAAATTCTCGCCAATTTCGAAATTTCCAATAAATTTAATTTGGGAGAAGTTTAATTTTTGCATCGTTTGAAAGTAATTCGGGATATAAACCGATATCAAAAGTTTTAGGAAATTGATATGACGAGGAATACTTACAGTTTGACGTGCTTTTCATAACTTGGTAGATATCCAATTACCCTTATTTTCTTATCTCACATGCACCAACTAATAAATCATTACATTATTTTGGCTACACTAAACGCAGCAAATGGCTACACTATCAAAATACAAAGTAACATTGCAATCAGAAAGTGAATAACGAAACGTACAAATTGTGAGATAAAGTTTGTTTCCGAACGGGTTTGCAATCAAAAAATATTTATTCTGAAACATTGTTCAAGCCTTTGTTCCAAACTCAAATATTTTTATCATCAATCATTGCTGTTGTGACCCAATTGTTTTCTCACCCCCTCAAATATTGTTCATTTGGGGGACTAGAGCTCCAGCTATTTGATTTTAAAACAATTGAATTAGAAATCAAAAACCTTTCATATTACATCAATAGCCACCTAAATAAACTAGATAGAGTAAATGTTGTACGCTTCATTAAATTCCTTATCCAATATGGCTTATATTATGAAACTTTCCCAAACTCTGCTAATTTGTGGTCAGAAACTAATATACGTTTCTCAAAATTCCAGTATGTGGCGTTCCTCGACGTTAAGGAGCGTGAAGGCTCTGCCTTGGAAACCGAACTTCTGGATAAGTTTGGAGCATTAAGAGCCAAGTTTATAAAATGTGACATCGCAGATGAGGAACAACTTGCCAAGGCCTTTCAGCAAGTTGTCGACAAGTACCGCAGACTCGACGGCGTTATAAACAACGCAGCAGTTCTGGGCGTTGACGAGCAGTACCGGCGCATGGTCGATATTAATTTTGTGAGTTCGATGGCTGAAGTTTGCGAGCTCTGACGAAGTTTCACCATTACATCGGGTTTACAATTCGATTATTGAAGTTTTGGTATTCGAAAATACGGTTAAAGGAACCTTTTTGTTGAAAGAAAGAATTGCTTCTAATCCTTATATTTATTTTGCAATATGTGTAATATTTGTTCGAGTTTGTTTAGACGAGTCACCAGTATATCGCAATCGCGACGAATCTCAAACAAACATGTCAATCAAATGATTTATGTTATTGTGTAGAAACAGCCGATAGAAAAGAACGTAAATTCAATGCTAACGGTACTGACAAACACATTTATGAAAGATGACCGCTTTGCGGTAATAACACCAGCCATTCATTTCAGACTGCAACAGTTAGTAGTACATTGAAGGCTTTAGACATAATGGGAGCAGAGAAGGGTGGAGGAGGTGGCTCAGTACTCAATGTGTCTTCGTTACTGGCGCTTTCACGGCACAGTCATTTACCCGTGTACGCGGCTACCAAGCATGCTGTCTTGCACTTCTCTAATACCCTTGGAGTGAGTTCTTTATTGCTTTTCCTTATAGGTCTGTCCGTGAAATATAGAGAGATTAGGATAGACTTTTGTTTTTTAAAATGTATAACTGAAAACTATGAAGTTACTTTTTAAAGTAAAACAATGTACTGTAAGCTTAGTCAAACTACGTTAAAATCATGCAAGTATGAGACTTACCGAAACCCTAAAATCTCACTAGAATTCAAAGATAAAAAAACTTATCAAACACCAAATATTTTTTAGATACTATTTTTTATGAAGACTTGGGATTTTACACATCTTGGCATCAATAAAACATCAACAATCACGTTCAGTACTCTTGTTTACAAGAATACTGCTTATGACCTTATCACATCACATTCCACCCACGGCAGTTGTTAAACAAAATCCAGCTGTGATAACTTTGCTCTTTACAGGCGCAAGATTGTTATTCGAGGACAAAAGTTCGCGTTATGAGTGTGTGCCTCGGGCCGACCGACACTGCGATCCTACAGCGAGCTAACATAGAGAACTTCCACATAGATAGCGCCGGGCGTCTAACCTCGAGGGTCCCTGAACGGCAGAGGTGAGTCTTATAAAAGCTTTATGTTGTTCTTTACATTTTTCAAATATGTTACCCTGTTACTTGCTGTTGTATTGGATGTGTACACTGTTGACATTTGGTTGTGTTGTTCGTTGTTCCATTTTTAGGTTTTCGAATTTAGTGTTTCGTTGGGACATTTTAAAAAGACTTGATATTTCTTTTCATGTTGTAAATCAAAGTGCTAAGGTACCTATTTATCTAGTTTTTAGAGTTGTTGCACTATTTTGCAACCCATTTAATGAAAAATAAAAATAAAGTATCTAGATAAAATTTTCCGCAACTGTGCAATAAGAACTAATAAAATGATTATAACATCGGAAGCAGAAAATGTGAGTCGTAACTTTAAATAAAGTTGACCTATTTGGCTCATTCAATGAAAAGCAATCGCAGTTATTTGAGAAATTCAATTCAAAAGTAATAAAGAAATAATATTTTTTTTGTTCTGTAACGATTCTTTGAGATAAATCTTTTTAGTTTTCTTTTGGAGACGATCACTTTATGTAGGCCGACCTTATTGACTACATGTGTTAGGCACAGCTGCAGAATGCACAACAATACTATTCTTCCACGAGAATACTGCACTCTCACTTGTCTTGTCGGGTGTCAGATTCTGTTTGCTGGATTTATAGGATTCGAAAAATATGAAGAGCTTCATATAAAATGTTCTACCCTTGGAACCTTTGTTTATTAAACGATTCGACTAAATAGAATGACTCTAACTTACTGCGATATTCTTAGTCAAGGATTGCAATATCTTCAAAACATGGTCAATAATAAAGTGCTAAAGATCCCGGAAATATAATAAAAATACTGTGTGTGAATAAATATAATTCGCTACGATGATGCCACGCAAGACCGTCCTCATGCATAAAACATGTGAGCATAAAAGGACGATTCCATTTCCACATTTCACGTTTGCTTTGCAAAATTAAATTCAGTTTTGGAATTGGACATTAGGAAAATGTTCTAATGTGCATTTAATGTAACATGTTGGGGCAAATGGATTTAAGGGAAGTAATTTGTGTGTTTAACAACAATGTATAACTTCGATTCTCTACTGCCATATAATTAAGCAGTTTAATATACTTCTCTAGCGTTTGTATCTCAAACTACTACTAGAGTAGGCAAATGCTAAAAATCATTAGTTTGTTTCTATACATGTATTGCATGGCAATGTAATTGTGACTCACGCTACATACCTAATTAATCCTATACAATGTTTCTTTACACACTTTTTCATTCAACTTTTCATATTCGCGGAAATCTGAAGATCATTTCAGTAATTTACAACAGCGATGACAATGACGGTATTCGCTGCAACTGTACAAGAGCGTCTAATAATCTATTCCCCAACTGGTAATCGAATAGTAACTAGATTATGCAAATCTAAAGCCAATGCTCATTGGTATCAAATGTTACAGAGTGGATTCAGCTGCATCCGGCATATTGGAGGTGATCAAGCGTGGAGGAAGTGGCTCCACATGGATCGTTGCCAACGACAAGCCTGCAGTTGACATCACCGGCACTATCAAATCTGGTTTTGATGTCTTCTCTCGACTCACTGATTGATTCGTTACTTTCTACTATTTGTTTTGTTTTGATAGAAAAAGACTTTTGAGCAGTTTGTAGTATTCACAGTGGATTTTTGATGACGATTTTTGATATTCATTAAATTTTGTCACAATCGAAGCTTGTCTGTTTGATACCAATTTATGATATTCCATAAACCAAACATACATATGACGGATTGACTAAAATAACATCGATGTTAATTATAAATTTTCCATGTGTTTAACAATGTCCAATTAATTTACTATTCTCATTAGCGAATAATGACATATTTCAAATTAAAGCATGAATATTTGATCATAGAGAGCATGGAATAAGCAGTGATTAAGCTTGTTAATCGAAACGAGAGCCATAATTATTAGAGCGATAAATAGCTGAGTGCCACGCATTTGGCAGACAAAATGCAGCTTGTTTACCCCCTTAATATCGTGGATCAGTCTAATTTATGTGCTGGCATTAGTTTAATCCCACAAGCGTACTCTGAATGCAAAACAGGATTGCATCTCCGGAAACTGATCGCCAAATCGGAACTCAAGAACTAACGTACTATAACGAAAGAACTTAAGTCATTTGGGAATAAGCATTTAAAAGTTTTAGATAGAGATTTTCAATGGGTATAAACATCTGAGTCAAATAAGTTTTAATAGATAGATAGATAGAGCTCTACCAATTCGAATTCCTTCGAAACTCAACTAGTCTCAAACGTGACTGACCACAACCTCAATTAAACAAACATTCAACGTGAAAACCGAAGCACATATTGGCAGTGAGTATACCTGCACAGCCACAATTCTGCTAGCATTTCAAATACTCGACTGAATAACGTAGCTTCGGACGTGTGGTGTTGTACCTATCTCGAGATCTCAGCAAAGATTTTCATTTCACTCTCAGAATACCGAAACTGATGGGCTAGGGGTTTCGTACTGAATATTTGCCAAATCCGACACGTTCTGTTTAACTATTCACTACGGTGAAACATCCCGATGTTTCAGCGCATCCAAATTAGAGCTCAGATTCCGCATAATTCTCTCGCTGCTGATTCTATTTAAGTTAAACCGGTCTAAGGAACGCTAATTCCAGCAAAGTTCTTAAGTTAATTTAAAGATGGGCCGATTGAAGGCTATTTAAACGAAGATTTAACTGTTAATTCGGTATTTATAAAGAATTAAAATGTGAAGCAATTCAATAGGATTCTGATTGTCATTTTGTAGATTTACAATAACATATTACCACAAATCATATTATGATTTGTGGTAATGTAAAGAAATTTACTTTCTGTAAAACATAACAGAAAGTAAATTTCCTGTTGCTATAAGTACTTACTACTGACTACGAACTAAGTAGATATTTATATAAAACTAGAACAAGTTATATTTTAGTTTGCTTCCACCACGTCCTATACAAAGTTGGTAAAGTTCAGTAAATATGTGCACCGATTTACAAGTGATACATAAGAACAACAACAGTAAACAACGGCTAAACTCCGACAAATTCTCCCTCCATAAAACAAGAAGAGCACAAAAGGAAGGTAAACAATTTCCTTTATTAGACGACGCAACCTTGGGGGATATTTCTATCTTAAAAACAGGTCTATAAAATGTGGAAAATATGTTGGTATTGGATCCCGTTGACGTACGGTCCATTTGCGAGATCATCGGACCTGAAAATTACATCACATTACGCTATGGAGACCGGAGGGGAGATAACTGAGTCAGATGTTACCGACAGGGGTTACTAAGCAGAAACAATTCCGAAAAAAATGTAAGCGAATATAAATCAAGCGATCATATACGAGTACGCATTTAAGTACATACCTACTCTTAAAAGAAACTGCCAACACTTTATTCCGATTAAAAGGATTCGGATATAATAAAATCAATCCAATTTTTGCGAGAGGAGCCAGCGTGATAAACGATAGCAATAAACCCCGACCTCGTTTTTCTTTCTTTCAATTTATTTGCCAAAAATATGCCTCTGACTGCAACATTCATTAAATGCTTATGTCTATTATAGACTTTACTTTTTACTATTGTTGCAATACTTAGTATGCCTTTTCTTAGCTAATAGGGAATGAAATAACGTACACGCTTATGTATCAATCTAAATTACCTATCTTAATTAGAAATCATCATGATATTACTTTCCTTTCCATTATACCTACCTAACAATACCCAATCGTAACAAAAAAACAACACGCAATAAAATAATCAGCGCAATTACTTACTTCTACAACAAAAACTGACTTTAAAAAAAAAAGTAAACCGACTTCAAAAAAAACACAAATGACAAAAACTTTAACCAGACAAAAGCATTACCTACATAACTAAAAAGCGATAAATAACCTAATTTATCTACTTAATGCATATTATATATATACAATTATTTAAATATTTACAACTTAATACCTAATACTTTAACAAAGTCATCTTTAACTATTTAAATATTTACAGGTATCACTCATTTTTTAAGTCGGTGCCAGCCTGCAGCCTAGGTAACGTAGTTTGTTGTGTTGTTTGACGCGCGCGGCCGTCAAATTCAAATACAATACATAATATACGGTGTAGGTGGCGGGAGGTGCGCGAGGGGCGCGGGGAGCGGGGGCGGCCGGGGCACGCGGTTGAGTGTGCCACCCGAACGCGAGCAGACGCGTGAGGGCAGACGTCGTTGCCGGTCGCTTCCATTAATAGATTATTTCAGCGCGCTTATGCAATTTCCTATTCTTAGTTTTGCTTTGAATTTTAGTGTCGGTCAGTTTTCTTAATTACATTTATTTGTTTGGCTGGCACCGACTTAAAAAATGAGTGATAACTGTAAATATTTAAATAGTTAAAGATGACTTTGTTAAAGTATTAAGTTGTAAATATTTAAATAATTGTATATATATAATATGCATTAAGTAGATAAATTAGGTTATTTATCGCTTTTTAGTTATGTAGGTAATGCTTTTGTCTGGTTAAAGTTTTTGTCATTTGTGTTTTTTTTGAAGTCGGTTTACATTTTTTTTTAAAGTCAGTTTATTTCATGATTTTTAGTTGTGTTAAAGTTTTTGATAGAGTACATAACACTAAAAATTTTATATTTTTCGTCGCGACTTCTTGTCCACTAGTTTACAAGCAAATCCGTGCGCAAAACCTAGTGATATATATATTTTTGGAATGTACTCGCTGAGCTCTTGATTTTGATATTCCACACAACACCATTTACAAACTTTTATTTTTTCTTCGTGACTTTTTGCCCACTAGTGGGCAAAGTATTAAACTTATTGCAAAACTAGGTATCCTATGTCACCCGCTGTATTATTACAAATCTTTTGACACCTCATTTATTAAAATCGGTTTAGTAGTTTAGACGCTACGGTGGAACATACATACATACATACAAACATACATACATACATACGTACATACATAGACTGCCAAAAACATTACCCTTCCTTTTGGCTTTGCCGTAGTCGGGTAAAAACACCATACGAGCATACAATTTTCGGTGGTTGCCTTCGATTTCTCCTGGATTCCATCATCAGATCCTGGACTGGTGAAAATGGGACCACCTCAGAAGTGAACACTATCCAACAAAAAAAAAAATTTTGAAATCCGTCTATAATTGACGAAAATATCGGTGAACATACATAAAAAAAAAAAAAAATATTATACATACAGACGAATTGAGAACCTCCTCCTTTTTTGAAGTCGGTTAAAAACTCAAATTACGAGGTTTGCTGATAAAAAGAACTAATCCAACATGAATCCACAATTGTTAGTTTTCGTAAATTGAAAACAACAAAAACGCTAAATTACATAAAAGATGTTACAGAAAACGATGCAAGGTAAATTGACCTGATTATATGGAACGTAACACAAAGAAACTAAAATATTTACAGCCTAGAATAGACTATTGATGCGAACTGCAACACAATTTCCGGTCACTGGTCTCACAGGTCACAGGTGACCTAGGAATATCGTGACCGAACACTACTGCATTGACGATATTGCATCTAGAATAACTAAATAAAGACATAAAGGAAACTGGACAATAGACAAACAAAGCTGTAAACAGCAAGCACTATTAAACCCAAGAACAATTGAAAACGTTAGAAACAATACTGCAACAATGAGTAAACAGATAAATTATTACATCATAACAACTCAAGTTAAATTTTCAATTGTTCTAAGTTCTAAAAGTTGTCTGAAAAGTTTGCAGGTTCCAGAGAATATTCGCAGAAATGGTTGCTTTAGTATAACTTGTGGTTTTTCAGTAACTTTACTCGTACATAAATATCATCAAAACTTTCAATGTTTACGAGTCTCTTATGACAAGAAACTTAGATTTCGTGCACGATACGATAGGACATGGACTCTAAGGAGTAACATTTATGACAAATACGTCGAGACGTAACATTACCTTACTGTATTTTATTCCTCTCTCTAGATACCACGAAGCTCTGACATAGAAAAATTTTCTACATGAATACAAATTACGGGCACGACTCCTTGCATTCAGACGGTCTCTAGCCAGCGACATTTACAAAGCATTTTATTCAACATTGGTAGGTTACCGTTAATAATGGAGCAGGAAAATTGTAGCGAAGACACGAAATAGGAGAAACAGAAAGAATTAGAAGAAATACGTTCGACAAGTTACTGTCTAATTACATGCAAATTAGAGGGTGGCGTTTGCTTTACAAACGGTTAGGTAGAAATTTAACAGCGACAAAGTTAATGAACGGAAAAGAACTGAGCAAGTAAATGCTACGTGCTCGGTAATAAGTTAGTGTTCTTTTATTACAGAAAGTAGAATGCCTATAACTTAACTATCTTTCAATTCTTTGAGTTTTTAAGCAAGTAGCCTTCTGCATATAATAGCAATAAGTGATTAAATACTTATTTGATATTTTTTTAAACCAAAAGGTTAACCCAGTACTAAGACTACGTAACACAACAAAGACAGCTTTCAGCTTAGTCCAGGGCTATGAAATAATTAATATGTGAAACATGTAAAGCTAGCAAAATATTTGCCATAGTCAGTCTAAAGCGAGGGTTTAACGGGTTGAGCGGGTCTGTTATCGCAGGCCGGGGCACGCGACACGAAATTAAATTCACCATTCACCTGCCACCTCCTGCTTTTGCTACGAATACGTTTACCCTTTAGTGCACTATTCAGTTATGAATTTTGTAAAGAGCATGATTGGCAGGGTTTGATCAAATCCGAAAAGCAGAATGAAATTGATTATTGGCAGCCTTACTTTTGGCAGCCATACTTTACTTTACTTTACTTTTTTTTTGCTTTTTATATATATATTTCTTGACCGGTTTTTTTTAGCAATTTTGTAAGCCTACGTACCTACTTTATAAGTACCTACATATTTCGATTCAAGACAAAAAAAGTCTTTCTAGATTTTTAAAGAACCCTCAGTAAGGCACTTAAGTGCTTGTCATAAAACGTTTTACCAGTATCGAAAATGTAATTTAGGTGGCCTTGAAGTGACAAAAGCAGAAGTAGGTAGAGCCAAAGGGTAGGGAGTTATAGTCGATATAACTCAAAGGTAGATACGGAACGACTTCTCCGACAGAACATTTTTCATATTCCGGCCATGTCGAAGCAGTGAAGGGTCTTTTCCCCTGATATTTCTGGTACTCCTGCTGTATATAAAAAGATTTATCTAAAACTCAATGCAAAAAGTAAAAGCAAAATAAAACGAAATTCACAAATTAAAATGTAAACAATTTTCTGAGAAATAATGATAAAAATAACTCAATTTTCTTCGGAACACGCTATTGGAATATAGGAATTTTCTCATCATTCATTTACTTTGTCTTTCTCATTATAGTTTGGCAAGTTAGTGCGCGACCTTCCTGCGGGGTGACAGACGTTGGCGGGGACGAGGTAGCGCGCCATAGTGACGTCATTCTAGTGCACGGCTACGGCACACGTAGAAAAAATTGCCAGGATAAATCTTGCGGATAATGTTTTGACGAGATATAAGAGTGAATAAAAATATAAAACTATTTTATTGTTTATAATTTTTTATTGTGCCTGAAGATAAATTATTAGGAAAAAAAAAAAAATAAGAATCATCATCATCATGTCAGCCTATGGACATCCATTGCTGGACAAAAGTATCCCCCAAGGATCTCCCCTACGACTAGTGTCATTTGTGTATTCGACAGATGATTTTTCATTTTTTCGTCTTAAAAATTTTTTTTACAACTTCCTTAAGTTGTCCTGAGACAGGCTTATTCATCTCCGGATAATAATCTCATGTGCGTCGAACTCAAAGAAATACAGACCAACTAGCATGTGTGCCCGCTTCGACAGCGCGGCCGAGACTGCCGTATTTGGCGCGCAAATGCACGCGTTTCCCTTCCCCGCTACACTTCTCGCTACCCGCTGACTTCGTGGCTACCTCGTCCCCGCCAACGTCTGTCACCCCGCAGGAAGGTCGCGCACTAACTTGCCAAACTATAGAAAAATATGTTTGGGTTTCACAAATTCACGAAACGGCGTATTCCGTTTACCCGTTTCAAATAAGCTAGGTCCAATAATTAGGTGCCTGACAAATGTCCTCCTGACAAATGTTGAACAGTTCTAATCTAATATATGGATATACGTACCTGAACCAAGTCTCCATGAATGCCACCAGCCGCAGTGATGGTCAACAAGCACACGTATGGCACCAAATCTTCCCTCGGTCGATGTAGCTCCACTTCATACGTCCTACCGATGTCACCGTAGTAAGTTTTGTTGCAACCTGGTAAAAAAGAGATTGAAATAATTTTAAACACACGACAAACAATTTAAAAAGTAAAATTTGAGATAAAGCACCCAATTCTGTTCTCTTATGATAGTACCACAATTAGCCCGCTTATTGATAGACACAATAAAGTACATGTAGTCTTGTAGCACTGGTTGCAGATCCAAAAGCAAGTGATCAGAATTGTTTCCAAATACAACATAAGAAGGAGTGAATATCATTTGGTATTTCTATGACATTTGATTTTATGACTAGGAAATAAAATATCATATTTCCCACCAGGTTCAACCCTCTACGTCCCTCATGTCATTCACGATCCGTCGCCTACGGTCAAATCGTGATTTCTATCCAAAAGATCACACTGTGTGCTGACTAAGAGTAATCTCTTGATAATTCATATAAATCCCACATAACCTTCACTCGTAAATTGTATTTTCTCGCTAAATGAGTTCCACGATATTGGGCTTTATTCGATCATCTTCCGACCAAGCACAATCGGAAATGCTATATATTCATTGATTATGAGGTAAACAGTTTCATTTGTACAAATATGTAGGTGGCCCTAACAGAATTCCAACTTACAAGTAACAACGCCCCTCCCTGAATTTCATACAACTGACAAATATTAACACTTTCGTGACATGTGAGACATGTAATTACACACGAAATACCAAGCGAAATATTTGCCGCTTAGTCGGGAACAAACGACTTGTGTCGAAACAAAGCGAAGTTTACAGAGAAACTGTAAGTTTCGTGATAATATACGTATAGGTAGCTACATCTGCAAGTTCTGCTTTACTATCGCAAGTTTTCTAGAAACAAATGAGTGTGTCATTGTCTTTAAGTAATTTGTACATGGCCATTTCCAAAATTCTTTACATCTTATATATCTTTAACAGCTATTTCAAACATTATGTGTCCTTATAAAAATATCCATAGAATCTTTATGCTGCTATCTCTTTACCATTTTTATCTCCGCTATATTTCACTGTTTATCTCGTTGTATCTACAGCAGTTGTGTAACGACACGTAATGATGTAATGACAACAAAATTTTAAGCGTTGCAAAACGAAATGTAATTTTATTGGCTTTCTGTTTGCGAGGGAATGAAAATGTTCACCATGCTGTTGAGCAGGAAATGGATTTTCTGATTTAATTTGGTCGAATTGCTGAAACGTAACAGAGACACGTTTGTCATGCTGTTACCTCAGGGGAGTCAATTTTATGGGGGTGTAATTTAACTTAAATTTTAGGTTTCTTGATGTCCATTTTGACTTATTCTAATTTTGAATTTTATTCTCTACTTTTTTGCCGGACTATATCTACATTATTATACAAGTATTTTTCAATTCCAAGAAGATAATTATATATATACCTACTCGCTTTTTCTAAAATAAAGGAAAAAGTAGCAATTCAAATGAAGCTCCCTAGTAACACAGTTTTACTGCAAGCAACTAGCAGCCGACGATCCTTGGCTGGTATCCGAGTAGGACAAAGCGCCACTAACTTTTGGAACCCATCCGACATTCTGTTGAAAGCTTTCTCTTTGATTGCTGCGATACTTTGATACATCTGTCGTTACCGTTTACCTCTCACTACCTTTGTAGGCTAAACTCTAAGTTCTTCTATGTACAAAGTAAGTTGGTACAATTTCTGGGAAGACATCGTATTTTGTTTGATATTCGAACAGAACACGGAATTTGGAAAAAGCCTTTTCGGATTGATAACAATATATTATTTGGAATTCGGCTTTGTTTCGTACATAATATTATGTAGTTTGGTATAATCCCACGATAATCCACCTAGTTTCTTCAAAATTTTCTCAAATTTATTCCCTATTCCTACATACAAGTACTGCACCCAAGTTTCCACTTTCCGGCTAACTGCAGATTTGACGATAACTGCACTTGTTTGTGTGACGTTTACACGTTCTTGTTTGTTGATAGTTTGTTCAGAAAATAAAGCAATTTGTTCCAGCAACTGTGAAATAAAATTCTGACGTTAAATCTAGTTATTGTTTTAAATTATTGTACTGACTTTTGTGTAAACTGATTTGAACGAACTATGTGTTAGCTTATAGGTATCGTAAATAAAATACATATTACAGTAAAACAAGCCGAAATATCGAAACGTTTAAGTTTTCAGCTGTTCAAAGCATATCATGCCATTAATGTAGAAAAAAACGAGTTATAAAAAAACTGAAATTGGTTCTCGTTTAAAAAACAGACCGACGTTGCTCCGTTTGCATATCAACCCTCGCTGACTGAACTCGTGTATGGGAACTACTGGCACGGAAGTGTTTACACTCAAACAGATCTCTTCGACACAATAGCCTCGGCATATTGTGTTTGCCTGAACACCTTTGTCAGCTACTAGGCACGTAAAAACCGTAACTCTCTAGACCAGCCGATTATCTAGGTTAACTTACGAACATACTCGTACTTACTTGAGACGTGAATTGGGCTTTGCTTAAACGAATTTCCTCGCAAAAACTTGACACGAATAAATTCTCGTGTTGTTGACACGATACAGTATTCGGCAAATTATGTTTATCTATATGCCGACAAAAATGAAAACACTTGAAATCCATTTTCACGGGGTTCCTGTCCCTATTCGTCTTATCTTGGCGGCTTTATAGCAGCGATTCGGTAATGGTGTTTACCAAGTGTAGCCGTGTCGTCGACAGAGATCCTTTTTTTTTCATTCACGTATATTTATAAAAGCTATCTCTATTACAGAGCATCCTTTTTTTATTATTTGCTGTGGTATCATATTATGTATCATATTTTCCTTGTTTCACACCATTCTGTCGTCGGAAATGGTTGTCAGGGTTTATTGATGAAATAAGTTTTAGGGACGTTTTATGGACATTAAACGGTCCTATTCAATACATTGCAAAGGTTTATATTGAACGTAACTTGCTCAAAATTGTGTTTGGCGTACTAGCCTGAGTAGCCTGCTTTAGCGGTAAACTATATTTTTATAATATAGCTACTTACTTGGAAATAAGTAAGTAATAAATCCCTTTTGTTGGCGTTTTATAAAAAAAAACATACGCATACCTAAGCTATAGCTAGCACAATATTTTTATGAAGTGGGAATATTAATTTTAGCGACCATTTTTTGCGCGGCGAGGGTCTCGCTCGTGTACGTACGGGGCAAAGTAGCGAGTTTTCGCATTAAATTATCCACAACAGTAGATTGGTGCAGGTCTTTCAGAATTCCAATTTAACTTGTAATAAGTTGAGCAACTTGTCGAAATTAGCTCTAGGAAATTTGAAAACTTGTTCTGCATAACAGAAAGAAAGTAAAACAATTCTGAATGTTGCGCGAGTTTGGTTTAACGACGCGATGCTTTCAAGCAACTGGCTGCAGTGACTTAATCAAGATTTATAAAGTAAGATTGAATAATAAACCCAGTACAATATGTACCCAGTATACTCTATCTACATAGCTCAGGAGACTGTTGTTTGAACAACGAATAAAAGAAAAAGTATATTTTCTTTACAAATTAAAATCAATTTTATGAGATCAATTTCAAAAACATAACTCCAGGATAATAAAATTAAACGATCTCCTCTACAACTAACTGTTACTGAAATAGTTTTGAAAGGAAGTATTGGAAAAGCGGAATTTGTAGTTGAAGTAGTAAAGTAGGAAGCGTCAGCTGCCTTCAATGAGAACTCCCGAACAAAATACAGATTTGGACGTTCAGAAACTTTCCTTTTAAATCCTTTGTTGCGCTGTTTAATTCGAAACATTGTTTTCTATTGAAAGCAGTCGCAGCTATTCTTTTTAAACCGCTTCTTAATCCGTTTCTGAAAATTGGTTTTAAAGATCATAGATTCTAAAGGATTTCAAAAAACTTTCTAGATTCTCAGATCTGAGCGTATGCCTAGGTGTCTAGCAGGTCGATTTTCCCCAGATAATGCAGGTTATCGCAGATAAAAGTTGTGGCAGGCGGTCCGTAATAAAGATCCCAAAGGAGCGGCGGCGGTGGCAACCGGCAATATTTATGGGCAGCAGGATCCAGGTCAGCGGTTCAAATCCGCGAGAGTAATCCGATTGTGCGCGGTCGCGGAACCATAGCACTCGATCGTTTAGGGCTGCCAGCCAATCACTTTTTGTCTGACCTTTTAACCCATAGTCAGTAATTTTTGCACTCGCCTTATAAAAAGTTGGACAATGCAAAAAAAACAATACTCAGACTCCTTTTTCGTGAGTAATCAGGGTGGCC